>CAWUCO010000183.1:720037-1438325 GCA_963920705.1 Odiellus spinosus
GGTTGACAGGCTTTGTCAAGCAGCCATCTTGGCTGACAGGCTTTGTCAAGCAGCCATCTTGGCTGACAGGTTTTGTCAAGCAGCCATCTTGGCTGACAGGTTTTGTCAAGCAGCCATCTTGGCTGACAGGCTTTATCAAGCAGCCATCTTGGCTGACAGGCTTTGTCAAGCAGCCATCTTGGCTGACAGGTTTTGTCAAGCAGCCATCTTGGCTGACAGGCTTTGTCAACCAGCCATCTTGGCTGACAGGCTTTGTCAAGCAGCCATCTTGGCTGACAGGTTTTGTCAACCAGCCATCTTGGCTGACAGGCTTTGTCAAGCAGCCATCTTGGCTGACAGGCTTTGTCAAGCAGCCATCTTGGCTGACAGGTTTTGTCAAGCAGCCATCTTGGCTGACAGGCTTTGTCAAGCAGCCATCTTGGCTGACAGGTTTTGTCAAGCAGCCATCTTGGCTGACAGGCTTTGTCAAGCAGCCATCTTGGCTGACAGGCTTTGTCAAGCAGCCATCTTGGCTGACAGGCTTTGTCAAGCAGCCATCTTGGCTGACAGGTTTTGTCAAGCAGCCATCTTGGTTGACAGGCTTTGTCAAGCAGCCATCTTGGCTGACAGGCTTTGTCAAGCAGCCATCTTGGCTGACAGGTTTTGTCAAGCAGCCATCTTGGTTGACAGGTTTTGTCAAGCAGCCATCTTGGCTGACAGGTTTTGTCAAGCAGCCATCTTGGCTGACAGGCTTTGTCAAGCAGCCATCTTGGCTGACAGGCTTTGTCAAGCAGCCATCTTGGCTGACAGGCTTTGTCAAGCAGCCATCTTGGCTGACAGGTTTTGTCAAGCAGCCATCTTGGCTGACAGGTTTTGTCAAGCAGCCATCTTGGCTGACAGGCTTTGTCAAGCAGCCATCTTGGCTGACAGGCTTTGTCAAGCAGCCATCTTGGCTGACAGGTTTTGTCAAGCAGCCATCTTGGCTGACAGGGTTTGTCAACCAGCCATCTTGGCTGACAGGCTTTGTCAAGCAGCCATCTTGGCTGACAGGTTTTGTCAACCAGCCATCTTGGCTGACAGGCTTTGTCAAGCAGCCATCTTGGCTGACAGGCTTTGTCAAGCAGCCATCTTGGCTGACAGGTTTTGTCAAGCAGCCATCTGGGCTGACAGGCTTTGTCAAGCAGCCATCTTGGCTGACAGGCTTTGTCAAGCAGCCATCTTGGCTGACAGGCTTTGTCAAGCAGCCATCTTGGCTGACAGGTTTTGTCAAGCAGCCATCTTGGTTGACAGGCTTTGTCAAGCAGCCATCTTGGCTGACAGGCTTTGTCAAGCAGCCATCTTGGCTGACAGGTTTTGTCAAGCAGCCATCTTGGCTGACAGGTTTTGTCAAGCAGCCATCTTGGCTGACAGGCTTTGTCAAGCAGCCATCTTGGCTGACAGGCTTTGTCAAGCAGCCATCTTGGCAGACAGGCTTTGTCAAGCAGCCATCTTGGCTGACAGGTTTTGTCAAGCAGCCATCTTGGCTGACAGGCTTTGTCAAGCAGCCATCTTGGCTGACAGGCTTTGTCAAGCAGCCATCTTGGCTGACAGGCTTTGTCAAACAGCCATCTTGGCTGACAGGTTTTGTCAAGCAGCCATCTTGGTTGACAGGTTTTGTCAAGCAGCCATCTTGGCTGACAGGCTTTGTCAAGCAGCCATCTTGGGTGACAGGCTTTGTCAAGCAGCCATCTTGGGTGACAGGCTTTGTCAAGCAGCCATCTTGGCTGACAGGCTTTGTCAACCAGCCATCTTGGCTGACAGGCTTTGTCAACCAGCCATCTTGGCTGACAGGTTTTGTCAAGCAGCCATCTTGGTTGACAGGTTTTGCCAAGCAGCCATCTTGGCTGACAGGTTTTGTCAAGCAGCCATCTTGGTTGACAGGCTTTGTCAAGCAGCCATCTTGGCTGACAGGCTTTGTCAAGCAGCCATCTTGGCTGACAGGTTTTGTCAAGCAGCCATCTTGGCTGACAGGCTTTGTCAAGCAGCCATCTTGGCTGACAGGCTTTGTCAAGCAGCCATCTTGGCTGACAGGTTTTGTCAAGCAGCCATCTTGGCTGACAGGCTTTGTCAACCAGCCATCTTGGCTGACAGGCTTTGTCAAGCATCCATCTTGGCTGACAGGCTTTGTCAAGCAGCCATCTTGGCTGACAGGTTTTGTCAAGCAGCCATCTTGGCTGACAGGCTTTGTCAAGCAGCCATCTTGGCTGACAGGCTTTGTCAAGCAGCCATCTTGGCAGACAGGCTTTGTCAAGCAGCCATCTTGGCTGACAGGTTTTGTCAACCAGCCATCTTGGCTGACAGGCTTTGTCAAGCAGCCATCTTGGCTGACAGGCTTTGTCAAGCAGCCATCTTGGCTGACAGGTTTTGTCAAGCAGCCATCTTGGCTGACAGGTTTTGTCAAGCAGCCATCTTGGTTGACAGGTTTTGTCAAGCAGCCATCTTGGCTGACAGGCTTTGTCAAGCAGCCATCTTGGCTGACAGGTTTTGTCAAGCAGCCATCTTGGCTGACAGGCTTTGTCAAGCAGCCATCTTGGGTGACACTATCAAGCATGTCTAGGCTTTCTTGGTAATTAACACAAAGTCTTTTGACCATGTCGTCGTCTTGGAAACAAGGAGACCTTTTTAAAGAATTATCGTCATCAGCACCTAAACTTTGAAATGCTATATTGTCATTAGTATCATTAGAAATCGTTTCATCGTTATGAACAATTGAGCCCGCGCTTACCGCCACGGGCAATGTATCAGGATAATCTTCATTTGGACTTTTTCCACCCATAAAATGATTAGAACAAATATACCAATGTTCTTTTACTGAACTTGGCGGACAGGTTTTTTTGCAAAGTAGCAGCCATTTTGCACATTTTATGGCTTGTTTTGTGGGCTTTGGGAAGGCAAAAAATTTTACTCTTATATCCTTCTTGCGTGTGCTGTTTAGACAACCAGGATAAACACAGTACTTTATCTTCACCATTTTATCTTTAAAAAGACAAAACTGAACTTCAAAACTTAATAAGTATTAATTTCTCTTGCCCAAAAGGTATATTTACCCGTGAAACTTACAAAGTAGAAAAAACTACGTAACTAGTTTTAAATTTCCAGTACTCAGAACGGGAAATAAAACACGGTACCACTTCATTCACGGGAATAAAGCCACAAATATTTCAAATCTAGCTTAATCGAAATGTAAAAATGTATATTTCGCTTACCAGCACGTGTAAAGAGCCTCAAGATTTTCTCTCGTTCGATATATTTGCGTACTCAAGTCATTAAAGACAAGAAAACACGATCAAATTGACTCGCTTTAATTATTTATTAAAGAAATTTCTCAAAGAAACGTTTCCGTTCACTTATTGATTGAAAATGAAATAATATAATGTATTTTAAAATAAAAAAAAATTTAAAACTAGATAGTCCATGAGCCAGCAGCAAAAAATTAGCTGATCGGTACCAATAGGTGGTACCAGACGAAACTTTGTTGGTCGATATATGCTGCTAAGGGTTTACCGAAAAAGCATGATGGACGTCTCAAATCCGTAGCATTTAAAAATGGCGGCCATTTAAAGATGGCCGCCGCGTTAAATAGAAAATGCTTTATATCTCCGGTTCTAATCATCGCATCGACATGTTCTATACATCTAAATTAAGCTTAGACTGAACTGTACATTTCGTGTTTAGTAACAATATGTCCTATCATTAACAAGGAGGGCGCTACGAGCGAATTTAAGTCGACCCACCCTTTTCTAAGGGATTATTTTTCGATATTACTTAAACTGTTACTGAAACCTAATGTCAGCAATTTTTCCTTAAAACGAATGGATTATTTCCTTTAATTTAAGACCTTTTGGAATGAAATCGAACAAAATCAGCCTTCGTCATTAATTAAAATAAAACCTTTCTAGATACATATACTCAAGTTTTTGGATATTTAAAGGGGTTTTCGGTGGAAAGTTGTTAATATTATTATTGGGGGAATGGGTGGTTAAACCTCTAATCGCTCAGTTTACGGCATTGCTCTATACATACATTCATGAAAAAGACAAATATATTCATGAAAAAGACAAATATATTCATGAAAAAGACAAATATATTCATGAAAAAGACAAATATATTCATGAAAAAGACAAATATATTCATGAAAAAGACAAATATATTCATGAAAAAGACAAATATATTCATGAAAAAGACAAATATATTCATGAAAAAGACAAATATATTCATGAAAAAGACAAATATATTCATGAAAAAGACAAATATATTCATGAAAAAGACAAATATATTCATGAAAAAGACAAATATATTCATGAAAAAGACAAATATATTCATGAAAAAGACCAATATATTCATGAAAAAGACAAATATATTCATGAAAAAGACACGTACACGTAGAAATATAGATTTTATTAACAAACACGTACAAAACTCCAGACTCAATAAATAAACAAAATTATTTTTTAACGAGGGTTTAATCATCCTCTTCGCTCTCAATGTCATTTACATCTAGAAGATTTATATCGTCAGCACTTTCACACATATTTGTACAGCTCTGATGCTTGCACGCGTCTGTACATTTTAGTCCATTTGAGTAACACTGACATTTTTTTCCTATGCATGACTTTGAACAGTTACAAGCAATGAATTCCAGAATGGCTTCTGGTGCAGGAGACCCTCTTATCCATTTAATAGACAAATGGCCATCGCTTTTAATTTCCCATCCATGCCATCAGGGGAGGGTATATCTGGACACCTGGTTAGTGAACGTCTCCATATGCCCGCCTGATAGTTCGCTCTCAGAGCATGAAGATTTAGTGCATCTTCGCAAGGGGGCAATTGTCCAGACTCCACTGCTCCTTTTTTGGCCCGCCATAGCTGATATCGAAGAGCATTGACTTGAGTGACATTGGTGGTTGGGGCGTACAAATGGCAAGTGAAATGTTGTAAATCGTTGAAGAACTGGCATTCTAAATGAAATTTCTCGCCTAGGGAAGCAAACGCTGCTTGAAATTTCTTATCTGTTTTAAGTAGTTTTAGTCCTTTAATTTTCCCTTGCCCTGAAACCAAAACCAGAACTCGATTGGTGAACATGACGAAAATGGCTGTCACTTTAGGACCAAATCTGTGTAAAGCATTGCTTGGGTTCCACGCTTACACAGGGTGTGACACAGTGAGTGCCTTTTCAGGGCAAGGGAAAATTAAAGGACTAAAACTACTTAAAACAGATAAGAAATTTCAAGCAGCGTTTGCTTCCCTAGGCGAGAAATTTCATTTAGAATGCCAATTGTTCAACGATTTACAACATTTCACTTGCCATTTGTGCGCCCCAACCACCAATGTCACTCAAGTCAATGCTCTTCGATATCAGCTATGGCGGGCCAAAAAAGGAGCAGTGGAGTCTGGACAATTGCCCCCTTGCGAAGATGCACTAAATCTTCATGCTCTGAGAGCGAACTATCAGGCGGGCATATGGAGACGTTCACTAACCAGGTGTCCAGATATACCCTCCCCTGATGGCAATGGATGGGAAATTAAAAGCGATGGCCATTTGTCTATTAAATGGATAAGAGGGTCTCCTGCACCAGAAGCCATTCTGGAATTCATTGCTTGTAACTGTTCAAAGTCATGCATAGGAAAAAAATGTCAGTGTTACTCAAATGGACTAAAATGTACAGACGCGTGCAAGCATCAGAGCTGTACAAATATGTGTGAAAGTGCTGACGATATAAATCTTCTAGATGTAAATGACATTGAGAGCGAAGAGGATGATTAAACCCTCGTTAAAAAATAACTTTGTTTATTTATTGAGTCTGGAGTTTTGTACGTGTTTGTTAATAAAATCTATATTTCTACGTGTACGTGTCTTTTTCATGAATATATTTGTCTTTTTCATGAATATATTTGTCTTTTTCATGAATATATTTGTCTTTTTCATGAATATATTTGTCTTTTTCATGAATATATTTGTCTTTTTCATGAATATATTTGTCTTTTTCATGAATATATTTGTCTTTTTCATGAATATATTTGTCTTTTTCATGAATATATTTGTCTTTTTCATGAATATATTTGTCTTTTTCATGAATATATTTGTCTTTTTCATGAATATATTTGTCTTTTTCATGAATATATTTGTCTTTTTCATGAATATATTTGCCTTTTTCATGAATATATTTGTCTTTTTCATGAATATATTTGTCTTTTTCATGAATATATTTGTCTTTTTCATGAATATATTTGTCTTTTTCATGAATATATTTGTCTTTTTCATGAATATATTTGTCTTTTTCATGAATGTATGTATAGAGCAATGCCGTAAACTGAGCGGTTAGAGGTTTAACCACCCATTCCCCCAATAATAATATTAACAACTTTCCACCGAAAACCCCTTTAAATATCCAAAAACTTGAGTATATGTATCTAGAAAGGTTTTATTTTAATTAATGACGAAGGCTGATTTTGTTCGATTTCATTCCAAAAGGTCTTAAATTAAAGGAAATAATCCATTCGTTTTAAGGAAAAAATTGCTGACATTAGGTTTCAGTAACAGTTTAAGTAATATCGAAAAATAATCCCTTAGAAAAGGGTGGGTCGACTTAAATTCGCTCGTAGCGCCCTCCTTGTTAATGATAGGACATATTGTTACTAAACACGAAATGTACAGTTCAGTCTAAGCTTAATTTAGATGTATAGAACATGTCGATGCGATGATTAGAACCGGAGATATAAAGCATTTTCTATTTAACGCGGCGGCCATCTTTAAATGGCCGACATTTTTAAATGCTACGGATTTGAGACGTCCATCATGCTTTTTCGGTAAACCCTTAGCAGCATATATCGACCACCAAAGTTTCGTCTGGTACCACCTATTGGTACCGAACACTGCTGCTGGCTCATGGACTAAGATTGGTAACATTTAAAAAGTTTCTACGTGATTTTTTAATGCAAAACAAACAACGTGTTTTTATTAAACAAGTTGGGAAATCCAAAAGCCTACGTCCCCGATTACTACGTGACAATATAACCAAATTTACCCTAGCTTAAAATATAGCATATTTGACGAAATGTGTGTCTGTTCAAAGACTTAGAAAGACTAGAGTTTGATGTTTCTGACGATTTATACTATGAACAAATATAAATCTCTAGTTACGTATATCTGTCTGTCGGTCTATTACAAGAGGCATAGGCTAGCACGAAGGATTAACAAGTTGGTGGGACGGGGTAGTTCGAGTGATTAGCTAAGCAAACTAGCCTTACCAAAAATATTACCGATTTTGGACCAAGGCCTAAAGCTTTCATTTGTTTATTTAGATTTTGGCGTTTATTTAAAAAACATTTGGCTCCTAGTTGAGATATTGATTAATCTTTTTGGTAAACATAGCTCGTCCATTTGTGAGCTAAAAACGTCTTGATCGATAGACTAAATGGATAGCTCTGATGATACGTGAAACCTATTCGGCAGGATTGCTATAGCTGAACGTTCTTAATACCAACTCCGACAACGTTGCGGGCTTCTAACTAAACCCTGTCCACTACAATATAAATAAGGTTTTCGGTTTACCTCATAAATATATAAATTGAGTATATAATTCGAAAGAAATGAGTTTACCTTTGGGACCGTCCATAAACTACGTCACACGATTTAGTGGGGGGGGAGGGGGTTTGTCTCTCTGTGACGGGCTGTGACGCAAGGGGGGTAGGGGGTATATCGGTTTGTGACGTCACATTTTTTTTTACAAACATATTTTCTATCCTCTGTGCTCCCACGGTATGCTCCCATTGGCTTATCCAAGATAAGCCCATTGAAGTTAAGAAGAGCGTTGAGGAATGGTTAAATCCGACATGGGAAGAAACATAGTTTTAACAAATTTGTTTTCAATTGTAACAATCTAAAATATAAATCTATGATAAATTCATTGGCGATGTTCGTGTGACGTACACTTAAGGGGGGGGTTCGTTGGTTCGTGACGATAGTGTGACGATGGGGGGAAATTGGACTTTTTCGCGTGACGTAGTTTATGGACGGTCCCTTTGTTTTATAGATAAAAAATAAAACTACTCAAACTGGTTAAAATTCGAATGTATAATTTTCTTAACTACAAGGAGTTCACCAATCGCTTTCACTTCGCCTTGATGCCCGATATGCTCCTAAAGTAGAAAGTGTCACCGATACAGCGGGTTTTTTAGAAAGTAGATGGCGATGATATCGCGTTAATTTTTCCGAATTACGCCGGCGCACGAACATCAAAATTGTGTAATCGTCCTTTCGACCGCTTTACAACTTAACTTTTTCATTTTAGAAGCTAATGAAAACTCACAATGTAATTTAGAGCACGTTCAGTAACACTCAGCGGTGAGTGCGCCGAGTCCGGTTTCTTTACTGTGCGCTTTTTCTCACTTCCGGTTTTACGTCACGGATACTCACCGATTGCTCATCGGAGACACCGACTATACGAGATGGTTTTTTCGGTGGCGTGACGTAAAACGCGTAGCACGCTCTCTTCAATTGGTTAGTTTCTCGTCCTGAATCTTAAGAAAATGTAGATCTCGTAGATAATAGATATATTTAATCGGTGTAATTCCTGAGGACAACATTAGAATTAACGTTTCACGCGATCAGAAAAAATTTAATTGAAAATTAAATAATATTTCTGTTTTAAACGGCTTTTAAGTCAAATTTGTTACAATACTTTCCACATACTTTAATTCTAACAGGATTTGACCAAGGCTTAGGATTGAATTAAATAAGCCGCTAAAATACCAGTAGACGCGGTTTTTATAAATTTACTCTTATTAATTGAGTATAAAATATTTATACTATTTTTTGGCATGTTTTTAATAGATTCTTGATCACTCTCATTATTTAACTCTGTAATTAAGTAGAGTAGCTATGTACCCGATAAAAATTTCTCGCCAATTTTTTCAAAACCTTTCTCTGTATTAATTCAATTTCAGTGAACGGTCGGAACCCAATGAGTAGGATGATTATTGACATACACACTTCTGTGTGTATTTTAATACTTGTTTTTAAGAAAATACACCTTTCATATTAATCAAGAAATATACCAAGTTAAATTTAGCTTTTATTCGTTTTCTCGCAAAAGTTACAATATAACGTCTACTTAAAGTTAACTTAATGTTAACTTAATACAGGAGTATTACCACCGTCCTCTCCTTCCCTTCGGTACTGCATTAGGTTTTCTTGGAGCTTTACGAACTGAACGCTTTTATAAATAAAATAGCTGATTCAATAAATACTATTTAAATAATATAAAATAAAAGGCTGACATACTAAAATATCAGCAGAAGTGGATGCGGACTTCAAAATGTCTTCAAAGGCTTCGTTTTTAAACAGATCTGACGTTCTATCGGTTTGCCACTCAACCCCGTCGATTGCTTTTTGAAATTTTTTTTCGCCTTTTTTCCTCTGATTCCATCATGTAGTGATATATATCCTTTTGGCACTGCAACATCGCTTTGCGAACTAGCGATGTTTCCTCGACCTATTAGTAAAAAGAGGTTTAGTATTAATATTATTGGTCTTTAAAAATACCGCATAAAAGGATTACTTCTTTAATATTTTGCACGGCGTATTCCACGTATCCCAGAATAGCACTTAATTTATTTTCTTCCTCGCAAAGTAGGCCCTCTTTCTTTAACGTGATGGATTTTAAAGTGCCACTTCGTTTGATGGACTTGTTTAGCACTGGCACAAAATTGGAAGGTGATTTAACAATGCTAAGTTGATACTAAAAATGAACGAATAAATATAAATGTAAAGTAGTTCCGCGATATGAAAGCATTTTTTACTTGACCACTTAATTCCGATGATCCCGAGGGAGGGACAAAATCCGTTGGATTGTAATCGCCACTCGATAATTGTATACCTAAAATAGAATAATTGAAGCGAAATACATAATATGAACACTAAATTAAGAAAGTATTAAAAATACAACGAAGAATATTGCAGGTTTTCCATGGGTAAGGTAACTATACTAAATAAGCAACAAACGAATTAATACTCACGGTTACCTTCGTTCGAATCCATATCGAGTTCACCGCTTATTAAATGTAACAATGGGCAGCTTTCAAACTAAACAATTACTTACTGAATGTAGAATAACAAGCCGTTTTAGGTCTTTAAATACATTTTCCGAGTAATGTTTTTTGATGCTGAAGCTTGCAAAAAAATTTCGTCATTCAAAAAGGCAGGATGTATAAAATAGGGTAAAGAGTTAACCACACAACAAATTTGAAATTCTTTAATTGCAAAGATTTTGGTCTATCAGATTTAGATCAAACTTTTTGCATTTAAAATTGCATTCTTTAAAATTGTAGCTTAATATTTTTGAGCCCTGGCTATTCAACGGCAAGCCGCTATGTTAGTTGTTACGTCAATTGTGTAAATCGATATATGTTTATAATTAGGCTTAGGTTTTCACGCGCATTTTCATCGCCTTAATTTTTCGTTCGCGTTTAAAAAATGATTGTAAACGAACTAATCCGTGCATAATTCCAAGGCTGATCCATATGTGGAAGTATTAGAAATTAAATCTGAAAGGAAAGGTAGTTAACTTCAAAGGTTTACTCTTGATATATTGTTATAGTCAAAATTGAAGGGCAGAAGAGTACAACCCGAGTAGAAGAACCCAGTGAATTTAATTTTCACCTGCCGATAAAAAATACAATGATTATCTTCTGTTTACTAAATTAAATTTTTGTTAATTATTTTAGAAGCAATTAATATAGGTAGGCTAAGCTTTTGTTTTAACTCTTTGTATAGCCAATTCAGGCACCTTTCTCTCTATTACTTCATATACCTTATCAATATTTCGTTTTGAAATGTTTGTTTAACCAAGAAAAGCACTCCTACCGGATAATAAACCCTTTATTTTTTTAAACTAACTTTCTCTCTATTAACTGGAATTCAACACTAATTATTTGAGCTCTTCTTCCCACAATCCCGTAAACTTTACGGGACGCGTTATAATCATCGATCTCGGCAGTTTTCGCGCAAACCATTCCTGGGACCCTTCTTTATGTTTCTAGATAAACTTCCGCGCTTTAGGCAAAATGGGTTATTATCAATTGTTATTAGCGATTTGCGAAGAACTGTACATACATTCTGCAATCCACCTCTAGTTTGCAACAAGCCTAAGCATACACATATATATGACAGACAAAAACTTACGAGACCAGTGTAAAACCTTAAACTTATAGTTCAGTCAGGAAGGTAAAAATTATAGGGAGACTTGGACCGGATCCCAACGATCCAAAAACCCACACTGGGGCTGGAAACTTTACATAGCCTAACCTAACATGTGACTCAAATGCCATCAACGAGCTATCGAACAAGAGGACACTCCGCCAAGTTTGTCAAACCCAAGGCTATATCTTTCGCTAAATCGAGTCACTTTACAGAACGGGTTATCAACGACTGGAACGTGCTGCCCGATGAATATTTGTTGCAGAAGTCGTCGAAGAGTTTTAGAACTATTATAAGTAAATTGATTTGATTTCGTTACAATTTTTTTTTTGTTTTTTTTATGTTATATAATTTTATGTAACCCTTGTTATTTTGGGGCACTTGCATATAAGATAAGGTTAGTAAAGAGACAGGTTAAGCATACAAACCAAATCACGTGAGTGTTTGGAATCCGGGCTTTATTTCCCGGGGTTGCGGCCATTTTATTTGCTACTGACAACTGAACAGATGGCGCCAGGAGAAGTGTGATGTGCCATGTATTAGTTGTATCAAAATTAGCCCCGCCCTGGAAATCAAAACTGGATTCCGAAAAGTCACGTGATTTGGTTTGTCTGCTTAACCTATCTCTTTACTAACCTTGATAAAAGTTAATTTAGCTAAGCAGTCTGTATTCGCTGCAACAAAAGAAATATGTTGTTACAATTTAGCGTATAACTTTCTCTTTCCTCATTGTTTAAAAGAAACTAGCCTCCTCGTGGCGTTGTTTTAATAAATAAAATTACGATCCTGTTAACCCAACAGAAATACGTTTAAATATTATACAAAATATAGGTGGGTAACAGTTTTTCAGGAATTCCTAAAATTAGATACCCATATTGCCGAAAACCTAAAAATGTAAACAAGAGACCAGTATCCCTTAGTTAAAGGTTTTAAAATAACAAGTATGTGTGACATTGAAATAAAAACACCTCTATAACAAATATGATTTATTTAGTCAAGCGTAATTCACGCGATGGTTAAAATAAATATTTCCATGTATGCAATGATCAGGCTGACGATGTAGAAGTTCTTGCTCAGGGTTCCCACTTCCTCAAAGTCTTGACGCATAGCGCGGTTTTCTAGCAGGCAGGTTTCTTCATAGAATGACTTATGCAGATGATAAGTAGATACTGCTGACAATGTGATGGTCGAGTGTTTCATGGCACGCCAGTCAGTTAATGAAGATGAGACGCTATCCTTCCACCTTGGAGTTCAAAGTAATGACTAACCAATACTTCCAAGTTGACGTCGAGATATTAAGCAGTCAAATGATATTGTTTCGCTGAATACCTAGCCTTTTATACCCAAAGTAGGCAAGATAAAAAACGGGCCCACTAACAAAGAGTGGCCTACTGGGGGAGTGGTGTCCCACCGCCGATTTTATTAAACAGTTGATAAGCTTTTTTTAATGGCATTTTTTATCGTAACGGGAAATTGCATTAATTGGGTTCTTTTACTAGGGTAGCCCTCTTCAGCCGTCTAATTTTGACTATTATGTCATATCATGAGTATCCCATTAAATTCACCCTAATTCACCGTCCCTCTTCAGCCGTCTAATATTGACTAAATGTATGCTGAAGGTTTTTTTAGCAATTTTTCTACATTTATCTCCCCTACAATTTCATTAGAAACTTCAACATTAGACGGTGCTTTCATTGTGTGTAAGATTACAGAATTTTTGTCAGGGGTTTGTGATTGCAACTAATTTGAAATAACTAAAGGTTGATAGTTATTTAATTTTCGAAGTTGAAGCGAATATCAACACGAAAGTGGGATTTTGAAGAGGTGGGTTTTGAACCACATCTTGACCATATAATTAGAAGATATAAAATATTGGTGACTAGATGGTGAAAATAAAGAACTGCGTGTATCCTGGGTGTCAAAACAATACACGGAAAAGTGATGTAAGTGTTAAGTTTCATCCATTCCCAAAACCTATAAAGCACGCGATTAAGTGTGCAAAATGGCTTCAAATTTGCAAAAAAACTTGTCCTCCAAGTGCTGTAAAGGTACATTGGTTTGTCTGTTCAAAGCATTTTTCGGGCGGTAATGGTCCAACTGAGAGATATCCGGATCCTTTACCCATGGCGATAAGCACAGATTCGAGCAAAGATTCTCCTAATATAGAGAATACGAATACCGAACCTCAATTAAATTATGTTTGCACAATGGAGGATGATGTCGTAAAATGTCTTTATGATGTATCGAAATCTAAATTTTGTATCAATAATAAAAACACGACAAGTAGGCCGATTGATCATTATGGAAAAATTATGAGTAGGCCAATAGTACCAAATGAAGAAATTATGAGTAGGCCAATAGTACCAAATGATGAAATTATGAGTAGGCCAATAGTACCAAACGATGAAATTATGAGTAGGCCAATAGTACCAAACGATGAAATTATGAGTAGGCCAATAGTTCGAAACGATCAAATTATGAGTAGGTCTATTGATCATGCCGAGAAATCCTTGAAAAGGTGTTTTTATTTTGACAAGACGGTGAAAAGGCTTCGTGTTTATGACCATGATGCGATGATAGATCCTTTTGTTCTTGACGATGAAACGCTGAAAAGAGTTCGTGTTCATGATGATGACACGATGAAAAGGCTGAGTGTTCATGACGATGACACACTGAAAAGGCTTAGTGTCCATGACGATGACACGATGAAAAGGCTGAGTGTTCATGACGATGACACGATGAAAAGGCTGAGTGTTCATGACGATGACACGATGAAAAGGCTTAGTGTTCATGACGATGACACTCTGAAAAGGCTTAGTGTTCATGACGATGACACGATGAAAAGGCTGAGTGTTCATGACGATGACACGATGAAAAGGCTTAGTGTTCATGACGATGACACGCTGAAAAGGCTTGGTGTTCATGACGATGACACGCTGAAAAGGCTTAGTGTTCATGACGATGACACTCTGAAAAGGCTTAGTGTTCATGACGATGACACGATGAAAAGGCTGAGTGTTCATGACGATGACACGATGAAAAGGCTTAGTGTTCATGACGATGACACGCTGAAAAGGCTTAGTGTTCATGACGATGACACGCTGAAAAGGCTTAGTGTTCATGACGATGACACGCTGAAAAGGCTTAGTGTTCATGACGATGACACGCTGAAAAGGCTTAGTGTTCATGACGATGACACGCTGAAAAGGCTTAGTGTTCATGACGATGACACGCTGAAAAGGCTTAGTGTTCATGACGATGACACGCTGAAAAGGCTTAGTGTTCATGACGATGACACGCTGAAAAGGCTTAGTGTTCATGACGATGACACGCTGAAAAAGCTTAGTGTCCATGACGATGACACACTGAAAAGGCTTAGTGTCCATGACGATGACACGCTGAAAAAGATTAGTGTTCGTGACGATGACACACTGTGTGTTCATGGTGAAGACACGAAACCCGTGAGCTATGAAGGTGCAATGACATCGCCAAGGAGTCACGATGATTTATCTAAAACAGTGTTTCCCGTTAACAAATATAGAATGTATTACCTAAAGAACCAAGAATGGATAAGAAAAAAACAAGCCTTGCTTTATGAAGCAAAAAGATCCCAAATTAAAAAAATGCAAAAGGTATATTATGAAAAAAATAAATCTAAAATAGCAGGGAAAAAGTCGATTTATTATGAAAAAAATAAATCTCAAATACAGGAAAATAAATCGATTTATTATGAAAAAAATAAATCTCAAATAGCGGAAAATAAATCGATTTATTATGAAAAAAATAAATCTCAAATAGCGGAAAAAAAATCGATTTATTATGAAAAAAAAAATCTCAAATAGCGGAAAAAAATCGATTTATTATGAAAAAAATAAATCTCAAATAGCGGAAAAAATCGATTTATTATGAAAAAAATAAATCTCAAATAGCGGAAAAAAATCGATTTACTATGAAAAAAATAAATCTCAAATAGCGGAAAAAATCGATTTATTATGAAAAAAATAAATCTCAAATAGCGGAAAAAAAATCGATTTATTATGAAAAAAATAAATCTCAAATAGCGGAAAAAAAATCGATTTACTATGAAAAAAATAAATCTCAAATAGCGGAAAAAAAATCGATTTACTATGAAAAAAATAAAACTCAAATAGCGGAAAAAAATCGATTTACTATGAAAAAAATAAATCTCAAATAGCGGAAAAAAATCGATTTATTATGAAAAAAATAAATCTCAAATAGCGGAAAAAAATCGATTTACTATGAAAAAGATAAAACTCAAATAGCGGAAAAAAATCGATTTATTATGAAAAAAATAAATCTCAAATAGCGGAAAAAAAATCGATTTATTATGAAAAAAATAAATCTCAAATAGCGGAAAAAAAATCGATTTACTATGAAAAAAATAAAACTCAAATAGCGGAAAAAAATCGATTTACTATGAAAAAAATAAATCTCAAATAGCGGAAAAAAAATCGATTTCTTATGAAAAAAATAAATCTCAAATAGCGGAAAAAAAAATCGATTTACTATGAAAAAAATAAATCTCAAATAGCGGAAAGAAAATCGATTTATTATGAAAAAAATAAATCTCAAATAGCGGAAAAAAAAATCGATTTACTATGAAAAAAATAAAACTCAAATAGCGGAAAAAAAATCGATTTACTATGAGAAAAATAAATCTCAAATAGCGGGAAAGAATGCTATTTATCGTGAGGCTAACCACGATGTTTTCAAAGCTTATCAAGCTCGCTACGTTTCTCGCCATTCTCTTAAGGAAAAAGTTAGATTACATGCTTACCGAAAATCTAATCCACAAAAATGCAGAAAAAACCAAGCTGGGTACGTCGTAAAGAATCGAGAAGCGATTCGTGACAGAGTGAACTTTTCGAAAGCGAAATTAGATAAAATTAACGCTTCTGTGAAAGCGTCGAAATTAAGTCTTTACTATAAAAAATACAGAAATGTCCAAAGACAAACACATAACTTAAAACACTCAAAGTTACGGGGGAAAAAATATATGACAGAGGTGCTTACTATTAAACTAATCAAAAATTCAGTTGGAGGCGCAGTTAACAATACCGAAAGATTAGCCCCAAAATTTGTGGCTAAACAGATTGAAGCCGAACTCCTCGCTGCCCAGGCTTTGAAATTGAAAACCGTAATATATGCCAAACTTAAATCTCAGGCATCTGTGTTTGGCAAACGATGCCAATGTATCTTGAAAAGAATGCCAGATCAGTCATTAAATGCGGAAAATCTGTTGAAGGCCATTGGAGGTGAAAGAAAACATTGTTCCAATAGTGAACCCTACTTTTGGGATATTGCCTACCATCCTTTGGGCGAAAGTGAAAATGGTAAAAGAGACCGAAAACGAAGAGAACGTAGACGAGGCTCGACCTGGAAATGGGATACCTTTTTCGGAAAACCAGAATACAGATCCAAGCCAGAAAATAGTCAAAAATCCAGGCGTATATTGGGAATGTGGGTCGTATTGCAATATTCGAAAAAATTCTATCCGGAGATTGCCTGATATTATACTGAGTTTTGCATCATGCAAAGAAAGTACATTGACGGAATTTTACTCTAACCTTGACGGATGTGTATTTCGGGATTTGAATTCTCCCCTCAATCCGTTTGAAAGGATGCTTAGAGACAATCTTGATCCTGGTTTTCACAAGCTTGTGTCGGCTGTACCTTGGCGTTACGATATAACGCAAGGTCATGTTTGGAGAATATAAAATGCCTGAGTATATTGAGGCTTCTCAGGGAATTGACACCGCGATGAGAACTTTTGTGAGAAAGATTTACAAACTGAGAGCACTAGCTCTGGGACATAAATCTCTTACTAACGCTCTTGAAAGGGCTGATATAGAAGAATTAAAAAGAAAGGTCCAAGATATTCAAAGGTTGCTCAGAGAAAAAAGAAATGAAAAACGCAAAGCTGTTCAAGAAAACGAACAAGGCGGTATTTTAACGACGATTCGTCCCACTGTTAACGAACAGGAACTGACGAAAATGTACGAAAAACAATTATATCATTGCTTCAGAGAAATGAACAAATTTCACGACACTCCTTGTGACTGTTGTGACATATTGTACCAATTAAAAAACCTGAAAAATCTCGAAAAATTGGTTTCTAAACGTGAATTAGACAATAACCAAGCGCTCAACATATTGAGAACGGCTTGGCAATTGCAACGGCCTGACATTCCTGATTTCGATTATCAGGCTGAAATAAACTTGTGCAACTGTTGCTCGAAAACCTTGTTGACCGAAAGAGTGCCGACGAGGTGTTTTTTGAATGGGCTCCAAGTTGAGCCTGTACCTAAAGAAATTGCCGATTTGAATATTTTTGAAAAAATGCTAATTCAAAAAGGGAAAGCCTTCCAAACAGTCGTGCGTTTAGGAACGCAACTGAAAACATTCAACCATACCGGTCTCACCCGAGCTATAAAAGGGAAAGTTTTATATTTACCGCTTCCCTTGCAGAGTAATACAGACTTGATTCCGAAAGAATTACCGAAAAATCACGAGCTCCACATTCTCGTTAATGGATTACCGACTCAAAACAAGTAAGTTTGGCAGTCGTTGGTTCGGTTGGACAAAGTGCGCGACGCTTTAGTTAAACTTAAAGAGATCAATCATTTGTACGCCGATCTCGAAGTCAAGCAATGTGACGTTGAATACATTTGCGGAGGCATTGAAGAGGATAAATTACGAGTATGTACCCAACCTGAAGCTTTGTTGGAGAAACTTACAAAAACTCAAGAAAAAGAAATATATGATCATTATTCGATTCATCCAATAAACGGCAAGAATCCGAAAGACGTTCTCGAAACTTTTCAAATGAAACGAGTAGAAGACGAACCTTTAAGCATGTTCGAA
This sequence comes from Odiellus spinosus, assembly GCA_963920705.1. Taxonomy (NCBI): domain Eukaryota; kingdom Metazoa; phylum Arthropoda; class Arachnida; order Opiliones; family Phalangiidae; genus Odiellus; species Odiellus spinosus. The sequence goes on from CAWUCO010000183.1 coordinate 738,138, forward strand.
AAGAATCTCGATTATCTTTGCTTTCCCGATTTATATCCGACCGGAAAGTTCGGGCGATACGCTGACCGGCCTTTCGGCCCTCTGAAAGACTCAGATTTTAGAGTGTCAAGAATCAGGAACAAAAACCGAAGGTTTTCTCTGAACGAGCAGTACTTGTTTCATACTTTTTACGAGAGTGAAATAAAATCCATGTCTAGCGCTGTTAATTACATAATGAGAGTTTCTAATTCTCATCGTATGTCAGTAAATTCTCTGATCGAAAAAGCCGACGCTAAAAGTAAGGAACTTGAAATGGCACTGTCCTCTTTTATGAGAAGTATGCGAGGTACGCAAGAGTACTGGTTCCAACGAACTCTTGACTTGAACACCATGCACCGAGATTTCGGCTCCCCGTCGTGGTTCGTGACGTTATCGTGCGCGGAGTATGATTGGACCCATCTGCACGACCACTTGAAGTTATATCAAGATTCGAGTAGGAGCGTTAGCGAATTGTGTAGCAATGACCCACTTGGAGTCAGCTTACATTACCACTATCGCTTCCGCTCCGTTTTAAGACACCTTATTCTTACCAAGGACAATCCAGTTCTCGGTCCCGTGGAACATTATTTCTGGCGTGTGGAATACCAGGCTAGGGGCGCTCCGCACGTTCACATGTTATTATGGATTAAAGACGCCCCACAAATAGGCGTTGCCAGTGCGGAAGAAATAATGATTTTCGTAGCGAAATTTGCTACGTGTTCACTTCCTGATAAGATTTCTAATCCAACATTGTTCTCATACGTTCACAAATATCAGAGCCACAAGTGCAACCCGTCCTGTCAAAGAAAGGGGAAATGGGGCAAAAAACCCCCGATTAAGTGTCGCTTCAAGTTTCCTAGAGCCGCGACGGAACACGCAAAATTGCACGATGTTCAGGGCACTATTAAACAACACATAGCTGGTAAAACTGGGCGCCTGTACGAACTTCCTAGAAAGGAAAATGAAACGCTTATAAACGATTAAAATCCGGCTTTGCTTCTGGCTATGCAAGCTAATATGGACGTTCAGTTTATTGCTGACAAAGATAACGCTCTTGCTACTTACGTAACTGGTTACGTGTCCAAAAAGGAGAAGTCTAACGATGACGATCTTTGGAACGAATTAGCGGGAAAAGATCTGCACAGTCGCTTGTGGTCTTTTGGCCTCAAAAGATTAACGCACAGAGAATGCGGAGCGTACGAAGTCGTGGACCGTATCTTGGATCATCATTTGTACGGAAAGTCGGAATCTATGGTTTATGTCAACACGTACAAAAAAGAAAACCGAAAACGCCTGTTAAAACCGTTCAAAGAATTGGAAGCTTTGCGAAAAGCTGACCCTGAAAGCGACGACATTTTCGCAATCCAGTTGGTCGATGACATTTATCCGAATCGACCGGATGAGTTGGAAAATGAGTCCTTGTACGAAATTGCCCGGTCTTATGAACGAAAGCCGCTAAAAGGGGACCCGCCGAAAAACGCCTTCGTACTAAAAAAGGAGAAAGGAATCCTAAAAAAAAGATTGAAACCCTTCCTGGTTCAGTTTCGCATTCATAACCCGGAAAAAAGTGACGATGACCGAGAAAACTATTGTCGCTCTTTGCTCATGCTTTTCTTGCCGTGGCGAGATGAAACTTCCATCTTGGGATATTACTTAACCTTTACGGAAGCGTTTGAGAACCATTTGCCTCACCTTGAAAAAATGAATGCTTACCACCAAAATCTGAAATCGTTCAACGAAACGCAGAAAAAACTTAAAAAAATTCAAAACGATCAGGCTGCTAAAGAGGTCCAAACTTCAAAAAAGGGTAAATCAAACAATACCGCTACAAATGTCAACGAACGTGCAGTTGACGTTGTCGACAACGCATTTCAATGTCAAGAATTAGACGAGACTGAGTTGGCCATGGTTGAAATTAATGCGGCTTTAGGTAACGACATTCTTCAGACAGAGAACGAATCTCTCCACCAACAAGTTGCTCTTTTATATCCTGATCAAGTGAAAATATTCAGAAAAGTTCAAAGCTACTTTAACGAGCCTGGCTCTTACAGAAAGCCACTTTGCCTGTTTGTAAGCGGATTTGGAGGTACGGGAAAGAGTTTCCTGATACATACCATCAAAAATATGATGATATCCCGTTACCCTCGAAGCGTGGCCGTGGTGGCGCCTACGGGACTAGCTGCTTATAATATTGGTGGACTTACTATTCACAAAGTATTGACGATGCCCATTGAACACGGCAAAACTGCAAAGTACCGAAAACTTAGCGCTGAGAGCCTACTCGTTCAAAAACGAACTTTGGGAATGTTGAAATTACTCGTCATCGATGAAGTATCGATGGTCAGTTCGTTACTCTTGGCCTACATTCATTTAAGACTCACCGAAATCACCGGTAATTACGATGAGTTGTTTGGTGGGATTTCCGTGTTGGCTTTTGGCGATCTTTTGCAATTGCAGCCAGTAAAAGGTGACCCTCCATTTTGCAAACTGAGTCACATGGAAGCCAGCCTGAAAATTGGAGCAGTCGGAGGAGAAAACCTGTGGCAAAATTATTTCGAATACGACGAACTGACTATTAACAAACGGCAAAAGGGCGACACGGTTTTTGCCGATTTGCTTTCTCGCGTCAGAGTCGGTGAAATGACAAAAGAGGACGAGCAGTTGCTACGATCTAGAATGATTAACAATTCGGATAACGCCGAAGTTGATGCGGAATACTTCTCAAAACTGGCCAAAGAAGGGCAAAGTCCCGTTTGCTTATTTCCTACGAACGAACTATGCAAGCAAATGAACTCTATAATGTTACAAAAGTGCGAGAGACAAATCATTGAATTCATTTGTGAAGACGAAATCACTGATCCGGGTAAGAGGTTGAATAAGCCCTCAAAAGACTTGCTGAAAAAGCTGGAAAAGAAGTCCTCGGATACCGCTGGCCTAGAAGCGAAACTTAAGTTGTGTGTAGGAGCCAGAGTCATGCTTCGAAGAAACCTGTCCTTAGATAATGGTTTAGTGAACGGCGCCGTGGGCACCTTGAAAGAATTTCAAAAAGATGCTACGGGAAAAGTGACCAAATTATTGATTATGTTCGATAGTAATTCGAAACCACACACGATAGAAAGAGTCAGCGCCAAATTTGAACTGATGAAAAATGTTTATATTAAACGATGCCAATTTCCGGTTGTGCTGTCTTACGGTATTACGATCCACAAAAGTCAGTGAATGAGTTTGAAATGCGCCATAATAGACATTGGACCAAAGTGTTTTCAAAGCGGAATGGCTTACGTTGCTTTGTCTAGAGTAACGGCACTCGAAGGAGTTCACCTTTTACGTTTTGAACCAAGCAAAGTTTACGCTGCTCCGAATGCTATTCACGAATACAATAGGCTAAGAGCAAAGTACAGAAACGACCTCCCGCAAATAAAAGTATGCGCGAAGAAACAAGCGAAGTCGAAAATGATAAAGAAAGTTAGCGTTACTTTGAACAGTCATACAGCAGATGGACCAACAGAAAATAATGGGAATTTTGGAAATTGGATCTCAAATTCTAGAGATATTGTAGTTATAAAAGGTTTTGCGAACGAAGGCAACACCTGTTACGCTAACTCATCCTTGCAGGCCCTTCTATGCATGCCGGAGTTCAGGCAATACGTCCAAAATAAAGTTATTGGTCCTGGAGAGACTACCGTAGCTCTGCAAAACTTACTACTTGAATTGAGTAACCCGAATTCTAACTGTATTAATAATAATAATAATAATAATAATAATAATAATAATATAAGGTGTTTATTGTGCAAACAAACGGATACAGATGTTATCCTACGGGTATTTACACAGTGTATATAGTTTTTAAAATTAGTTTAAATTAACACATATATACTCTTTTGGTCAAATATTTTTGAATTTTCCAAGGTTATTTTTTTTAATCTTAAGTTATTATTATTAAATGGATCTATTTGATTTCCATAGTTATTAAAATTTTTCATGATTCTACTTATTGGTAGGATTGATGTCAGTTCTGGTTTAAAGGTACGGTCTCCTCTTAATCTAGTTTTACTATTAGGTACACTGAAAAATTTTTTTTTAACAGATCGTTACAATCTATGTAATTATTAACAATTTTTTGCAAGAAGGAGATGTCTAATTTAATGAGTGTGTCTTTGATAGAGTCCAAACGTAATTTTTTTAGAATAGATTCGTAGTTTGGAAGGAAATAATAGTGGTAAAAATAAGCGAATTTTTTTTGAATTCGCTCAAGTTTTGATAGTTGATAGTTGCTACAACTACTATAGGCCAGAGCTCCGAAAAGCAATTTAGGTTTTACGAGGGTTAAATATAATTTTTTAAAACAAGAGGGTGAATTTATATTTTTGGAAATTTTTAGACTTAGGCATAACGTTTTGTAACAGTCTGACGAAGTGTTTTTAATATGATTACTGAATATCAATTTTTCGTCAAATGTTACACCTAGGTCTTTAATGGAAGATACTCTTTTAATGTTTTCCCCATTTAGTTTATACTGGTGGATAGTCTTTGTCTTTTTTCGTGTGTAGGACATGATATAAGTTTTGTCTTCATTTATGGGGATGTTATTTTGCGTACACCAATCGTTTAGGCGTATGAGGTCAGATTCAAGTTTAATACAGTCTTCAATGTTTTTAATTGAATTTCCAAGCTTATTATCGTCCGCGAATTGGTAGATTTTTGAATCCTGAATTAGAGATGGAGTGTCGGCAGTGTATATATTGAATAGAAGTGGTCCTAAGGAGGAACCCTGGGGGACCCCACAGGTGACTTTATAGGCGATGTTTGTAGTTTCCCCATTAATTTTTAGAGTGTTTGTTCGCTCCTGTAGGTAGCTTGTGGTCCATTTTAGTAGGGTCCCTGAGAGACCATAGTACTCCAATTTCTGGAGGAGGACCCTGTGGGAAACTCTATCGAAGGCTTTGGACAGGTCAATGTACAGAACATCGACCTGTCCTCTAGCTTCAAAAATGGGAGCTATGTATTCTAATGTACTTAAGAGGTTTGTTTCTACCGTTCTTCCCTTCATGAAGCCGTGTTGGTTTGATGGTAAATTTACCTTGAACCAACTATATAGTTTCTTGCTCATTATTTTATCCAGGATCATACATAGACAGTTTAGTAGGGAAATAGGTCTGTAGTTTGACGGGTCCCCCTCAAAGCCCTTTTTGAATATTGGAGTAACTAAGGCTTCTTTCCACGATTGGGGAAATTTACCCAATTTTAGGGAAAGGTTGTATATATATGTTATGACAGGTATTAATAGATCAGCACAACCCTTAATTATAATATTTGGGATACCGTCCGCCCCGCAGGATAATTTAGGTTTGATTTCCCCAATTGCATTTCGGACTTCATCTTCGGTTATTCGGCAATTAAAAAACTCATGACAAGTCTTGTCATTTGGTGAGAAATCAAAGGAGTGGGCATTATCACTTGCAATGTTTGAGAAGGTGTTTCTGAATTCAGTGGCTATTTCACCATTGTTAATGATTAGTTTGTCTCCTTTTTTTAGAATAGTGCTCCTCTTCTTCTCTTTTGATTTTGAATTAACGTAGGACCAAAATGTTTTGGGATTTTTCTTCACACTACCGCAAATAACTTTGGCATATTCCTGCCTATCCCTTTTAAGGAGGTTTTTTACATTTTTCCTAGATAGGTTGTATTTTAGAAGGTCATTTGGGTTTTGAGTTCTCTTAGTTTTTTTATGAAAGTAAATTTTGTTTTTTATTGCTTTAATTAAGTCACCTGAGTACCAGGGAGGATATTTATTTCCATGCTTACTTTTAAATTTCGGGTAGAAAGGAATACAATTTTCCATTGCTAATTTTAGTTCCTTGGTTATAAAGTTTACACAGAAGTCCAGGTCCATAGATTGAAATATAGGTGACCAGTTTGTGTCCCTAATTATGTTATATAGTTTTAGATAGTCCCCGCCTTTGTAGTTGAACTTAGTTGTGTCATTATCGAGGGGGGTTAGATTTATAGTTTGTCCTGTGGCGTACTGAACTGTAAAAATTGGGTGAAATTTATCAATAGGGACTAATATTTTATCGTGTGTATAGCTAATGGTGCAGTTTTTGGTATTGGTAAGACAGAGGTCTAAAATATTTCCACTGCAGTTTTTGTTACAATTTATCTGCTCAAGGTTATTGAGGTTTGAGAGTTCGAAGATGTATTTGCTTTTCTTTTTGACATAGTGGTTGCAGCAGTCTGTGTTCCAGTGTGTCCAGTCAGCGCCTGGTAGGTTAAAGTCTCCTAGAATGAGGATATCACCTTTAAAATTTAGTAATGAAGGTTGAAGGTTAGAATTTAGCTCGTCATAAAATGATATTGGAGTGTCTGGAGAGAGGTAGAAACAACCCAGGAGTAGATTTTCCTGGTTGTTGAAACGCACTTCTATCCAGACGGATTCGTAATTAAATTCTAGGTCAGTTCGACGGAGTACATTAAAATTATTTTTAACGGCTATTAGTACGCCTCCACCAAGATTTCGCGACGTACGATCGGTGCGGAAAACCGAATAGTTATTTGGGAAATAGTTTGTATTGCTGCGCGCACTATTTAACCATGTTTCTGTTAGGCAGATTATGTCAAAGTCGGTTTCGATTAGATTACTTAAAAATATGTCAGCTTTGGTTCGCAATCCTCTTGTATTCTGGTAATATATGTTTGCCTGTTTATTGTGATTCATCATCGTTTTGTCTACTCGTTTTTGACATATTTTCATCCCCAATCTCGTTTGTTATTGGCTCTCGTACAATGGACCTTTAAATTCTGTGATAATGGAATGTTCAGGGAAATTTGCTGGATCGCTTAGTTTTTCAAATTCTTCGTCACTTGATGTGACGTAGAATGAGGAGTATTTTCCTTTGATTCGTGTATTAAGCTTAATACATTCTACTGTTTTTAAATTCGTATCGAGTGTAATCAGCTCGTTAAGTTGGTCAGTGGTTGTATTATCGGGCAATCTTGAAATAAACAAAGCTTTTTTTCTTGGTTGTTTAGGGGGTCTTGTCACACATTGAATAAACTTCGATTTTTAATTCCTAGCTGAATGCGTTTTTTTTCTTTGGTTATTAAGATTGAATCCTTTGTAATATTAAAAACAGGCCAGCTGGCCTGTTTTATTTATAGGTGTCTCAAAATTTCATTAGAAAAGTCTATGGAGATTTGTCTTATGAGGTGGAATCTTTTTTGTCAATGATAACTGAGGTTTTCTCCTTCTTCTTCTTCTTCCGACCGCGAGTCCGTTTCACTGAGTGTTTGCATTCGAGAGAGAAAAATTTGTTAGGCTCGTGGGGGTACTCTATATTTTTCTATACGTTTCGGATGAATACTAAGACTGAGATAACAAAAGCTGTAGATAAGGTTGAAACACCGTGAAAGACGGCGTTTCATTGGGAGTTTGCATTAGAAAGAGAGAAATGTGTTAGATTTACAAGGGTGTTCTATTATATTTTTATTAAAAACAGGCCAGCTGGCCTGTTTTATTTATAGGTGTCTCAAAATTTCATTAGAAAAGTCTATGGAGATTTGTCTTATGAGGTGGAATCTTTTTTGTCAATGATAACTGAGGTTTTCTCCTTCTTCTTCTTCTTCTTCTTCGTCCGACCGCGAGTCCGTTTCATTGAGTGTTTGCATTCGAGAGAGAAAAATGTGTTAGGCTCGTGGGGGTACTCTAAATTTTTCTATACGTTTCGGATGAATACTAAGACTGAGATAACAAAAGCTGTAGATAAGGTTGAAACACCGTGAAAGACGGCGTTTCATTGGGAGTTTACATTAGAAAGAGAGAAATGTGTTAGATTTACAAGGGTGTTCTATTATATTTTTATTATACTTTTATTATGTTGAATACTAAGACTGAATAACAGTAGCTTTGATTACGTTGGATAGGAAGACGGATAAAAAGATAACGTTGGTGTATGAAGTTGACTAAAAAACTTGTGTCTAATTAAATATAAATAATAAAGCAGAACGCGAGAGATACAAACGATATATGTTTTGGTTTAAAAGATATAGGACGATGCCTAGAATTCTACGTATTGAGTCTAATGCAAAACAGTGTTTTTAACGTTTATAATGCGTATTGAATTTTTTTTTTATCAATGATTATAAGCCGCAGGGTACATAAACTTGGGTATTATACATTAGCCCAAATGGTATATAACGGTGAGATTTTGAAATGTCTTAGAAAATGGACTCTTAGACAGACGTACAATAAATTGATTTAGTTATAAAAGTTGGCGGGAAATTTAAATGATGCTGCAGAATTTAAAGGAGTCTAGAAAGGATACGGATATAAGAACAAAATTGGACACACGCGCGATAGGACACAATATCGATGGGATATAATCTCGATGGGACGCAATCTCGACAGAACATAATGTCGATGCAAGACAATCTTGATAGACCGTAATCTTCATGTACATAATCTCAAGTGGAATCTTTATCGATAGTTCACAACCTCGAATGGACATTTTGTTTCCTTGCCCTTCTTGTAATATTTTAGGTAAGGTTACGTTAGTTAATCACTCGAACTACGTCATCCCTCCAACTAGTTAAACACTTGCTCTAACCCATTCCTCTTATAATATTATAGGTAAGGTTACGTTAGTAGAGTGCAACAGTCTCAGTCTGATTTAGTTGCAGTCGACGCGAAGTCAGCCCCTTTTGAGTATTCGAACTTTCGGTACTATCATGTGTTCGACATAACGAACTTTCGGACTCGTCGTCCAATTCTTACAATGGGATGTAAATACGTTTTTCAGTTGGCCTATCGCCAGTAGGCCAAATCCGTTTTTTAAGGGAAGTCGACGTAGTTTTTCGAGAGATAAAAGTCATTTGCGCCTATGGATAGAACACATTCTCTCTCTGTCATTCATGCGTTCAACATCGTGTAAAAAAAAAAGTTAACGTCTCTAGCCTGCTGCAGAGGTGGAAGTTCCGTGGTGACGCCTAGAATGTCTTAGCCTTCAAGGATTAGGATAGGCCAAGTAGGGGACAAGTAGTGGATAGATGCCTGGGGCCATCATCCTGTACATCTCTTGGACAGCAGAGTAAAGGAAGACTTACGTTTCTTTAGGAACAGTGCGGAGGACTTGGCATAGTTTTTTGCAAATATGTTCTTTAACGCGATGTTGTTTTTACGACTTCGTTTGCTTTTTTTTTGCAGGGCTCTTTGAATTTATGAGAATTATACTTGTAATAATAAAGTTTAATGTTTATTCTGGTCTCGGTCGTCTCGTTAATTCTCGAGTAGATATTTTAGTATCTTAGTGGATGTTCATGGTAATCACTTTTCGTTATCTTTAAGTTAGCAGATTAAAACAACGCTAGTAAGGTCACGTCAGGCTAGTATATTTTATCACTCGAATTAGCCAATATCCCTTTAGCTAGTAATCCCTTGGTATCACCCTTCTCTCTTATAAGTGACGAGTTCGGAATTGAAGCGAATCTTCCAGAGCCATGGCGCGATTGAGGTATAACATCGTTATGCCGCTTTCGTCGTTCTTATTCTAAACTAAGCGTAGTGGATGAATACATGGATGGAAACAAAGAAAGAGTCATCATAATATATGTAACGGCAAATTCGGACTTTATTTATATTTTCTTATATAACCTTTAAAATCTTTGACTCCTACCCTTTAATTCGTAAAAACTTTTATTTGTAAACGGCAGAGACTTCCCCCCCCCCCAGAACAATTACAGTCGTAGGGTGTTTTTTCTTTTAGGTCTTCCGATACGCTAGCGCGAGGTCGGAGGTTAGAGTTGTAATGGTTTTTCTTGCACATGGACTTCCTTTTTTTTATAAATCGGTCCCATGTGTACTCAATTTTAAGAAAACTTTAAATTCCTTTTAGTTGCCATGCCCGCGTATGCCGCGGCATGGTACCAATTATATATTTTCCTACTTACTGGTATCCTGAGGTTGGACTGGAGACTTAAAAGCGAGAGGTCATAATTTTTAAATTGAGTTTAAATCTACGGAGTAAGAAAAAGGCTTGATCGCCATGTACCAAATAAAATCTAACCGGGCAATCAGATGATTCGAAATCACGCGATGACGAGACGTCAGCGACCAGTATTCTGTATACATTTCAATCTTTAATTGTGCGCGTCGTGTAACGCGTCCTCACAGGAAAACGAGTGAGTTCAAAGCTATTTTAAAAGGGTACCAATTAATTAGGTCAAAACTATTAATCTAATAGCCCATGAGGTGCACCATGGCAGACCAGTATTTATTAAGTGTTGTTAATAATTTTCATTAACCGGCAAATAAACTGAATGGTTTCATTTTAAATCTAAGTGAAAAATGAAAATTAAACGGTATAAACCATCAAAATGAAAACAACGGCTTAAGCGATGTTAATATTCATCTAAATCGAAAGCACTTCTGAATTAAACTGTGTGAAATGAAATTTAAGAACTATAGTTTTATGCTGAGAGTATTGACGTGTTCGTTCTGCGGGAGCTCGAGGGAATATTTTTGAATATGGGAAAAACAAGAACTTAATCAATTTACTTTTAAAAAGATCGAATAACGTGCTGCAATCGAGATTAAAAAAGATGTCGCGTGCACCATAGGATATTTAATCTTAAACCACAGTTATAGGGCCCCATAATTTAGAACAACAATAACCGATTATAAAGTTTGTACAATATAAAATAATCATATATATTAAATCATTTCAATTTAAACTTGTAAATTTGCAATTTTAATTCCTACCACTAAATTAAAAAAAATGGGTTAATTGATTTACAAGTGTTTAATTTTTCCAAAAGCAAACACAAATTATACAAAAACGTTGTTTTGCTTCGCACTTCAAAAAAGTGCATTTATAGGTAAGAATTTCAAACCCGTGAAGGGACAGAAATTATAAATTCACAGTGAAAGAAATATGAAAGTCACAGTCTAAGAAATCATAAAGCTATAATTATAATAATTAATATGAATAAAAAATTTACAAAAAAATGACGTATAAATTCGGCCTATCGAAACTTTTAATTATGCAGAAATCATTCTGTTGTAGAATTCACTCTTGGTAAGGGTAACTAAAAGCCATCTATGCGTGGAAAGGTAGAATAGCATAATACCAAATAGTTCCTGCCCGCGTTTTTAAAATGTTTAGTTGTTAGGATGGATGGTTGCAGTTTTCAGTTAGTAAAAGGAAACATTCGCCTCTTTATAAAGTTTCTAATCATTAAATCTACATAAGTAAAAGTTTCGATAGGCCGAATTTATACGTCATTTTTTTGTAAATTTTTTATTCATATTAATTATTATAATTATAGCTTTATGATTTCTTACACTGTGACTTTCATATTTCTTTCACTGTGAATTTATAATTTCTGTCCCTTCACGGGTTTGAAATTCTAACCTTTAAATGCACATTTTTGAAGTACGAAGCAAAACAACGTTTTTGTATAATAATTATAGCTTTATGATTTCTTAGACTGTGACTTTCATATTTCTTTCACTGTGAATTTATAATTTCTGTCCCTTCACGGGTTTGAAATTCTTACCTATAAATGCACTTTTTTGAAGTGCGAAGCAAAACAACGTTTTTGTATATTTTTATCTTGGTTTTTTGATTGTTTCAATAAACTGGAAAATTCTCGGGGTTTCCCCATGTTGTCGTCAGATTTCCCGTTTCGACCTTGTGGTGGTAGCAATGTTTTAAAGCCAATTGAAGTATGTGGCTCAATATTACGTGCTAGTATTTCAGCATTTTGTCTAACTACCATGGCATTTTGCTCTCTTAGGTTCCTTATTTCCTTTTGAAGTTCAGTTACAGTTTCAACCAACAGAGAGATGGATGACATTACGTTATCTATGATGTTGCCCTTTACGCGGTATAAGCTGTCTACTTTAAAAAACTCATTTAGATTGTCCATAACGTCGTTAATAGTAATAATTTCACCATTTCCCATGCTCTCGTCAGGGTCCGTCTCACTATCAGACTCGTCATTTTCATTTATTGGGGTCCCGATTGGGGAATTTTCGTTTCTATTCAGAATGCAAGGCTTATATTTATATTTACTTTGTTTTCCAGTATAGTACAATCCAATTTCTTCGTTGGTTTTTGCCCCAAGACACTCGGCATGCGACTTTTCGTTACAAATGGAACACGGGATCTTTAATTGAGTCGCGGTAATGGATTTTTTACATACCGAACAACTCCCGTTTTTTGCTCGTTGCGGTTTTTTTCCCGCCATTGCCGGTACCGCCTAATGAATACGCGACTGTTATTGATAATGTTTTATTATCATTAACTGGTTTTATCTAAAACTGGTTTTATCTTAATACTGTATAGTACGGAGCGAGAGATTGGCGACTGCCCTCGTCGAGACATAATTATGGGTTACTTCTAATGGCTGTGATATTGTATTTACCGGCTCTATCCCTCAACACTCTCCAGATGATTCGAGTTTGTCTAAATCAAATGTTTTGGAACGAGCGACTGCAACAAGACGCTGCTGAATTCACGACTGACTTACTTAATAAGCTCAACGCGGAAAGCGTCGGTTTCGAAAATTGCCTTTTTCACGAGATCGAACAGCAAAAAAGGTGTCCGAAATGCGCCCTGAGCCATCCCGAAAGACAGACCAGTTCAATACAGGCACAGAGTACTGCTTTCTTGGTCAACATGCCAAACGATGCAGTCTCCAAAATACATGGAGTTGAATTCAGCGACCTCTTTGGTAAGTGGCAAACTTTAGAGACGAGATGCGTTCATTTTCAACATTATCCAATGGAATCCCGCAGCGTTCTGCTTTCCGTGAACAAATATATCTTACTAAATTTTGCGAAGTTCGAATATGTTCCATCAACAGTTCCAAATCAACCGGGCAACTTCTTGAAATTAAAATATCCGATAAGGCATTTTAACACGCAAAGGGTCCGAATTGGAGATATTACTTTTAAAACCAAAGCCGCCATAATCCATGTTGGAGAATCTACCGTGTCCGGCCACTACTATTCTTTAGTCGAAAAAAAGAGTAGCGGAAATAATTGGATGGCGTGCAATGATCTTCTGGTACAACCCAGAAGAAACTTTGTACAAAATCTGAAAGATGTTGTTGTGAATGTAAAGTGTATATAACATCACCTAGAGGGCGCCATAGACCCACCATAGGAAGGGGGGGGGAAATACCTAGAAAGAGGTACAAAGGAGAGAGAGCTCACGCTTCTCCTGGACACCACATGTATCAGTAACCTTAAAGTGTAATTCAACCTCATTGATCTAAGTAATTAAATAATTGTTATTAGTTGTTAATTATATGCCTCCCATTTAATCTAACCAACATACATAACAAATTGGCGACGGAGATGGGATGATTAAAGTGGATAAAACTTCATTATCTGCAAATTTCAAGAATTAATCCCACATGAGGCAATGACCAGGAGGAAGCGTCCGTGAAGAAAAACGAAACAAACATCGTTTACTCGCGAAAAATAGTGCAACCTTTCATCAGGAACATTCTGAAGAAAAAAGAAAATCTACAGAAGATATTTGAGAAGAAAGAAAAACCACTTTCAATTTCTTGCGCCAAGGCTTAGCACCACATGGACCAAACTTAAGGAAAACACACCTGAGGAGAATCAACCAAATGAGCTAAGTCACAACTAAATTTACTGTATCCATATTTCAAGAAAAGAACTAAGGGAAATCAGACTATAACCTTGAGGAACGCAAACCTAAGGAGTAACCACAAAAGCAGAAAGTATCAGAAAATATGCAGGGAGACGAAGTTGATGATTAAGCACCGAGAAGGCGTGGAACAAACCCACCGTATTTCGACAGCAAAAGAGAAAACTGGACTCAGTACTCATTGCGATTGCACTCATTCTTCTTAGTCAATGAAGTAAAGGAAAATAGGAAGGCTCCTTACCTGTTTACGATATTAGGAACAGAAGAACTCGCTCTCTTAACAAACCTGTTCCTTCCGGACGATATTAAGACGATTGCTTTCGATGCATTAGTGGATAAATTAGATGAACACTTCAACCCCAAACCCTGCAAGTATGTGGAGAGATTCAGTTTCACAAACAGGAGACGAAATCCAAACGAGTCTATCGCAACCTACATGGCTGAACTGCGAAGACTAACCAGATATTGCAAGTTTGATGGAGCACATTTAAATGAGCGGTTATTAGAACAACTCGTCATAGGTATTAACGATATGTCAATGCAAAGCAAGATTTTCGAGGAATTCGAGAAGGACGAGAATGTCAGTCTCGAAAATGTCCTAAAGGCGATCCAGGGAATGGAAACAGCGTCAAGAAACACGCATGAAGTAAAAAGGCAACATGGACAGAACCCTAACGTTGCCGTCAACGAAGGCATCAACGCAATTGGGCACCATGGATCGAACAATTACACGAAACCTGCCAATCGTCATCGCCCAATAACATCACACAAGAAAAAAGATGCTCCAGGGAATTGGGCAAAACCGGATCACTTCAAGAATAACCAACCGAAATGCGTAAGATGCGCCAAACAGGGTCATATCCCAAAGGACTGCCCTTATCTAGAGAGCGTTTGCCACAAATGCAATAAAAAGGGTCATTTGGCAGCAGCATGTTTCGCTTCCGGAGCGGAAAAACCTCAAGCTCCATACAAAGATCGACAAAGGAACACCGCAAGATCAAATAATCATATACAAGAATCGTTTGTCCAATCTCCCAGTCTCGCAGAATATGAGTACCCAGTTTACAACATCGGTAACGATTCCGCTACAATGGACACGAGTTTCACGCAGGAGGATTACACAGTACCACCAGCGGAAATAATCGATTTCACAATCAACGATACCAGTATACCTTTTGATTTGGATAACGGCTCTGGACATTCTATGATCACGCAAGCGTGGTTTGATCAGCTTAAGTACAAACCGAAAATCACACCCTTCAAGAGGGCACCTTTACAAGGTTATACTGGACACAAACTCCATATCGTGGGTCAGACCAAGCTAACCGTCAAATATCGGGACAAAATGACGAATCTTCCAGTCCTTGTGGTCAACGGACCAGGACCAAACCTTTGTGGAAGGACATGGCTCTATTCTTCGCTGAATATCCTACCATCCATATACGGCTCATCCAAGGTAAACAAAATCACTGAGAAGGTGGAGAACTGTAATAACTCCCAACTACAGAAGATCTTGGACAGGAACGCAGCCCTATTTACCCCAGGTTTAGGAAAACTCAAGAACGTCAAGGTCCATTTGCACTTAAAGGAAAATGCTACTCCTAAGTATTGCAAAGCAAGGACGGTCCCGTATGCGATGAAGGACGATGTGGAGAAGGAACTCCAAAGGATGGTCGACTCGGACATATTAGAGCCAGTAGCGTTCTCCGACTATGCCTCT
This sequence comes from Odiellus spinosus, assembly GCA_963920705.1. Classification (NCBI taxonomy): domain Eukaryota; kingdom Metazoa; phylum Arthropoda; class Arachnida; order Opiliones; family Phalangiidae; genus Odiellus; species Odiellus spinosus. Next base: position 753,555 of record CAWUCO010000183.1, read on the forward strand.
CCCATCGTGCCGGTTAAAAAGGTCCAGAAGGATGTCAAAGAAAAACCGAAGGAAGAAGGAAAAACATCAATCCGTATTTGCGGGGATTTTAAGACTACTGTCAACCCCAATCTGGACACAGAGATTTATCCACTTCCCCGAGCTGAAGAAATTTTCTCGAAACTCGCTGGTTGCAAGTATTTCACCAGGCTTGACTTAAAAGACGCCTACAACCAGTTGGAGCTAGATGATTCTTCTCAAGCATTCACAGTAATCAACACGTCAAAGGGTCTATTTAAATATAAACGTTTACCACAGGGAATATCGTCATCATCAGCTATCTTCCAACGTCATATGGAAGCACTGCTAAGGGATCACCTAAATGTTTCTCCCTTCCAAGACGATATTTTGCTAGGGGGAGCCACACAAAAAGCTCATCTCGAATGCTTGAACGAGGTTTTAACGACCCTGCGAATAAATGGATTGAAATTGAGACTCGATAAATGCAAATTCATGCAAAGCCAAGTCGACTTCTTGGGACACCACCTCGATGCTGAGGGCCTGCATCCCCAAGAATCTAAAATGACAGCTATCATGGACGCCCCAGAACCGGAGAATATTGAGCAGCTACGCTCATTCTTAGGGCTACTGAACTATTACACTCGATTCCTCCCAAACAACGCTACAAAACTGGAACCGTTACACCAGCTTTTACGTAAAAATGTAAAATGGTCTTGGTTGACACCTCAGAGCCGAGCATTCGCAGATGCAAAGAAGTCAATCAAGGAATCCAGCTTACTTGTCCACTATGACATAAAAAAGGAAGTTCACCTTGCTACAGACGCCTCGCCCGTAGGCCTAGGAGCCGTAATATCCCATGTGTCGGAAGACCAAATCGAGCAACCTATAGCATTCGCCTCCCGTAGTCTCACCAGCGCAGAGCGAAACTACTCGCAACTGGAAAAAGAAGCTCTAGGAATCGTATTTGGAGTAACGAAATTTCGAGACTACCTCTATGGAAAGAAATTCAAGCTACTCACTGATCATCAACCGTTGGTGACACTGCTGGGGGCAGGAAAACAAATTCCACCTATGGCAGCAGCCCGCATACAGCGTTGGGCCCTGCTACTATCGGCATACAGTTACGACATTGAGTTCAGAAAAGGATCTTTAAACGGTAATGCCGATGCACTCAGCAGACTCCCACTCCCAACACCAGAGATCAGCACACCAGTGCCTATGGAGTATGTATTTCTATTATCTGAAATGGATCGCAGCCCATTAAATGCATCAAAACTTGGCAAAGCCACGGAAGAGGATCCGACTCTACGGAAAGTAGCCAATCACATGAAGAGGGGTTGGCCAATTAGCAAACCAGAAGCAACGCTAGAACCTTACTATCGGATGCGGCATGAATTATCCAACATAAACAACATTCTATTACGAGGTAACAGAGTAATAATCCCGCAATCGTGTCAACGACAAATACTAGCGGAGCTGCACAGCACCCATCAAGGCATAGTAGCCATGAAGAACTTGGCCCGATCCAAACTCTGGTGGCCGGGAATTGATTCCCACATAGAAAAATTCGCTAAAGTATGCAGCACATGCCAAAATGCCGCACCCATGCCAAGAACGGAATATCAACAGTGGCCCTGCCCGAAGGTACCATGGCAAAGGGTACATGCGGATTTCGCCGGCCCAGTAGAAGGCAAATTCATTTTGGTAATAGTCGATGCCTACAGCAAATGGATCGAGTTAGAAATAACCTCGACCACATCAACAGAAGCTGTAATCCGCACGTTACGCCAGCACATAGCTAGATACGGCATCATGAACACGCTTGTAACAGATAATGGAACATGTTTCACGAGCGCAAACTTTAAAGAATTCATCACTCTCAATGGAATTCAACACCTAACAACTGCGCCATATCAGCACCCAGCAAGCAATGGCCAAGCAGAACGAACTGTAAGGACAGTCAAAGAAACATTAAAGAAGTTAAGCGTCGAAACAAAAGACGCAATAAACACACTAAACGAGGGATTAAATAATTTCGGCACCGGTTCCCTTGAAACTCGCGTAGCACGAATACTCCTAAACTATAGGAGAACCCCAAACGCTTCGGGAAAATCCCCGGCCGAATTAATGTTAGGTAGACAAATCATATCAAGATTAGATTTGTTCCACCCTAAAAACATGCCGGTGATTGATGTAACAACTAAGGAAACGAATAAGAAGCAATCTTACGAAATCCAGGACGCAGTTTACATCAGAAATTTTGGGAAAGGCTTGAAGTGGCTCAAAGGCACAATCACGAATACCATTGGACGCACAATGTTCGAAGTCAATACTGAAATTGGAACAGTCAGACGCCATAAGAACCAGATTCGTCGAAGACCAACAGAGACAAGAACAGAACCAATAAAGGCTCAAGAATCAACTCGCGTTCCCGATAAGCCAACACTAAGGTTCACAGACATTCCGGTATTGTCAGAAAGCACTCCTGAAATAAAAGAAACATCAGAAGACTTGCGTAGTGACACTACGGGAAAAGATGAAACAGTAGATGATCCAAAGTTAGCTAGCCCAAGCCATTCTGAAGATCTAGCCAAAACAATCCCTCCGAGGACAAGTCCAAATCCGAAGACCATTCAGCTTCGGCTAAACTTTCTTCCATCAGAAGAACCAGTATCCCCGGAATGCACACCACAGAACTCTACACCGGCGAATTCTCCACCAGCCGAATCGCTACCCAAGAGAATCCAACCGGCACGCGATAGAAAAGCACCTATCCGATATCGCAGCATCGACTAAATGTGAAATCTTAAAACTCTTAAGTTAAACCTCCCTATACAATTAGTATATAAAAAAAAAAAAAAAAAAAAGGGGGAAGGTATTGTTGTGAATGTAAAGTGTAAATAACATCACCTAGAGGGCGCCATAGACCCACCATAGGAAGGGGGGGGGGAAATACCTAGAAAGAGGTACAAAGGAGAGAGAGCTCACTCTTCTCCTGGACACCACATGTATCAGTAACCTTAAAGTGTAATTCAACCTCATTGATCTAAGTAATTAAATAATTGTTATTAGTTGTTAATTATATGCCTCCCATTTAATCTAACCAACATACATAACAGATGTGTATCTTCTTTTGCTGGAAAAGGTCTAAAATCATAACTGTGCAAATCTGTATGAATTTACCTAGGGGCACACACTTTTGAACTCCGGTGTACAAATTTTTTGAACTCTTTTCACTGCCAAAGAATTCATGTGAGTTAGATCTTTTTGCATTAATTGTCGAAGATGAACTCAGTGAAATCAGGTGAATTCACGCTGATAACTGGCGTACTCTACATGATCGATGTGGAAAGAGGGCTATTGCGGTATTAATTATCACCAGTTAGTATTGATTATTAATGAAGATTAGGAAACATACGCAGTACCGGTCAATTTACTTCTTTAGGTTCGAAAAGTCGCGAAGTGCTTCTATTGTTAAATGCTTAAATGCATCGTGTAACAAGTTGAACTTTTTGTTCAAATATATGAAGTTAGAACGCAAATCCGAATTGAATTAAAATTTGACATTAATAAAAAGCGTATATATCCACGCCATATCAATATATATATCAAACCAGAGTTATGAGTCCACATAATTTAGATTTTAAAAACAAGAAAGTAAACTAATAAAAACTTTAAGCCGTAAAATTATTATTATATTTACCTGTAAATTATAATTGAAATACAACCTCTAACCAAGGTAGTATTTCTTTATCTAAACTCGAATTTCACCAGATTTCTTTATTTAAACTCGAATTTCATCAGAAACCGTACTGAAATTTCTCATATACCTGCCGCCCTTTTTCTCACTGATAACTGAAATGGTAAGCTTTGTCCGACCGTCCACTGAATTGGAGTTAATACAAACTAAGCTAGTTTGATTTAAGGTAGTTTGAAATGTAAGAAGGCTTTTAGAGGGGTATACAAGAACTTCTCTAGTTAAACACAGACTATCATAATGAAACATTGATAAGCTATATGAAGTAATAGAATAGGAAGGTGCCTGAATAGGTTACGAAGGGTTAAAAGATAAGCTTAGCTAAGCTTTGTTGATAATTGCTTCTAAAATTATAAACAAAAATTTTATTTCTTAACCATAGTTGAAAGATAAGAAATATGTATTGAATTTGAGTTAATAGAGAGAAAGATTAAAATTTTTTAAAGTAGTCATGCAACCTGTCTCAATTCGGGCCTCGTTTCGCGCCAACACGTGATTTTTCTTTTCAAGAATTGAAAAAAATCCCGAAAGTGCCGGCGGGCGCGTGACGTCAGTTATACGATTGAATTTACTTTCGCCATTGAAAATAACGCTAAAAAGTCTGTTTTCATTCGCGTTTCCTGGGAAAAGTTTAAACGAAAACGTTTCGCGGTTTATTTTAATAATATTAACTAGATCTTAAACTATAATATTATCCAAAATTTGAGGCATAAAAAGAAATAATGGCTGAAATACAGCCATATATGTGTATGATCTCGAAAGCGACACAAATGATGAGAATTCTGATCAAAATGATTATAGTTCATCGGAAATTGAATCATCCGATGGTGATCGTGATAAGTAATAATAGTATTATTTTTGGATATAAACTAAGGTTTTTAAACCTAGTATTCTTTAGATAAATAGGCATTCTAATAATATAAATTCATAAATAACCTGTGATTATGTGGGAACTGTATAGGCCAATGCCTAAAGGAACTCTATAACATGTCATAATCGCAATAAGTCATAAACTGAAAATTCTTAACTAAAGGGGTCTTTCGTAAAGTATCGGTTATCACAATTTTTGATGGTAAAAGTTGTTGAACCTTTACGAATGACCCCTTTAGTTAAGAATTTTCAGCTTATGACATATTGCGCAATCTTCGAGTTTTCTTGTAGGCATTTGCCCACAGTTCCCACATAAACAGTATTTATCTAAAGAATACTAGGTTTAAAAACCTTAGTTTTTATCCAAAAAGTTTACTAATCTACTTAAAAATTTATACTAGTTCTAGAGACACGTGATCATCATCGGATGATTTAATTTCCGATGAACTATAGTCATTTTGATCAGAATTCTCATCATTTGTGTCGCTTTCGAGATCATACACATATATGGCTGTATTTCAGCCATTATCGGTTTTTACGCCTCAAATTTTGGATAATATTATATAGTTTAAGATCTAGTAAATATTAATAAAAAAAACCGCGAAACGTTTTCGTTTAAACTTTTCCCAGGAAACGCGAATGAAAACGGACTTTTTAGCGTTATTTTCAATGGCGAGAGTAGATTCGATCGTAAAACTGACGTCACGCGTCCGCCGGCACCTCTGGATTTTTTTCAATTCTTGAAAAGAAAAATCACGTGTTGACGCGAGACGAGGCCCGAATTGAGACAGGTTGCATGACTACTTTAAGGCTTTTATCGGGTGCTAGTGCTTCTCTTGGTTAAACAAAGATTTCAATAATGAAAGATTCATAACATATGAAGAAATTCAGAGAAAGGTGCCTGAGTGGGTTACAAAAGTTTGATTAATTGCTTTAAAAATGATAAACAAAAATTTATATACTAAAATTTTCGTTTATTGAAAATTATATTCACTGGATTCTTCTACTTGGGTAGAACACCGCAAAGCGCTCTATAATTTTGTATATAATGATATATCATGATTACCCCATGAAATTCACCTTAAACCCTAGATTTTGGTTAACGAAGTAGTACGAGAATTGATTAGCGTGGGCAAATTTTAAATGCAAATAATCTTAAAGGAACAATGGAGAGGAAAATTTCTTTTTATTTATACAGGGCGTTTCCAAAATGGTGGTAGGACCGAACTCCAGTGGGTTCTATGGGTCATTTTAATACGAAAATGTTCTATGACGTTTTATTGTACGGGGCGCCTTTTAAGAGTTACGAAATGAATAATGTACAGATGGTCCCTATAACGTAAATTAATGAAGGTATACTCAATGATAAAAAACGCTTAAATTTTTTTTTTTTTAGAAGTACGCGCTTGATAAAAAATTGATTTTATCAGTGAGTATAAGTTTATTAATGCACGTTAAGGAGTCATCCGTACATGATTAATTTAGTATTTCTTAAACGGCTCCCCGTACAACAATACGTCATAGAACGAAATGAAAAACTGAATAATGCGAAGAAATTTGTAGAAATTTTCTGAATCAAAAATGTTCCAATAAAACTATGAATACAATAATTGATGATTTTATAAAGTTTATTAAATGTTTTCTTCAAACTAAATACATTTTTTTTTTTGATATTTTCGAGGATGTAACGTGTTCACGTCTGGGCGGTCTTTTCGTAGCGTAGCGTGTTCTTGCATAATCCATCTAATAATAGAAGAACTACAAGTTAATACATGGACAAGTCCTAGCGTAGCAATTAGTGTAGATGTCTCCAGGGAAACAAGTACAACTAATTTACTATTTTTAACCAAATATACTGACGGCACAAGTGTTATCAAGATTATTGAAATTAGCAAACAGGCAGAGGGATACGTCACTAGGAGGGGGAAGGAAGTAAGATTCACCAAAACATCCGTTGGTGACTTGGAAGACAGGATTATTTTGTTGAATTCAGTTGCCTCGAAAAGAGACTTGGCTCTGTTCAAGGTACCCCACTTTTCTTTAAGTAGATTGATTTTGAGTTCGTTTGGCAAGTCATAAATAATGTTCTCGCGGCGCGTGTCTTCTATGCGCGTCATCTTCGAAAACAAAAGATGTTGGGCTGTTTCCATGGCTTTTAGGACTACCGATTTCTAATTGTGAGAAAATAAAACAAAATATAAAATTGAGCGAAAAGTAATTTTGAAACACCCCCTTTCGATGAACACCCCTATGATGGATGTCCGACCCATCGAAAGGTCGTTTTTTTACCTTATCATAGTTGTCTTTGGCATGTTCAACGTGCATTAGTATTTCGGAGAGGTTTTCTTCTTCTTTAAACAGTGACATTTCTTTGCGATAAGCGAGGTTTGACATTAAACGAGATGATTTTAGTGACTCATTCATTACTGGAACAAAATTCCCTTCGCTTTTCTTGATTTCCAATATTCTTGTATTGTTCTGAAAAGATTGTAATACGCTATAATTAGCTATTTAAAATTAATTTAAGAAAGTATTAAATAAATTTTGTCCCTACCGTGTACTGGGATGATGGAGGAAAACTATCTACATTAATACTTAAAACTTCATCTAGATCGTCAACATCTAGCATTTCGTCAAGAGTGACAATAGCTTTTGGATTACTATTATTTTTTCTGCTGTCCGTAATATCGTTACTGGCGCCGCTGGTTTCATTACCATTGTCGTCATCCTCTTCATTAACTCCACCAGTTTCATTACCATTGCCCATTTCATTTCCACAGCCGCCGCTAACATCCTGATTTTCACTGATTGAAATTGGAGCTACGCTAGACGATAGATTTGTTCCGGATAATGATTCCAGATTGGGAGTTACTCCGTGAACGACAGTCATTGACTTCGAATTCGAAAATGCTGATGGTATATACGGCAAAGATTTCCTACTATCCATTTTAAAGCTAAAATAAAATGTGAATTTATAAAATAGTTACGTTAAGATAAGCAAATAAGTTCATAACTCAGTTTTAATATATTATATATAGCAAGCCAGATTCCCAAATATAATTATAATTAATATCAAAGAAGACGTGATAATTACCAATAAACGTAATTTCTCAAATTCTTTCTTATCAGGAGTGTGAAAAACTTCCAACAATGCGAACGAACGATAGCCACAGTTCTTCAATACTAGAGCCAAAATTTTTTAGAGTATACTTGCTTCTTCAATACTAGAGCCAAAATTTTCTAGAGTGTACTGGCGTTGGTACGAACTCCAAAATGAATGGCTATTAGGAAACGTAATTGCCTTTTATACTCAATTTTCTTACGTCACATTATCAAAGGTCAAATATTTTTCCAACAAATACAACGGGGTTATAAAATATGGCAAAGTATTTATAGACCGTGTAAGGAAATCACTCCCACACTGATATCAGGCGGTATTTCCAGCCGTCGCGATTCTTTGGAGAATAATTTTGGCTTTTGGGGGATTGCGTACGTTAGACACCACTATGCTGGTGCGTGACATCAGTGTGGGAGTCATTTCCCTACTTGTTGAACAAAAAAACACTGTCATTGAAACGTTAAGTGTTTTTTTGTTCAACGAGTAGGGAAATGACTCCCACACTGAGGTCACGCACCAGCATAGTGGTGTCTAACGTACGCAATGCCCCCAAAGGCAAAATTATTCTCCAAAGAACCGCGACAGCTGGAAATACCGACTGATATCAGTGTGGGAGTGATTTCCTTACACGGTTTATTAATACTTTGCCATATTTTATAACCCCGGTGTATTTGTTGGAAAAATATTTGGCCTTTGATAATGTGACGTAAGAACATTGAGTATAAAAGGCAATTATTTCCTAATAGCCATTCACTTTCGAGTTCGTAATAACACAAGTATAAACTAAAAAATTTTGGCTCTATAGTATTGAAGAATTGTGGCTATCGTTCGTTCGCATTGTTGGAAGTTTTTCACACTCCTGATAAGAAAGAATTTGAGAAATTGCGTTTATTGGTAATTATCACGACTTCTATGATATTAATTATAATTATATTTTGGAATCTAGCTTGCTATATATAAATCCAGCAGACTTCAATTAAAATGGGGTTTTTAATATATTAAAACTGAGCTATGAACTTATTTGTTTATCTTAACGTAACTATTTTATAAATTCACATATTATTTTAGCTTTAAAATGGATAGTAGGAAAACTTTGCCGTGGGAGTTTATATCACCCATCGATTTCCCATCAGTATTTTCGAATCCGAAGCCTGTCGTTCACGGAGTAACTCTCAATTTGGAATCATTATCCATAACAAGTCTATCGTCTAGCACAGCTGCAATTTCAATCAGTAAAGATCAGGATGTTAGCGGTGGCTGTGGTAATGAAATGGGCAATGGTAATGAAACTGGTGGGGTTAATGAAGAGGATGACGACAATGGTAATGAAACCAGCGGCGGCCGTAACGATATTATTACGGACACCAGCAAAAATAATAATAATTCGAAAGTTAATGACACTCTTGACGAAATGCTAGATGATGACGATCTAGATGAAGTTTTAAGTATTAATGTAGGTAGTTTTCCTCCATCGTCCCAGTGCACGGTAGGGACAAAATTTATTTAATACTTTCTTAAATTAATTTAGATAGTTAATTATAGCGTATTACAATCTTTTCAGAACAATACAGGAATATTGGAAATCAAGAAAAGCGAAGGGAATTTTGTTCCAATTATGAACGAGTCACTAAAATCATCTCGTTTAATGTCAAACCTCGCTTATCGCAAAGAAATGTCACTGTTTAAAGAAGAAGAAAACCTCTCCGAAATACTAATGCACGTTGAACATGCCAAAGACAACTATGATAAGGTAAAAAACGACCTTTCGATGGGTCGGACTTCCATCATAGGGGTGTTCATCGAAAGGGGGTGTTTCAAAATTACTTTTCGCTCAATTTTATATTTTGTTTTATTTTCTCACCCTTAGCCATCGGTAGTCCTAAAAGCCTTGGAAACAGCCCAACATCTTTTGTTTTCGAAGATGACGCGCATAGAAGACACCCGCCGCGAGAACATTATTTATGATTTGCCAAACGAACTCAAAATCAATCTACTTAAAGAAAAGTGGGGTGCCTTGAACAGAGACAAGTCTCTTTTTGAACCAGCTGAATTCAACAAAATAATCCTGTCTTCCAAGTCACCATCGGATGTTTTGGTGAATCTTACTTCCTCCCCCCTCCTAGTGACGTATCCCTCTGCCTGTTTGCTAATTTCAATAATCTTGATAACACTTGTGTCGTCAGTATATTTGGTTAAAAATAGTAAATTAATTATACTTGTTGCCCTGGAGAAATCTACCCCAATTGCTACGCTTAGACTTATTCTGTAAAGCTTGAACAACCTTAAGTACATAATATGTAATAACTTATAAATCTTTTATTATTAGATGGATTATGCAAGAATACGCTACGCTACGAAAAGGCATCCCAGAAGTGACCGCGCTATATCCTCGAAAATATCGAAAAGAAAATAAATGTATTTAGTTTGAATTGAATTTCAAAATTAAATATGTATTTAAATGATTAATTATTAAAACTTATCAAAGCATCAATAATTGTATTCATAATTATTATAGGAACTTTTTGTTTCAAAGGATTTCTACAAATTTCTTCGCATTATTCCGTGTAATATATTTCATTTTTTCTTTAAGAGTATTTAAAATGATATTTCGCTGAAGCGAATCTTATTCCTGAACTGGTGGGTTCTCCTATATATCTAGGAAACTTATACGTAGAGATAGATGAGTTTGTAGCTGCTAACGCGCTGTAATAGTTAGGTTGAACAATAATATAGAAAATATCTAAAAAGGTAAAAAAGAAAAAAGGAAAAAAATATTATTTGTGAACCTAACATAACTGTCTAATTATACAAAATTAATACTGGAAAAGGCAGGAAATACGACGATATATTCTTTGGTTTAAAAGAGATAGGCTATTACAATGATGCGCCGCACCATTAGGTATTTCACATAATCCCTACCCGTATAGTATATAGCGGTACAAAATGTCTTCTGCTCTGAGACAGACCTAATCGTATATATGGGCGGTAAATTTAAATTAGGCTTGGGAATTTAAAGGAGTCTAGAAACTATATTATATGTTATGAATAGGAACAAAATTGTACACAAGCGCGTTAAGGCGCAATCTCAATTAGACATGATCTTCATGTGCATAATTTCAAATGTAATTAATATTGATATTGCACTATTTCGAATGGTCACGTCCATCCCGTAATTGTTTAGGTAAGTTTACTCAAAAACTAGTTAATCCTCAGCCCGACCGTCTTCTAATATTTTAGGTTAAGTAGGGTTAGTTAATCACTTGACTTAGCCCGTCCTTCCAACTAGTTAATCCCTCAGGTGAACCCGTCTATTTTGTAATATACAAGGTAAGGTTAGGTTAGATTAGATAATCCCTGCAACTAGCCCAGCCCTTCAACTAGTTAATGTCTCGGGCTATATCCTTCTTATAATATTTGAGGTTAGGTTAGTTAATCCCTCTTGTAATACTTTAGGTATAGTTAGGATAGTTCATCTCGCTCTTTCGAGATTCCGACTTTCCAGTTTTGTACTACACTCTTAAAAACGTAAAATAATTAACGCCCAAAGAACCTTGAGGATAAATTTAGGTAAAACTAGTGAAATGTGGAAAAGGTTTATATTTTTCCGAAAAAGGGACAGGAATTATACAAAAAGAGGTTGCTTCGCACCCTTAAAAAAACTCTTTATCTAACTCGAATCAAACCCGTGAAGGGACAGAAATTATTTGTTAGAGAATGAGCAATTTCATATCTTTAAAAATATAGTTAGTAGATTTAGTCTACTACTTCAAAGATTTTATTACTATTATATATTTTCCAAAAAACGGATAAAGACGACCTAGGACTAATGATAAATATATATACATTAAAGGAATTCCATCTTTAGCTAATTTTATTAGTGATACTGATAGAATTTAAAATATACATCAACGGGAGAGGAAGGTTAACTAGGTCGTCTTTATCCGTTTTTTGGAAAATATATAATAGTAGTAAAATCTTTGAAGTAGTAGACTAAATCTACTAACTATATTTTTAAAGATATGAAATTGCTCATTCTCTAACAAATAATTTCTGTCCCTTCACGGGTTTGATTCGAGTTAGATAAAGAGTTTTTTTAAGGGTGCGAAGCAACCTCTTTTTGTATAATATGGACTTAAGCAAAGTGGTCGTGAATGGTTCAATGAACTAGATAAAACATTCGGACAACTCGGTTTATCAAGACTTAAAGGATGTAACTACGTGTACAGATTAGGATGGTCAGCAATAGTCATTGTTTACGTTGATGATATATTGATACTTTCGCGAGATATAATAACAATGAAGAAGATATTCGAATTATTAATAAAATCATTTGACGTTACGGATTTAGGAGAAATTAAGTACTTCTTAGGAATAGAATTTGATTTTTCAAAACCCCGAAGATTAATAATACATCAAACGAATTATATTTATAATTGTTTTCGCTCCACACGATTGTGACGTCTTTAAACTATTCCGTGAGATAGCTACAAAACCTAACAATTTGACCATGGAGTAACGAAATCCGGTTCTTCCATGATTTGACTAGGTTTAAAAAATTACAACTTCGTAACTATACTTTTTTTGTAGTCAGGAAGAAAAGATTAAAATATAAATAAATTTACTTTTGGATTCTTTTTGCTTACTTAAAAGGGGGCAGATTTACGAGTTTATTATTTTATATGGTTGCCCTCGCCCCCCTCCCTCCGCTGTGATACACATATTCATGATCATTTTTACTAAGTTTTAAAAGTTTTGACCGATGAGACCGTGTAAACGCCTGGTAAGAAGAATTTGATTTTTAAATTTATGAATCATTAACAGCATCCCACCTATTCAAACTGTTATATAGCATATATAAACAATGTAACTATGGAACTTAGCGCAATAGTTACTCACGGACTTTCAATCTAAATTGAAAGTCCGTGAGTAACTCTAGTGTTCACACGTCAAATTTTCAAATGTGTGACGTAAATAAACTAGCCCCTAGCGGTAGGCAAAAAATATTATCTTTTTATTAAAATTGTCCTTATTTATTTTAATAAAGATAAATAATGTTGCTCTTTTTAATAAAATACACGCGCGTTACTAAAAAAATACAAATTGTATGATTACTATCTATACCAATAGATGGCATTCATACGCTGTAATGAATTGACCATTTCATTCTTGGGAAATTTTTGGAAATAGATGGGAAAGAAAAAACAGACTCTCCCCTAAGAGAAATTTATGGTAGTGATTTTTTTTTTAGTTCCTTCAATTGTGCCGATAAAAGATACCGCCACATTATAAGAGCGTTTTTTTGAAGGGGGAGAGGGGGAAAATGAAGGGAAGCACAGGGACCGTTCAGGAGCAGAGTGGCTCTGACCGAAGAACCTTCAGAAACCAAAGTGATTGTAACTCGAAGATCAACGAGAATTAGAAAATGATATTTTAAACTCACTGTTTTTTTGGAATGTACATGTTTTTTATATTTTTTTTATTAAGAATAAACCTTTTTCAATTTTCTTGTTCATTTCCATAAAATTGATTATTTTTTTGGGGGACGCCACATTTTTCAATTAAAATTTGAAATTTAAAAACAAACGCGCAGACTAGTTGAATATCATATTTATGAAAGCTTCTTGACACTGAAGAAAATCTTGAAGAGGACAATTAAGCTTCATTCTCAACATTGTGTTTCTGATTTTCCTAACTTCAGTCGCTACTGCTGGGTCTCTGATAAGAATGAAAACATTATTAGCTATTTACAAAAAAAAGGATAGGATTAAAGGGATAATGAAGACGAGTACAAAGTTATTTTTAATCCAATAGAAGCGTTAAAATATGTATAAATGATTTCTTCACGTTTCACAACTTTGTTTAAAGTAATTTTAAATTAACTATAATGTAGTAGAAGCCTCTGGTGAATTTTATCTTTTATGCCTATTTTAATTTTTAACGCTCTTAAGCGATGAGAATAACATGTTTGTCATCTTCATTATCCCTTTAAAAACTCAATTGGTTTAGGTAAGATTCAGGGTTTGTACATGAATTTCGACAATGAATTTCCAGACATTTTACTTTTCTTAAATTTTCCTGTGTATATTTTTAAAATAAAAAATTATGTTAAGAATAAAGAAAATTGGGCTTCAAATAAACAAAATTGAGAGTTCTGTTTTTAGAAGCTACAAAATCTTCCCTTTTCTCAGTTTTGAGTGTCATAAGTTTTTGTCACATATTTCCAGGTTTTCTGTTTTATATGTTTGTACAAACCCTGGTATATTAATATCAAAGATTGAGGAGTAACCTACCAGCTACATTTGGTATTTGATGCATAATTCCTTTGACCGTAATTTTGACTACACCGTGACTATTGTGGTTTGTTCGAATAGATTCCATTTCGGGAACCACATAGAGTCGATTACTGTTCAAAACACACTTGAAAAACAACAAAATATTGTTGGCTCCTTGGATGCAAGCGTATTTAGAGTCGTGATCGTTTCCTTCCATGAAAACTTCGATGGTGCAATCAGGCCAAAAAATTTCTGGTACTAAAGAAGGATTTGGGAAATTGGGGGAATCTCCGTTCAATGTTTTGTAAAGCCAGTTGACAAAATAGGTTCCAAGTTCTTGAGGATGATTTGGCTCTTCTATGATTTCTGTGATCGGTACAGGGGCCCCTTGATGTTGCTGATAAAAAATTGGGACCTGATTATGTAGTTCAGTATTTGGCATTTGTACTATTTGTTGTACAAAAGGAGGTGGAACAGGTTTTTGCTTTGGATAGGTAATGATGGGATTTAAAAAGTTCATTTCGTAACTCGGCTGACATTCTTGAGGAACTGGATTGCGATTAGCTTGTATATTGTAAGCTTGAACTTGAAATTGGGCTACATTTTCTCGCAATTGTTCCCGCATCGCGTCCTTGAAAGATTAATTTTATTAATTATTTTAAAAGAAACTTAGGCCATGAGAAACTTACAGCATTTCCCCAAAACCTAAGGCAGGCATCAATGTAGTCTGTTTTAGTACCATTCACTGAAACCTGTACTCCAGATTCCAGAAGATATTGAAAGAGCAGCTCCCTTTTGATTTTCCTGCTTCTTAAAAGAATTGAAGGATCCTCGGAAAACATAACTATGGCTTGTATGGCATCTGTATAAGAATTCCTCAATTACGTTAATCCAAAGTCTTAGCTTTAAGAAGAAATCTCACTGAGCTCCGTTACATATGGTTCCATTACATTGAGTTAAACCTAAAAAGCTACGTTGAAACCTTTACTAATTTGGCATTGTCAATGCTGGTGAACGTAACAAAACGTAATGGAATTCCGTGATTGTGATTTAATTTTCTCATTGTCGAAAATTATTAATTAAATTAATTAAAGTAGTAAACTAGTAATAGTAATGTACCTTCTTTGTTCCCTGGTTTGACCAATCCCTTGGTAGTTGTAAAGGTGAGTGAGTTTAAATCCTCAAAAGAAAGTTTACGTAAAAGCGTTATTATTTCAGCATCCATCGTCACACTCAAAAATTTGTTAATGTTTAAACGATTGTGGTTTTCAAAATAATTAGGCTAAACTCAATATTCAAAAACGTTTTTACAAATCATGGGAAATCACGTGATGTGAACTCCCGTCGAGAAATGAAATTGTCGAGGTTTCGCGCACTTTGTGTCAAGGCCATAGCCTCCTCGATCACGCGCTTCGGCTGTGCTCGCACTATAGACTATAGAAGCCCCGGCAAAGAAAAAATTAACATGTGTTTGAGAGAATAAATGGGAAATTGAAACTCCCCCAAAAAAAAGCTAAAAAGCACTAAAATGTAGGGGAGAAAAGTCGTGGCGAGATACAAATTCTTGTCTAAAGATTTAAATTTACGCTCCAGCTTCCTGATTTTTTAACCACATCTAAGTATGTACGGATAATTTACAAATTAATTCCGAGCCTTTGAGAATTACAAAGAACAACAGTAACTCCCCATAAGAGTCTGGGTCCACGTAAGGTTAAAAATTTTCGTCTCTTTTATGATAAATTCGTATTATATTATTAAAATAGGGTAGTTGGGGGATAATTTAAAGCTAAAATTCGAGCTCACAACTGTAAATTTTGTGAATTACAACGAATGGAAGGTTTCTTCCATAATGTAAAGAATAGGAAGAATCTGACTTCCGTGCCGGATATGAAAGCCTTCCCCCACACGAAAATCTTGAACGGTTATTATTTTAGATTCATAATTATGTTAGGAAAATATTAGGAAAGAATTATTTTGTAACTGCCACGGGTATAGTGCTGGCGGCAAAATGAGATTCGTATATTTTTGGTCTACTATGCCTCGAAATCCTCGAAAACGCCTGTAGAAGTGTTCCACTTGTCAAGCATTCGTGCAGTAGGCTTTTGCTAGCTTTACAGGGGCCGTGCAAAGACTATATAGCTTACTTGAATAGTCTTTGGTGTATAAGAAACTCGAAAAATAAATAGAGAAATCATACCAATTAGAAGATACTGGAGTAGTATCTTTAATTTTTATTTCATATTAAACAAAACACACTTGTATAAAACGGACAAATTATTCATTTAACGCTAAGGTTTTCTACGTTCAACGTATGTCTGGTAGTTCAAGCTCAGTGGCATCTTCACACACTACACGCAATTTTGACTGGTATCAACTGCCTCGATCTTCATGGCGACGATAACCAAGATACCAGATTACGCTGCTAACGTGAACACAAGTACCTATCGTCAAACTACCACCTTTGCAATTGCAATACCAGCCTTTAATGGCATTTGCACCTGTCCCGTTCGGTACATAACGAATTAGAGCTTGGTGAACAGCTGAGGTGGAAAATTGACCAGGCACGCGTATACGAATTAAGTCATGTTCAACTTTGGACACTTCGACGCTGAAAGAGCCGGATTTCTCTATAGTCAACGCCACATAAGATTCAGCGCGTTTCATTTTAAAGTCGCTCATTACCACCTCACGTAAATCACTTTCACGAAGTACAGGGAAGTCTTGAAATTCACTATCCTCAATTCGTTGCCATTTAGACGGTTTGCGAAGCAGATTATCCCGCTCAACTACTTCCTTAAGAGGATTTTCTTTCGTAGAGACTGCCAGCATTTTTTCGACGGAGTCTTCCCAGGAACCTTTAAGATGTAACTCCGGGTGGTAGGCGTTCAACAGCGCAGCAGCAATTTGAAGAAGTTCCGGAACTAATGGCAACATATGCACAGGTATACGGTTTTGAAAAAAACGATACACCGTCTGCAAATGCCCATTCCTAACTTCAACCGGCCACCTGAGGTACGTTACTTGTCGGGAACGATTAACTTCTTGCGTGTTTACTTGCTTCTCGCCTTTAGACAAGAACGAAGGCATTTGTAAATCCACACCCAGTAAAGTCAGTACGCTGTTGGAGTCTCGAAAACCGCGGTCTGCCAGTACAACGTCACCAACTTGAAAGAAAGACTGGAGTTCTTCTCTCTTTTTGATAGAATGGTTTAAAATGCGCGCGTCGTTATTGCGGCCATTAGCAAAGTAGGGTCCGATTATATCTATTATGTAACCCGTAGTTGTTACCATTAACATTGGCTTGAGGATATTCTGGCCTTTGTGCACACAGAAGGATTTGTGAAGAACGGTATAGTCCTTGGATCTTTTCGCCAACCTGGCTGGCAAAAAATATTAAAGACGTCTTTAATATTTTTCGCCAGCCAGGTTGGCGAAAAATAATTAAACCTGTTTTTATAAACATTAAAAAAATTGTAATATCTGGTTTGAACCATGATCTTAAGAACTTTCCTTATCAATAACATCAATGTGAGAGTCACTTGGAATTTGGAGATAGCTCCAAATACATGTTACACGTGCAATCGGAAAGTTACCAATAGTACAAGAAGAGGTATAGGCACTCACGTAAAGGCTGGCTTTGCTCGTTTTCTTCGTTTTAGTAAAGGGTTATTACCACTTGTAATTAATAGCAAAACAACGAAGATTTGTTTAAAGTGCTCGGGTCTGTCACGAAAGTTTCAAACGTTCTTAAATGCTAGCAAATCGTCCTTCAGTAGTGATCATGGCTCTTCAACGTCATCGTCTTCACCACAAAAACGAAGACAAATGACGCAAATATCTAATCCATCAACGTCAACAGTACCTGAGCCGTCAACGTCCACAGTACCTGAACCAACAAAGTCCACAGTATCTAATCCATCACCGTCACCAATACCTCAGCCATCAACGTCGCAATTACCACGAAAGCGTACGTCATCAAACACTATTGCCATAAAGCACAGTTGTGTTCGGCCCCTGCCAAAGACTTGCTTCATTTGCGGTGTTAGTACACGAACCAGGGTAAAAGCCGAAGTGAGAACAAGTATATTTGTGGAAAGAGCCATATTTATTCATCGGGACAACCGAATGTGCTCCACGCATCTCGTTAACGGAGAGCTTCCCACCGAAATAATTGCTGGAATTCAGGTTTCCGCTAGATCAACCATTATGACTGCCACGGACATTGAGCAACTATTACAGGACCTCAGGAAATGTGTTAACGACCTACGGACGCCGAGCTTTGACAACTTCATACAAAGTGATGAAGACTGTAAAGTATTAACTTTATTGTCCCTGCACGAGTTCCTAGAGTTGCATTCGACTATTGAGGACATTATTCGTACCATCAGATGCTGTTCGTCGAAGACAGCTCTAGCAGTATTATTGGTGAAATTACGATTGGGTATCTCCAATAAGGTGTTATCAACTTTATTTCATTTAACTGAAAGATCGGTATCAAACACGGTAAAAGCGGTTATTATGGCTTTATCGGAGCATTTCGTGCCACATCATTTTGGCCTGCAACACTTATCACGTGACAATCTGATAACAAACCATCAATCTGGAGCAGCAGTAAAACTCTTTGCTAACAACAAGCCTAATTGTCTTATTACCATTGTAGATGGCACCTATATCAAGGTTGGAAGATCCAAGGACTATACCGTTCTTCACAAATCCTTCTGTGTGCACAAAGGCCAGCATATCCTCAAGCCAATGTTAATGGTAACAACTACAGGTTGCATAATAGATATAATCGGACCCTACTTTGGTAATGGCCGCAATAACGACGCGCGCATTTTAAACCATTCTATCAAAAAGAGAGAACTCCAGTCTTTCTCTCAAGTTGGTGACGTTGTACTGGCAGACCGCGGTTTTCGAGACTCCAACAGCGTACTGACTGAACTGGGTGTGGATTTACAAATGCCTTCGTTCTTGTCTAAAGGCGAGAAGCAAGTAAACACGCAAGAAGTTAATCGTTCCCGACAAGTAACGTACCTCAGGTGGCCGGTTGAAGTTAGGAATGGGCATTTGCAGACGGTGTATCGTTTTTTTCAAAACCGTATACCTGTGCATATGTTGCCATTAGTTCCGGAACTTCTTCAAATTGCTGCTGCGCTGTTGAACGCCTACCACCCGGAGTTACATCTTAAAGGTTCCTGGGAAGACTCCGTCGAAAAAATGCTGGCAGTCTCTACGAAAGAAAATCCTCTTAAGGAAGTAGTTGAGCGGGATAATCTGCTTCGCAAACCGTCTAAATGGCAACGAATTGAGGATAGTGAATTTCAAGACTTCCCTGTACTTCGTGAAAGTGATGTACGTGAGGTGGTAATGAGCGACTTTAAAACGAAACGCGCTGAATCTTATGTGGCGTTGACTATAGAGAAATCCGGCTCTTTCAGCGTCGAAGTGTCCAAAGTTGAACATGACTTAATTCGTATACGCGTGCCTGGTCAATTTTCCACCTCAGCTGTTCACCAAGCTCTAATTCGTTTTGTACCGAACGGGACAGGTGCAAATGCCATTAAAGGCTGGTATTGCAATTGCAAAGGTGGTAGTTTGACGATAGGTACTTGTGTTCACGTTAGCAGCGTAATCTGGTATCTTGGTTATCGTCGCCATGAAGATCGAGGCAGTTGGTACCAGTCAAAATTGCGTGTAGTGTGTGAAGATGCCACTGAGCTTGAACTACCAGACATACGTTGAACGTAGAAAACCTTAGCGTTAAATGAATAATTTGTCCGTTTTATACAAGTGTGTTTTGTTTAATATGAAATAAAAATTAAAGATACTACTCCAGTATCTTCTAATTGGTATGATTTCTCTATTTATTTTTCGAGTTTCTTATACACCAAAGACTATTCAAGTAAGCTATATAGTCTTTGCACGGCCCCTGTAAAGCTAGCAAAAGCCTACTGCATGAATGCTTGACAAGTGGAACACTTCTACAGGCGTTTTCGAGGATTTCGAGGCATAGTAGACCAAAAATATACGAATCTCATTTTGCCGCCAGCACTATACCCGTGGCAGTTACAAAATAATTCTTTCCTAATATTTTCCTAACATAATTATGAATCTAAAATAATAACCGTTCAAGATTTTCGTGTGGGGGAAGGCTTTCATATCCGGCACGGAAGTCATAGATTCTTCCTATTCTTTACATTATGGAAGAAACCTTCCATTCGTTGTAATTCACAAAATTTACAGTTGTGAGCTCGAATTTTAGCTTTAAATTATCCCCCAACTACCCTATTTTAATAATATAATACGAATTTATCATAAAAGAGACGAAAATTTTTAACATTACGTGGACCCAGACTCTTATGTGGAGTTGCTGTTGTTCTTTTCTGTCAATAATTGTTGAAACTAGCGAACCTATCATTTTTCTCTCCGGACGGATTTTTTTGCGGTTTTCACGGTTCTATGGGTCATTTTAAGACGAAAATGTTCTATGACGTTTTGTCGTACGGGGCTCCATTTAAAAGTTACGAAATGAATTATGTGCGGATGACCCCTTAACGTTCATTAATAAACGTATATACATAAAGATAAAATACGCTTAATTATTTAGCTGGGTTTTTACAAGCCTCATTTTCATGGCCGCTGCTAAGCTAGAGTTTTACAAGCTAAACGCGCGTATCTAAACGAAACAGATATTTCACGCGCACTTCAGGGCTTCAAGCGCCGGTGAATTAAGAGCGAAAAAATTACGCTAATATAAGCACGCGCTTGATAAAAAGTGATTTTAGCATTGAGCATACCTTTATTAATGTACGTTAAGGGGTCATTCGTACATGATTCATTTCGTAACTCTTAAACGGCACCCCGTACTACAAAACGTCATAGAGCATTTTCGTCTTAAAATGACCCATAGAACCCACTGTTGCTCAGTCTTACCACCATTTTCGAAACCCCCTGTATATAGAATAAGGAGCAAATACAGACAGTCCCGGGTAAAAATAAATACCAACGAAACTGTTTCATTTCTGCCCCGAGGATATTTCCGATCTTTAGTGGGAAAGAGCGGGAAAAGATTTAGCCCAAAAACCAACTACATTCGGTATTAAAGAAAACGTCTTAAAAATTTATGAATTTGAATCCCCGTCATGTATAGGGCCTCTTCTATCGGGAGAGGCGAACGAAAACCGCTGTTGGGTCTTTGATCAATTCTCCTCCGCCTCTCCTCTCGAACGCAATTTGGCTAAAAGTGGCCCGGGATCGGGAGAAGAGACGGGAATGGTGGGTGGGTTGCTATCTATAGGAAAGAGGTTACGCAGTGGTTCTTTATCCGCGAAATCCGTCCGAAGCGAATTGTACAAAGAGAAGATCCAAACAGGATGGGCAGAGACGTAATAAAAGGTAGATAGGTCTAAGCTTCGAATCTAGGGGTCTTATCGTAAGGCGCGTTTATTCAACCTTCTCTCTTTTTAGCGGAGAGAGAGAGTAACTTTCTGGCTACAAAATCGTTTGGAGAGATTCCTAGAAGAGGGAGGAGACCACGGACGATCTCGGAGTAGAATCGGAACTAAGACACTAATGGTACTACCTAGTTTGAGAACGAATAAATTTTCGAAATGGGCTTACAACTTGTTAATTCGTATAGTGTCGAAATACTGTCTAAAACTACCATTCGAATCTTGAAAACTAGATTCCTTAGAGCGAGGTAGTCGCGGGGTCGCTTTCGCGCGGTCTTTTAAGCGAAAGTACTACTAGATTTCTAGGACCAAAACTCAAACGCTCTTTTTATATCCACCCTGTATAGAGATATAGACCAACTCAACCCGCGAGGAGAGAAAAAGACTCTTAAAAGAACGCGGGGAATAAAAGCTGGGTCATTCCATATGGTTTCACCTAGGCATGCAACCATGGGTCGGCAGATCTTAATGAAATTTGGTACTCTTGTTTCTATGCTTAAAAACTAGGATTCCCAGATTTTAAGACGAAAATAAAAATAATTGAATTTTTGGCGAAATTTAGAGTAAACCCCCACGATTTTTAGAACGTCAGAGAAAAAAGATTATGCTCTTGCGAAAATAGCAATATCTTACTGCCGCGCCTCGATTGATTCTTTGGAATTTACTCATGTTTATAGAGTAAAAGGCGAGTAATCCAATGGTCATCTCGAAAATGGTCTACCTCTTTTAGCTTTTTTGTTTTTAATTTTTTTAAGTTTCGCGGGGGGGTCCTACACTGTGACGTGTAGGGCCAAACTTTTAAAATTTTTATTTTCACTTTTTTTAAGACCCCGAGGTCACATCTTTCACCTAGTATATGTTTGGTTCTTGGTATTTGTTTCGTATCTAATTGGTAATCAAAAACCAAAGTTTTAAATTTTTGGGATTTTTATATTTAAAATATGTACAGGGTGTTTCGAAAATAGTGATAGGATCGAGCTCCATTGGGTTCTATGGGCCATTTTAAGACGAAAATGTTCTATGACGTTTTGTCGTACGGGGCGCCGTTTAAGAGTTACGAAATGATTCATGTGCGGATGACCCGTATACTCAATGCTAAGATCAATTTTATCACGCGCGTGCTTTTAAACGTATTTTATCATTGAGTATACGTTTATTAGTGTACGTTAAGGGGTCATCCGCACATAAATAATTTCGTAACTCTCGAACGGCGCCCCGTACGACAAAACGTCATAGAACATTTTCGTCTTAAAATGGCCCATAGAACCCACTGGAGCTCAATCCTATTACTATTTTCGAAACACCCTAAGTTGTGATGATACATATACGTATCATAAGTGGCTTACAAATATGTTATAATGATGTAACGTTTCTTGTACTTAAAAAATATGTGTTACAACCTAGGAGGATGAATGGGGACCTCTGGAGAAGAAAGCAAGTGTTGCATGAGCGGCATACAGAAATGTGCGTGACATGACTATAGACCTAACGGAAAGATTGAGAAACTATAATACTATTTTCTTCCAGGTTTTTAAACTGGACGAAAAGTTAAATTCTTCTGGCAGCTAAAATCGCTCCGACAATTATCGAAACAGCAATATCTCCCCCTTTTAATTTGAAATACTAAACAGCAGACTAATTTTATTACATATTATATATTTTATTATATATTTCGAGCTTCTTACGCCTATCATATGATGGCGCTACCTACTATGTCCGACACATTACATTAGATATTCTTACTCCCATTTATTTTTTTCGCACTCGGCTCGATTTATTCCCGCAAAACGCTCCTTTGAAAACCAAGATTTAGTAGCGTCTAGGCCAATATTACATGAATTAATTCAGACGGTCAGTTGTTTTTACTTGAATCACTTAATTTTTTATTGAATTGCCATACATAAAATGTAACAGAAATAAGTTTGCTATTTCTCTTCATCAATTGATACTAACAAATTCGCGTGGTCGTACAGCAACTCCAGGTTCCTATAAATATATTTGTCAATTTGTTACCAGATTATCAAAAAAAAAAAAGAAATACCTGAAGATCACGTGTTCTTCATCAATTTCGCCTTCATTCTTCCCCGGAAATACCTTAGTTAAGAAATTCTTCGCAACTTCTCTTTTCTATGTTGAATATATTATTCAATTAAAAATTTCCATTCCATATATCATTTGTAAAAAATAAGAAATATGACATTCGTAAAGTTGTCTTTCAAACCAAAAAGTATTATAATTATTAATTTTTGTTAAAAACAGCTTTATGAATGTAATATCCATATTCAACGTCATCCGGCTGCATCGGCCAAAATCGGAAGCTTCTGATCGCTAAACTAATCAAACCGAAGCCTTTTTGTGGAATTCTGGGCTTTAACGAAATTTATTTCTAATTATTTTTTCATTTACCTTGTGGAATAACTAAAAAATTATAAAACCCAGTATTTCCATTTTTTTTTTCAAGATAATAGCCGTTTTCATAAATTTTTATGGCCAAATAACCCTACAGAATTTACAAGCGCTCACAATAAAAGACACGAAATTTAGTGTTTTTAGCTAGACCCTATACTTGTATAGGTTCTAGCTAGTGTTTTGAGTCGTGCTGGTAGTCTGAAGTCTGAAGTCTGAAGTCTGAAGTCTGAAGTCGGTGTCCCAGAAATGACGAAAAACGTCATCGTATCGAAAAAACATTCGTTTCTTATCCACCAGACGTCACGACGTGATGTCCCAGACAAATTTAAAATATCTATTTTTTTTAAGATATCGATTTTCCACCAAGTGGTCTCCCGAATTTCGGAAAAAACCGCGTCGCGCTCGAAGCTTCATAGCTTTGCGATCGAGAGTTGGACGCTCATCCTCGTTACCACGGGTAATTGGTTAAACTTTAGCGAAAAACTCCTTATATCTTCATAGATATACAATACAGAAAACAAGTCGTTGTTAATAAAGGGTCGTCGAGAACGAGATAAAAGGTAGCTTATGAAGGTTTCGGTTCTAGTCTGTCAGTAATGAAAACTCAAAAACAACAAACAAGTCGTCGCGAACGAGATAATAAGGGAGCTTATGCGTGTTGGGTTTGAGTATGTCAGAAATAAAATATTTGATTTGAAAAACATGATTTGAAAAACATGATTTGAAAAACATGATTTGAAAAACATGATTTGAAAAACATGATTTGAAAAACATGATTTGAAAAACATGATTTGAAAAACATGATTTGAAAAACATGATTTGAAAAACATGATTTGAAAAACATGATTTGAAAAACATGATTTGAAAAACATGATTTGAAAAACATGATTTGAAAAACATGATTTGAAAAACATGATTTGAAAAACATGATTTGAAAAACATGATTTGAAAAACATGATTTGAAAAACATGATTTGAAAAACATGATTTGAAAAACATGATTTGAAAAACATGATTTGAAAAACATGATTTGAAAAACATGATTTGAAAAACATGATTTGAAAAACATGATTTGAAAAACATGATTTGAAAAACATGATTTGAAAAACATGATTTGAAAAACATGATTTGAAAAACATGATTTGAAAAACATGATTTGAAAAACATGATTTGAAAAACATGATTTGAAAAACATGATTTGAAAAACATGATTTGAAAAACATGATTTGAAAAACATGATTTGAAAAACATGATTTGAAAAACATGATTTGAAAAACATGATTTGAAAAACATGATTTGAAAAACATGATTTGAAAAACATGATTTGAAAAACATGATTTGAAAAACATGATTTGAAAAACATGATTTGAAAAACATGATTTGAAAAACATGATTTGAAAAACATGATTTGAAAAACATGATTTGAAAAACATGATTTGAAAAACATGATTTGAAAAACATGATTTGAAAAACATGATTTGAAAAACATGATTTGAAAAACATGATTTGAAAAACATGATTTGAAAAACATGATTTGAAAAACATGATTTGAAAAACATGATTTGAAAAACATGATTTGAAAAACATGATTTGAAAAACATGATTTGAAAAACATGATTTGAAAAACATGATTTGAAAAACATGATTTGAAAAACATGATTTGAAAAACATGATTTGAAAAACATGATTTGAAAAACATGATTTGAAAAACATGATTTGAAAAACATGATTTGAAAAACATGATTTGAAAAACATGATTTGAAAAACATGATTTGAAAAACATGATTTGAAAAACATGATTTGAAAAACATGATTTGAAAAACATGATTTGAAAAACATGATTTGAAAAACATGATTTGAAAAACATGATTTGGAAAACATGATTTGGAAAACATGATTTGGAAAACATGATTTGAAAAACATGATTTGAAAAACATGATTTGAAAAACATGATTTGAAAAACATGATTTGAAAAACATGATTTGAAAAACATGATTTGAAAAACATGATTTGAAAAACATGATTTGAAAAACTTCGTGTTTAAAGGGATCTAGAAACGCCATTCAAATTGTTCAAAGAGCGTTTATGCATGCATAACAAGCCCCTGCTATAGCATAATTCTTTTCAGCCTCTTTTACTATGTCATGGGTCTAGCTATTCTATGGGCTTGACCATCTTGTTTTGTCTAATTTAAACATTAGTTCTAACGAAAAATTACCTTTTGATTTCTTTTTTTGGTTTCAGTTTCACAATCCACAGCCGTATTTTTACGTTTCGCTGGTTCAAACTCGGTTTGTGAAGATTTTAGTTCACTTTTCTACATATAGATTATTATCATTGAAGGAAATCTGAAGTGCTTGTTAGTATCAATACCTTATTCGCGAATTCCTTTACATTGGTAAGTTTCGACGTCATTCTTTGCTCCTTGGATTTCATCTAATAAGGAATGGATCATTTTTAGAAATCGTAACGTTTGAAAACATGTTTTTAATTACCTCTTCCATTAGGCCAGGCAATAGGTATTTCAAAAAGTGGGTTCTCATACTCATGTAAGATCTCCCTAAAAGCGTTTTTTTCCTTTGACAGTGCCTATGTATGTAACAGAGCGTTTCCCGTTATTGACATTCCCTTCCTAATGGGCCCGTGAATATTAAGAAAGCTTTCAATCAGAAAACTATTATCTTCATCGGTATACTTTTTCCTGGTTTTCGGCGAACTGCATTAAATTGTAAAGTTTTGTTAAAAATATAAAAATTAAATTATATCTTACATTTGTATTTCACTCTTATATATTAAACACGGTAGAAATATATAATGAACAAGATAGAAATAAATAAGTCCTGCTTTGGCGAGACAAACATTCGTGGAAAAGTTTCAAAATTACAACTCACGTTTCGACTACTGGTTTTTCTAAAATGTTTTCAGGAGTTAGTTCTCCATCGGCAATAACACAAACTGAATCGGATTTCAGATCTTTAAGTTTAGGTGAGACGAGGGAAAAATCGTAAGAAGCACGCTTATAATCTTTTTGTTCGATTTTCTTAACATTTGAAGAAATTGATTTCGGTAAAAGAAAAGGATTCAACGGTTGTTTTCTAGCCATTGCACGCAACTGAGGAAAACGTTACTAGTTTGATTGTAATCGAAGAGAATTATGACACAAGCGGAGTGCTAGTGAGTGTTATATATGAGTTTTAATAAGTATTAATTACATAAAAAACTAACTTACATTCAGCTTATTCTTAACGCACAAAACCGTGTCATAAACAAAACAGCAATTAATCATCAAAACTAACGTAAAGTAAACGTGCAAATAACTTAAAAAAACTGACTTGCATTCAAGATGGTCAAGCCCATAGGATAGCTAGACCCCTGACATTGTAAAAGAGGCTGAAAGGAATGATGCTCTACATTTGAGTTGACTACTTAATTGACTAATTTTGAATTTCCAAACCAATAAATACATTTGCACTATGACGAAGAAATAGATTTAACGACTAATAGTAAATAGTACCAAGTTTTTTAAAGTGAATTGTTCTTTCTTATATTCAGCGCCACCTAGCCGAAGATCGGAAAACTGGAACCATCTAGACGGGGCACCAATTATATGACGCCAAACAGAATTTTTTTAGAATTTAAAAATAAAAATTCTGGTAGTCCTGAATTTCCCCGCTTTAGCCTTTTGTTTTCTCTTAAATATTGTTTGAGAGGAGAGAATTAAATCAGCTCAAAACATGCAAAAAAGTTGATATTTACTTCATCCGTCACTTTGCCAAAGGAAATTATAACGGTGTATTAAATTGTAACGCCGCAACCAACAGAGGAACACAGTTAGTACACATGAAATAATAGTTAGTATGAAATCTAAATAATTCTTTCTTTCAAAATTTTAAAATAAGTTTTCTTGCAATTTAATATTGATTTCTTCTAGTTATGAAATAGCAAACATATACTGAATGAATTGGAGAATTAATGCCAATTTTGGATAGTTCTACGATCCATTGCGTTTAGTGACATTATTTACGGTGCTCCTACTATTTTGGTTAAGTTAATCACATTTTTTACCTCTCCAAGCTTCTCTGAGGTTAATTAAAAGTTTTGATTTATTCTTGGTTTTGGTGTAGAGCATTTCTTAAAATTTAATATTAAGAACATGAATTCTGAACCTATCTGTCAAATCTTATCCGGCTGATAGATTAATCTCTGATCGATGAAATATTGAGGAGCGATCACTCATTGCCTGCTTAACTGAGGTCAAGAATTAATATTATGGTTCAATGTACTTAAGCCACTGGTAGAATACTGTAATTTGATTATTTTCTTACGAAATATTGGTAGTGTTAATTAAGCTTCCGCCGCTAGAAACACGTTATCACCGTAACTAAATTGTAATTATTCTTATAATTGTTATTTAAATGAGACAAATACTGCGGCTTTTATGCAGAACAAAGTTTTATTGCGAGGTCAAACAGATAAAACTATTTCAGACTTTGCCTGTCAAAATTAAGGGTTTTAGGTAAAAACAATATTTCACAAGCAGTTATACTTTTTGGCAAGGGCACTCTTTTGTTTGAACAATACGAGGGATGCTTTTTATAGGTAATATAAGAACGAAATAAGTAAGTCATTTATAAGACAAATCAATGGCACTATATTGTTAGAATAATCATTTACCTTCATTTTAGCGAAGACACAAACATAACTGTATAATAACCAACTTACATTAAAGTTATAAACCTATACAAGTTTGGCGTAAAGAAACTATAACCCCGGATTATATTTGAAACGAATGTTACAACAAAATAAGTAAGTGACACGGTAGTTATGCGACAAATTATTATTGTTTGTAGATGGGTTAGTCGTGTAATAGAAATCATTAATCAATTCTTTTATTTATAGCAATTTATAACCGAATCTCTTTTTTTTTTCGTTGGGGGTATCTCTTTCGAACGGGGTTTTTCTCGTCTCTTAATTTTTGTGACGTAATTTCGAGCGATCGAGAGAAACAATCCTTCCCGAAGAGGGTTATAGAAAAAAGTTTGTTGGGGGCGGGTAAATTTGATAGATAGTTTTTAATTACGGGGAGAAGAGGAAAATTGGACTTGATCAGCATTCAGTAATGGAAACTCGTATCACTCGGTAACTCAACACTTCTTTAAATCAACTACTAATTCACAAATAATAATTATATACACTCTGGGAAATAAACGTTTAAACACAACTAAGACTATTCGCACAGAGGGTACGATATCATCCCTTTGAGGGGGAAGAGAATTTTCGATCTCTTTTTCTAACTATGGTTTTTCTCTTTAATTCTTCGTTAAATAGTTCAAACGTTAATTCTAATTTTAATCGTGGGGATTCTATAAATGCGCGGAAGACGCGACAAGTTCTTTTCAATAAGAATGACATGGAATTAATGGTTTTTCTCAGTTAACTTTAATTTTAATCCTTTAACAATATTCTACTAAACACATTGGATTCACTTTTATATAGAGGGGACTTTTCAATACTATTCTCTACAATGAAATTCACTTTCTCTGCGAATTTCAACACTTTTAACTGTCTAGACCTTTTCTAAAGGGTTAAGGGTACGTTATTTTCTTACTCTCGGATTTTCTACTTTTCTCAACTAACCCGACATTCAATCTGGCTTAAACACGAGGGGAGGGGGCAAAATCAAAATGTACTCATCACAACGGGTTCAAACGGCGATTATAATACAGTCTTATCCTCAGATTTCGTTGACAACGGACTACACTTCTCAGTCGGCTTCTCAGATTTCCTCTTGGATGAATTAGAAATGGGGGCTTCTTTTCCTCAGATTTCGTTGACAACGGACTACGCTTCTCAGTCGGTTTCTCGGATTTCCTCTTGGAATAATTACGTTCTTCTCATTGGATTCTCGATAAGGGTCATCTGGGGCTTCAACGTGTGTTTTTCGTCAGTCTCATGGTGGATCTCGTTTAGATGGGTTTCGGATCCCAGAGGGATAATCTCGTTCTGTCCTTTAGGCGGGGTTTTCGAAGTCTCTGGCATTGTATTCCTTTTGAAAGCAATGATTATCCTTGATTTTAATATTTTACGGGTTAACTCTATAATCTTTCGTCCTTTAAAGAGTTCCAACTGTGAGATATTTTAATGTCCCAGCGGGGATCTTTTCTCCTTCGGCCTTAGCCGCCGTCCCGTCGGACTTGGCCTCCGCTCTTCTTACCACGACCTTTCTCAGTTTTTGCTCTCGAACCCACCGTTAATTTTCTCTCCCTCTTTTTTCTATACATACACTTCTCATTTTTTTGTCGCCCAGGCCGAAGCTTCTAGACGCATTTGTTTTTCTCAACTTCGAACCTCGGTTAACTGGCCATGTTCGTATTTGTCGACGGAGGGGTCGTTTATTCCAATTGGTCAACTCCTAGAGCGACGAAACTGACGCCAACTTAGTAAATTTCAAAGTATATTTTATTGCATTATTTTTTTTTGTATTTAATATTAATGGTATTACTCAATTTTCGTCCCAACCAAATTGGGAACAATAATACCCGATGTTTTAAGACAGACTCCCTATATAGGTTGAGCGTCAGGAGTTTTATTTCGATCTTGCCAGATCCGAATGGCCCGATTTTATCATCTGTTAATTTCGTGGCAAAGGTAATCTTGGCTTATACAGTTTCACGTGGTTCACTATTAACTTCAGTGTAGTTGATACCGTGGCTGTTGTTTTTTTTTATTTATATATCTGACAGGTCCCAGCTAGTATAGTTCGGTTGACTAGTTTTTCTTTACAAGTGCGTGAGGCCTTGTTTAGATGGTTAGGAATTAGCTACTCCTAATTTTTTTTTTAAATCTTTGAGAAGGGTCTCTTAGATGTAATATCTCCTCGGAGTGGTGGGTTAACTCTAGGTATTCAAGTCCTTCAAGTGGTTGGTTAACTTTTGCTTGATACC
The DNA here is from genome assembly GCA_963920705.1 of Odiellus spinosus. Classification (NCBI taxonomy): domain Eukaryota; kingdom Metazoa; phylum Arthropoda; class Arachnida; order Opiliones; family Phalangiidae; genus Odiellus; species Odiellus spinosus. The sequence goes on from CAWUCO010000183.1 coordinate 784,375, forward strand.
TCCTTGGAGTGGTGGGTTAACTCTAGAATTTTTTTTTTTTTCCCTCTGAGTGGTAATGGTCAACTCTGATTTGTTGCAAGCGTGTTACAACCTTGTTTTTCTTTTTACCTTAGAGTATTAGGTTAACTCTAGAGCACTTAAATGCTTAATCGTGTTTAGTGTTTTTCTTAACGTTGGCAGCAGCGTTAACACTTTGTAAATTATTTTGTAAATTAGTAAGTTTTTTTTGTGACCTTAGTGTCACCCCATCTTATAACCTACGCGTTATAATTTTTATATTTTTAATTAACCAATTAGGATTAATGTTTTTGGTAGTCTTAGTGTTACTCGAATCCCTATTTATAGCCTGGGAGTTATAAATTTTATATTTTTCATTAACCTTAGTGTTAATGTTTTTTTTTATGTATTTTTTGTGACCTTAGTGTTACCCCATTTTATAACCATAGCGTTATAATTTTAATATTTTTCATTAACCAATTAGTGTTAATGTTTTTTTTTTTTTTTTTTTTTTTGGTAGCCTTAGTGTTACTCGATTTTATAACCGTGGCGTTATATTTATTTTATATTTTTCATTAGCCAATTAGGGTAAATGTTTTTTTTTTTGTAACCCTATTTATAACCTGGGAGTTATAGCTTTAATATTTTTCATTATCCGCAGAGTTAGTGTTTTTTTTTTTATTTTCTTTGTGACCTTTGTGTCATCCTTTTTTTTTTTTAATTTTTGAGTTAATATTTTTATATATAACTTTTTCATTGACCTTCGTGTTAATGTGTTTTTTTTATTAACTTTCGTGTTAATGTTTTTATAAACTTTCGTGTAAATGTTTTTATATTTTTTCATTGACCTTCGTGTTAAGTGTTCTAATTATATGTGAGAGTTCGTTAAATTTGACTATTTCGCGATACTGAATTAACATGTTTTGAGTTAACTATATTTTTTCTCTATAATATTTTATGGAGTTTTTATTTGTCGTTTTCCTTTAAAGGTTTTTTTTTTGTCTATTTTTGGTCGTATTTCCCCAAAGTTATTTCGCGGGGACGCTCAAATTTAAGTAGGGGGGAATTGTAACAGTTTTTCTTGCACATGGGGCTTTGATTTTAAAATGGGTCCCATGTGTATTTAATTTTAAGAAAACTGTAATTCTTTTTAGTTGCCATGGCCCGCGCATACAGCGGCATGGTAGCAATTATATTTTTATTTCTTATCTGGTACCCGAAGGTTGGAATCCCCTGATTATTTGTGTGTAGCTCTCGTTCGCGAAGCCCATTGTGCCACGCGCGCGGGGCTCACATCTTTAACTATTTTTCACCGGGTCCGCTATCTTTGAAATTCTTCAAGGGATAGCGTCCGCGTCCTTTTTCTTAATGGGTCGCTTCCCAGAACTCAAGCTTTTAACTAGCTTTATTCGGGGGGAAGCGAATACCCAAAAACTATATTCTATTTTTAACTTCGCCTTGAAAAACTATTTTTAAGGAGGAGAACTTTAGGACCCGCGTTTCGGACAAGTCGTAGAAAAGAACTTGGTCGCGAAATGGTATCACGGAGGTACCGAAACTTATATATAATTTAATTTTAAACTTATTTAAAACGCTATTTCTAATTCGCGATATCGCGGTTAGAACTAGGGAGATGGTTCCCATAGCCTTATGATGGACGCGAAGGCCGCGACAACAATTTTGACGCCTGTGCGCGTTTTGTGCGCGAAATATAATTTCGCGTGCGTTTACAACTCTCCGGTTAAATTCGTGAGTTTTCTAACATTTTATACTATCAGGGGTACCAGCCTTCAAATCTTCTTTATTTAATTTATACATGAGTGCACCATGGTTTTATTGTCTTTATATTATTTTATTATTTGTTATATGATTAGATTATTGTTTATATTATTTATTTGGCCCATAGAGGTTTAAGGGTTTAAGCCCCAAATGGATTTTATTAAACATTTTGATATATAATCTAAATTACCCGAGTCATACCTTTATTTCATCTACTAATTATTATTTTTATCTATCTAACCAATGACAACCGCTTGCTCCTGCGAAACCCTTTTTATTTAATAACTTTTAATCTTTTAATTTTTACCCCATTTCCCCTAGACTTGGCATTTTATATCTTTAGTAGGAGCAAAACGTTTCAGGGATTTGGACGGGAAGGGTTACAAATTCCCCTTAATCTCATCGCAAGTTGCGTTATAGAGAACCGAAACTAAATGTGAATAGTCAGTGGATGACCCAGAATTTTTGCGTTTATGGGAGTTGATAGTTATAGCATAAGAATCATAAGTATTTCATATTGAAGTTAGATTAATTGGGATTGAAGGCAATCTGATAAAATAAACATAGTACGTCAAACGTAATTAGAAATTAGTCAATATTCACCTTTCTGCCTTTTTTTCTAATTTTTCTCTCAACATTGAGAAATCAGGACTTATTTACAAGGTATTACGTATTTCTTGCACGATATTCAGTTAAATTTTTGAGATTTATCTACATAAAATGGCTGTCTTTTGTTACAATAATGATTTACCTTCATTTTAGAGTAAACACAAACATACCCAGCAAACACAAATCATCCCATGGATATCCAAATTAGATCCATTTGTCCCAGGTTGGTCATATCCAAAAATCCCAAAAATAAAACGTTGCGGGGATATCTAGCATATGTCCAAATGTCCAAGGCTCACTATATCCAAATATCCAATCTAATTGTCGGCTCAGAGACATCCATATTGTATCCAAATATCCACGGCTGAAAACATCCACATTTCCAAAATAAATGTAGTCTCAGAGACATCCATATTGTATCCAAATATCCACGGCTTTCAATATCCACATATCCAAAATAAATGTAGACTCAGAGACATCCATGTGGTATCCAAATATCCACAGCTTTCAACATCCACATATCCAAAATAAATGTAGTCTCAGAGACGTACACATTTCATCCAAATATCCACGGCTTTCAACATCCACATATTCAAAATAAATGTAGTCTCAGAGACGTACACATTTCATCCAAATATCCACGGCTGAAAATATCCACATATCCAAAATAAATGTAGTCTCAGAGACATCCATATTGTATCCAAATATCCACGGCTTTCAACATCCACATATTCAAAATAAATGTAGTCTCAGAGACGTACACATTTCATCCAAATATCCACGGCTGAAAACATCCACATATCCAAAATAAATGTAGTCTCAGAGACATCCGTATTGTATCCAAATATCCACGGCTTTCAACATCCACATATCCAAAATAAATGTAGTCTCAGAGACGTACACATTTCATCCAAATATCCACGGCTGAAAACATCCATATATCCAAAATAAATGTAGTCTCAGAGACGTACACATTTAATCCAAGGCTGAAAACATCCATATATCCAAAAACCAATGTAGTCTTAAAGACGTACACATTTTATCCAAATATCCACGGCTGAAAACATCCACATATCCAAAATAAATGTAGTCTCAGAGACATCCGTATTGTATCCAAATATCCACGGCTTTCAACATCCACATATCCAAAATAAATGTAGTCTCAGAGACGTACACATTTTATCCAAATATCCAAGGCTGAAAACATCCACATATCCAAAAACAAATGCAGTCTCAGAGACGTACACATTCTATCCAAATATCCACTGCTGACAATATTCCACGTATTAAAAATAAATATAGTGTAAGGGACATCCTCATTTTATCCCAATATACAAGGGTCACAACATCCATATATCCAAAATAAATGTAGCTCAGAGACGTGCACATTTTATCCAAATATCCACGGATCCTAAATCAATATCGTCTTCCAGAACTCCACACGTACCCGGCCGGAGCACTGTGTATCTCAGAGCTCTGGGACGCTATTAAACAGATATATAGATCATCTAGATGAATTACATCTGGACTACAGCCACTTAATTAATAGCAAGGAAAAATACTATAAGCGGTAGCATAACGGACGCCTCGGTAAGCCTCCCTGAACGCAACGGATTGGTCAATTTGCATACTTTATTAAAGAATAAGGAAATCTTCTGTGGGGCGTGCGAAAACTTGTTGCTCTTTATTAAAGCTTACATATATATTAGAACAGTAAAGAGAAACTTCCCATTCTAAGTGTAATTATTAAGCTAATCAGAAACAAATTTTTGGGAGCAACATTGTTTTTAAGCACGGAGCTTCTACTCCTCTCCTTTATTCTCCACGCTCCTATAGCCGTAATTTACTCTGTACAAGACGACCTAAGACGACTAAGTTCGCCATTTTTGAGGGAAACCTAAGGCGAGAAGGAAAGACATCGTTGTAAGCTTGCCGGGAGTGGTGGCGCACTCCTGTAAACTGGCGTCTCAGTGGCAAGGTCTGGGTGTTGTCCTGCTCGAATCGCAGGTCCCTTGCCCATAGGGAGTGTTGCGAATGGTCCGCGACGGAATGGTCCTTCCTCTTCCCCATTCCCATCTCCTTCCGTCGCGTGGGCAATTCCCAGTCTTAATCCCTGCGTAGTTACTTACCATAACTGAGTTGCTCAAGGCCTTACGCCTTGGCGCCATACCTGGTTCGCAATCGCGACCGCTGTCCGGGCGTAAAGACGTTACGTTACACGCCGAAAAAAAAAAAAAAAAAAAAAAAAAAAAAAAAAAATCGTTGTAAGCTTAAAATATTATGAATTTTCGTTTTTTCTAATTGTTTTATTTTTTATTTTAGCTTTGTATTGAACTGATTTTGGATCTTCTAAAAAGGTAAAATATTTTTAAACTGTATTATATATATTATAAGCCTACGAAAAAACGGGTTAAGCCCAATAAGCCGCCTCCTATTCCGTTAGAGGAAATATGCATTTTTGGCCTAGGCTTAGGAAAGCCTGCCTGGCGAAAGCTGGGCAGCGTGACCGGCAACGTGGTTTTTCTTAATAAATTTCTCGTTTTCGCTCGTGTTTTTAATTGGGTTGTTATTTTGAATATAGTGTGTTTCTGTAGCTTGATGGATATTTTATTCTTATATTATTTATTATTAAACTAATAAAAGTTCAATTTTCTAGCCAACTGTGTAAGAGATTACGACAAATATGGACATTGAAAAATTTATCAAATATTGGTTTCGTCACTCTCCAACACGCTTGCGAACAAAGAATATTACTGGTTGACTGATTTATTGTGAAATAAAATGGCCTTGCCTCTTTTGGTTTTATTTAAATTGTTAACATAATTTTTTTAAATTTAATCATGATTATAAAGAACTTTAATTAAAAATGAGATCACTGACATCGAATTGAGATATTCAAGATTTTAAGAGTTATGACTGAAAAAGAGGTTTGGCAAAAAACTCCTAAAATTTGAATGCTTATGTCTCATTTCTAATTAAATTTGGAATTAAAGAATTATGTGCATATCGCTTTCCAATAGATGTTCAAACGCTTTCCATACAATATCCTACAGATGTTCACAAATCTCCATAAAATATCCAATAGACATTCAATAATTCTCCATAAAAAATCCAATGGACGTTCAATCATTCTCCATAAGAAATCCAATAGGCGTTCATACAATCTCCATAAAAAATCCAATAAACGTTCACACATTTTCCATAAAATATCCAATAGACGTTCACACATTTTCCATAAAATGTCCAATAAACGTTCACACATTTTCCATAAAATATCCAATAGACATCCAGTAAGAATTCCTTATTTATCCATTAGAGGTCCCTGTTACATTCAAGCTTATACTCCAAATGTCCACTGGACATCCTCTTAAGTATGTTCAAAGTCCAGAAAAATGTCCAGGACATGTGAAATAAACATCCCCATAAATAATATTTTTGGTCCAAATAATATCTCTTCGATGTCCAAAAAAAATATTTTCTACATCCATTGCACAACTAAAACGCTGACATTTGGATGTCTAAAAAATATCTAATGAACAGAATCCATGGATATATAGATATCTCAAGGACATATCAAACATACATGGGTGATATCCAGTAGATATTCATGGGATCAGTTCGTGTTTGCTGGGTAACTCTATAATAACCAACTTCTATTAAAGTTATAAATCTATCAAAGTTTGGTGTAGGGAAATTTTAGCGCGGGATTATATTTGAAACGAATGTTACTATAAAATAAGTAACTGACACGGTACGTTTGCAATACATTATCTGTTGTTTGAAGATAGGTTTGTGTAATAGAAATCATTAATCAATTATATTTTTTATAACAATTCTGTGCATGTAGAAATGTAATTTTATAAACGTGCTATTACTCTCATAGCGAGGTTCGCCGTAAAGATCAGAAACTAAAACTTAAAAGTCAGTGGATGACCCAGAATATTAGCGTTTAGGGGAGTTGTTAGTTAAAACATAAAAAGCATATAAGTATCTCACAGTGAAGTTAAATATTGGGATTGAAAGCAGTCCACTTCTAAAGTAAACGTAGTACGTCAAACACAATTAAAAATCTAAGGCGGTCAGTCAATATTCATTTTTCTACGTTTTTCCCATATTTCACTCAACATCGAGGAATCAGGACTTATTTTCAAGGTACTACGTATTTCTTAGTAGTAGCAAGAAGGATCAGATAAGGAGAGGAAAAGTGGGAACGGCGCGGTTCCTACTGCGTCGGCCTAAACTCCCACTCTGGGAGAACGGGAGACAGACGGGGGTAGAGATGCTTCGTGGTAAATTGTTGTCACGTGGGTAAAACGGATCCTTTATGAGACGCGTAGTAGCCGACGACGCTAGCGACCACGTGACAACAGTTTACCTCTAGAATTTCCTATCCCCCCTTTTCACCCGAGTGGGAGGTTGGCTCTTCTCTCTCTAACTCAACGCAGCCCCACTTTTCCTCTCCTTATCTGATCCTTCTTGGTAGTAGATATGTAGTAAACTTGTCGAGACATTTCTTCCATTGTTAGAAGAATGATTTACCTTCATTTTAGCTAAACACAAATATAACTCTATAATAAGCAAGTTATATTAAAGTTATAAATCTATCCAAGTTTGGCATAGGGAAACTTAATGGCGGGATTATGTTTGAAACGAATGTAACAACAAAATAAGTAAGTGGCACGATAGTTATGTAATAAATTTAATTCTATTGTTTGAAGATGGGTTTGTCGTGTATTATAATTCATTAATCAATTCTGCTATTAACAACAATTATATTCATGTCGAAACATAACTTTGAAAAAGTCCCCTTAATCCCATCGCAAGTTGCACAGTAGAGAATAGAAACTAAAACTAAGAGGTCAGTGGGAGGCCGTAAAATTTAGCGTTACAAGAGTTGTTAGTTATAACATAAGAAACATATAAGTATCTCACATTGAAGTTAAATTAATTGGGATTGAATTTAGTCGTCTGATAAAATCAACGTAGTACGTCAAACTTAATTAGAAGTCTAAGGCGGTCAGTCTATATGGACATTTCTGCCCTTTTTGCTTATTTTCAACTCAACATTGAAGAATCAAGACTTATTTACAAGGTATTACGTATTTCTTGGACGATATTTATTTAAATTATTGAGATTTCTTACAAAACATTAAGGCTAGTTTTCGATTAGTGCGTTAGAATCGTGCCTGAAATAAGTTTACGTCGATTTAACATTATCCTAAATGGATAAAATCCTGTTAATAAACTAGGCCTTTGGGAAATTTATAAACTGACTTTTTGGGGAATGATGTCTTTTTAAGAAGTTACTTAAAGATAAAAAATCAATATTAAATACAAATAATATGACATCTTTTTTCAGTTGTAATCAAACCTAGTTGAAATGTCGCGTAAGTTATTAAACACATATTTTTAAACACATAAGTAAAAAAAATAATTTTTTCCAATAACGTTAATTTTACAGAGCTACAGAGATTCCTAACGTCAAACTTCATTAAAATGAAGCTTAACGAGTCCGGAAAAGAGAAAGACGTTCCAAAAACGAAGATGTACACTATGGATACGCTATTTTTAAAAATTGTCGGGTACGCTAGCCAACAGCCGCCAGACAAATTTAAGCACTTATTCCCCGAAAACGAGGAAGAGGTTGACAACATGTCCCACAAAACAATAAAGCCATTTTCTTGGTACCCGATCATTCACGGCGCGGTCAATGAGTAAGTTTAGGGTCTAGTGTGTGGGCTGTCATAAATTTGAATCATTTTTTACAGCACGAAAAGAAGCGCGCAAGTTAACAGCCACGCCAAGGCTTTTGCAAAATTCGTTTTTAAAACTATATTGAAGAAGGAGGAAAGCGAATTCGTTGACGTAATTATCGCGTTGATAATAAAATTATTTGGTAATGCTTCGTTTTATAAAGGAGAAGCCTTCTTTATAAAGCGTATCTTCAATTTTCATATAGATGCGCGCTTCGGGGTCAAGATCAGAAACTCTAAATTAAGCGACGAAATTCTACAAAGATTTAACCATTTCAGAACAACTAACGAAATATGGAAAAGAAAAATTTGTTTACCGGACAATTTATTAACAGTTTTCAAGTTCGCCGGGAGTGAGTCAGAACCAGACCCAAGATTCGCCGAGCCTGGTAATATAAATAAATATTATTAAATTAATTCAAACAGCTATTTCAAGCCAAACGCGAAAATTGTACAGTTGAAGGTATTGCACTGCTTCGACTGCATAATTTTAACTCAATATTTTTGCACTGATGAATTTCTATTTATTTCATAACACGTCATTTATTCATTTGACGCTAAAAATTAAACATTGAAAGGCAGCGCTGGGAACGCAACTAAATAAGGTTGCGATTAGCGCGATGCCTTTTAATGTACAAAATTTCGCGTTGGAATTAAAACTGGTATATGAATTTTCGTTTAAATTCTATATTAATTGTTCTCTCCCAGAAGCTACGGATGACGAGGAGGAAGAGGAAACTCGGGATGATCTGGATATCAGTTGCTGCTCTCAATTATCACAAATGAAATTCATGAATCTTATTTGCCAGATTCCAGAAAACTGGAATTGGAGAATGAAAAACGGAAGGTAAATAATTGTACGAGCGCTTTACGCAAAACATTCTAGTCAAAGGCAGCGCGGATCAAAACTGCTAAAATGTATCGCGCCCAACGCAATGTTTTGGCGTTGATGAATTTGTCTCTAAAATATCTATTCATATTTTAGCATTTGCAAAAGAAAAAAAAACAAGTACTGAAAGATTTGGCTAGCGTCAATAGAGAAATTGCCGCGAGTGATAACGTCATCAAAAGATTAAACAACGCGATAGAAAGAGAAAGAAAAAATACATAAATAACTGAAACGATCAGGAATGTCATAGGGGAAGACGCATGTAAGGAAAAAATGAAGGACATATTATTGACGCTACCACTATTAGAACAGATCAGGAAAAAAATGGGAGTCGAGACTCTGATGGAAATGGCACTCAAGACCGGAACGAAATACGGTATCGTAAACGATGTTTTTTATATATATTATTCCATAACATATATTTTTCAACAGGAATTAAGCAAGGCATCTCCGATTAAGCAAGTGCGAACGCGGAAGGAGATGAGGCACAAAATAAAATAAAAAGTACAGTTGCAGAAGTTGACGCGGACCGAGAGGAGGCAGAAAATGGAATACACATTACTGGTGCAATACTGGACACGGAACGACACGAGCAAGATAATGAAATAAATATTACTGGTGCAGTACTGGACAAGGAAGGACAGGAGAAGGATAATGTAATAGAAATTACAGGAGCAGGAGGGGACGTGGGAAAAATCACCACAGCCAATGGTCTCCTGAATGGAGCGGTCAGAAGTATTGAATATTGTAAGTAACTAAAGATATTATTATTGAGAGGGCATTTGTTAATATAAATTTTCTTTAAGTATCTCCAAATCGCGAACCACTAACGTTATTGAACTCAAATAATGATTCGGCCGATGAAGAAATCGATCATTTATACGCAAAGAGGAGGAGGCTAGCTAACGAATCAGAAAATCTAGAGCCATGGGAAGAGGAATTGTCAAAGGTTTAATTTTTTTGAAGAAAGTAGCGCTCAAAAACGTTCTTGCAAATACTTGTTAAGTAAACAAAAAACCAAAAACTATATATATATATTCCTAAAAATGTGATAAACCGATTTTGTGTACTTAAAGTTAAAGAAAAACATAAATTCTTGAAATATAACGAAAATGTTAAAAAATTAAGTGCTTATATTAATAAAAAATATATTTTGTAAAATAAAATATATATATTACAAGATTGTGTAGGCTAATATATTGTAGTAAGTGGAAAGACGAAGGGATAATAACGATACCTTCTATTTCACATTAGTCAGCGCAAGGAAAAAATTAACGATTATTGCTTATTTTTTCTCTAATATGCAGACTGGTTCAGATAAAGAACAATAGCTTCTATGGAGGGGTAAAAGTGCGTCGGGCTCGTGTTAATATAGTTCTTTTCAAACTCGAGCGTGAGACATTTGGAAAAAAACGATTTGAAAGCGCTGAATATCTGCGTTCATACTAAGTCTTAAAACCAGATTTAAACCGTTTCCAAAGGTTTCGTTATAGAGTCGTGTGAACATGAAACCGTCTTTTGTCGAATTGATTTGTTTCGATTTCTCCAAACTGAATCGGGAACCACTTTCATACCGATTCGATTTGACCAACCGATGGATTTAGCTACAATAAATCTATTTATTAAGACAATGTGTGAACACACGACGCATAGAACGAATCCTAATGTTTTGAATATCTTTTTTATTTTACCTTTCCAAACCGATTAAGAAATGCTAGTGTGAACTTACCTAATATTATATATACAAAAACGTTGTTTTGCTTCGCACTTCAAAAAAGTGCATTTATAGGTAAGAATTTCAAACCCGTGAAGGGACAGAAATTATAAATTCACAGTGAGAGAAATATGAAAGTCACAGTCTAAGAAATCATAAAGCTATAATTATTATACAAAAACGTTGTTTTGCTTCGCACTTCAAAAATGTGCATTTAAAGGTTAGAATTTCAAACCCGTGAAGGGACAGAAATTATAAATTCACAGTGAAAGAAATATGAAAGTCACAGTCTAAGAAATCATAAAGCTATAATTATAATAATTAATATGAATAAAAAATTTACAAAAAAATGACGTATAAATTCGGCCTATCGAAACTTTTACTTATGTAGATTTAATGATTAGAAACTTTATAAAGAGGCGAATGTTTCCTTTTACTAACTGAAAACTGCAACCATCCATCCTAACAACTAAACATTTTAAAAACGCGGGCAGGAACTATTTGGTATTATGCTATTCTACCTTTCCACGCATAGTTGGCTTTTAGTTACCCTTACCAAGAGTGAATTCTACAAAAGAATGATTTCTGCATAATTTAAAGTTTCGATAGGCCGAATTTATACGTCATTTTTTTGTAAATTTTTTATTCATATTAATTATTATAATTATAGCTTTATGATTTCTTAGACTGTGACTTTCATATTTCTTTCACTGTGAATTTATAATTTCTGTCCCTTCACGGGTTTGAAATTCTAACCTTTAAATGCACATTTTTGAAGTGCGAAGCAAAACAACGTTTTTGTATAATAATTATAGCTTTATGATTTCTTAGACTGTGACTTTCATATTTCTCTCACTGTGAATTTATAATTTCTGTCCCTTCACTGGTTTGAAATTCTTACCTATAAATGCACTTTTTTGAAGTGCGAAGCAAAACAACGTTTTTGTATAATTTGTGTTTGCTTTTGGAAAAATTAAACACTTGTAAATCAATTAACCCATTTTTTTAATTTAGTGGTCGGAATTAAAATTGCAAATTTACAAGTTTAAATTGAAATGATTTAATATATATGATTATTTTATATTGTACAAACTTTATAATCGGTTATTGTTGTTCTAAATTATGGGGCCCTATAACTGTGGTTTAAGATTAAATATCCTATGGTGCACGCGACATCTTTTTTAATCTCGATCGCAGCACGTTATTCGATCTTTTTAAAAGTAAATTGATTAAGTTCTTGTTTTTGCCATATTCAAAAATATTCCCTCGAGCTCCCGCAGAACGAACACGTCAATACTCTCAGCATAAAACTATAGTTCTTAAATTTCATTTCACACAGTTTAATTCAGAAGTGCTTTCGATTTAGATGAATATTAACATCGCTTAAGCCGTTGTTTACATTTTGATGGTTTATACCGTTTAATTTTCATTTTTCACTTAGATTTAAAATGAAACCATTCAGTTTATTTGCCGGTTAATGAAAATTATTAACAACACTTAATAAATACTGGTCTGCCATGGTGCACCTCATGGACTATTAGATTAATAGTTTTGACCTAATAAATTGGTACCCTTTTAAAATAGCTTTGAACTCACTCGTTTTCCTGTGAGGACGCGTTACACGACGCGCACAAATAATGGTGGACGGACGCGCACAATTAAAGATTGAAATGTATACAGAATACTGGTCGCTGACGTCTCGTCATCGCGTGATTTCGAATCATCTGATTGCCCGGTTAGATTTTATTTTGTACATGGCGATCAAGCCTTTTTCTTACTCCGTAGATTTAAACTCAATTTAAAAATTATGACCTCTCGCTTTTAAGTCTCCAGTCCAACCTCAGGATACCAGTAAGTAGGAAAATATATAATTGGTACCATGACGCGGCATACGCGGGCATGGCAACTAAAAGGAATTTAAAGTTTTCTTAAAATTGAGTACACATGGGACCGATTTATAAAAAAAAGGAAGTCCATGTGCAAGAAAAACCATTACAACTCTAACCTCCGACCTCGCGCTAGCGTATCGGAAGACCTAAAAGAAAAAACACCCTACGACTGTAATTGTTCTGGGGGGCGGAGTCTCTGCCGTTTACAAATAAAAGTATTTACGAATTAAAGGGTAGGAGGCAAAGATTTTAAAGGTTATATAAGAAAATATAAATAAAGTCCGAATTTACCGTTACATATAATATGATGACTCTTTCTTTGTTTCCATCCATATATTCATCCACTACGCTTAGTTTAGAATAAGAACGACGAAAGCGGCATAACGATGTTATACCTCAATCGCGCCATGGCTCTGGAAGATTCGCTTCAATTCCGAACTCGTCAATTATAAGAGAGAAGGGTGATACCAAGGGATTACTAGCTAAAGGGATATTGGCTAATTCGAATGATAAAATATACTAGCCTGACGTGACCTTACTAGCGTTGTTTTAATCTGCTAACATAAAGATAACGAAAAGAGATTACCATGAACATCCACTAAGATACTAAAATATCTACTCGAGAATTAACGAGACGATCGAGACCAGAATAAACATTAAACTTTATTATTACACGTATAATTCTCATAAATTCAAAGAGCCCTGAAAAAAAAAGCAAACGAAGTCGTAAAAACAACATCGCGTTAAAGAACATATTTGCAAAAAACTATGCCAAGTCCTCCGCACTGTTCCTAAAGAAACGTAAGTCTTCCTTTACTCTGCTGTCCAAGAGATGTACATGATGATGGCCCCAGGCATCTATCCACTACTTGTCCCCTACTTGGCCTATCCTAATCCTTGAAGGCTAAGACATTCTAGGCGTCACCACGGAACTTCCACCTCTGCAGCAGGCTAGAGACGTTAACTTTTTTTTTTTTTTTACACGATGTTAAACGCATGAATGACAGAGAGAGAATGTGTTCTATCCATAGGCGCAAATGACTTTTATCTCTCGAAAAACTACGTCGACTTCCCTTAAAAAACGGATTTGGCCTACTGGCGATAGGCCAACTGAAAAACGTATTTACATCCCATTGTAAGAATTAGACGACGAGTCCGAAAGTTCGTTATGTCGAACACATGATAGTACCGAAAGTTCGAATACTCAAAAGGGGCTGACTTCGCGTCGACTGCAACTAAATCAGACTGAGACTGTTGCACTCTACTAACGTAACCTTACCTATAATATTATAAGAGGAATGGGTTAGAGCAAGTGTTTAACTAGTTGGAGGGATGACGTAGTTCGAGTGATTAACTAACGTAACCTTACCTAAAATATTACAAGAAGGGCAAGGAAACAAAATGTCCTTTTGAGGTTGTGAACTATCGATAAAGATTCCACTTGAGATTATGTACATGAAGATTACGGTCTATCAAGATTGTGTTGCATCGACATTATGTTCTGTCGAGATTGCGTCCCATCGAGATTATATCCCATCGATATTGTGTCCTATCGCGCGTGTGTCCAATTTTGTTCTTATATCCGTATCCTTTCTAGACTCCTTTAAATTCTGCAGCATCATTTAAATTTCCCGCCAACTTTTATAAGTAAATCAATTTATTGTACGTCTGTCTCAGAGTCCATTTTCTAAGACATTTCAAAATCTCACCGTTATATACCATTTGGGCTAATGTATAATACCCAAGTTTATGTACCCTGCGGCTTATAATCATTGATAAAAAAAAATTCAATAGGCACTATAAACGTTAAAAACACTGTTTTGCATTTGACTCAATACGTAGAATTCTAGGCATCGTCCTATATCTTTTAAACCAAAACATACATCGTTTGTATCTCTCGCGTTCTGCTTTATTATTTATATTTAATTAGACACAAGTTTTTTATTCAACTGCATACACCAACGTTATCTTTTTATCCGTCTTCCTATCCAACGTAATCAAAGCTACTGTTGTTCAGTCTTAGTATTCAACATAATAAAAGTATAATAAAAATATAATAGAACACCCTTGTAAATCTAACACATTTCTCTCTTTCTAATGTAAACTCCCAATGAAACGCCGTCTTTCACGGTGTTTCAACCTTATCTACAGCTTTTGTTATCTCAGTCTTAGTATTCATCCGAAACGTATAGAAAAATATAGAGTACCCCCACGAGCCTAACACATTTTTCTCTCTCGAATGCAAACACTCAATGAAACGGACTCGCGGTCGGACGAAGAAGAAGAAGAAGGAGAAAACCTCAGTTATCATTGACAAAAAAGATTCCACCTCATAAGACAAATCTCCATAGACTTTTCTAATGAAATTTTGAGACACCTATAAATAAAACAGGCCAGCTGGCCTGTTTTTAATGTAATCCAAGTTTCCCTTTGGATTCCTGAACGCGATCAAGGATGCATAACTTTTACCTACACGCTCGCCATAATGAGATTGAGTATTCTGAGAGAAAAGCATGTTGCCACCCGAAAAACAAGAAGACAAAACTGAATACAACTAATTTTGGGCTATACAAAAATTATGAAATTGAGACGTGATTGTAGCCCATGAGATAGTTAAGCTAGAAAACAAGCCCGGATTCTGAAATTTTCCGGCTTTTGTTAATCGGAAATCGCATGCATAATTTCTCCTTGAAATACATTAAATATTAAATTTGAGCATATTGCTGGCAATTAATTGGCTCTTGGTTTTGAAAAGAATCTACTAAGAGATTAATTATGATCGTTTTAGTGTTAAAATAAAGGTTTTTTGCGTGAACAATTTCGAGATTCTTACGATGATTTCGGGATATTTGAGGCAAGGCTTATAGGCTAGCCCATTGCACACACAATTTGAAATTTCAACGGTGAAAGGGTGTAGAAACAAGTAGATTATATAACCTGTAACCTTCTGGTTAATTGCGTGATTCTAGTTGGTTAGTTTTGAAGGACCCCAACCTGTTTCATCGCTTCATACTTCCTTCATTTTAGGAAAACTATTTAGGAATAACACGAAATAGGAAAAACTACAATTACTATCAATTACTATGAAACGGGCTGAATACATGAATTACTTGTATAAATGAGAAAAAACTTACCGCGTAGTAGAGTACTTAGCGAAATTACGAAAACTTTTGCAGACTAGAGAATTAAATCTTTTGATAGAGTTTAGATGAAATTTTCCTCTTTGATGTAATTAGTTGATACTAGGACATTTTTGATTTTTCCCGATTCTTGTTTGATTTAGAAGAAATTTTTATGATGCTCTACGTATGTCGACCAAAACAAACAAAGTCGGGTTATTTTAATTCAGAAACTTACGTACAACTTAAAAAAAATGTGCATGTTTTTTGTTGAAGGAAAACATAACAGGACATTAAATCTGGAGCGGCTATAAGAAGAAAAGTAACTCGCATTACAATTATCCGATGAAACAGGTTTACTTTCAATTTAGCGCTAATATCAAAAAACTATATACCTTTTAATTACTCTAGTTATTTATCAATGTAAGCATCTCACATTCAAGTTTTATGTTAGACGATAGACAAACAGAAGTTCTTAATTTTTTTAATTTAAATCATTTGGCATAAACGCAACTCTTCAATTCTAAATTTAATTTTTCGCAAATCTTCGAGATTGTATTTCAAGCGACGGTTCAGCCGGTAAAATTGGTACTTAACTTTTTTCAATTCAAGCTCCTTGCCTTTAAAATTAGAAAAAAATTTCGAGCTTAAAAATCGAACACAACCTTACTATTTCACGAGAGTTCGTGTTTTAAATCAGCATATTTAAATGAATTTATTGTTATGATTGGATCGCGATGATTCAAGTGCAACATTTTGGATTTATTTTCAAATAATTGATATATTTTTTAAATAAGGGTTTATATTTAAAAAAATGTGATTATTTTTAAAAATGATTTTCTTTTTAAAATATTTGAATATTTGGCAATTCAAGAGGTCAATCATATAAAAACAACCAAAAGACAATATACGTTGGTAAAGCGTGTGACTTACAATTAATATATAACAATGTTTTGTCGAAAATTTCAAATAAAACACTTTTTTATTTTAGTACGGAATAAAAAAAAATAAAATAATATACTCAATTAAAACCGTTTCCTTATCGTATCTTATGTATATGCTGTAAAAGTATTTAAACATATTATACTTAACCTTCAAGTTGGTGATGTCCTGAAGGGTATCGTCCCAATTGATCGACTTTTAAGTGATCGAAACCAGTTTTTTGGATTAAATGATCGAAATATTTAGGTTAGGTTAGGTTAGGTTAGGTTAGTTTTTTAACTCAATCGATCATATGAAATTCGATCATTTCGACCCAAATCGTTCTGAAGCCCTCAAATTTGATTTCAATATCTGATAATTATTTTTTAAATTGTAGTGACTTTTCAAAACTTCTCGCATTTTCATCATGATTTTTATGCGAAGATTAATAAGAAGATTCAAATTACATTATATCAAAAATGTCTTTGCGAACAAAGACCCAGAAGGACATGTTATGGCCTTGAATGTCTGAAGTGACAGATATTTAATTTTCTTTTAAAACATTAAATTTAAATACAATTAAATTTTCTTTTAAAACATGAAATTTAAATATAATCAGATTTTCTTTTAAAACGAAATTTAAATATAATCACAATCTGGCACGATTTAGAGTTTCAAATTTCAAAACAACTGATTTTATTCACTCGGAAATATTTAAGAAAAAACATAACAGACGATTTTCTCCCATTGACGCTTAACATTAAATTTGGCTTAATTATTTTTCAGGGAAAACGTGTATTGAACTGTTATTTTTCAGTATAACGCGAGTCCACTTTTTGTTTTCTTAATTTAACCCGAATTTCCACGACTCGCAATTGAACGGATCGTTAAAAATACTCTCCGTTTTTTTGGAATGGGTATATGATAAAGTGAAATGTGTTTTTTAAAGCCCGTTTAAAGTCACCTTCTTTTCTAACTTAGCAGACGATGCAAACCATAACAATTTGTACTTTCAAAGCTATATTGTGCGCGCAAGGGAAGAGAATTTCAAAGCGACCAATTTTAGAGCGGATAAGGTTTTTAAATAAATTGTAATACTTTCATTTTTCTTTTCATTAAAACCGTACAATTAAAATGATGATTTCCATAAGGGACCACTAATTAGTTATTAGGAGTTATAATAAAACATTATCCATGGATTAGGTTTGTTAGTTTGCAACCTAAATTAAAAATTAAAATATGGGGAATTTTTATTCCCTTTAAATTCCTTGTATAAGCATCTGTAAGCTATCATGAACGAATTGCCTCGACTAAACTCGAGGAGTTGTAATAAAACATTATCCATGGATTAGGTTTGTTCGTTTGCAAACTAAATTAAAAATTAAAATATGGGGAATTTTTTTCCTTTTAAATTCCTTGTATAAGCATCCGTAAGCTATCATGAACGAATTGCCTCGACTAAGCTCGAGGAGTTGTAATAAAACATTATCCATGGATTAGGTTTGTTCGTTTGCAACCTAAATTAAAAATTAAAATATGGGGAATTTTTTTCCCTTTAAATTCCTTGTATAAGCATTCATAAGCTAACATGAACGAATTAATGTTAAGCGTCAATGGGAGAAAATCGTCTGTTATGTTTTTTCTTAAATATTTCCGAGTGAATAAAATCAGTTGTTTTGAAATTTGAAACTCTAAATCGTGCCATATATTTAAATTTCGTTTTAAAAGAAAATCTAATTATATGAAAATATAATAATATTTAAATTTCATGTTTTAAAAGAAAATTTAATTGTATTTAAATCTAATGTTTTAAAAGAAAATTTAATTGTATTTAAATCTAATGTTTTAAAAGAAAATTTAATTGTATTTAAATCTAATGTTTTAAAAGAAAATTTAATTGTATTTAAATCTAATGTTTTAAAAGAAAATTAAATATCTGTCACTTCCGACATTCAAGGCCATAACATGTCCTTCTGGGTCTTTGTTCGCAAAGACATTTTTGATATAATATCTGTCACTTCAGTCTAACACGAAAGTGTTAACTTCTATATTAAAAGACTAGCCCTTTAAAAAGTGATTCAGTCAAATCTCTACATTTTTACCATTGCCCTTTAAACCCAATTAAAATTAATTTTTTCATAATTTTTGATGTTCATAGCTGCGGCAGCCTCACTTGATTCAGTCAGATCTCTACAATTTTACCATTGCCCTTTAAACCAAATTAAAATTAATTTTTTTTACAATTTTTGATGTTAATAGCTGGGGCAGCCTCACTTGATTCAGTCAGATCTCTACATTTTTACCATTGCCCTTTAATCCGAATTAAAATTAATTTTTTCATAATTTTTGATGTTAATAGCTGCGGCAGCCGCACTTGATTCAGTCAGATCTCTACATTTTACTATTGCCCTTTAAACCCAATTAAAATTAATTTTTTCACAATTTTTGATGTTAATAGCTGGGGGAGCCGCACTTGATTCCAGTCAAATCTCTACATTTTTACCAGTGCCCTTTAAACCCAATTAAAATTAATTTTTTTATTATTTTTGATGTTAATAGCTGGGGTAGCCTCACTTGATTCAGTCAAATCTCTACATTTTTACCATTGCCCTTTAATCCCAATTAAAATTAATTTTTACATTATTTTTGATGTTAATAGCTGGGGCAGCCGCACTTGATTCAGTCAAATCTCTACATTTTTACCAGTGCCCTTTAATCCCAATTAAAATTAATTTTTCATTATTTTTGATGTTAATAGCTGGGGCAGCCGCACTTGATTCAGTTAAATCTCTACATTTTTACCAGTGCCCTTTAATCCCAATTAAAATTAATTTTTTCATAATTTTTGATGTTAATAGCTGTGGCAGCCGCACTTGATTCAGTCAAATCTCTACATTTTTACCAGTGCCCTTTAATCCGAATTAAAATTAATTTTTTCATAATTTTTTATGTTAAAGGAATGGTTCACCCATAAAGTTTTTTTTCCTCTAAGGGTCAATAGCACTCTTGGCAACAGAAATTTATAACTCAAAATTAATTTTTAATAATAATAATAATTTTATAGTTAAAAATAAATTTAGTATGGACGTGACCCTTTTATCCCTAATTCTAAACTTCTCTGTCGTGCTTGGCCAGGCTAGCAATCTGATAGGCCAATAGAAATAACTTATAAACCAATGAAATGAGACTCCGAGGGGAGAGAGTCTGAGACAGTAAAGTCTAGAATCCTTCGTTTTTTAATCGGTGTTGTTTTAAAGAAAGTTCAAAATGCCAAGTTGTATTATAAAAGAATGCAAAAATTTTAGTTCTCGGTTTGGACTAAGTTTTTATACGGTTCCTGATCATTTAAAGTACCCCGAAAGGCCGAACTCGCGTCAAAATGGCTAAAATATGCTAAAGAAACAGTGAAAGCCGCGTATTATACTAAGCCTTTGCCTACGAAGAAGTTGGATTACAGAGTTTGTCAGGTGCAATTTTCTTTCATCTGGTCTATGTCAATTAAATTTTCGATACCGTCATTATTATTCCGCTCTTCCTGTAGTCTATCTCTAATTAAAAGTTCTTCTTCCGTGTACACTGGTTCAACTTCAAACGGATCTATTCGCGGTATGACGATACTCTCCGAGAGTCCGAATCGCCGACGGAGTTAGGCCTAGGCTACGGCTTACCGGGGTTAGATGCTCCTTCAGTCGGCGTCCCGTTCGTTAGACTGGCGAGCACTGCCGTTATAACCTGTCGTCGATTTAACGTTCAAGCGCGTAGTAGTCAACTTTACCATTGAGTAAAAGCTGAGCCAAGTTACTTTGGCCAATCAGATTATTGCCGAAATAAAAACCTTGAAGTGACGTATCGAATGCGCTCTTGCTTTACAGGAAAGCTTCATACGGGCGCCTATGTGCCCTCAATGTAATTTGTTTTAATTGTTTATTTAAAAATATACTTAATTTTAAATTTTTTTAACACTTGAAAAATTGGTTTTGAGTTTAACTAAAGGGTTTGCAGCAAAAATATTTTAACACCGCACCATTCCTTTAATAGCTGCGGCAGCCGCACTTGATTCAGTCAAATCTCTACATTTTTACCATTGCCCTTTAATCCCAATTAAAATTAATTTTTATATTATTTTTGATGTTAATAGCTGAGGCAGCCGCACTTGATTCAGTCAAATCTCTACATTTTTACCCTTGCCCTTTAATCCCAATTAAAATTAATTTTTACATTATTTTTGATGTTAATAGCTGGGGGAGCCGCACTTGATTCCAGTCAAATCTCTACATTTTTACCAGTGCCCTTTAAACCCAATTAAAATTAATTTTTTTATAATTTTTGATGTTAATACCTCCGGCAGCCGCACTTGATTCGAGTCAAATCTCTACATTTTTACCATTGCCCTTTAATCCCAATTAAAATTAATTTTTACATTATTTTTGATGTTAATAGCTGAGGCAGCCGCAATTGATTCAGTCAAATCTCTACATTTTTACCCTTGCCCTTTAAACCCAATTAAAATTAATTTTTTTAATAATTTTTGATGTTATTAGCTGGGGGAGCCGCAATTGATTCCAGTCAAATCTCTACATTTTTACCAGTGCCCTTTTAACCCAATTAAAATTAATTTTTTCATAATTTTTGATGTTAATACCTCCGGCAGCCGCACTTGATTCCAGTCAAATCTCTACATTTTTACCAGTGACCTTTAAACCCAATTAAAATTAATTTTTTCATAATTTTTGATGTTAATACCTCCGGCAGCCGCACTTGATTCCAGTCAAATCTCTACATTTTTACCAGTGCCCATTAATCCCAATTAAAATTAATTTTTTCATGATTTTTGATGTAAATACCTCCGACAGCCGCAGCGAAATCTTCATATTTTTCCCATTACCCTTTAAACTAAATTTAAATTATTTTTTTCATTATTTTGCATGTTAATACCTTATTGCCGTTCGAAATGCCAAGTCGTTCGGACTTTCACATTTTTAAAAAGGAGAGTACTTTTAAGTTTTATGGCGGAGAAATTGAAACTTAATGTTATTCTATGGGATTTAGATATTTTGTACGAGACTTACCTTTCAGATTTATTTTCTAATGATTCCAGATATTTTTCGGGCTTTATTTTAAGACTAATTTCATAATTTTACACCGATTAGTTTGGCCACAGGCTATTTATAAAAACGGCAAAAATATGAAGGAGGAGAAATTAAGTCATTAGCGCTCAATATCCAAGCGCGCTCCTGCACGTGAATTTAAAAAGCTATAGAAAACCTAAGCCTAATTTGTCAAATAAGGCTTAGGTTTTTGCCCACTCAATTTCTCCGCTTTAATTTTTCGTCCGTTTTCATAAATAGACTGTGGGCCAACTAATTGGTGTAAAACTATGAAATTAGTCTTAAAATAAAGCTCGAAACTTAATTCATACCACACGGAAAATCGAAGTTTTAAAAATATCCGGAAGTATTAGAAAATAAACCTGAAAGGTAAGCCACTTTCAAAAAACCAAATCCCATAGAATAAAATTACGAATTGGCCATGACCGAAACTAGCAAAAAAGCCAATTATGGGTCAACTTCAAAATTAATTTTAAAATACTTAGACTAAATATTTATTAATGAAACTTGAAAAGATCAACATTCGAACCTTGGTCTACCATTTAAAAGTGATTATAACTGTAACAAATAATTCCTCTTTTAGTTCTGCGATGCAAGGGATTTAGATTTTTTGAAAGAGACTTACCCATCAGATTTATTTTCTAATGCTTCCAGATATTTTTCGGGCTTTAATTTAAGATTAATTTCATAATTTTACACCGAATAGTTTGCCCACAGTCTATAAAAACGGCAAAAATATGAAGGAGGAGAAATTAGGTCATTAGCGTCCAAATCAAGCGCGCTCCTGCTCGTGATTTTAAAAAGCCATATAAAACCTTAGCCTAATTTGTCAAATTAGGTTAGGTTTTTGGCGAATCTATTTCTCCGCCTTGTTGTTCCCTCCGTTTTCATGAATAGATTGTGGGCCAACTAATCGGTGTATTATTATGAAATTAGTCTTAAAATAAAGCTCGAATCTTAATTCATACCACACGGAAAATCCAAGTTTTAAAAATATCCGGAAGTATTAGAAAATAAACCTGAAAGGTAAGCCACTTACAAAAAACCAAATCCCATAGAATAACATTACGAATTTGGCCATGCGCGAAACCAGCTAAGTACCAAAAAAAGGGTCAACTTCAGAATTATTTTTAAAATACTTAGACTTAATATTTTTAAATGAAACTTGGAAAAGGCACACATTCGAACCTTGCTCTACCATTTAAAATTAGATTCAACTGTAACAAATGATTATTTCGATAAGTTATGTCCCGGAACGGACATGTCCTCGAAAAAGTCAATTTTAATGTTATTTCTATGGGAAAATGGAGCGTTTTGATTGGCTAGAGACTGAATTTTTTAGGAAATCAAAATAACATTACAAATGATGATCAGCACATAACATAGAACCCTACCGGGTTCTCCGAATTCTTCTAGATATATTTCCATTTTCTGGTTTTTGCCCAATATGAAATTATCGGGAGTTACTGGATTTTTTTCAATTTTCTTATATTCTGATTTTTCATCGTTCTCCCAAGATTCCGCAGATGAGATAAATTCTATTTCCATTTTATTTAGTTCACCTTCAGGTTTCTTTTCAGAAATTTCAATTAACTCATTTTTCTTAATATTTGAATAAGTTGATTTTTGTAATAAAAATGGTTTTGAGGGTAGTTTTCCAGCCATTTCACGCAATAATAAAAATTGACTGCTCTTAATGAAATCTAAGTGAATTATGACCCTAGCGGAAGGCAGCAGGCTAGTTAAAAAGATATGAGTATGATATTTTATTCGTATGAAGAATTATAAAACAACTTAAATTCAATACATTTATAACAAAAAGCGTGTCAGAAACATAACCAAAATTAATCTTATACCACATTGATTATCAAAAAAATTTTACAATTAACGTGTGAACAGCCTTAATTCCAAAAATATTATTTAGATTAAATTCATTCATAAACCAAAAAAAAACTATGAACGTGAAAAACAATTATCTTTAAAATAACTTACTTATTTTACAAATAATGGCTGATAATTGACGTGGCTCTGTCCGAGTTCCTCGCCGATGTTTTTCAATTTGACCCTTTAAACTTGACAGAGCCTCGTGAATTTCGATGTAAACGTATGGTCAATGACCGGCAATTTTTTTAGTTACTCAATAATTTCATTTTTTTCGTTAAATGATTGTATTAATTTAATTCAAGTTATATATAATAAATATGAGTTTAACGGTTAATGATTGAATTAATTTTAAATGTTATTTAATTCCAAAACTAGAAGTTTTACGGTGAATAATTGAATTTATTATACAATCATGGTTTATATAAGTTAAATACCATCGACATGTAATTTATTTATTGCCAGCCCAATAAAAATTAAATTGACCATTGAAAACCAAAAAAAAATTGCAGAAGATGATTTTATTTAATCGTTGATTGAATAACATTTTTTTCATTCGTATACTAAGTCTAACTAACTTTACATTTATAATTTTGTCAGTATAATAATGCTTTATTTTCGAAGAAATGATATACATTCAAATTAGTTTCCAAAATGTTTTTGTATAAAAACCTAGAAATAATGAAATATTCCAACACGAATTCTGACCAATAGAGGAAAGAAATACTTCGAGATCTCCCACTTTCTCCAAGCGGTCAGGCTCGAAGAAATGCTGAACACCACTCGGGTTTAACTTAGAGAATAACCTATTTTGTACGCAACCCCAACGAAGCCGATCAGAAAGATATTTGATTTGGACTCCCAGTTCATGAATTTGGGAAATCAACTAGAAGTTATAGAAAAACCTTCTCCTTTTAAACATTGTAACATTTAAAACCGTTCAAAAATAACTCGTCAGAAGGGTTTAGAACCTTAAACTCGAATACGATAAATACTGAAATAAAAAGTTATACAAAAAGGGGTTACTTCGTACATCGGATGATTAAAAAATAATAAACTTAACCTACGGAAAATTAATTATAAATAAGTTGTTGTTGATTTTAACAATATCACATTTGGGATAATTAAAACTTTGAAGTAAAAGACTAAATAATTCTGAAAATATAACATTGCTCTCTCGGGCTAAATGAATTTGCCATAAAAAACTCCAGCAATTTATAATAATTTTTTAATAAAAGTCTAAGTTATTACAAATTAATGGTTAATAACCAATGTATCCTTCGTCTTTCGTTTCATAAAGTTAAAATATGATTACATAACCTCAAAAGATAAAAATTATCCTACTTAACCTAACATGAAATATTACAAGATAAAAAGGTTTGTTTTAAATGAGTCAGTATGTGCAAACCCTTTAATATTCCGGAAAGGTCGTCTGCAAACCTTAGAGGAGATTGCTTCTGATTCTGGAGTGGTAAACAGGGTGGGCCATGACCGTTACAGTACTTTCCAGGACCTAAGGTTGTAGAGCCATTTTAAGTTTTGTTTGTACATTTTTGCCTGAATTGTCTTCTGCTTGAACTCCTAGAGGTTAAGGCTTAGTCCCACGTGTAAGACTGTGATGATATCAGATATTAAGAGATTGCTTCTCTTTTCTTCTCTTGCTCTTTCAGATATTTTTTCTGATTTTAAGTTTTTATTAAGAACGAGTTCCGAATTTCTTAAATGGCAATGTTAGGCATATTTGGTGATTGTATAAAAGTACTTATTGTGGACTAACAGATACGTCCAAACACGCGACGCCTATACCTAAACTTACGTTTTCTAAGACCGAGAGCAGACGATACAATTTGGAACTTAAAGCTTTCTTAGCCCACCAGGTGGCACTTACAGCGTACGTCCTGGTTTTTACTGTACTATTCGTACCGTATTTTCCATTCAATACTAATTCTCTCTTCCAAGTACAAACAACACGTCAGGTTTTAGATTATCTTTATGGCGTTTGTAATAACTAAACAAGAACTAATATTATTAGAGTAAATTAATAAGCCAAAATCGATGTTTAAATAAGTATTTTCAAAGGTAGAAATCCTCTTTATTTAAATTTACAATGATTTCTATCAAAAAACATTATCTCAGCATGACGTGGCACTAGGGCATTAAGAACCAGCGATACCGGAATTATTTGGGTACCAGTCTCTGAAATTTTGGGGCAACATCAACATATACGCGTGTATGGCTGGGGAGTTGCCAGTCTTTTTTTCTATAATTGTATGAACCTTCCAGTTTAAATTTTGATATTAAGGACGCACTTAATCAAAGAGTACTGTTTCCGTTAATTATAGTTGACAAAGCTAAACCGCGTCCCATTTACACCAATATATATAATAACAAAATTACGTGAAATTTTTAAATTAATGAAAGTTTGTAGTAGGGAAACTATAAGGCGGGGTGTGATTTGAAGCAAATATAAGAACCAAATAAGATGGTCACACGACAAATATACCATAAAGCACGTACTCTCTATGGTTTCAATTTTGTGTTAATTTCATTTTGGCAAAGTTCAAACAAACTAGTGCCCTTGCGTTACCTTGTTCTTACAGTCGCTTCAAATAGTAAGCCGGCTTTAAGTTACACTACGCCAATCTTGCATACTTTATGTGTAAAGTTTATATAAGGAACTTACATAAAATTTTAAACGTATGCAAGATTGGCGTAGTGTAACTATAAGGCTGCTATTTGAAGCGACTGTAAGAATAAGATAACGCAAGGGCAATATTTCGTTTAAATTTTATTTAAGATTAAACACAAACATAGCTCTATAATAACCAACTTAAATTCAAGTTATAAATCTATTCAAGTTAGGCGTAGATAGACTATAACGAACGATTTCATTTGAGGCGAATGTAACAACAAAAAATAAAGGTAAGAGAAAAATAAACGATAAACAAAGGCTACACTATTGTTTGAAATATGGTTTTGTCGTGTACTACTTTTCATTTAATATATTCTTTACCACAATTCTCAAATGTAACTTTGTAGAAGTCCCCTTAAACTCATCGCGAGTTGCTCAGCAGAGAACCAAAACAAAATGTAAGTAGTCAGTGGGAGTTCAACAAATTTTGCGTTACTAGAGTTGGTGGTTACAACATAAGAAAGTAAAATTATCTTACATTGAAGTTAAATGAATTGGGAATGTTTTTTCGATGTTAAACACATGTTTAAGGTTATAAAAGGATTTTTACAGGTAAAATTACAATAAGCTAATTGATTTACTTAATGAAATTTATGTGAATACGCGTATATGACAATTTTTGGGTTTTGAAAAGACAGTATTAAGGACAAGTGTTAATTTCGAGAGACTGAGTTGAAATAAGTTCGTGTCTCTACCTTTGCTAACAAGTTTCGAGCTCTCCCATAATAGTGGAAAAGTAGTTACTCTATTAATTTCTTCGTATTAAACTAAGAAATAAAATTCGCCAGCAGAACGGGCGAAGCAATCAGAATGCGAAAATATAGTTAATATTTCGTACGGATCCTTACGGTCGTTGAGTTTTGCGGGTGATGCGCTATGGCGAAGATTCGGTCAATTTGTTTTAAGGTTCATTTGATCCTGAGACAGTTTGCCCTATTTCTACCAAAAAAAGTTTTAAATTTGGCGGAGAAAGGTGGTATAACGTTCTATTAAACGTTCTATAAAAATTGCATTAAAGAGATTAAATTGGCATTGAAGGCGCGTGTCTGGTGCACGTTATTCTAATATTTTTTCAAACTGGATTGCGAAACTTTTTACTAATATAATATAGCAATGTTAGTTTTATTTGTCAATAGAAGCATTTGGGTTTTTTTTTTAAATGGAATGCAACTGAAAAGTTCTTCTCTTGGACTACTTTTCCAACTTGACGCTAACCTTTTCGATAGATGAAAGATTAAGTATTTTGAGATAAAAAAGAGTACTCGCTTATACTAAACCACAAAACCAATTATAATAAAAAATGAATTACTTATATAAGAGTAAAAAGAGACAGTTTAATCAGACAATGACCTAACGAACTTACATTCATGTTCTATATCAATGCGTAAGGAAATATAAAGAGGAATATTATTTGAAACTAGTATAATGACAAGATAGGTAGGTCAGGCATCAGTTAGACAATAAATCGAGGTTTCAATATGGGTTTATCTTTATTTAGCATAAATACAAACATTACTCTATACTAAATTAATACATTAAATTAATTAACCTATGCAAATTTTGTCAAGGGAAAATATATCTTGGTAAGAGTAGCTTTCTAGAGTACGTGAGTAGGAATGACATGTGGAAAAAATGTAAAATGCGACCATTTTAATATCAAAAAAGTAAAAGTTGTTCGTCCTGTGACGGGTAAAGAAATTAACAAAATTTATATTACTGTTTTGTGTGTGAGCTAGGTTCGTCTTACCAATCTTACCAGGAAGTTTAGAATAAGATGGGAAACGAAGAAAACTTATATAACAATGAGACTATGTTAAGGTTTGATTTTCTGGATAATTAATATAATTATGATCTCTAGATCATTACAAAAAAGTCAGTCGGCCTACAGATAAATTTATTAATTGCCATTTAATGTTAAATTTGTTTGTTTAAATAATTATTAGTTTATGGGTTCGACCCGAACGTAGGAAAATAAATTGGGAATAAAATATGTCTATTTCACAGAAAAATTACAATTATTCTCACTGTTTTAAACAACCTAAAATATTAAAAATTAAAGATGAATAACAAATGTGCCGTTTAATTTCTGGTTAGTGGGTGAGAGTCTTGTACAGAACCTCAAAAGAGAGAGATTAACTACGTTTAACCTAAATTTATTTAAAATTTATTGTAACTCTGGTAATTAAGCCTCAAAAATATTATCGTCTGAACAGCCCTTTTACAAGTCTAACAATCTTGACCCAATATAGAGTTCGAAGTATCCACCAGATACAGTGTTTAAATAACATTAAGTTTCATATCAATTTACGTAATTATATAAATATATGGAGTGAAACGAGAATTCAAGAACGTTAATTCTGCCAGCGTGTGCTGCATTAAAGAAAATATAGTGTACGGTTTAATTATTGGTTGTATTGCCTAAATTTTAATACATATTCTTTGGGCGGATTCATTGAGATTAAGTTTTACAGAGAAATAAATGGATTTTAATTTCAATCCAACGAGCCTAATTTCTTATAATTTTGACGAACAACTTTATAATTTAAATTGTTACGATAAAAAATTAATAATCTGTTTATCATCTTTGATTAAATGGTTTGGAACCAAAACTATGGTAATATTTGTGTCATGATGAACGGTTCTTACAAATTTCACGATATGGAATTCTGCTTTTTCTTCAAATGACGGAGGATGTCACCAGAAAAAATGTAAAAAGGTTTTAATCTTCTTTTGTGAACACATTTTTCTCCATGACATCGGCCACTAAAAATTAAAAATAAATATAAAACAAGCTCAATTTCGCGTGATTTTACCACAGTACTGTAATAAAGATGGGCTCTTAATCAGCTTTAATTATTGCATTAGTTTAGAAAATAAAAAACACTACCGCCCTCTATACTGAATTACCGTTAAAAATATTTCCAGCCCTGAAAGGCTGCGGTAAAAAAGCGAGAAAATGTTTGAAATTGTTGAATTGTCAATCCTGAATGATGTAAGAGCTCGCAAATTCGCATTTTAACAAGCTACTTTGAAAATAATTAACTTTAAACTCGACTTTGTTTCGAGTGAATGGAATTAGCATCTGTCGGTAATTTTTTCTAATCTTCTATAAATTATTAAATACGGCGTCAAGATGAGACCGGCGACAAGTATTTTGCATCAAAAGTTCCGGGTTTTCGAGTGGTATCGGGTTCGCATCTATACAATTTCCGTAATTATTTTATTCCTTATATCAGGAACTATAAAGAGCTTCATGCCCTTAAATTGACTTTAAATTAATGGGAGGAAATTGGTACTTCGCTAATTATAGACTTATATTTGCTGAACCTTTTCCAATGGCCTTGAAATATTTTTTCTGACGTACTATTTATCAGTATCTAAAATAAGTCCCTTTTCGTTTAATTTGAGCAAGCCAAATGAAAGATTCGCCTTTATAAACAAAAGCGGACGGAATTAGCTTTAACGCAACTACCCGCCACCACCCTAGTTGGTATTTTTAAGGAAAAGCTTGATTGAGAACGCCGCTCCACCTTAGCGAGAATAGAATTTTAAACAAACCTAAAAAAATTTACGCATTTATTGCTTGAATACTGAAAAAGCCAGTTTTCTCGAGCAAATTTGGCTTCAACCAGGTAAAACTCGTTTCTAAAAATAATTTCCGGTACACGAATCTGGAAATATAAACGAAATCACAACAGTTATTATGATTATTATTACGGTATTGACACAAAAAATTTATTAAACTTGATTATTTTCTAATTATAATTCAAGTTAATTACAAATTTAATATTTTAAATAGCAATAAAAGAGAGAAACGTGTTATTGGGTAGTAAAGTTTTAAAATTATTTTAATTTTAAAAATACAGAGCACTAGTTTTGGTTTCATCATCAGGTGTGAAGATCTCACCTGATCATGAAACCGAATGCTTTTCGAAACTAGTCGTGCTCTGTATTTTTGAAAATTAAAATAGTTTTAAAATTTTACTGTACCATAAGTGGTTTCTCTCTTTTAACTTCTTAATAGGATTTGTCATCCAAATTTTAATTCTTCATTATAAACTAAGCCACTAAAACTTACTGGTGAAGAGTCCAGAGCCGTGACCAAAGTATAGAAATCGTCGGTTTTGTTACCAGCGTGTATGACTTTCCTGTCGAAATGGCAACAATATATTTGGAAATCGTCAGAATCTTTTAGTTTCTTTCCAAGGCTGAAGATGGCCTTGGTCAAAATGAGCGGCGCTTCTCCGGTTGCTGGGACGAACGTTTGTTGCAAACTTTTTAGACTGTATTCTTTTCCCAAGAATAATAAAAAAATTAATTAACGAAATTAAATCGTCAAAGATTTTCTTACCCCATATGCCATCATTGTTATCATCGTTATCCATATTGCTAATCAAAAACTTTAAAATTGTACATAGCCGCTGCTGAGATTTCAACCTCAAGGCTAACATTTTGTTGAAAAACGACGATAGCGATCGACATGAATTTTCCATTTGTAATTTATCGTCCTTCAAAATGAACATGTTAACTTCAATACATTCGTCGATTAATGCAACTTCGTCTGGACAGTCGGTCTCCGAAAAATATTCGATTAAATCCTTAAACATTGGTTTCACAAGATGATCCGCCACCTTCATTTCTTTCAGTATTTCTAGCCCACATCGACTATCTCCTTGAGTTAGCGCTCCCTGCAGATAAATGAATTGGAAAAATCAGTGCTGTGAATTATTATACTATAGTTCGATTATCTGAAAACCTTTAAGCATACCAACGTTGACAATCTATCAGATATAACGTGAGTAAATCGAATTTCTCCAGGAACGCTGCTTAATAATATTACATACTCTGGAGGGTACTTCTGATTAGATCTATGAGTGCGACCTAGGGTCAAAAATGATTTTAAATTGAACCAAAAAAATAAAGATTTGTGTCTGATATGCGCAGAGTACTCAGTCACGTGATCGCGTACATGGTCTGATATTTGTTTTGTTCATACCTAATTGTTGCGTAAGTCGGTCGGCAGACCAGGGGAATTCTAACGTAATATGAAGTCTTGGGCTCGTAACGGGACAAGGGAGGGAGTGTAATGAGATCCCGATTGAGGCCGCATCGCTTATTATAGCTACTTTCTTTTTGCCCCTTTGAAATAAGTCACGTTCTTTAAGGAAATATTAATATTATTATTTCAACTTTTTTTTTTGCAAATTTACGAATATACAAAAACCTAAAACATTTTGATTGTCCGAATTACGTCGCAACTCCTCCCGAAATCCAGTTATAACACCGTTTTCAATGATAGGACCTTCTCTACTTGCTCTGCCAGTAATCTGAATTAATTTTAAGGTAAAAAGTATTAAATTCAAACCTGTTCTTCGGGTAATTTTTAAGGATATTTTCTCTAAGTGAAGGGAGTGTGTGAATCAAATATTGAACTATCGTATTCCGTCAAGAGTAAAAACATAACCTACTTTCGGGAGGGAAATTTACCTATCCTTAGTTTGATTTATATTTTTCCCGATTTCTTTAAATGCTATTTAAAACACCAAATCAATTTACCTCCGCTACTTTTTCGAACCCACCGAAATCATCTATCAAAGCGTCCAAAGGATTTTTAGGCAAACCATCTCGAATTTCGAAAAATTTTGCTTTTATGATTTCACTTAAGCGTTCTGAAAATTTTTAAGGATTTATTTGTAGTTTTTGACAAAATAAGTCGAATTAATTTTTACCTTTAGTGTTAGGATGTTCCACATCAACGTCATCATCATCGTGAGTAACATTATTTACTCCTAAAGGTAAAATTGTATTAATATCAAAATAATCTAAAAAATTTATTAACGACTATACTTGGATCGATGTTCAAATGGTGTTTTAAGACGGTTTCAAGCATAGATCTATAATCCAAATATTTAAAAGGGAGAATAAATTAATAAAGTTAAACTCTCTTCAGTTTTAACCGAGGTTTATTGAAGTGAGGAGGGCTATGTAAACCTCAGTAAAATCTGATTAAAACAGCGAATTACTCCTCGGCTGAAAAGGGTTGAAGCGATGTAAACTGCACAACCAAATTAATTTTTCATTGATTTCTGCAATAATAATTTCGCCGTTTAGAAATGAAATTCTTTTTCGTCATTGCATTTTGCTAATTCGATTGAGAAGTACGCGCTTTTAATAAATAAGCTATGCCTTTGCACTAAACTATCTATCAACATATTATAATATAGAGGAGAGTTTTTAGCGTACAGTTTCGGATCGCTATATAATATGTCGCCTATGGGGATCGTACCTCAAAAGGGAATACCGCGTCTTGGAGTATTTTCTAATGTATAGAGCTTCTCCAGTAGTCTGCAATCCGATGACAATCTGCTTGCCGGTTTTTAAACCTGAACTAAAAATATTTTGATGTAATGGAAGAACTTTAGAACAAAAAAACATTTACTTAGCTACATTGACGCAAGTCTCAACTTTGCCAGAAACAATTAAGGAGGCAAAATAACGCAATTGAGATCCTGATAACGCCGACATAACGGCAACTTCTTCGACGTATTCGCTAGCATATTCAAAGATAAGCCGCCACTAAATCATAAAAATTAAATATAAATAATTTCTGGTCTTTTTTGTATTAAATCATCGTCAAATAACAATTTCAAAATCAAAAACTATTTATAAGAATAAGCTGTAACAATAGAGTGGTCTGAAATAATGAATGCGTCTAGCGTTTTCCATTAACCGACCTGGAGCGTTTTGTGATCAATTAAGAGCGATTAGAAAGTTTTTTGTCTTCCTTTGTATAACCTCGATCCATCGCGTACCATATACACCGATATGAGCCGAAGAACCGCTGTCTTCAAACGATAGTAATTTGATAATTACCTCTGCCTTTAATAGTTTCGCACCAAAAATATAGCTAACATCAACGTGGAGAGCAAGGCTTGTGAAATTAACTCTACTAGCCGACACAAAAAAACGTAGAGAATGAAAGGGCTCGGGGAATAACTCGTGTTCTATTTAATTCTAGTCTGTTATACCCTCTTCAGACGAGCCTATAAAACTGGGTTTAGTAAA
This sequence comes from Odiellus spinosus, assembly GCA_963920705.1. NCBI lineage: Eukaryota > Metazoa > Arthropoda > Arachnida > Opiliones > Phalangiidae > Odiellus > Odiellus spinosus. Next base: position 817,791 of record CAWUCO010000183.1, read on the forward strand.
CCAAAGTTCATTTTTAAACCAGGATTAGAATCTCAGAGGCTTAGGTTCATTTGCTCGACTTCCAATTGATCGACAAGGAGTCCGTTTGATCGACTACCGTTTGATCGACTCCCATTTGATCGACTCCCATTTGATCGACTCCCATTTGATCGACAAGCCATTCCAATTGATCGACAGCCCAGTTTTTTAGCGAGTAACGAGTATAGGTCAAAGTTTTTTTGCAAGAAACTATTAAAGGTTAAATTATGGTATATAAATAAGAACTAATTCAAATAATAATTATTCCGTGAAAATGGGGTCAGAGTACTCGTTTGTCGGTTAGGTTAGGTTAGGTTAGGTTTGGGTTAGGTTGGTTAATCTATTTATAATCGTTATTACGAAGTTGACCAATTGGGAAACGATCAAATGCACCCTTTGTTGTCGGTAATTTGGGATTAGGCATCAATCATTTGATCCCTTTGTTGATCGTTTGGGAGTCGATCAAGTGGACCTCTTGTCGATCATTTGGGAGTCGATCAAGTGGACCTCTTGTCGATCATTTGGGAGTCGATCAAGTGGACCCAAATCGTTTCAGACGGTGTAAATTTAAAACCCAGATTCAAACCGAAACCGCGGTTAAAAAATAAACCAACGCCATCCGCGCGCGAGAAAAGCTAAGCGTAATTACGTCAAATTAGGCTTAGCTCTTCCCGCGCGCGCGGCTTAATTTCTCCGCCTCAACCTTTTCTCCGCTTTTAAAAAATGATTGTGAACGAACTGATTATGAAATAAAGGTTTAAAATATTGGAAAATAAATCTCAAAGGTAATTTACTTTCAAAAAATCAAATCCCATATTTTTGACGGGAAACATATTGCTATTAAATTTCAGTTTGTTTTGTTTCTCTTCTGAAAACATAGGTCATAAGATTTTAAACCAGATTAAACTTCAGTTTATTTTGGCTTAAAATAAACCGAACTCGGCTTATTTTATGATCGTCTGAAGAGGGTATAACGGAACTCTCCTCCTTAGCGGTTTGAGATTAGTCAAAGGGAAAACGCCATTAGAATATCCATATTACCACATTTTTATGAATTACCAATAGTTATATTAATATGTTCGCACTTTCGCAAACGCTTGTTTAAATTATGATTAAGTTACATGAAAAAGTCTACAAAATGAGTTACGTCAATTAAAAATTCTCAAAAATCTGGTCTTCTGTGAATAAGACATTTTAAAAATAGGAAAAAATTACTTTACCAATACAGTTGAATCGTCATAGAGGCGAGCGAATTCATCATCTAGATCCACATTGACGACTTGAAATCTAACCCCCTTCATGCTTATGTGTCGTGAAAGCAGAGCACCTTCTTTCTTAAGACTGTACGCTACGAATTCCATTATAGACAGTCCGCTAGAGGAAATCTGTTAACTCACTCATTTTCTTTTTTAAGGAGATAATTTATACCTATTATCAACTTTAGATAAAAAATCATTAACGCTGCTTGAAGAGCAGCCGGGGCCCCACAAACCTAAAAAAATGAAAAGTTTAAGATATCAGACTACATGAAAAGTCCAACTGAATAAACTGCGCGCTTTTAGATTCTAAACTTTGAAAAAAATGTGACGTGGTGTATTTGCAGCTCGCTTTCGTTCTTTGGCTTAAGGCAACATTGCTTGACGCATCAATGAAAACTGGATAGTGTTCAGTAAACTTATTCATCGAGAATATTTCTTGCCGCAATCGCTCCGACGGGTTTTTAATTAAAGGGTTTCTATGGGCACGTAACCTCTTAACATTAAGGCGCATTTTCAATCAAGATTTTTGACCCAAAATCGAGCATAAAACAAGCTTTTCATTTAACCCTCTTTAAAAAGCTTCAAGGGAGAAAGAGGCCAAATCTGAATGACTTTGATTTCAGCAAATGCAAAAGCTTGAAAACGGTTGATTTAAAACATGACTTCAAGCGGAAGCACAGACACACATTTTGCGGGGCTTCTCTCAAAGAAGCTCAAAACGCGCAAAAATGTGCCTTTATTATCCGATTTTCATTTAGTAATGGCAACGGTCGCCAAGCGCCCTAAGAAATTTTCACCAGGCTTAACATAACCAGCGTATAAAAGAGCGTTAAACTTACCCAATCGCGGGAGATAAGCAAAATGCCTACAGTCTCCCATACCCGTTGCGGAAACGTACAAAACACGGGCGTTTGGCAATTGCTCTTGAAGGTAGACAACGTTTCTTCCGGTCTTACTAGCTTTGTTATTTTGGTTTGGTATATAATTTTTGGCCATATGACATTCGTCAAACACGATCTAAAAGAAAAATAAAACATAAACCGTGATCACACTACAGACTTTAAAATAGTTTTCAACTAATTTGGAAACGTAAAAATAGTTTTCAACTAATTTGGAAACGTAAATATTGAAAATTTTAAGATCAACTGTAAAGATCATTTGTCAAAGATTGGAATTGTTCGCTTGAAAAGTTAATTTTAACATTCTAAACGGTTTGAAAACGATTTCAAAGTTGCTAGTGTGAAACTAGCTAAATTAACTTCATACTCTTTGCATGGAATAACTACATACCAAACCGTCAAAATCTTTTGAAAGGTGATCTACCAGCTTATTGGATAAATCATTTTGGTTTAACATGGAATAGGTACAGAATATTATGCCATCTTTAATATTCTGCGCGCAAAATGATTTTAAATTGAAAATTTCCAATTCATTAAATTCCAATTCCTGTAATAATTCTCTTCGAAAATCTATTTCCAGTGTCGACGATGTAGTTAAAATCAAATGAAGTTTTCTACCATGAGCTACATTTTCAATTATTGTCCCGCATATTGTTCGAGTTTTACCCATACCTATTTAAGTATATCTAAATATTAAAGTAAAATTGTAATTATTTTAGAACGTACCAGTTCCGTCGCCTGAAAAGTGAAATAATATAAATATTGAAATAATAAATACAATTATCCGTTGAAAATTATACAACCTAACAAAAATCCGGCTCTAATACCGGAAGGCAAAATTTTGTCATGGCGGTCGCAAATAGCGCAAACAGCTTCCAGTTGGATATCCGATAAGTTTGGATGTGGCTTTCCCTTCAATTTAAAATTTTTCTTATTGGTATCCACCGAGCTTAGTAAAGAACCTTCACATACAGAGGCGGGATGTGATTCCACTTCAAAAACAGAAAAATATTCAGGCCTTAAAAATTTGACTAAAAAATTTGAATAATAATTAAAAATTTTTAATTTTACCTAGTAACGGACAGTAAACATCTCCCCTTGAGAAATCAGCCATGACACATTTGTGAAAAAACCTTAATTTCTTAAAATTATATAAATCTTTCTTAAAAATTTTAAGTTCTAGATTAAAGCCGAAAAATATCGAACACAACCTCACTCTGCGAAGATTTCACGAACTCTAAACTGTGGGATCAGGTACCTAGATGATATGTAGTTTCTCACCTAACATTTACGAATAATAAAAAGTGCATCCTATTAGTGGAAAAATTTGTTAACTTGCAATAATAACTAAAATGGAACTTATTTTAAAGTTATATTCGTGGTCACCTGCAAAAAAAGGTGATCTATTGTGAAATATAAGTTGAATGTAAGTTACTTATTTTGAAGTTATAAAATCCCGGAAACCAACAAGAATATAAGTATCTCCTACGCGACTAGCCGATGACAACAAAATAGGCCTTGGCTTCGTTTCAAGTTAGGAGTAATTTCAACGTAAGATAGATAGTTTGTGGTTAGGTTTTTGAAACGTTTATTCTACGTTAGTTATGAAAAACTAAATACGAAAGTAGATTACTGGTTAGTAGAAATTTTGATAGCGTCCTTACTAGACATGAATATCTGGACAGTAACAGGTAAGATATTAACAAAGTAAGTAAAATTATAAGTTTGAAAGAAGTTACGTTGAGCCTTTCGCGAAGGAATAGAAGTAGAGATGTAGTTTTTCAAATAACATTTACGAAGAATATAAAGTACATCCTACAGGCGGAAAATTCGGTAAACTGATAATAATAACTTGAATGTAACTAACTTATTTAAAGTTATATTCGTGGTTACTTACAAATAAAGTTTAATATAAGTAAAATATAAGTTATACTTACGTGCAGATTAAATAAAGGTAAATATCTAACCTAACATATTGAAACAGCAAATACGAGTAATGTTATTATGTGTAACTTTCTTACCTCTTAGTTACCTAGTAGGATGTTGTTATTTAGACTAGGCTCTTAACATAACATACTAAAACATCACATAACGAGTAAGGTGTATTACGTGTAACTTATACATCTCTTAGTTACTTTGAAGGAGAATTTGCTTTTATGAAGTTTACGTATCATATTTAATCAGAATATAACAAGCATTGTGACAATTTGGAAGTTGCTTACCTATCAGATATTTGCAGGATGATGGTATTAAATTTAAATTATTTTCAAATTCAGCATATATTCTCTCTCTCGATCGAATCAACAACAACAAACATCGAGACCTCTCGATCGAATCAATGTGAAGAGAAACCGAATAACACCGATTTTAGAAATGACCATTTCTAGAGCTGCGTTCACACTAGAGACTTTGAAACCGTTTTGAGCCGCTTTGGGAAGGTCAAATTATAATTTTTTGGGGTCACCCGTGTAGATCTTTCATCAAAAAATCCAATTAAGATCTCGAAGAGTCGATTTGAACATTCGAAACGGTTTGAAAGAGTCAAGTGTGATCGTAGCTTAGTTCACCCGCGAAGAAACCTAATTAAAAGACCTAAAACTACGTGCTTTCAGGAGATTAAGACCTACCGAACTAATAAAACAAGTTTTCCCGCCATTTAGTCCTAAAAAGAGGCGCTATGAATTTTCCGTTTTGCTCTACCTTTACGCGGTCTTGACGCGGTAGAGGTAAAACTCAGCCCCCGTTTGAGCTAGCGCTTCGGAAGCGTCTTTCCCGCCAAATTCGAAACATTGACGATTTTAATTGGTTTTCGCGTTTGAAAAGTTAGGCCTAAAATATCCAGTGAAGATGGAACTTAACAATCAAGTTATTTTAACTCTTTTTGTTTGATTAAGCGGAACAAGGGGGAGAAGACGGCAGATCGACCCCCCTCATTAAAATACTATGAAAATCGTGAATTTGGGCCTTTGTCGACTATTATTGAAAACATGTCACTGTAGGTTCGGTTAGGTTAGGTTAGTCAATAGACTGTATTTGTTTTTATATTTATCGGAGTGTTTACATGCTCTTAGGAATGTTCTTTTTAAAAATTAATAGTCGACAAAGGCCCAAACAGCATATTGAGGGGGGGTCGGTCTGCCATCTTCTTGCCGGAACAAGGAGAGGTATACGTATTATTTTCCGTGATACGATTAAAATGAGCGTTAGAAAAGCTCTTACTTTAAGAATCAAGTATAAATGTACGTTGGTAAATTATAATTTAAAACGGGTGTCCGGACATTAGAAGCGAGTGTCCGTACATTAGAAGCGAGAGTCCGTAATTGAAAACCGCTATGTCGGAATTAGAATCGAACGTCCGGAATAGGAAACCACCACTTGCTGAAGGGAAAACGCTATTTCTTATTACTTTACGGGTGTTTTCAGCTTGAAACAGGCTTAAAAGACGCGCAAAAGTTCAAACTATAGGATAATAGGTCAAACAGTTGGGGTACCTTTGTGTGGCTATTATTTTTCAATCGGTTTGTAAAAAGCGTCCGGAATGGGAAGCCACCACCCTATACCTGAAAAGTCCTCCTCTTGGATTACTTTTCACGCTCGACACTACGTAACTTTTTCGATACGTAACCTAATAAAATTAAAATTGGATTTTACTTATATTATTATGATATTAATAAGGTGACCAAAAAGATACTAAAAATATACAAAGGGTCGTAAAGAGAAGGGTTAAGCAGAAAAAGTAAGAACAAAATTAATTCCCCTACTTACGTACAACTTACAAGCTTCCATTTAAGTTTCAACTTAAGTAAGATCAAAATAAGGACGTTTCTCTGTTATTTATACATAAGGAGGGAAAATATTTGTAACAGTTAAAGTAAGGTAAAAATATGTAACCATGAAGATTATACGAAAGTAGGTTAATTATAACTTTTAGTAAAAGGAAGAAAAAAGTAAAAAACGAAGATCATCGAAAATTGCTGAAGAATAAAGTTAGATTGAAGTTTATTCGATAGATAAAGGTTCAGTAGGAAAATTATTACGATTAATGAATTGTTTGGTGAATATGACAAAAATAAGTTTCAACAATGTAAGAACGAAATATCTAAGTTACATTTAGGTTTATACTTACATTGCGAAAAACAAATTTTAATGCATCAAAAATTAGAAACTTACAAGAATCTAAGAATCTCCTTTGTGGCGAGAACTAGGCCTTGGCTTCAATTCAAGTTATTTGAGGTTAGTGAAGAGTAGTTTGAACGTAATTAAGATAGCTTATGGCTATTTTTTGATCCGTTTATTCTACGTTAGTTATGAAAACTAGATGAGCAAGTTGATTAAATATAGCTTACTACTTAATAGTGTTTTGATAGCGTGCTTACTAAACCTGATTTTCTGGACAGTAACAGGTAAATTAATAACAAAGTAAGTTATATTAAAGTTTGAAAGGATTTACGTTGAGCCTTTCGCGAAGGAAAGAAGTAGAGATGTAATCATCTTGTTGATAGTGATCATCACCGACTCACCTGACTTTGGGAAAAAATATGTTGTCAATAGTAATATAAGGCGATACGTAACGCCTTCCAAATCTCACAACAATCAAATGCTATTTACTTAAACTTTCAATGAGCTCCAAAAAGGTCAAAAGTGCTGTAATTAAATGGCAAAAAATATGCAAACATATTTTCATATCATAAATTTTAAATATGCAGTAATTCCGAAGAATGCGGAATTCGTAGTTCAATTTTCTAACGTGTTAAAAAAGTAAAAATGTTCTGCTTAGAACGATACACTGCATAAGTTGCTCTTCATAAGAAAATATTTTTGAAATAATTTTAGTTAGTGTAATTATTTTGAGAAAATGGTTCAAGTAATTGAAACAATTAGCTGGCCCAACTCCACCGTTCACACACTAAAGAAGTTTATCTACCAAATTCTTATAGGCTTCTTACAACATTTCTTGCATAGTAACTAAAAACCAACATAAGCCACTATAAAATGATTTTCTAATACATATTGGCACACAAACAGTACTTAGCCAATAATAACTTCACTTTGCGAATAAGGCGAGTAATTACAGAGAAATCTATCTGAAAAATTATACCGGTACAAATTTTAAAAAAGTTACGTATAACTTGGTTATAGATATGTTATATCTAGGCTCCTTATAGCATTCCTGGATAGTAATTTAAATACAAACATAATTCACAATAAAATGATTGGTACATATTGGTACATATACATATCCTAGCCGCTTATAACGTCAGCTACCAATAAGGCGAATAATTAGAGCGAAATTCATCTGAAAAAATCGTACCAGTGCAAATTAAAATAATATGTTATATCCAGGCTGCTTAAATAATTCTTGCATTGTATCTTCAATACAAACATAATTCCCTATAAAATGATTTTCTAATTCATATTGGCAAACAAACAAATAGCCGCTTGTAACATGGGGTTGCAATAAGGCTATTATTTGCCATGAAATTCATCTGAAAAGATCATACTTGTGCAAATTAAAAATTATAAGTTACTGATAACATGGCTATAATTATGTTATATCTAGCAAATTCTTATTGCCTGCTTAAAATAAATCTAGCATAGGTACTAAAACTAACATAAGTCCCTTTAAAATGATTTTCTATACATACTGGCAGACAAACAAATCTTAAATGCTTATATCTTCACTTTACGATGTTACAGCAATAATACAGCGATATTAGTCTGAAAAAATCGTACTGGTGCAAATCTAAAAAAATTTAGTTATAACTTGGTTATAACTATGTTATATTTAGCAAATTATTCTAGGCTGCTTATAGCTTTGCTTGCATAGTAAGTAAAAAAACATAAGCCACTATAATATAATAATCTAATTGGCACACAAACAATCAAAGCCGGTTTAACCAAAGACGAGAAAAGCAACCGTTTTTCTACCTTCATACACCGACTCTCTATTGAAAAAAGAATGTAATGGTATAAAGTCATCCTTTTACTCGCGGGTGGTTAAATCTCGTACATTAGAAACAACCATATTGTAAATTGGCATACCTGAAGAGAAAATCTCCGAAAATAGTGGTATACCACTTGACGGAGGGGGAAACGATCTTGTACTACTATTTTCTCAGGCTTTAATGACCCGATTAGAATGTTATTTTGTACTGTTGAAGGCTAGCGAATTCTCGTCTGGTATATCAACGGTCCGTGCTTTAACGTCATTTTGCCAAAAATAGATTCTTTCTGAAAAATCTTACAGGTGCAAATTTAAAAACATATAAGTCAGGTATAACATCTTGTATGAATCAATTTTTTTAGGCTGCTTAGTATTTCTTGCGCAGTTACTAATAACTAACAAGTCACTATAACTTCACTTCGCAACAAGACAAATAATTACAATGAAATTAATTTGAAAAAATCAAACCGGTGCAAATTTTAAAAATATGTTACTTATAACTTGGTTATAACTATGTTATATCTAGGCTGCTTATAGCATCTTACTAACAGAATTTCCAATAAAGTATTTCATTCATAGTAATTGAAACACCATCAATTAAAGTCACTTGTAAATAAGTTATAATTAAGTTATATGTAATAGAAGCAATATTGCCTTTTAAGCATTTTAAATCTTTCTTGTGACAAAACCAATACAATCTTGACACATGTAAGTTGAACGGGTATAAGCAAGAAAATTAAGGAAACTCTACTTGCAAAGTTTTAAAAACCAAATTATGTAAATTATAAGTAGGTTGTAACTTTTCTAATGTATATTGGCAGACAAAGAAATGTAAGACAATTACAAGTTCATTTGGACATAGCCTCCTCGATCACGCGCTTCGGCTGCGCTCGCACTGTAGAAGCCCCGGCAAAGAAAAAAATTAACATGTGTTTGAGAGAATAAATGGAAAATTAAAATGACACCAAAAGACGGCGCGAAAAAGCACTAAAATTTAGGGGGGAAAGTCGTGGCGAGATACAAATTCTTGTCTAAAGTTTTAAATTTACGCTCCAGCTTCCTGATTTTTTAACCACATCTAATTAAATATGTACGGATAATTTAAAAATTAATTCCGAGCCTTTGAGAATTACAGATTTGTGTCAATAATTGTTGAAACTAGCGAACCTATTATTTTTCTCTCCGGACGGAGCTTTTTGCGGTTTTCACTTATTGCGCGGGTTTATTTTTAAATGTCAAGCCTTGATCAATTTACACCGGTACTGTAGACACGCTAGATACTATTTATAAACTTATGTTCTAATTTCACCCTCTGATTTGATGTTATTCTATGGCAATATACTACTCTACTCCAAAACAACTCATTTGCGAAAAATTAATCCCTATATTAATTAATAACGTATCGAGAAATACTTCAGCCCGGTACGAAAAAGTTAAAACACTCGTTTACAAATCCCTTTCTAGAAAAGTTCATAAAGTGTGAACCTTCAATTTTCCTCATTTCTATCGGTTTCTCCATACATAAATTGTTGTAAGTAATCTTAACAAAATATATTGCAATGAAAGATATTTTTTCGCCTAAGTAGTCAATTCTTGCATTGGGACTTTATTTTTTTTTGAAATTGGTTTGAATAAACATGACAAATTAATCAATTTCCACGCTAAAAATTGTCTTTTAAATTTTTAATTATTGCTTCTTATAAGTGTATAAATATATCACCTAATTTATCATTATCGTTTTAAAACTTGAATAAAAATTTCACAACAAATTTCATGTGATAAAGCTTTGCACACGCTAAAAAACTTAAGTTGATCATTATTTTTTAACTTAAAAACTTCTTACTCTAAAATTATGAAACTTGGTTAGGGAGATAAAATAAACTAATTTGCAAAACATATATTTTAATTGTGGCTTTTAAAAATCATTAAAGTCCTGAAAAGGGCAAAACCCTTCAAATTTGGTCAGTTTCCCCCCTTTGAGACGTGCATCAGTTTGGTGTCATTTTGAAAATCTCGAGAATTCATTTATTCGCGATTTTCGGCCGATTGCCGGGGCTTCTATAGCGCGAGCGCAGCCCAAGCGCGTGATCGAGGAGGCTATGATTTGGATAAAGCAGTAGGCATATAAATGCTTTCAACGAAATTTTAAAAATAAGTTACTTATAACTTGGTTATAACTATGTTATATATAGGCTGCTTATAGCATCTTACTAACAGAATTTCCAATAAAGTATTTCATTCATAGTTATTGAAACACCATCACTTTAAGTCACTAGTAAATAAGTTATAATTAAGTTATATGTCATAGAGGCAATATTGCCTTTTAGGCAATTTTAAATCTTTCTTGTGACAAAACCAATACAATCTTGACACATGTAAGTTGGACGTGTATAAGCAAGAAAATTAATGAAACTCTACTTCCAAAGTTCTTAAAAACCAAATTATGTAAACTAAAAGTAGGTTGTAACTTCTGCAAAACATATTGGCAGACAAACCAATGTAAGACGATTATAAGATCATTTGGATAAAGCAGTAGGCAAATCAAATGCTTACAACGAAATTTTAAAAATAAGTATTTCATTTGTCGGGAGAGTTCGAGGTGAACGGTCGCAAAAAACTAGAGCTCGTCGATGTTTGTTTCCTTATCGGGTTTTCCGCGATAAGGCCTAGTCATGTCAGAGTGTAAAAAATGTGAAAAACAATTAACTAATGCTAAAGAAACGTTACAATGTACGGAATGCGAAGAATATTTCCATGCAGCCTGTACAAGCTTAAAATCTGAAGAAAATATACGAAAATTGGGATCACGCAAGTCAACCTGGAAATGCCAATACTGTAAAAGTCAAAATAAAGGAGATGGAGACCGTGCCGGTGGCGAGGAAAGTACAAACGTAGACTTTCAACTGTTGGTGCAAAATGTAAGCCATATTTTGATTAAACTGAAAACCCTCGACGAAATTCAAACAACGGTTAGCCACATTCCGATGATTCAAAAAAAGTTAGATAAGATAGATGCCATTGAAAAATCTGTGCAATTCTGCTCGGATAAGATTGATGATTTCGCCAAAATATTAGCCACTGCTAATGATGATATAAAATCAGTAAAAAAAGAAAACGAAGATTTGCAACTAAAGAATAAGCAATTAAATATTCAAGTATTGGAACACGATAATCAAATTAACGAATTAAAACAAGAGAATTTACTAACTAATTTAGAAATAATGGGAATTGATCAAACTAAGAATGAGAACTTAATTGAAATATTAAAAGCAGTTGCTAAAGTATTAGGTATAAAATATGTGACAGACGAAATCATAAATGTATATAGGTTACCCAAAGGCAGCAAAAACTTTCCGATAATTAGGATTGTTTTTTCTAACAAAAAATCAAGAGATATGTGGCTTAAACAAGCTAAGACTAAAAAAGCTTTTAACGCCAGTGATATTGATAAGTCCCTGCAAAATGCAAAAATTTATATAAATGAGCAATTAACTCCACTAAATAAAAAAATCCTCTACGAAGTTAAACAAATAGCCAAAACCAAAACATACAAATATGTATGGGTTACTAACGGCAAGATTTTCTTGCGTAAAGACGATCTTGAGAAAGCGATAAGGATTAAATCTATTTCTGACCTTACTTTAATAATCTAACCCATAATCGCAGTCTTTGATTAATTTAGAAAGTAACCCGTAACCTTAACTTTATGTTTGATGAATTCAACGAAATGCTCGATCAGAATGTTAATGTTAATGAATTTATTGTTCAAAAGAATTTCCATAGAATAAATAATTTAGAAACTAATTCGATTAATATTTTCCATCAAAACATCCGTAGCATAATGAAAAATTTTGATCAATTTGTGGTTTTTCTAGAATCTTTGGAATACTCGTACGATATTATTGTCTTGACAGAAACATTTGAAATTATTGATACTGAATTATTTCTATTGGAGGGGTATAATATAATTAGTACAACTGAATATAAAAAACGAAACGATGGTGTAGTAATTTATATAAAAAATAATCTCGATTACGAGGAAAAATATATTAATATCACTGGCGCAACTGTTAAATACCTGGACGTTACATTACCGAATAATGAATTATATAAAATAATTGCGTGTTATAGATCGCCAAGTAATCGCGAAATTGACTTTGTGGATAGCATAAGTGCGCAACTACCAGCTTTGGTACGTGTCGGCAATGCCGTATGGATAGGCGATATTAATATTGACACTTTGGATATAAATAACTCGATAGTGTCCGACTATCTCACGGTTTTATACGAATCTGGCTTTCGTTCCTGCATAAATAGTCCAACTAGAGTAACAGAAACATCAAAAACATGTCTTGACCATATTTACATAAAACATAGGGATCACGCTTGTAGCGTAAGTTCCTATATTCTAGAAACAGTACTAACCGACCATTATTCGATTTTTATCTCAATCCCTAATACTAGCAATCGCGTAGTACAAAGCGCTATTAGCCTAAAGTATATTGTAAATTATGATTTATTAACTAAGAACATAAATAGTGAATCATGGAAGGAGGTAATTTCTCAAAATGATTGTAATCAGGCGTTTAATACTTTTACCACGATATTTCAAAAACATATTGATAGTTCGGTAGAGAAATATCAATCAAAATATTCCCATAAGAAACAGAAATTAAAACCGTGGATTACGTCAGCACTCGTAGTATCAATCCGTAGGAGAGATGAATTGGCTAGACAAGTCAAAAGTGAACCATTTAATTTAAATTTGAAAATATTCGCGAAAAAATATAGAAATAACCTGTATTCTCTAATAAGAACTGTGAAATTTAATTACCTTAAAAATAAAATTAACGAATCTAATCAAGAACCAAAGACAATGTGGAAAATCATAAATGAAGCTACAAGAAAAAAAACTAAAAGAGTCCCTATAGAAGAAATTAAATATAATGATAAAACTTATTTGTTAAAAGAAAGTCCAAAGGATATCGCGAATGTGTTTAATGAATATTATACGGCCGTTGGTTCTAGTCTAGCCAATATCATCTTAAATAAACAACCTAAAAATGATAACCCCTGTTCGAAAAACCGATTGCCTCAAAAAATAAATGACAAAAGTTTATTTTTTAGCCCGATAACGCTATTAGAGATAGAGAGTAGTATTAATGAGCTTAAAAATTTAGATTCGAGTGGCTGTGATGGTATCAATATAAAAATTTTAAAACGTGTTAAGAAATATATTACGAAACCTTTGGTCCATATTATAAATTTGTCTTTATCAAGTGGAATATTCCCGCAAAATTTAAAAAAAGCTATTGTAGTCCCAATATTCAAGACAGGAGATAAAAAAAACGTATCAAATTATAGGCCAATATCATTAATAAGTAACATAGCAAAAATTCTCGAAAAAATTGTAAAAAAACAGTTAGTGAAATTTTTGGAATGTACTAATTACTTCTCAAAGAACCAATTCGGTTTCAGGACTGGCTTAAGCACGAATGACGCCATTCTCCAGGTGACTAAAATGTTGTACTCCTCCATCGACAAAAACAAGAAAACTCTTGGTATATTTTTAGACCTAAGAAAGGCTTTCGACACAGTTTCACACCCAATTCTATTAGAAAAACTGGAAAAGGCTGGCATTAGAGGATTAGCTCTTACCTGGTTTAAAAGTTACTTGGCAGAAAGAAAAACTGTAGTAAAGATTGATAATATTCATAGTAACGAGGAACTAACAATTTATGGTATACCCCAAGGAACCGTTATCGGACCAGTTCTGTTCCTTATATATATCAATGACCTTTGTGATATTGACATAAATGGTAATCTAGTTTCTTTCGCGGATGATACCACCCTCCTCTTTGAAGGGGATACGTGGAAAGAAACTTACGATTTAGCCCAAGACGGCTTAAATAGCATATATAATTTACTAAACGAAAATTTACTAACACTAAATATAGACAAAACTGTATACGTTTGCTTTACGGCGAAAGGGTACCCGCAAATAGATCATGATTTGACTATACATGACCATAATGGATGTTTAAATTGCGCTACTAATTGCCTGAAACTTCAAAGAGTTGATAAAATTAAATATTTAGGTATAACTATAGATAGTAACTTAAAGTGGGAAGATCATATAAATAATCAAATAAAAAAATTAAGGCAGTGTTTGCCCAGATTTTATGAGCTGCGTAACTTCTTAACACTCCCTTGGCTTAAAGTTGTGTATTACGCGATTGTACAGTCTATTTTATCTTATGGAATATTAGGGTGGGGAGGGACGTACTATACAACTATTGAACGATTAGAAGTAATGCAGAGAAAAATTTTACGCATTTGCCTTAGGAGACCTAATCTAGAGTCCCGATTACAACTGTATAAAGATTTTAAAGTATTTACTGTCAGACAATTATATTCTAAAACAATACTATTAAATACGTATAAAATTCGTCATACTATTCTACCACACAACATCTCTCATAACACAAGAACGGTATCCAGCGGTAACGTACTAGTAGAAAAAACGCAAAAAACAATTGGACAAAAACACGTAAACTTTTTAGGCCCCAAGTTGTTTAACTTCATAAATAACGATATAAAGCAATGTAACTCATTTCATTTATTTAAAAAAAAAATTACCACTTGGCTAATAACTATCGGTATAACTCACTTGTATAACCTCATGGACTTCTAATTCTCTAACTCACCTTGAACTTGTGTTACTAATACAAATAAAACAAAAAGGAAAAAAAAAAAGTATTGATTATATCAATTCCCGGCCACGCACGAGCAATATTGCTCATGTGGCTAATGGGATGATACATTATTATATATGGAAATTAATGTAAAATAAAAATGTATCAATAAATTAAAAAAAAAAAAAATTCATAGTTATTGAAACACTATCACTTTAAGTCACTTGTAAATAAGTTATAATTAAGTTTTATGTCACAAAACCAATACAATCTTAAAAACCAAATATGTAAACTAAAAGTAGGTTGTAACTTCTGTAATACATATAAGCAGACAAACCAATGTAAGCCAATTATAAGTTCATTTCGATAAAGCAGTAGGCATATCAAATGCTTAGAACGAAATGATCTTGGCTTAGTATCGTACCGGCGCGAATTTATCTAACCTAAAAATCGCCCCGGTGCAATTGGAGCTAACCACCAGTGAAGTCTGACTGGGGAATTTTGGTAAGCCCTAACCTAACCTAAGGTTTATTATTTGTTTAATTTAAAAAAAAATTATTATGGTTTTTCTGAAATATATTTTATATAATTTTTAAATTTAAATTAGATTAGGTTAAGTATGGTTAGGTTAGGTTTATAATTTGTTTAATTTAAAATAATATTTATTATGGTTTTTCTGAAATATATTTTATATAATTTTTAAAATTAAATTAGATTAGGTTAAGTATGGTTAGGTTAGGTTAGGTTACAATTAGTTTCAATAATAACTCGTTCGATAATGCTATTATTTTATTGGTTTCTTTCGATTAAAACCAACTGTGATATTACATAGTTGGAATATATATACGAAATATTTGGGAACAAATAGGTATTTTAAGGGTTATTGTTGAATATCTAAAAAACAAATATTCGCAGAAAAATTGGCCTACCCAAGAAAATGCATCGAAATAAAAATCGCACAATTTGGCTGGATCGGTCGAATGGGAAAATTCGGTCGAACGCGATTCGGTCCAATGGGGCAGAGCCGTCAATATAAGGAGAAAGACAGTTTTTTTTCGTGTATGATCAAACCTTTTAATTACGACCCCAGGGAGAAAATTTTTTCTAATGACTTAATTGAAGATAAAAGTCTAGATAAAATTTACTTTGATAGCAGAAGAGGCTGTCAATGATGAAATGTGGTGTGTTTTAAATTGTGAATAAAATACAACTATGTTAAACAAAACAATTTATTGCTTTTCATTTAATTTTCTATATTTCTTGAGGCACGAAAAATAATAAAACCGACTTTCTCTATAAAAATACTCTGAGATTTTTACAGGAACTAAAAACAATGTTTTTAAAGCTTCGTATCCGTAAAACAAAATCCAAAATAAAGGTGAACATGTTACCAAGAGACAATGTGGATCGTTTGTTAATAAAGAAACACAAAAAGCAATTGGTAGTGTTATGGGTAACAAAAATATAAGGACTAGAGCGACGAACCAATTTGGTGGAATTTGAAGAAGCAGTACAATGAAAATCCCAGTTAATAATATCCAATAGTCGATCCAGATATCGAGAGTAAAAGTTAAAAACGAGTCAAGATCCAACATCTTCAAAGTTTGGGTTTCCGACTTTAAATGACGTTTAACTGAAGGGTGTTTTGTTTGATATCTTTAAAGTCACGTAATGTTTTAAAAATGACGTCGGAATGACGTTGATATGAGCCTGGAGTTATACCGATATGGTGGTAAAAACTTTTGGCAATTTTGGAAAAATAAAGGAGCAGGGACGGAAAAATAAAAAGTACTGTCAGTCCTCCTTGAAATGGGTTTTTCGACCGGGGGTTAAGAAGGGTCAGGCTGGACTAGCCGGGCGGAGCTAATTAGGCCAATTTGTTGACGGATGAGGTCATTTGTTGACGGGGGCGTTTATTGACGGGGGCGGGGTTAATTAGGCCAATTTGTGTACTGTTTGGGTGGGTCTATTAGGCAAATTTGTTGATAATAGTCCCTGAGCTCACGTCATTACATAACACTATATCTAAAAGACTAAAAAAGTATTTAAAATTAGGATATTTTCTATTCATAATAAATACAAATAATTTTCCATCCCAGACCCCGACTCGTTTTTCGTGGGGTTAGACCCACCCCGACCCCAAATTTATTTTGTCCCCGTACGAACACTATTTAAAATAGAGTTTGAGAATGTTAAATTTTAAATTACACGTATATTTGAGCACTTGGCAAAGGATGTCCCTAAACATTTTATTGTATAATGCTCTTACACAGACATAATAGATTATATTAGCCTGAATCTTAATTAAATCATCTTTTAAGAACAAGTACTTGGCTTATTCAAGTGCTCTACCGAAAAAAGCGTTACAAAAAAGTCAGTGTAAAACCTCCCCACCTGAAATATATGTTCTTGGCTACACTGGAGATGGATAAACTCACAAAAATCATTACCTTCGTTTATTTTGAAACCTACGCTTACAAGTTAGTTTACTAGCTTTCGAATTAAAATTTAATTTACTAAAAATTGTCGGGAAAGAAAATTCGGACAAGGTTACCTACGCTTTTTCTATATCATATACAATTGGCATCTTTAACCAAAGAATAAAATGAGGACTGATTATTATTAAGTAGATTTTTAGGCGAATCAAATTCCAAAACACGTCCTTGGTCCAAAACTATAATCCTGAAAATGAAAATTAATCTTGTACATTCTAAAAAATCGATTAAAACAACATTGCCTATTACTTATCATAGTCCATAATGGTACTGATTCTATGGGCGATGGTTATAACAGTGGACGAGGCAAATTTCTTTCTGATTGTGGCTTGGATCAGATCGTCGGTGTCCAAGTCCACCGACGCTGTCGCTTCGTCTAAGATCAGGATTCTTGTCTCCCGCAGCAAAGCCCGTGCTAAGCATACCAGTTGACGTTGTCCAACACTATATAATAAATTAAACAACAGTTTAAAAACTAGCCTAATGCGAACCAGTTTCGTACAAAGAAAGAGCTCTAACTGAATCCTAAAAACGGAAATAGTTGAAATGGGAACAACAGTTTACATTGTAAAATTCTGGCAAACAGACTAAGTATAAAGACTCCCATGTATATGTATTGTCATCTACTCCCATATATATATGTATTGTCAGTTCATGAACTAAATAATCTTCCTCATGTTAGAAAAATATCGCTTGTTATCAAGGATAGAAGTTACATTACCCATAAGCCTCATTGAATGGCTTGCGTCCGCTTGCTATTTTTTTTTTTTTTATTTGCGCAGTTTCCTTTTGCGCAGAATTCGACCTAAATCCGCACATCTATCAGAAGCCGATGAAACCCTCCTTTGAAATCTATTACTCCCGGGTCTAGTCTACCCCTCTCTGTATTAGTCTCAAACATCGCGATTAATACGCCTCCTAACAGTAGATATTTTCGGAGTGGGAGCTCGTTCAGCCTCCAGCGAATATCACTAGCAACCAAACGTCGTATGTGGAGAAAATTTCCAATTCTCCCTAGACAGTGGGTACGAAGTAGGACCCCTCCGATCTCGTAAAATTAGAAATTTTACCCACACAGAGGAGCGTTATATGGAACTATATAGACTTCAAAGGAGGGATTCATCGGCTTCTGATCTATGTATTGTTAACTACTCCCGTATATATGTACTCTCGTGAAGTGTTTGTGGCCAAATTCTGGGTTTGAGAAGTTTAATTTGTAGTTGGAAACTTGAACTTTACGAAGAAATCGAGCGCGTAAGCCTGGGATATTTCCTTAGCTCGTAAAACCGTATTATCCGGACCCTATAGAGAAACATTCCCTTAAAAACGGTCCAATTAATTATGCTAATTATCACGGTTGGCTAATTAGGGAAGTACCTTCTCCGGGCCTTTTCCTATACCATATTTATAGTAAAAGTATATTAACCATGCTACAAACCTAATTTAGTCTCTACGGGAAAAGCTATATATAAGCTAGGCGATCGGCTAACCTATCCCATATCCTTTCTAAACCCAAATAACCGCTTAAATTGGCAATTATTTAATTCAAAAGCTGGTGATCGATCCGTTACGACCATTTGACGCCTTAAATCTCGTCTAACTAATTCTTCACCGTCGGCTTGAGCGGCTAGGCGAAAAATTTCCAACTCTACTATGGCGGAAATCTTTAAAATGTTTAAAAAATAATTATGATTTTCGATCCGTATACAACTAAGGTGAGGTCTAGTGAATCAGCTTTAGCTGGACCCGAAATGAAATCTCGGGATTTACGCGTTCTTGCACGGGATACAAACACGCGCGTGTCTCCGGTTAACGTACCGATTTATTTATGAAATATTACTATTTATTTATATTAAGGAATTTAACAATTAATTTATTATTTTGATCCAAGCTAGGTCGACTTTATCCGTTTTTTGGATAATATTTAACAATCGAAAAAGAAATAAATACCCGGTTTTATTGTTTTTTTTTTTGCCCCTTCACGTAAAAAAGTCACTTTTACGAAGTGTATCTTAAAAGATACCTAATCTATTGAAATCGAATGATACTAAGACAGATATTAAAACAGCTACAATACTAAACCATTATCCACACTGAAACGTTTTGCTCCCACTAAAGATATACAATGCCAAGTCTAGGGGAAATGGGGTAAAAATTAAAAGATTAAAAGTTATTAAATAAAAAGGGTTTCGCAGGAGCAAGCGGTTGTCATTGGTTAAATAGATAAAAATAATAATTAGTATAAGAAATAAAGGTATGACTCGGGTAAATTGATTATATCAAAAGGTTTAATAAAATATATTTGGGGCTTAACCCTTAAAACCACTATGGGCCAAATTAACAATAATCTAAACCAATATATAATAATAAAATAATAAAGATAATAGACCATGGTGCACTCATGTAAAATAAATTAAAGAAGATTTGAAGGCTGGTACCCCTGATAGAAACATAAAACTCACGAATTTAACCGGAGAGTTAGAAAGCGCGCGAAAGTATTTTTTCGCGCACAAAACGCGCACAAGCGTCAAAAATGATGTCGCGCCCCTCGCGTCCATCATAAAAACCTAGGGAACCATGTCCCTCGTTTAAATCGCGGTATCGCGGATTAAAACAGATAACTTAAATAAATTTAAAAGAAATAATTTAGAAATTTCGGTACCTCCGTGATACGTCACGGAGGCACCATTTCGCGACCAAGTTATTTTTCTACGTCTTGTCCCAAACTTGGGTCCTAAAGTTCTCCTCCTTAAAAATAGTTTTTCAAGGCGAAGTTAAAATAGAATATAGTTTTTGGGTATTCGCTTCCCCCCCCCCCCCCGAATAAAGCTAGTTAAAAGCTTGAGTTCTGGGAAGCGACCCATTAAGAAAAAGGACGCGGGCGCTATCCCTTGAAGAATTTCAAAGATAGCGAACCCGGTGAAAAATAGTTAAAGATGTGAGCCCCGCGCGCGTGGCACAATGGGCTTCGCGAACGAGAGCTACACACAAAGGATCAGGGGATTCCAACCTTCGGGTACCAGATAAGAAAAAAATAATTGCTACCATGCCGCTGTATGCGCGGGCCATGGCAACTAAAAGGAATCACAGTTTTCTTAAAATTAAATACACATGGGACCCATTTTAAAAATCGAAGCCCCATGTGCAAGAAAAACTGTTACAATCCCCCCCTACTTAAATTTGAGCGTCCCCGCGAAATAACTTTGGGGAAATACGACCAAAAATAGAAAAAAAAAACTTTAAAGGAAAACGACAAATAAAAACTCCATAAAATATTATAGAGAAAAAAATATATAGTTAACTCAAAACATGTTAACTCAGTATCGCGAAATAGTCAAATTTAACGAACTCTCACATATAATTAGAACACTTTAACACAAAGATCAATAGACAAAAAAAAACATTAACACGAAGGTCAATGAAAAAATATAAAACATTTACACGAAAGTTTATAAAAACATTAACACGAAAGTTAAAAGGATGACACGAAGGTCACAAAGAAAATAAAAAAAACTAACACTGCGGATAATGAAAAATTTAAAATCAATAACTTCCAGGTTATAAATAGGGGTAACACGTAAGGTTACAAAAAAACATTAACCCTAATTGGCTAATTAAAAATATAAATTAATATAACGCGATGGTTATAAAATCGAGTAACACTAGTTAAGGCTACCAAAAAAAACATTAACATTGGTTAATGAAAAATATTAAAATTATAACGCTAAGGTTATAAAATGGGGTAACACTAAGGTCACAAAAAAAAATACATAAAAAAAAAACATTAACACTAAGGTTAATGAAAAATATAAAATTTATAACTCCAGGTTATAAATAGGGATAACACTATCGGTTATAAAAAAAACATTAACTCTAATTGGCTAATGAAAAATAAAATATTTATAACGCGACGGTTATAAACTCGAGTAACACCAAGGCTACCAAAAACATTAATCCTAATTGGTTAATTAAAAATATAAAAATATAAAAATTATAACGCGAAGGTTATAAGATGGGGTAACACTAAGGTCACAAAAAAAATAGTAATGTACAAAATAATATATAAAGTGTTAACGCTGCTGCCAACGTTAATAAAAACACTAAACACGATTAAGCATTTAAGTGCAGGAGAGTTAACCTAATACTCCAAGGTAAAAATAAAAACAAGGTTGTAATACGCTTGCAAAAAAAATCAGAGTTGACCATTACCACTCAGAGGGGAAAAAAAAATTAATATCTAGAGTTAACCCACCACTCCAAGGAGGTATCAAGCAAAAGTTAACCAACCACTTGAAGGACTTGAATACCTAGAGTTAACCCACCACTCCGAGGAGATATTACATCTAAGAGACCCTTCTCAAAGATTTAAAAAAAAAATTAGGAGTAGCTAATTCCTAACCATCTAAACAAGGCCTCACGCACTTGTAAAGAAAAACTAGTCAACCGAACTATACTAGCTGGGACCTGTCAAATATATAAATTAAAAAAACAACAGCCACGATTTCAACTACACTGAAGTTAATAGTGAACCACGTGAAACTGTATTAGCCAAGATTACCTTTGCCGCGAAATTAACAGATGATAAAATCGGGCCATTCGGATCTGGCAAGATCGAAATAAAACTCCTGACGCTCAACCTATATAGGGAGTCTGTCTTAAAACATCGGGTATTGTTTTTCCCAATTTGGTTGATACGAAAATTGGGTAATGCCATCAAATTTAAATAACAAATAAAAAAAGGCAATAAAATATACAATGAAATTTACCAAGTTGGCGTCAGTTTCGTTGAAAGTAAAAACCGAACACCCTTAATAAATTCAGGGGAATAGCTAATAAAAAACATTAATTACACTAACTGGAGAACATAATTAGGTTTGGTGCAAATTCGTTGAAACTAAAATTTGAACACCATTACCATACATTAACCAGAAAGCAATTAAAGTTACAAAATCCATTGAAATACACAAATCAAGAAGGACCCCATAAGAGAAACTCTCGTCAGAATTCCAAATACGGAATCCCGTACTTAATCAATGCATCAATCAACCTGCAACCACAATTTAAATATAAAAAAACTAACGAGGCAAAATACACTTGAAAATTACAAAACACAAAACAAAAACAAAAATAATGAACATTATCACTTATCGCCATCACCAATAAAATATTTAGTGCCACGAATATCGACTAACCGGACGAAAATACCGATGACAAAAAAGTATATAGGATCAGGCAAAAGTTAAAAATTAATTGTCCATAATGTCCATGAATATATAGAAAAAAAACTCTTGAAAACTATAATACACAAAAAAATAATGAACATTATCCCTTATAACCATCATCAATAAAACACAAATATCAACTATCATGACGAAAATACCGATGGCACCAAAGTATATAGGATCAGGCAAATTAAATGTCCATAAAGACAATGTTCATAAAAATATTGAGAAAAAAAACTATTAATAATTAAATTAAAATGTTCGAGATAATAGGCACATAAAAAAAAATAATATATAAGAACTCAAATACCACTAAGGATAACTGAGACAAAACAAATAAAAATATCACGAACGTTTAAAACAAGGTACAAATTAACGATAATTGAAGGTCAATATAATAATAATAATAATGATAATTGAGTCATACCTTTAAAGAAAATAGTAATCATAAAACACTAGGGAAAAAAAACCAATCTAATAGCAATTAATTAAAATGGGAAATAATGTTCAATGTTCGTTGTGACTGCGTTTCCATTGGTTTAAAAGTTCAGGAAAGCAAATCACGGGAATAAATAGAGTCAATTAAATAAAATCAAATGATATACTAAAGTTAAAAAAAAATTAAATAACTCGCACAAAAAAAATTATATATATATATATATATAAGTTTCGACCCTTCAAAACAAAACAACTATCACTATGGATATTGTTAGATACCTCAAACTCAAAGATTATACAAGTTAAACTTCCGTAATCTTCCCTAAGTTTACGTACTGTATATTAGTCAAAGTTTAACCTTAATCAGAAGAGCGAGAGAGATTATCAAATAAAATACGAGGTTAAAAAAATTGGTGTATATTAAATCCCGAAATAGTGATAATTAAACAAATTCAAATACGAGAGATAAGTATTGGGGATATCAAATCCCGAAATAGGGATAATTAAACAAATTCAAATACGAGAGATAAGTATTGGGGATATCAAATCCCGAAATAGGGATAATTAAATAAAATCAACTTAAATACGAGAGGTCAAAAAATTGGTGTAACACATCCCGGAAGGGATAATGAAATAAAATCAAATTAAATACGAGAGGTCGAAAACTGGTATAACATATCCCGGAAGGGATAATTAAATTAAATCAAATTAATTACGAGAGGTAAAAACGGTGGTATAACATATCCCGGAAGGGCCCCCAAAATGAAACGTTTTGCTCCCACTAAAGATATACAATGCCAAGTCTAGGGGAAATGGGGTAAAAATTAAAAGATTAAAAGTTATTAAATAAAAAGGGTTTCGCAGGAGCAAGCGGTTGTCATTGGTTAAATAGATAAAAATAATAATTAGTATAAGAAATAAAGGTATGACTCGGGTAAATAGATTATATCAAAAGGTTTAATAAAATATATTTGGGGCTTAACCCTTAAAACCACTATGGGCCAAATAAATAATATTAACAATAATCTAAACCAATATATAATAATAAAATAATAAAGATAATAGACCATGGTGCACTCATGTAAAATAAATTAAAGAAGATTTGAAGGCTGGTACCCCTGATAGAAAAATAAAACTCACGAATTTAACCGGAGAGTTAGAAAGCGCGCGAAAGTATTATTTCGCGCACAAAACGCGCACAAGCGTCAAAAATGATGTCGCGCCCCTCGCGTCCATCATAAAAACCTAGGGAACCATGTCCCTCGTTTAAATCGCGGTATCGCGGATTAAAACAGATAACTTAAATAAATTTAAAAGAAATAATTTAGAAATTTCGGTACCTCCGTGATACGTCACGATCCGTGATACGTCACGGAGGCACCATTTCGCGACCAAGTTATTTTTCTACGTCTTGTCCCAAACTTGGGTCCTAAAGTTCTCCTCCTTAAAAATAGTTTTTCAAGGCGAAGTTAAAATAGAATATAGTTTTTGGGTATTCGCTTCCCCCCCGAATAAAGCTAGTTAAAAGCTTGAGTTCTGGGAAGCGACCCATTAAGAAAAAGGACGCGGGCGCTATCCCTTGAAGAATTTCAAAGATAGCGAACCCGGTGAAAAATAGTTAAAGATGTGAGCCCCGCGCGCGTGGCACAATGGGCTTCGCGAACGAGAGCTACACACAAAGGATCAGGGGATTCCAACCTTCGGGTACCAGATAAGAAAAAAATAATTGCTACCATGCCGCTGTATGCGCGGGCCATGGCAACTAAAAGGAATCACAGTTTTCTTAAAATTAAATACACATGGGACCCATTTTAAAAATCGAAGCCCCATGTGCAAGAAAAACTGTTACAATCCCCTTAAAGTATATGATCTTACGCTCTCTTGAGAAGTATTCAATGGGCCTTATCATGCGATATTGGTTAATGATAATTAATTTATATATAGACTGCTTTACCTTAGGTTTTGACCTCCCTCGTGGATTGGATGGTCAAGTCCCTCGGGGAGGGATTGTAAGAAGGCGTCTAGGTGGGCGTGTTTTAGGGCCGAGTGGAGTAGGTGATCTGAATGCTTTTGGAAAGGATCCAAGTTGAGTCTGAGTGTGCCCGACAAGAGGACAGGCTCTTGGGGAATAATGGTCAGTCTTGATCGGGCTTCTCTCAATCCTAATTGAGCAATATCCACTCCGTCCACCTCAATCTCTCCACTTACGCCAACTATCAGTCTGAACAAGGCGAGTGTTAGGGATGACTTGCCAGCCCCTGTTCGACCAACTACGCCCACCTTTTGTCCCCCCTCGATTTTCAGGTTGATATCCTTTAGGACAAGATCCAGTCCTTCTCGATATTTTGCGCTATAATTGCGGAATATGATTTGCCCTCTTTGTGGCCAATCAGGAGGCAAGTTCATTTCGGGCTTCTCCCATTCCGCTTCAGATTCTAGTTCGCAATATTCTTGGACGCGTTCAGCCGATAATATATATGTCCCAAGCTCAGTAGTCCTTTGAATAATATTTTTGGCGTTTTGAATCAGCTAAATTGATTTAATTTTTGTAAATGGGTGAAGTCATAATTGTCAAATACGTATAGTTCGCTTAAATGTCTTACCACGGTAGAATTTGTCATAACAAAGCCAACGATTCCTGGACTAATTTTTCCTTTGCCAAAAACCGAGAACAAAGCCGAGCAAAATAATAAGAAATTTCCAAGTATATTGATTCTAACATTGAGCCATCTGTTTAAAGAAAATTTCTTATATTTTATTTTTTCGGAGATTGGATCGCAAACCAAAAATTGAAAACTAATGTAAGATATTACCAGGAATTCATATTGGGGCTATTAAAAGAACCAGAGCACGTGGGCGAGTCAACGGGGTGTCAATTTAATTTGGCCGTCTGTGTCGTAATATTTTCAGCAATGCGGAAACCTTTGTCACCAGTTAGCCAACTGACCCGCAGTTTGGTAACTCTGTGGAAAGTCGGTACTGATACGGCCGGAGCCTTACCGTCTACCCCTTGTTCTCAGCCCTGATCGTGGTTTTTTTTTTTTTTTTTTTTTTGCTTAGTAGTATACGAATTGAACCAGAAAGCTTGACACGCAATGCGCGTTTATTAAGTGGTCTCCCTTAAACAACCTTCACACTAGAGACTTTTAAACACTTATTAAAATTTAAAAGAAGGATCTCATGGATTAAATTTTTAACAACTTTATTAAAAGTTCCTGCGAGCTTTCGACCGGCCCGGCGGTCTTCCTCAGGCATACTAAAATTACAATAGCAAAACACTCATCGCGACAATAGTAAAAAACCGCTTCACGATAGATCACGTGATCACCCCCCACAATTTTGCCTCCACGCTTCCCTCCTCCAAGTTAAAACACTTTTTCACAGCTTAAGAAAAATCAAGGAAAAACTAGAGATATTTGTTTTTGAAAAGTTTTAATTAAGGTGCTTGTTCTTTTGGTTACTATGAGTGAACCATGAGCCCAAATCCCACCGTTTAGGAGTTATGGCCCCCCAAAAGTAGCCTTCAAATGACACAAATTGGGAAACTCGGATTTTGGCTTTTACCAAATTCTTTTCAAAATTAATAACAATTTCAGAAGCCAACTGAACGAGACAATAAACTTAAACTTTATCAAAAAAAAGTTAGTTATTGAACTTGTGATTAGAAATGTGCTATCGCTAAAAATGATGTTATTAGCTAATTCAACTATCAACGGATTTAAAGCGCTTCCATCAATGAAAAATTGTTTTTTCGATAAATTATTTTCTCAATCAGTACATAGCTCCGGAATTTACCGGAATTGTTCAAAATGACCACCATCGACGTTTACGCGTACGCTTCAGTCCCATTCGACCGAAATCCCATGCAACCGACGGCGTTTTTGAGGTGTCCCATTCGACCGAACGTCACTCAAAAGTGCGGTTTTTGAGGTGTCCCATTCGATCGAACGCCGCCCAAAAGAGCGACCTTGTAATTAAACGTAAATCATCGGATATTTTCACTGAAGTTGCTTTTTATATAAAATTTTGTTGTTTTCAATTTAGTTGCGTGTGTTACCATAGTCGTTTGTAATGGAGCGTATAGCTAATAAAGGAGGGTATTTATACATCAATAATAATTATTTATTCCGTCTAGCTTAATAAAAAGAAAGATACAAATTGCTATTTTCTTGTCGAAACGCGATGTGTAAAGTCAAAATAGTAACGCATGATTGTGTAATTAGTAAAACGGCTCCATAAATTCATCCATCACATGAAGAGGATACTTCTTTCATATTAAAACTGCGAGGAAAGAACAAAATGATAGAGGAAGTAGATTGCGCAATTAAAATCAGAAAACGTATCCAAGATATATTCAAAGACGTAAGCCAAGAATCAAAACGCCTTGAGATTGCTAGTGGGTCCAATGAACTTGAAGTACACGCTACTCTTCCTGAATTCAAGTCAGTTCGATCTACACTTTTCCGAGCAATCCTCCGCATCGTCGAGACATTATTTTGCAAGACCAATGGAAGAAATATGGAGGAAACGGAGATACATTTTTACTGGCCGATGATGGAACTGACGAGAATATTCTTCTTTTCGCTTCCGAAGAACTCTTAAAGTTGCTCTGTGAAGCCACGTGCCTGTTCATGGACGGAACGCACTACTGTTGTCCACGTCAGTTTCAACAACTATATATCATCCACGGGATGTACCATGGTACTATGCTCCCAATGGTATATGCTCTACTACCCGCGCACTCAAAGAATAAAAGAAGCAGCTAAACGAGGATTAACCTTCAACCCTGCGAAATTCAAAATTGACTTTGAAACCGCGATGATTTCTTGCCTAACAGAAACATTCCCTACCTCGCAGATCAAAGGGTGCCTTTTCCACTTCACACAGGCCGTTTCGCGTTCAGTCAAAACCAAAGGACTTTCAAGACAAACGAATCTGTCAGAAAAATGGTAAAGCGCTTAATGGCTTTCGCCTTGGTTCCAATCGAAGAACACAGCGATTTGTGGCTGCAAATTGAGAAAGACTTTCCAGTCAATCACGAAAATGTCGCAAACTTTTTAGACTATTTTGTAGAAAGCTGGATGGAAAACAGCCAACATCCTCCCTCCATGTGGAATCACTTTTCAAATTACTCGCTGAGGACTAACAACCACTTGGAAGGCTTCCACCATAAAATAAACAACAAATTCAACACAAAACCAGCTTTTTTTCCATTTCTGGAAATAATTCAGGATCTTCAAGTCGAATACCGCTGTGTAAAACTGGATCTGGATGTTGGTAAACCACCAAAATATTGGCAAAGAAGTACGTTGAAATAAACTTTATGTATGAAAACCCAAACAAAAATTACTTCGAAGACAGCAGCAATCCTTTCAAATCTCGAAGTGAAGTAGCACTCTCCCTACTTGATGCAGTAGCTATAAATTTAGAAATTCCTACCTAGTTTCTATCTCGTATGTATTTATTTTAAAAATAAAATGGAATTTGCATTATTTGTACTTTTAACTTCACCTACTCAAGCAAAGAAAAAATAACCTAAAAATGAAATAGTTAATCCGTCTAACCTAACCTAACTCAAAAACAGCCTACCCCTACCCAAAGCCTCCTTTTCACCCCTGGTTCCTCTTAGTTGATGAAATACAAAACGCATTTTCCCCTAAAACTACTACTGTCCCTTAAAAAAGTACTATTACTAGTAAAATATAGTACTTCAACCGTGAAAACTCGAAATGTCCATTACTGTAATAACGTCTCCAGCCAATACCCCTATTTCTAACTCTGGTCGCACTGAAATTGTTGTTATTACTACCATCTATCCTGAATTATAAACAATTCTTTACAAGTTATTAAATCATATTTCATGAACTTACATTTCCCCAACGGGGAATCGATCCAGGGATTTTCGATTGATAGTCCGATGCTTTTCCTCGACGCCATGGTGGTTCGAAATCCTAACTCAAATCTTATACATTGTTTTTAATTACGTTTTTTATTAACTATATAATTAGGCTCACTATAAATATAACGATGATAAAACTGTTTTATATTTAGGAAAAAGTCCCAATGAACAGAATGACTCGCACTATAAATATTGTAGCGAATAATTTTAGTCCCATATACCAGAATTAGATTATACTTCATACATATATACTTCTGGCAGTATTTCATTATGTGTTAGTAATTGTATCGCATCTTTGAAGGGAATATTTCGCTCTCCGCTAAATAGTAGAAAAGCCAAGTTTCTGGAAAACTACTGACAGATTCTTTCAAATAGATTCCATTCTTGCCCAACCTTATTTATGACCCTTAAGTGAAACGTCCTACCTATTGGCAATTATCTGGAAGCCCGCGCGCATATTTTTTACTTTTCCTTATCTTCCTTTTTAACAAAATAAAAACGGTTGCCACGCCGTGAGTCAAGAAAGGGCCCAATATATAAAGGGGCGATTTAGATTGTAGTATTGTTCGTATATTTTAAAAGTGCATGTGTATATATTTTTCCGATGCCAGTATAATTTTAAATCGGCCGATGCTTTTAGTCATAATGATAGTATAGATACTTTACGGATTCTTGTTAAAAATGTAACAATGGTGTATTGCACCATTTTAGAAATAACGCGAGTGCGCGCCATAAATCAGCGAATGCTTTTAGGCATTCTGCCGATACCTTTCATATCATCGATAATTGGAACAATGGCGCAAACTAAAATAAGATTGCACCACTTTTGAAATGACGCGGGTGAGCGTCCTAAAACGACGTCATTTTAACGGTCCGTGATTGGCTCCCTGAACCATCCGGAGGTTCATGCCATCACTTGACCATGTCAACAAAACTGGGCTGAACTGACTTAGGAGACACAATTCTTGATTTTTAGAACTTGGAGGGATCCCGATTAAGCTCGCCTGCCAACCTAGCCAGGAGCGGATTCTTGGGCGATGTAAAACTCTGGACCTAGAAGATCTGCGCTGGTCGCGACCGACTAAAGCCTCGGAAGAAAGCAGAGTCCCGGTCTAAATCCTGAATGGCTGATCATAATTCCAGCCATGGGCGCCGTCACCATTAATCAGGGAGCTCCCTCACCAAATCGCAAAGAAGTCAGTGTAGCCGTCGTTACGTCATAACCCCATCTTTGGAACTTCCACGCCTCGCAACGCTCGGACTAAGTGATGAGTACAATTAATAGTAGCGGGTGTATAAATAGTAGAACTTAATTCGTGTATATATATATAAATAGTTATAGTAGTAGACTGGCATCGGTCGTTGCATGATGCACGATATTTTGGGGGTATTTGTATTATAGTTTGTTTATAGTAGTTATGTTTTTTTGTTTATAGTTGTAGTGTATTGTAATTATCATGTGTTTATATTAGTTATGTTTGTAGTAGTTATATTATGGTATCATCATTTGCCATAATTAATAGTATGGATCGTAATCCAAGAAGGCTAATAGAATGCCAATAATAATTAGTAGTTATATTTTGTTTGTGATTAAATCTGACTCATGGTATGGCAACAAAGTTTCTTTAATTATACTTATCATTCATTATTAGCCGTATTTATAGTCCATAGTAGTAGATAGTAGTAGCTATGTCAACGCTAACCAGTAGTAGTAGAAAATAGCGTTACAATATAATAACAATATATTTTCCTTCAAAATCCCAATTAGGCTATCTTTTAAAAATTGTTTCGGTTCAATGGGATTTCTGTCGAATGGGAATATACCACGCGGCCCAGCGCTCGTCGTTTAAAGGATTCGCGAACACGGTGAAAGTGTGCGGATAGCATCACAACGGTCAATTACGCGTTGTCGAAGCTCTTGGAGATCGTGAACTTAAGTGCGGTAAATAAATTCTTTTA
Organism: Odiellus spinosus; assembly: GCA_963920705.1. Taxonomy (NCBI): domain Eukaryota; kingdom Metazoa; phylum Arthropoda; class Arachnida; order Opiliones; family Phalangiidae; genus Odiellus; species Odiellus spinosus. The sequence goes on from CAWUCO010000183.1 coordinate 848,619, forward strand.
GATGTCCATAACTTTATTAAATATTTTTAACTACTTATTTATATTGGATGAGTCTCGAATTAGTATTTAAATAAACGTGCTGTACAAATAAATCGCATTTAGAATATATTAAATTATGGTGTACTTCACAAATACAGAGTATGTATGGACGTCATGTATGGACGAGCTCAGGGAAATGCATTGGAAGCTCGGCGCCTATATCAAGAGCACTTTCCTCAACGACAACTACCAAATCACCAAACGTTCACGGCTGTTGACAGACGCTTAAGAGAAACTGCTTAATAACAACACGCTGGATCTCAAGCACGAGGCGTTCCCGAGCATATTGAAGAACAAGTATTATCCATTTTTGAGGACGATCCTTCAACAAGCACCAGAAGGGTTGGAAGACAATTGAACGTCCAAAATGCTATTGCCTGAAAAATCCTTAAAGGACACCAGTTCCACCCATATCATTTGCAAATGTTCAATCATTAAACGAAGCGGACTGTCCGAGACGGCTTGAGTTTTGTTTTTAGTAAAAAAAGCCAAAGTATTTCAAGGTAAAAAAAAGCCACGGAAAAAAAGCCAAAAAACCGGAAAAAAGCCAACATAAAAAACGGTAAAAGACAGCATTTATAATGATGACATTACAGACATTACATTCAATGGATAATTGATTAAATTAGTATGGAGACCAAAATTTGGTGACGAAATCGGAATTCAGGGATGCTTTTAACATCTTACTCAATCTACTTGGAGGAAGATATCCACTCTTGGATTAAAGAATCTGTTTGATGATTTTATCGCCGCACGAAAAGACATTCCCAAATTCCTTCAAGGAATTAGCCACAACATCCGGTTCGGACACCTAATATTTTAACAAATTATGTACGCAGATACTAATTCAATAAAATAAACATTTAGCTTTTAATTCCTCTTTTTTTGCTTTTTTTACCGTGGCCGTTTTTACCTGGATTCGTGGTTTTTGGCTTGGGTGAATGATTTGGATTTTCCAAGAATTCCGCTAGTTTTTGACGTGGCAAATTTTTCACGTGGCGGAATACTCAATTTACACAACCATCTTGAGTGGAGGCAACTAAACCCCCACGCTACGATGCCACGTTTCCTGGGAGGTGGATAGGCCGAGGCGGAACTGTCGCCCGATTTACATCCGTGCGATTTTTTCTTTGTGAACATCTCAAAAACTTGATTTACCGCACTGAAGTTCGTGATATCCATGACCTTCGGCAACGCGTAATTGACGGTTCTGATACTATCCGCAACACTCAGGGTATCTTCTACCGTGTTCGCGAATCCTTTAAACTACGGGCGCAAGTGTGCGTTAACGTCGATGGTGGTCATTTTGAACAATTCTTGTAAATTTCGGAGCTCTTTGTAATAATTAAGAAAGTAATTGATCGAATAAAACAATTTTTCATTTAAGAAAATACCTCCGTTTATAGTTCAGGTAGCGAATAACATCGTTTTTAGCGATAGCACACCTATAAACGCAATAAGTTCAATAACTAACTTTTTTTGATAAAATTTAAGTCTTTTTTTTTCATTCGGCTGGCTTATGAAATTGTTCATAACAATTTGGGAAAGCCATAAGCCGAGTTTCACAATTTAAGTTATTTGAAGGCTACTTTTGGGGGGCCATAGCTCTGAAACGGGGGGTTTTGGGCACATGGTTCAATAGGCTTTTTCACTCGTAGTAACTCACAGAAAAAGTACCCTAATTTTTTATAAACTTTTCAAAAACACCTTGTATATTATTCAAAAGGCTTTGAAAATGGTTTCAAGGGGAATAGTGTGAACTTGTTTTAAAAAAATATGATTTTTAGATTTTTGTGAAATTTCGTTTTGACGTTAAAACACAAATCAAGGGGAAAACCTTAATTTCTTTCAAATTTAAAAAAAAGTACTAATGGATCCCATTAAGGTTTCGATTTTTGAAAGTATACGAAATATTTGGACTACATGCTTTAATATGCGCGAAACTTGCTTTATAAATCGTGTTTATAGGGAAATTAGGAGGTATGAATGGAACAGATTTTGAATTTAATTTCGAGCACGTTTTTTGTGAATATATAAATTCGGGCCAATCACATTATTTCAGCCTTCAACAGCGCTTGTTATGTGCTAACATTAAGAGAATAGACCGGCGTTTGATGTTCAAGGTATCAAACGCCGGCCTATTTTTTGTAATGTTAGCGCTGTTGAAGGCTGACATAATACAATTGGTCCGAATATATATTTTTTTATAGAAACCAGACTTTAAAAATAAATCTAAACACGAAAAACGTGTCTAATAATTGTTTGAAAATTCTCGAATAGGTTTTTGGCTACTCGTTCCCTTTTAAGTGTTTTTTTCCTCTAAATATAGTTTAAAATAGCTTACGAAGAAAGAATAAGTTGCCAAGTAATATTTCGTACCAATATACCCCTTTATAGGATGATTTTACAAAAAAGGTAGTAATTTTGAATTACAACCTGTCACGGTTTCATGTTTCCTGATTGGCTGTTGGCAACCAAGACGATCCTTTGTTGATAGACTATACGAGAGTCGTTTACCATTTTCCACGCGGCACTGAAAGTGCTTACACGTTTGCTCCTATGCTAACGTGGCAGAACAATATCGCTAGGTACAGGCACACACAGATGCCATCCCGACAATACCTTCCCGCTTTATAATACTTTAAAATCCATTATTTGGTAAGTTTCTTTAAACAGCCAGTACAGGGAACTACCGTACAAGTTAAACGTAAATTCGTCGAATGTTCATAAATCGGTTGACTGAACTACATAGTTTGCTCAAAAATATTTAGGAGTTCACCTTTCAGCTATAGTTCGCAGGTAATTTGTGGAGTTTCTATCGTCCAGAAGTTTACGAAACTGCGCCTGGAAATTCTCCGCCAAGCCACAAACTCTAATTACGGTTGTGCCAGCCAAGGCTGCCGATATATGGGCGTACAGAAAGGAGTCCCGCGTTAGCTTACTTCTTCTCAACTGCCCATTAGTGAACAGTAAAATGTGCTTTCCGGATAAAAATAGAATTATTTCAATATTAATTCACACGTTTTTTAGTTTATAGCAAAGATTTTGAAATAACTCTTAATTTTGAGGTAATTATCAGATAGACAAAACTAAGCTCTTCCTAAAAAATAATTCATAAATTACGAAAATGGTTAATTCAAGACAATTGAAGAATTAAAGCCAGGTTGTCTGCATTTTTTCAAAGACATTTGGATACTATTTTATACTGAAAGCGTATTCAAAATTTTACCTTTCTGGATTCACCCTGTTTTAAGAAACTTCAAAATTTAAATGACGAAATAATTGAAAATTAAAATTTTTTCCCTTTCTTCCAACAGAGGTGACGGGATTTGCATACGTAGAGTAGAACTTTCTTGTATTAGAGCAATTGTACAAAAAATAGATAATTCGAACCCATTAAAACACGTTCTTGAGTACAGGTCAAACTCGTGAATGAACAGAAATTAAAAATTAACTGTGAAATATGGTAGGGTTGCCTAATTCTGAACGCTTCTAATTCTGAACACTTTCATTTAAAAATGTATAACTTAACTTTGGTTGGGTCTATTTAAAAATGGAAGAGCTCATTTTGTAGATTAATAATTTGGCCTTTCGCTGAACACAGGTTCAACACTCTAGGAAAAGATCCGGAGAAGATACGACCCTAATTAACCTAATTAATTAGACCGTTTTTAAGGGAATGTTTCCCTTTATGGTGCAGGAAAGAAGGTTTTACGAGCTTATTATTAGGCCTAATCAACGTTTGAAATGAAGCGCGTTACTTTGAGTCTCGCGGTATAATTAACCGCGTTTTAATTCACACGAAAAATAGATATAGAAAGAAGGACAGGTAAATTTGCGGTTTCATCGCTTTCCGTTTGCAAAAAAAAAAAAAAAAAAATAAAGTTTTGAAAAAGGCGCTGCAGACTGCGGTAGTTTATTCGCGCCAGTGAAACCGGGTGCCTTCAAGCGATACTAGACTCTTAAAAATTATTTTTAAGTTTGACTGCTTCGATACTCACCAAATGTTTGTTTTCGTTACTTTAATAATTAATCTCGAATTACTACTTGGACTTTGTTGCCATATTTCATGGCATGTTTTAGAGCGTATATATCGATTAAAAATAACTCGTACCCCATTGAGTTTCGTTCAAAATACTAAAAATATTTTCTGGCGCTTACGCTCGTCTTTCAGTGTAAAACGTCCAAATAGGAACTTTTAAAATAAAGAAACTATTCTTGTCCAGATAATAATTAGCCCAAAGCTTAGTTTAGTACGTGATAATTTCTTACTTGAATTATTGCAAATACTATTATGACGGTTATAATTGGTAAGATGAAAATCGGAATTGCAACTATTGTCGCGATGAGGAAAGCCAAAGTTGACACCACCAAAATGAGGCAATTTTTGACAGTAATGCACATGATTGTGTCCATCATATTCAAATCTTGCGAGAAACGATTTATTATACGGCCAATGGGAGTTGTGTCAAAAAATGATATAGGCGAGCGCATAATCGACCTCAGCATCTTAAAATGTAGCGCTTTGGAAGCGTTAAGGCAGCCAACGAAGATCGCTACGAAAGTCAATGACAAAAGCAAAATCTGTCCCAACGATATAAGGGAGTATATCCAAAGTCGAAAGTTTCTTTCGGCCATGGCTCCGTCATCGTCTGGCTTAAAGTCTTGACTCCATAGGATAAGCCAGTACGACGAGTAAACAGTCAATGCTTGGAAACACACGCACGAAATAAGACAAAAGACACTCCACAACTTGCCAACTTCACGAAAGTACCGTCCGTAAACTGCCCAGGACGCCTGATCGGATAATAAAAATATACGTATGAAAGTTGCGAGTTTTCGCGTTTTACTTTTTCCTCAGTCCACTCCACAGAGTAATTTGGTTAAAACATTCCAACAGTTTTCGGAAGCGCGACTGGCCGCGATTCTTGGGTACGTTTAGTGACTACTCAACGGATGGCATCAGGTTTCTCAAAAAAAGTGTTGACGTCAAAGTGGCTTAGCTAGCTACTTTACGCCTTTCTTTCCAGTCTGGTTTATTTTCTTAACTATTGTAAAATTCGTTAAGGTAGATTTTTAAATTCGTAATGTAGCTCTAATTTGAGCATGTTTACTCGAATTAATATCATGGACTTGATATTAATAATTAGTAAATGAACTTGCTAATGGTGATATTGTTTGTTATGAAAAATTCATTGTAATTGTAAATATAATTTCGCGACGGGACTCAAAAATGTGAAAAAAATAAGTTTTTTGCTTTTCCTCCAAAACTCTAATACAATTAAGGTTTCTAAATGCTCAACGGTTCCACCGTTGAGTAGTTACTGAACATGTCTAAAGTCATTATTATTTTATATAAAAATTATAATCGTAATTTACAATGTTCCAAAAATTCCTTCTGAAATAATGTTTTCCCAAATCGACAAAATAAAAAAGGTTCAACACTGAGGTTCTTTACGGAAGACCATAGAGTGCTACTTCAAGTAACTGTAATATAGCTTTGGAAATTTCAATAGCACGCGTTGTGGCCTGGAAATCGCTTAACGAATCTAACGCCAAAGGATACTTACTGATCCACTCTTCAAATTTTCTTTGGTTATGAGCTTGGCGCTTTTACTATCAACGTTTCTTTCTTCCGATTCTATTAGACAGTTTTTAGCCAAATTATTATTACTCCTGTTAAATAAATAAATAAATTCTGGTTATAAAATACTGAAACTACCGTAAAGTTATAGAACGGCTTTGAATATCGAATTTTATATTAAAATTACAATTATTAAAACAATGGCGTCCGGCGTTGTTTTTTTATTCGTAACTCAAAATTTCACAAGAAGCGTCTACGCAGTTTAACATTATGAGAACCGATTTACGCTACTTGCGTATGTTTTAGGAACAATATAGAGAAAGAGGCAGGGAGGATTAAAAATCTAAATGTCTTTAGGGGTAACCGTGTATTTAATAATGTCGAACTAGGATAAGTACAGTTTTCAAAAACGTGGCCTAGTGTTTTTCATTTTACACGTGCTTTTTGGCTCACTTTTAATCATGAGCCTTTTCTAATTAATTTTAAAAAACCGTGTTTCTATTGATCCACCTCGAATTAGCAACACGCGCGAAGCAAGGTTACCCGTTTTCTATATGAATTGACTTAATTGGAGATAAAGGCTACTATAGTGCTGCCAACTCGAAGTGTAACGGACTATTTAGGCCTATTATAAGTTGCTTTTAAGCCAAAAGTAGCCTAAATCACATCGAAATTTTGCACATAATAGTTGAAAATGGATATTATGCCCATGTTTTGTATTACACAATAATCAACGCTCCAAGTCCCGTTATCAATCAAGTTTTTCAAGCTCCCGCTTTTCCAAGAGAAGCTTGTGTCAAATTCATTTAGATATTCGCTTTTTTTACTCGAAGCCTGATAACGTGGGTTACAAGAAAATCGTGATTTGAGCTTCAACTTTGATTTTGACGAAAAAACTCGATTCTTGGCCAGAACATCTTGATTGAAAAGCCCGTTTTCAATTAACCTTTTCCATCTAATTAATTGAGGTATCCGCTTTTCTGGCTCTTGAAGCCTTATATCACGCAAAAGGTCGATTCTTGGCCAAAAATATTTGAATTGAAAATGTGCCTTTAAAATACCTCATTTACTTTCGTGTTTGACCGAGGTAATAGTGAAATCTGTATCAAATATTCTGGATGCAAGGTGTACGTCAATTACCAATCCAACAACCGATATAATAATACTAATTTCAATCAAGATTTTTGAAAACAAATGTGAAATTAGTTTTGACTCAAAAGCTAGAGTATTGGCTAAACAATAATGATTGAAAACACGCCCTTCCGTGTATATAGGGCTATAGTCTTATGAAATTTTGATTACTTTAAGTAGGCCTACAAGGAGACTGCAAATTGAGCCCTGTAGTCACAAGTTCGGTAAGGCCGTGTATGAACTCACGGTGGTAAGACAATTGGTATTCATATAGTCCGTAAAATAACAGATTTTAACACTTCAAACACGATTAAAAGTGTTCGTAGCAAAACTTTAACCGTTTAGCCATAATAGGCCAAGCAATGGTTAAAGTACGGATTAGCGGCCCCTACAAAAATTACATAAACCATGGTTGTACATTCGTATCCAATAGAAAAATTCCCTTTTCTATGTGGTAAACTATACGAATAAAGTTTATTCTGGAAACACAACTGTACATTGCAAAATGTTAGTTAGCCAATATATTTATTATATAAAAAAGAGGCTGCTTCGCGCGCTTAAAAAAGGGTACTTTATCTAATTTGGGTCAAATCCGCGAAGGGATCGAAATTAATTGTTAGAGAAAGAGCAATTTAATATATTTAAAATTATAGTTTATATATAATTCGAGATTATGAGCTATCGAGTTTGTGTCCCATTGATATTGCGTCTTATCGCGATTTTGAGATTTTGAATTTCGAGATAAGAATTCAACCATCAGATACCAATTACAATTTTGGTAGCGACTAATTTCACATATCAATTATTGTGTTCATATTAATGATTGGAAATCTTTCGTTAACACTCTTTTTGGAGTTTTCATTCAGAGGTATTCTAAATTATATATATATTGTATTTATATTTCTATTTCGCTCAAGCCAATCGTATCCCTGAACTTAATCGTTAATCAAACACCCTATATCTTAGGTTTACGGTTAATTAAATGTGCTCCTGATAATAGTTAAAATTTAAAGGACCCCAAGAGTGCAAATTTCCGTTAGTGTTAAAAAACAGCGTGCCAAAATATGCCTTATCGTTCTTCTATCTACGTTTTAATAGAGTTTTTGTTAAACCTTTTAGAAGCAGTTAATATAAGCTCGGCTAAGCTTATTAATTCGAATTCAATGGATATTCTTTACTATTTGACAAATATAATTTTTGTTTAGAATTTTAGAAGCAAATAATAAATCTCAGCTAAGCTTATGTTTTAAACCTTTCGCATCGCATTCAGGCATCTTTCTCTCTAATCACTGTTTGATAATTTAAATCTTTGTTTTACTAGACAAGCACTCGTTGTTGATAAAATGTTTAACTAGAAAGCGCTAGTACCCGATAAAATCCTTGTTCTTTTAAACGACCTTTCTTTCTATTAACTCGAATTCAGTGAACGGTCGGAAGCTGAAAACGGAAATTATTACAGTTATCACTGACGAAAAGTGGGGCGTATATATGGGAAATAACATTACGCTTCCTGATGAAATTAGTGTTCGGATAAAGAAATACGACCTCAACTGTAGGTTTTATATATATTTTTTTACATATAAAAACCGGTAATACTTAGTTCAAATGGCACTCAGCCAATCTGGATCCGCCAAATATTGCCTCTTCCCAGCAAGCTCTTGGGCAAGAGTAAATGTCGTTGGAAAATTCGAACGATTTTATTTTAGGGTCTATTGAAGAGAACTTTAATGTGCTCAATACTTCAAGAATGCTTTGGTCCTGTTTTTGTGACTTTTTTGGTGAATTGACAAAGTTTCTGTAAAAAACCGAAACATTCTCTATATTGCCGCGCTCCCCCGAAAGGAGTCACCTAACTTGTTGAAGAAGTTATACATATAAGCCGAAAATCGGGTTAATTAAATTCACTAGCTATTAAATTTTGCGATCCAGGTGTGAGAGAAAGCACTTTTTTTTTACTTTTATAACATGGTCATATGGTGAAAGAGCGAAAGAATAAGGATTTACTTAGGTGCACGAGAGATAGTTGCTTATGAAAATTCACTGTTTAAAATTTTCAAAACCATTAAAACCCAACTAGTTTCGGATACGTTAGAGTTCCATCGTCAGTGGTATAACTCGTTAATAGCTAGTAGTTGCCAATATATGTAACATTAAATTGAAATTATTTTTTCCTATTCTGAACATGGTCATAAAAGATGAAAGTTGATAATTATCTTAAAAATAAGCCGATGTTCGACATATTTTGTGTTCCTTAAAATAAGGTTTTTCAAAATTTATAATACAATGGGCGGCAGTTTGAATTTACAGTGATTAACATTTTTGTAGTTAATACCACTATCTCTCGTTCCGAAGATGGCGAACGTCAAATATATGCGACGCGTATTATTTGCTATACGTCTAAAAGACATTGGCCAATTCAGACCGCTATCTCGGTCCCGAAGCCGATCCGTTTTGACTAACTTCCATTTCAGGGATTGCTGAAAATTTTGTACGAACGATTCGCGTCATTTTCAGGAACTTGACGCAAAAAATATTTTATCGCCAAGGTCTAATCTTAAATCGACAGGACTGTTACTCGGGGATTAATTAAAAGTTTGCTGAAAAGACCAGGAAATTGCAATCTAATTCTACACCGCTCATAACACAAAGTACGAAAGTGCCTATTGGCTGTAGTTCTAAAATTACCATAATTTTGTAAGTTGGTAAATTATCCGTTAATTTACCGCGTAATTTTCCATCAAAATAAAATTCACAAAATGATCTGTATTGGACTTTATGTTATTTTTAAATGCGGAATTAATCTTTCAAACGATTCAAAATTTCTGACTAAAATATCCTACACGTCCAAAATACTGTTTTTCATAATACCCCTGTCGCTGGCTTTGCATTGATACCAAGGTTCGTAGAAATGTGACGCGGGCGTGCCGGGGTTTTGGAGGAAACCTTTGGAGTGGAAGGGAAAGGCGCGCTTCGAATTCGACGTCACATATTCCAGAGAGACAGAGGAAACAAGATTCCCTGCGCGGCACGAATGAAAAATGCCTGTAACTTTTGGCTCCGGAATTACTAGCTCTCTAGAGGACTCGAGAGTTTGTGACATAGAACGCTCCGGCGCGCGTGTTCCCCCGTTTCTCAAAAAAAAATTTTTAACAATTATTTAATAACATTAATATTAAATAAGATCATTTTCGTAATTTTACCGAAGCCAACCATAAATTACCGTTAGCCTAGTAATTTCCAAACATTATTACCTCTTTTCCAAATTCTTTTTTGGTAAGGACGAATCTTCTACCACTTCGTGATTTTCTTCCTTCATGTGTTGAGTTAAATAATTCCCGGCTATTCCTTTGTTGCTCATGATTCTCTCAAACGATCCCTTCTCGATAATATTTCCGTTTTGCATGAAATATATCTCGTCCACATCGCGCAGGAAAGAGACGTTGTGCGTTACCAACAATCTGGTCTAGTACGTTGGAAAATATATTCTAGAATTTCAATTGTCAAGGGATATTAATTTTATTATTGACCTTGTTTTTCAATAAACCATTTGGTCCAATGACTTTGGCGAAGATGTGTTTAGCCACGTGAGAGTCCACGGCACCCAATGGATCGTCCAATAGATAAATGTCATACAATCGGTAAACCGCTCTAGCTAGACTGACTCTTTGTTTCTGACCACCACTCAAATTAATGCCCTTAAGCGGAAATGGATTGATATATTCAAACGTGTTAATACCATCAATTAGGCGCGCAACGGTCTCATAGAAAGAAATTATTTATAATGCTCCAGAGTGAAGGAAATGATCTACCAAACGCAACGAGTGCCCGCGATTGACAAAACGGCTTTGCAACAGCTATCCGAGTCATGGCTGAGTCAAGAGAATAGTAAAGTCTTAAGAACAATGGCGGGATTTTATTAAGCTTCCCCGACTCCCTTGTCCGCATTTCCGAGACCAAGCCCATATGGTGGTGAATGCCACTACAATATTGTTTCTAGATTTTACTAACCAAATTTTGGGTTGGTTATTAGCGAGCGGTTATTAGTACCCGATAAATGTTATAATAAGATTGTTTCTTTTGTAAAGGAGGGACGGGAAGCAGACGCGCTCCTCCCGTACTTAGTTTTAGTAGCTTTGACTTGGATTTTAACGGACTGACAAATTCAAGTTTAAACTTCCAAAGCCTATTTGAAAAACATTTTCGCTCTATGCTCAAATCAAGAGTTAAGTTCACTTTTACACAAATGGGGTTCAGGCCTAGGATTTCTTCTGCCTGTCACCTGCCTGTTTCGCTGGAAGTGGGCTCACCTTCTGAGCTCCCCCTTTGGGTAGCGAGGCAAGAGAAAGCCTGGAGGGTCAGTTTGTTTCCAGGGTGACAGGCAGAAGTAATCCTAGGCCTTTAACGAAACTGTTATTAGAATTTTATAGCAAAGGAAGAAGCGAAGAAGAAAAATTGTCGTATGAAATTGTAGCTAAAACTATACGAAAAACAAATTACATTTATGATCATAACGTACCCTTTCACCTATTTCGGTTTCGTCATAACCTGGTAGGTTAACTAAATCAAACTCGAGAGCACACGCCTCGATTACTTCTCTGTACCAAATCTCATCCATTGGAGCTGTGAATAAAATGTTTTCTCGAAATGACGTGTTCTGAATCCAAGGCTGTTGAGTCAAATATCCCAATGACCCCTAAAAGGAGAATTATTCAACATCTTTAAAAAATAGTTTTTTTATTGAATACACGCGACAGCGGCTTCAATGCAACGAATTTTATCGTGATAGTTGCAATTTGGGCCTATCGCGTTCCAATTATATTGACTTGGAATAGGCCGCGCTCTTTTAAGCCGCGCTAACCATTATCTTTTTTTTAAATATCCATAGCAAGGGACAATTTCTCCTTTTCTTAGAACTTGTTTTGTCAAAAAATTCGGCGATCTCTATAGATCTGTGAAATGTTTCCATGTGCGGAATGTGTTAGGCATTGCCGTTAACTATTCGAGAATATAGCTCCGAATGGTAATGGGTGTCTTGGGATTCTTTTCTTTCGGCTCTCTTTTTGAAAATAGGTCAGGAGAGAGGGAGAGAACCCAACTATCTTTTTGTAATTATATTATTGTCATTTATTTATGACTGTCTCGTTCACTTTCCCGTTTATTGTTAAATTGAATTTTAGCTTCCAGATGCCAATTATTATTTAGGGTAGAGTTAGGTGATACCAGTGCCATATACCGATAACCAATGGTAATACTAAAAAGATACGTCACGGGAAAACTAGCACTGATTGGCGAACACCAACATTAGGTAACCTACAATTGGGTGACATGGAAAAACCACGTGATACGAGGTCGAGGGCAAAAAGCCGGAGCGCGAAGGAGTTAGAGAAATTGAATTGGTGATCGAAGAGCATTCAAGATTGCTAAGAACTTTCTAGACTTGAAGGAGCTAACTAGGAGAAAAGAGTTAGGAAAGAAAACTCGCTTGTCCCTTTCGAGACCTCGATGTCGGGTTAATTGGTTTCGCTAAACCGTAGTCGTATTGGTAAAGACCTTTTTGGGCAGAAACCTGGCCTCCATGACAGGAGAGTAAACTCTGGGCTGACCATCGCTATTTTCGGGGAATTCGCCCCACGCTAAGATGTTCATCGTTTCGTAGACTTTCGACCGACTCTTTAGACCTTCCGCAGTCTTTGTTCTTCCATTTCCGTCGTCGTTGTGTGCGCGAGACGATAAGTACATTTTGTTTTAAATTCCGCGAGATAACATTGGCATCTGGTATACGTTTAAGTATATTTAGTTAGGGACAGGCATGTGCGTGCGTAAATAATATTTTGGGGGTATTGTGTGGGTTGTAGAGTGTTGTTAATGTTGCGTTTAACATTAGTATTAAACTTCAGTTTGTTTCTTGCCATGGAAACTACCGCATTTTAATTGACTCTACCTATACCTTTGATTAGTTATAAAGTCGCTGCGTTGCTGGGCAGAATTAGGCCTATTAGTATGATCGTAATTAGACGAACATAAAGTAACGTGGCATCAATGCCTTGCGCGGCTGCTGTTATTCTGGCAAAGGTCTTAGGAATTCTCCTTGATTGTGTATATAAAATTTTACATATTTCAGAGAGCGAGGCGAAACTATCATAACTTAACCTAACTTAAGTAGGAAACCAATGTATTTTCCTAATTAAAATTATTAGAGGACTAATCCTACGCATTAAAACATGAATGAAATGAAAAAAGGACCACTTATTGCGTAGTATAAAATTACCGTACTTTATTTAAAAATATCGACCACGACTAGTTTCGTCAACCGTTCGGTTGCATCGTCACACCTGATGATGCAACCGAACGGTTGACGAAACTAGTCGTGGTCGATATTTTTAAATAAAGTACGGTAATTTTATACTACGCAATAAGTGGTCCTTTTTTCATTTCATTCATAATGTATTTTCCCTTTGTGTTCATCATCCACCAAGTGCTTGTTTTAAATAAAAAACATATTTTGTTTGAACCTCTCATTCTATCAATTTCGGTTCGATTCTATTCCATATTCGGTTCGATGAGATTTGATTTTCAGTACTTTCTGAACTATTCCTTTCTACTCTAAAGGATATTGTGTTCGACGATAGACATTTAAAAGCAAAATCTTCGAAATTATTACAATCATGTACGATAATATTATCAATGCTGGGCAACAGCAAAATACGTTCGACCTTAGGACCATTCAATAGTATTCGGTTCGACACTAAGAGATCGCCCAGTCCGTCCACTTTATTATAACCCTATGTAAAAATAGACCCTCTGCCAATTCAAGTGAAAATAATGTTCTCACCGTCGTGTAGGCGTGTCCATTGTCTTTCAGCATTTCGCACACTAGCGAAGAGAGTAGGGAAGATTTCCCACAGCCAATGGGACCAACTACAGCGATTAAAGATCCTTTGGGTACTGAAATGTTGATATTTGACAGAGTAGGCTCGAGTTCATTTCTCCAACGGAACGTGCAATCTTGCATTTGAATAGCTTTAAAAAATGTTCAACGTGAATCTATAAGATATTTTTTTCTTCCCGCCGTAAACCCATAATAAGCGGGGAATATTTCAGATACCCGATTTGGGATAATTCAGCGCCCAGTTTACGATTTACGATTTAAAAAAATTTTCATGTTCCTTACAATATTAAATTAAAGTTATTGTGTTGCAAAAACTAATACAAGAAGAGCAACATTATTTTTAGAACGACACGACGTACATTTCGGAATCCTTCTCGTACTCTCTAACGCTCACATCACAATCACTTAACCAAGTCAATGCTTACCAACACACCCGACTAAACCAGGATAAGACTGAAACATTTGATGATATATACTTGTACAACAAACCAATTACTTTTAAAGTCGACATTGGCTCACGAGTGAATAATATCACCCAAAAAATGTATCAAGCATTGCCATACCAGCCCGCGCTCTCCACACCTGAACATATAGTCACGACATATTTGAAAAATGAAAAAGGTTCATTTGAAAAATGAAAAAGTTTCATTTGAAAAATGAAAAAGTTTCATTTGAAAAATGAAAAAGTTTCATTTGAAAAATGAAAAAGTTTCATTTGAAAAATGAAAAAGTTTCATTTGAAAAATGAAAAAGTTTCATTTGAAAAATGAAAAAGTTTCATTTGAAAAATGAAAAAGTTTCATTTGAAAAATGAAAAAGTTCATTTGAAAAATGAAAAAGTTTCATTTGAAAAATGAAAAAGTTTCATTTGAAAAATGAAAAAGTTTCATTTGAAAAATGAAAAAGTTTCATTTGAAAAATGAAAAAGTTCATTTGAAAAATGAAAAAGTTTCATTTGAAAAATGAAAAAGTTTCATTTGAAAAATGAAAAAGTTTCAATTGAAAAAATGAAAACATTAGTGCACAAAAATCCAAGTTTTCATAAAGGCTACTTCCTACGTTAGCATTATACCATACGCGATGTGGCTTTGCTATGGGCTTGACCATCTTGTTTCAATTTCTTACCGAATTGTTCGTTGTTGCTCCCACTTTGAACGTATTCCTCCATTTCATCGCTGTTTAAAATACTGTCCATTCTATTTATGCAAATTTTCAACTGAATTCGAAATTAAAATTAGATAAAAAATTGTACTAGCGCGGTTTAAGCGTACTTACGGTTGATAAGTAAAATATGGCTAATGATAATTTGGTAATCGGTTCAATCATTATGGTGATTATCTGCAGCGTCACAAATGCCGCCGCCGTCGTCATGATGTTATTTTCATCAATTAAAACGTATGTAGAAAATGTTAACAAAGCAACCTGCAGTAAATGACTTTTAAAAATCGTTTTAATATTGAAATTTCGATCAAATTTACCTAAATTTAATTGACATTAAGCCATCCCTGTCGATTTTTATCGATTAAAAAACCCCTACTTAAATAGCTCGGAATCTGTTCCCATATCTTTTATGATATAATCTTTTCATTTGATCGAATAGCCATTCCAATTGTTCGCCAATCCAGCTTTTTAGGGAGTTTTTGCGTTTGAAATACGAAGCGGGAGATTTAGGCGCTGGCACTGAGGTGAGAACATTTAGACGCGGATTGCTGGGCACGGGGACAACTAGGCATCGGGTCAATCAGGCGCAATGACGTTTTGTAAGAATATTCAGTGAAGTGTTTAGTGTATATCAAAAAATTTCAGAAATTAAAATTACTGGGTCGCTTTCGTAACGTCATATGGGCGCTTTTTCTTTTGGTTTGAAGTCGTGAGATTTGAATTTGACTTAACAGTCTTAGAGATAGGGCTGCCAGTCCTGCGCCCCCTTTCATCCCCCTTGCTCTATTGCCCCGAAGTACCGGTGTCTTCCCCTCCCCGTTAGTGTAGGTTCATGTAGTTTTAAATCGGCCAAACGAGGAAAGGGTTTTAATAGGGTAGGCATTTTAAGTTTCTTCACCCCTCCCTCTTCCTTATATTTATGAAGTTATAAGGAAAAGCGTCTTATCAGGCAGTACTTTTTGTTGATATTTTAATTTTCTCAGGCTTTTGGATATAATACGAGTCCCAAGGGATAAAAGTATTTGTTTCCCAGAGCCTTCGAACCATGGATAAATTAATAGTGCCTAAGGATAGACAGCGGAGGCTGATTTCTTCAAAAAGGAAGCTAATCCAGTCAGCGCGGCGGTTTAGGCGTCAGGCCCCTTATCACTCCCCTTTTTAGTGGATCAAACTTCCACGACGGACGGCTTCAAGCAAGAAAGAAAAGGGGGTGTCTCCCCAATAACTGAATACAAAGACTTTTTTATCGGTAAATAAACCGTGGCTGGTCTTCCCTAAGTTCAAGAGACGTTTTCAAAAGGACAAAAGCTGTGGTGTGTTGATGAACAATGTTTAAACGCTAAGAGTCCGGCAATTTTCGCTTGAAGAAAAGTATGTCCCTTGTCTAGAATTGGAGTGAAATTCCAGGAATTTATGACGAATCTAGCGTTCGATCGTGGATTGTGTTTCTTCTACATTCAATTTGATCCAGCAAACATAGACCCTACATCCGATTTACCTATTGCTGTCGCTAGGTTAAGGCTGAACAATTTTGAACTTTATCCGCTTGCTGTCTATCCTTAGGTACTATTAATTAATCCATGCTCAGCGTTAGAGCCTTTTTTTTATGCATTTTCGGTCAAGTGGGAACCTAGCTTAAGATATTTTGCCCCATCACCCCGTTTTATGTTGCCATCTCGTTCTGACATTCCTAGCCCTCTTCGAACCTTCAGGAGAGACAACTAAACTCTCGTATTTTAGTGTCAGTCCGAAAGGCAAGGCTCAATAGAATATATCTTTCTCATTGCGTGATGCAATTATTTTAGGAAGTCAAAAAGAAAGGACTATGGGGGTAGTTTGGGCAAGGTTTACAAGCTATCAAACTGAGAGTGCTGAAAAGACAACGAAAAGCCTAATTATAGAACCACTTAGGAAATTCTTCAATATTATTATATCTTCATCGACTGGCTTCTACCATTAACAGAAATTCACAAAGAAAGTGTTTTCGGTAAGGTGATTCGCGAGGTTTTTAGGCCAGCCGCAAAATTAGGCGGTTTATTTAAGACTGATTTTAATTTGTATCTTCGTAAGAAATAATAAATGATATATAGAAAACTTATTATTGTCCATGGTTGATATAATAATTACAATTTTTTTAAATGAAATATTCGCGTGGAAATTTTATTTTAATTATATACAGTTTAATTTTTTTTTTTTCATTTAAACATTATCAAGGAGCTTTCGAGCTCGAGGCTCTTTTTCAACTGACAGGTATTTTTATATCGTCAAACTCGGACATAAACCACGCAGGTTACCGCGCCTGCGCAAGATTATACAATGTTACTCCATATTTTTATGTCAAATTGACCTTCGTCTAGATTAAAATCCTCTTTATTTTTTATATGCGCGTTTTCCTTAAAGTTTCGTCTGAACCAGTTTTTTTTCTTTACATATCATCTTTGTTTCTTCTCAATTTATGTTATGACCCCCTGTATCACATACGTTTTTAGCTATGCCGTTATGCATAATTTTATCCTTTATACATTTTTAATGCTCATTTAGTCTGATTTTTAAAGCCCTTTTCGTTTGTCCTATATAATTCTTAATACATTCTCGAACAACATTAAAAACTACACCTGTTTTGTTTAAAATATTCTCTTTTGGTCTATTTTTTACTAGTACATTTTTTAGGGTCGTTGCACTTTTATTAATTAGGGTGACATTAAGTTTTTAATTGTCTTTTAGTAGTTTCGCTATCTTTTTTCATTTATGTTAATACATTTTTGATGTTTGGTTTTTCGGGATTTAAATTTTTAACTAATTGCTTTCTAAAAATATTATTAATAAGGTTTTGCGGATATATACAATTTTTTAATTGATTTTTAATTTTAATTTTATCGAGATCCGGTTGGTCTGTTTAAACTGTAAACAGAAGCCGATGAAACCCTCCTTTGAAGTCTACTACTCCAATGTTCCATATAGCGCACCTCTCTGTATGGGTAAAATTCCCAATTTTACGAGTTAGAAGGGTCCTACTTCACCCCCCCTGTCTACGGAAAATTGGAAATTCTCTCTCTCCACAAACGACGACGTTTTTGGACGAACTCCAAGGCTGCTAGAGATATTCGCTCGACGAATTCCCGCTCCGAAAACATCTACCGTTAGGAGGCGTACGAATCGCGCCTTTTGAGAATAACCCATACAGATAGGGGTAGACAAGACCCGGGATTAATAGACTTCAAAGGAGGGTTTCATCGGCTTCTACTGTAAATAATTAAAATAAAATTTCCATGCGAACCTTTTATTTAAAAAAATTGCAATTAATAAATGATATACTCGTGTTATTTTAATTACGAGGACTGTGATACAAAGACACGCAAAAATGCATCCTACAGACAGACACCGCAACCATCGTGTAAGAGTATATTTTCCACGAAGTTCTTGCGACCAGAAAAAGAGATTCTTCAGAGCTCTGAATCAGCCCCTTTGTCTAGCGGTCTTTATTGCTGTTTGCGTCCGCTTGCGCAGTTCCCCACTTGCGCAGTTGGCATTTGTGCGGTTTTCTATTTTGCGTAGTTTTTCATTTGCGAGGTTTTTCATTTACGCAGTTTGCCATTCGACCTGTTTTTCTTTGCGCCGAGTCCCATTGGAACGAAACCAAACCCGTAGACCGAAGCTGACACGGGTTTCTATTAATTGGTACAGTAATATTGCTCGTTTGTCATAAGGTCGTTTTTCAATTAGTCGAATCACATCGACCGATTTCTCATTCAACTGTCGAGTATTATTCGACCGTCGAATACCATTCGACTGAAAAACCCACACTTCAGCAGGTTTTGGATTCGGTCCAATGGGATTCGAAACTTTGCTTTGGGAAGATCTGGCCAGAGTTATAATAATTTGGTGGTTAGTAAATGGGCACTACACCAAAACATATTTTAAAATGTAATTTAAAATTTATAATTTAGAAGATAAAAATATTCTTGAACTACCGAAAAATAACTTTATAATGCGAATTGCCGATTTACATTTTGAGAAATATTAAAATCGGGATAATTTCAAACTGCCACCTAACCTTACTTATAATATAACCAGATGGACAGGCTAGTTCGAATGACTAACTAGCCTAAGCTATCGTATCCTAACTTATAATATCACAAAAGTGACAGGCTAGTTCGAGTGATTAACTATACTAACATAACCTAACTAAACCAAACCTAACCTGCAAATGAAAAACTGCGCAGAAGGAAATGAGCTTGTGGGAACTGCGCAATTGGAACCTTAAATTTATGGCAACAACTAAAGCGCGCTTACGTTTGTCGAGTTCTTTAATGATTAATTTAAAAAATACGAACCAATATTGGAGTCGTGTACCACGTAATGTTTAGAACTGCCACTAATAATCCCCAGCTCCTTTTAAAAACAATTTCTCTCTTCCGAATCTCGTTGACAATATTCTCAAACGAACTTTCCCACGCGTAAAGTTTCAAAACTCTGACGCCGCTAAGTATTTCATTCGTCATTTTGATCCTTTGATCTTCGATTCGCTTATACTCCACCTGAAAACAATCGCGAAGCACGACTGAAATCAACCCATAAACCAGTTTACGCTTCTTTAAAAATAGTGTCAATTTATTAATATAATCGACTTTATAGTTTCGCAACTTCCGCTATAGATTATACTAGAAAACGATCTCGAATAACTAAGTTTAAAGGATGTCTCGGATTTCTCGTGGAAATTTGAGTAGCATTATCCGAAATATCGTTAAAGGCCTAGGATTTCTTCTGCCTGTAACCTGCCTGTTTCACTGGAAGTGGGCTCACCTTCTGAGCTTCCCTTTTGGGTAGAAATGCAAGAGAAAGCCTGGAGGGTCAGTTTGTTTCCAGGGTGACAGGCTGAAGTAATCTTAGGCCTTTAAAAATGATTCAAATATATACCGCAATTATAATTAGCGAATTTTTGAAATTTTAAAATGAAAACCCCCGCATTAATACAGGGGCGTCACTAGGATTTTCAAATTGGGGGGCGAACTATTTTAAGGTTTTGTGAATATATATTTTATTAAAATATTTTAATCTTAAAATAACGCTATTAAATCAATGATTTACTACGGATATACCATGAATGCAAATATATTTTGTTATCTCTAAAAGATAGAAATAAGGGTCTCAGACTACCGTTAAAACGTCTCAGCCTCTCCGACCAACATGCCGAGCTAAATATTTTCTCACGAATAAGGGAATACGCCTGAGTCGTATCATAGTGCCGAACTACCGTAGGCAGCGTCTGGAGCTCATGTATTTCTTGTTACCTCGTTTCATGCAAATTTTAAAAAGTTCTCAAATAATGTTTTGCTAGGGGCTTCCGGTTAGTTTTAGGGGCCTATCGGTAAAATTTTTGGGGGCTTTCGGTAAATTTTTGGGGGGGAGGCAAGTTTTTGAATTTGGGGGCTTTAGCCCCCCCCCCAAAGGCGTAGCGACGCCCCTGCAATAATACGTCATCGCGATAAGATCTCCTGGCTATCTTAGAGCCTACAATCTAAGGTGAGACTTAAAGGAAAACTTGCGGCCAAAATGGAACATCTTTTCGTTTTATTTTCAGAATCGCTGTGCCAAAAAAATATTCGAGAATTTTCAAATAATTATTAGACACGATTTTAGCGCTGAATCTCTAAAGTTTGGTCAAGTTTGAATGTAAATATAAAATCGGACCATTCACATTCTTTAAGCCTTCAACAGCGCTTGTTAAGTCTTAGCATTAAAATAATAGGCCAGCGTTTGTTGCCTTAGGAGTCAAACGCCGGCCTATTCTTTTAATGTTAGGACATTTCAAGCGCTGTTGAAGGCTGAAATAATAAGATTTGCCCGAATTTATACTGACTTTTTGTAATTTTTGTTTATTAAGATGCCACTGGGTGGCGCCAGCTCTTAAACTCGACCCGTCTCTAAGAGGTAAAAAGAGAAAAATATTTAGTCTGTCGGGTCGCGTCGATTAG
This sequence comes from Odiellus spinosus, assembly GCA_963920705.1. Taxonomy (NCBI): domain Eukaryota; kingdom Metazoa; phylum Arthropoda; class Arachnida; order Opiliones; family Phalangiidae; genus Odiellus; species Odiellus spinosus. Next base: position 869,398 of record CAWUCO010000183.1, read on the forward strand.
AGCACAAGCTCTCATTTTGGAACTATTATATTATTAATAAATGTTATAGTCCCTTTCGGATGTCTCTGTTATTAGGCACTAATAGGACTCTTACGATAGAACATAGACTCTTGATAAATAGAACTTAGTCTCTAAAATACAAACATAACACTTTTATTCAAATTTCACCACATTTTAGATTGAACAAGATGGGCAAGCCCATAGGAAAGCCGCACCGCGTATGGTATAATGCAAAAGTATGAAATTGCCTGTATGAAAATTACGAAACTTTTTCATTTTTCAAACACAACTTTTTCATTTTTCAAACGAAACTTTTTCATTTTTCAAACGAAACTTTTTCATTTTTCAAACGAAACTTTTTCATTTTTCAAACGAAACTTTTTCATTTTTCAAACGAAACTTTTTCATTTTTCAAACGAAACTTTTTCATTTTTCAAACGAAACTTTTTCATTTTTCAAACGAAACTTTTTCATTTTTCAAACGAAACTTTTTCATTTTTCAAACGAAACTTTTTCATTTTTCAAACGAAACTTTTTCATTTTTCAAACGAAACTTTTTCATTTTTCAAACGAAACTTTTTCATTTTTCAAACGAAACTTTTTCATTTTTCAAACGAAACTTTTTCATTTTTCAAACGAAACTTTTTCATTTTTCAAACGAAACTTTTTCATTTTTCAAACGAAACTTTTTCATTTTTCAAACGAAACTTTTTCATTTTTCAAACGAAACTTTTTCATTTTTCAAACGAAACTTTTTCATTTTTCAAACGAAACTTTTTCATTTTTCAAACGAAACTTTTTCATTTTTCAAACGAAACTTTTTCATTTTTCAAACGAAACTTTTTCATTTTTCAAACGAAACTTTTTCATTTTTCAAACGAAACTTTTTCATTTTTCAAACGAAACTTTTTCATTTTTCAAACGAAACTTTTTCATTTTTCAAACGAAACTTTTTCATTTTTCAAACGAAACTTTTTCATTTTTCAAACGAAACTTTTTCATTTTTCAAACGAAACTTTTTCATTTTTCAAACGAAACTTTTTAATTTTTCAAACGAAACTTTTTCATTTTTCAAACGAAACTTTTTCATTTTTCAAACGAAACTTTTTCATTTTTCAAACGAAACTTTTTCATTTTTCAAACGAAACTTTTTCATTTTTCAAACGAAACTTTTTCATTTTTCAAACGAAACTTTTTCATTTTTCAAACGAAACTTTTTCATTTTTCAAACGAAACTTTTTCATTTTTCAAACGAAACTTTTTCATTTTTCAAACGAAACTTTTTCATTTTTCAAACGAAACTTTTTCATTTTTCAAACGAAACTTTTTCATTTTTCAAACGAAACTTTTTCATTTTTCAAACGAAACTTTTTCATTTTTCAAACGAAACTTTTTCATTTTTCAAACGAAACTTTTTCATTTTTCAAACGAAACTTTTTCATTTTTCAAACGAAACTTTTTCATTTTTCAAACGAAACTTTTTCATTTTTCAAACGAAACTTTTTCATTTTTCAAACGAAACTTTTTCATTTTTCAAACGAAACTTTTTCATTTTTCAAACGAAACTTTTTCATTTTTCAAACGAAACTTTTTCATTTTTCAAACGAAACTTTTTCATTTTTCAAACGAAACTTTTTCATTTTTCAAACGAAACTTTTTCATTTTTCAAACGAAACTTTTTCATTTTTCAAACGAAACTTTTTCATTTTTCAAACGAAACTTTTTCATTTTTCAAACGAAACTTTTTCATTTTTCAAACGAAACTTTTTCATTTTTCAAACGAAACTTTTTCATTTTTCAAACGAAACTTTTTCATTTTTCAAACGAAACTTTTTCATTTTTCAAACGAAACTTTTTCATTTTTCAAACGAAACTTTTTCATTTTTCAAACGAAACTTTTTCATTTTTCAAACGAAACTTTTTCATTTTTCAAACGAAACTTTTTCATTTTTCAAACGAAACTTTTTCATTTTTCAAACGAAACTTTTTCATTTTTCAAACGAAACTTTTTCATTTTTCAAACGAAACTTTTTCATTTTTCAAACGAAACTTTTTCATTTTTCAAACGAAACTTTTTCATTTTTCAAACGAAACTTTTTCATTTTTCAAACGAAACTTTTTCATTTTTCAAACGAAACTTTTTCATTTTTCAAACGAAACTTTTTCATTTTTCAAACGAAACTTTTTCATTTTTCAAACGAAACTTTTTCATTTTTCAAACGAAACTTTTTCATTTTTCAAACGAAACTTTTTCATTTTTCAAACGAAACTTTTTCATTTTTCAAACGAAACTTTTTCATTTTTCAAACGAAACTTTTTCATTTTTCAAACGAAACTTTTTCATTTTTCAAACGAAACTTTTTCATTTTTCAAACGAAGCTTTTTCATTTTTCAAACGAAGCTTTTTCATTTTTCAAACGAAACTTTTGGCATCCTCCATGTTTTTTTAAAGTTCGTCATCCTCCATGTTTTTTTAAAGTTTGGCATCCTCCATATTTTTTTAAAGTTTGGCATCCTCCATGTTTTTAAAGTTTTTTAGGAATTGATTGGCTTAGTCATACGCGACTTCTTGTTTCTTGGCTTAAAAATTATTTTATATATATAGAAGTTCTGGCAAGTATTAGTCATAGTGACGTGGCCGAGCGGGTAAAGCCGTCAAATGTGTAACATCATAATATATAAATTATAATCCAGGTTCGATTCCTGGCGGGGCCGAATAAATTAAAAAGAAAATGTAACTGGATGGATATATAGCAAATGAGGAGACGAATGAATATCGTTACTTTGCTTAGTTAAATTAGTGTAATTAACATTTATTTTAAGGCTATTTTTGCGTTATTTGTGGTTTAACCTACGCGATTACTCATTTTTCTACTCGATGACGTTTTTCGTCATTTCTTGAGACATCTGACTTCAGACAGCACGGTACATAGTAAGAGCCTACACCCTCGGTGCGGCTAAAAACTGACTGACAAACGGGGATTTATTCTTCGAATTGCAAGTAAAACGGAGGAGAATGTAAATTAAAGAGTATAGCGAGTTCGGAAGTTCACTTCCAGGCAAAGATAGCGACAATACTTGTTCGTGCGTTTTAGCGTAAATATGACTCCAAAGTTCCTAATAAGGAGGTTCTTAAATACTATACTGATATTACGAAACTAAGAGATAAGCCGACTTTTAATCGCTTGACAAACCTCTTTTAGATTCCGAACTTTCGTAATCCATAGGGTGATTGGTATACTCGTGACAGCGGTGAAGAGACCAGCTAGGGCTGCCACACCAAGCTCTCGATACATTAAGTAAAATCCAAAAATTATACTTATGGGTCCCGTGATCATTGTGCCGATGTGCATGGTTATTTGCGAAAACCGCTCGGTATCCACATACATAGTGTTCAAGATTTTCCCAATCGTTAGACGATTTCGCTCGCTGTTTGACATTCGGAGAGTCTGCAAATATAGTCGGATTTAACGCGCGCATTGTGTTTAACGTAAGATTGTGTCTAAACGTATGTGGGATATGAACAATATTAACAATTCAAGAGAAATTTCCTCAACGCCGTTTCATTAATAGGGAGTTAGGCACTTCACTTCGAAGGGGAGTTTAATATATTTCTAGCTAGATGTAGAAATTAAAAAAAAAATGGTTTTTATGGAGAATATTACTCTGAGTAAGGCGGCAGATCGATATCGAAAAAATTAAAATACTCGAATTCCTAAATTTAAATCATAAGGCATTTCTAATTTGGAGAGCGGAATCTATTACAGTTATTTGGAAGAGTTCCAATTATAAAAAAAGCAATTAAAAAAACGCTTTGAGTTTTACCTTTTTGTACATAGCGTAAATGGTAATTGACTTCAACCAAATCACCATTTTGTTGAAACTTAACGCGGTAGCCTCGATGAACAGACTTTGTAGCACACCAGCTACAGCTAGCAAAAAAGCGTAAAATATGCCCTTCCACAATGGTTCGTCATTAGAAGCAAATTCTAATAGCCACCTATTTTCAAATTAAATATGAAAATGTTCATCAAGAGCGTATAATAAATAATACCAATAAGCCTTGGGAGCATAAACAAAAATAAATAGTGGCAAAATTATAGAAACCCTGTTTACACGAGGGTCGGCCACGAAAAATATTAGACGACCGCTGTAAAGAGCTAAAAGAAGTATTTAAAGAGGGTAGTGAAAACATAAACTTGATCTAAAAAAAATTCATGTTCAATAGACTTTTGCCGCGCCCTAGAAAGGGACTACCATTTTTCCCGTTCCTTTTAGTTCCGCCCCCCAATCCGGCATTTTGGTCACCAAGAAAAAAGGTGATTTGTTTTGGAAGACAATAGTAAAGATCCTAATGTAGACATTAGTAAAGATCCTAATGTAGACATTAGTAAAGATCCTAATGTAGACATTAGTAAAGATCCTAATGTAGACATTAGTAAAGATCCTAATGTAGACATTAGTAAAGATCCTAATGTAGACATTAGTAAAGATCCTAATGTAGACATTAGTAAAGATCCTACGCTGGAGATATTTCATACTGGTCTGTCCCTCACTCCCCTAGAAGCCTCTAGTTCCCACAACACCCGGGCCAAAAACCATTGAAAAAACTCAAGCCGTCTCGGATAGTCCGCGGAGCTGTTGCGTGGCCAGCCAGATCGCACGATTTAAATCCGCGCGATTTTTTTCTCGAAGACTCGATTTACCGCATTTAAGTTCGTGATATCCAGGACCTTCGACAACGCCTAATTGAAGGTTGGGATACCATCCGCACATTTTTCATTGATGGAAGGGCTTTAAATCCGTGAATAGTTGAATTAGCTAATAACATCTAATCACAAGAAGTTCAATAACTAACTTTGGAGTTCATAAAAATCCGTTATAGCCTCACATAAAAAATATATTTCGAAATAAAATATTAATTACCTTAATATTACTGGACTGGTGAAAGAAATTAAATCGGTAAATATTTGAGTGATAATTCCCACTATTAGGTTCGTTCTTATTGTTTTGAGTAACGCGGGAATTATGGATTTATGTTGGGTTCTTGAATTTGATTTCTTTGATTCACTCAAAAACGCATCTTGTTCTGATTCCGATTTTAAACTGAAAGTAGCGAAATGCCAATTAATATATGATTCGGCCCATGTTTGTATTCTTACAAAATACATTGCCAGATTTATGCAATTTTATTTTCGTATACTATTACGTTAAAAAATCACTATTCAAAATTTTATAAAAAAATATTAGAGCATATATAATTTGATTGAAAAGGAAACGAGATTAAGACATAATTTTGGCGAATGTGACACGTGGGGTATAGATCTGACGTCCCTAAAAGAGGCTTGATTACTGGCCGGCAAAATACCTTGGTTTAATCAGGAATTCATAAATATAGAATAGCTTAACGAAGCCATGGTTTATCGACCATTGTTGGGCTAGATTTCGACCTTTTTGTTTTTAAAGCCCTAGAATTTCTTCTGCCTGTAACCTGCCTGTTTCACTGGAAGTGGGCTCACCTTCTGAGCTTCCCCTTGGGTAGCGAGGCGAGAGAAAGCCTGGAGGGCCCGCTTTGACTACACGCGCCACGTTGCCCGTAAATGCACCCCCCACAACGAGCGGGAAAAGGGGGAGTGGGGCTTTTAGCTAGCAGTCGGTAAGAGGCAAGCGTGTTTGAATGGGAAAATAGGCAGTCCAACTCTGCTTCGCAACTCTTTTCTCCTAGTAGCAACCAATCGAAGAGACCGCTTTAGCTATTAATTCAAAAGTACGTGCCCCTTTTTCTAAAATCATCCCATTAGGGGTAAATGAGTACGTAAAATTCATAATGCAACTTTATTGTTAATATTTATATATGATTAATAGAACCTTTTATTTGGCTTCTGAAATGACCAGTATTTCTCAAATATTTTGCTGCGAGCAAGCGTCCTATCAGAGAGACTCATTTCGAATACATCTGTTGTAGTTGTATGATTTTTCCAAGCTTTCCATATTGTTCTGTAATTTAAAAAAAAATATATTTAATGCGCCGTTTCTTTGAAAGATTAGCCCATAAAAATGGTATACCAATAATAATATTGATACAAAAAATCTATCACTATTCCGTAAAATTTAATATAATTAAAAAATAACTATAATGCGGCGAAAAATATTGTAATTTATTTATGTGTCGATGGTATATTTTTTAGACTGATTAGTAAACTTTTAATATATCTATGTTTAAAAATCATGTAGGTGGAGCCTAGAAATTCCCTTTAACAATGAAACCTGAAAAATTCCAAGTATCCGTTTGTATAGAAAGAGAACTCTAAACATGTTTTTTTGTAGTGAAAACTTCCCTTATAGAAACCCATTCTACACCTGGTAAATTAGTCTCTGGGAAAAACCTGTAGCCCCATCTATATTTCGTCAAAACTTGAATTCAGAAAAACAAGCAGGCTAGGTCAATATTCTTAAAAAGATGTCGCGGTAAAACTCTTATTACTCCGAAACAAATAAACTTAGAAACATAATTTAAATTTCATTCTATAATGAGCTCAAAAAAATTCGCCGAGCCGAAATTTCCAGTGATAAATCCAGTCAAACATAGTCTATAATCGGAGCTTAATTAAAAATAGTACGGTAATTAAAAAAATTAAAGTCTCTCGTACAGAAGTTCCGAAAAGCTCTAACGAAGAAAATAAAAGCTACATTATCAAAATATACTCAGCCGTTCTCTAGAAAAACCGACATTAACGACCCCACCTTTTGGACTTTCACGCGTTTTAATCTTCAAATATAAAATTAAATATAAAGATTAATTAAAAGTTTCCTCGAACAGATCTTGCGCAATTAGTTGTAGATCAATTATTAAAAGACCGAAATGGTCTGAGATAAAAGCTTTTTATCTAATAGATAAATTACTAGTTTGAGACATACTTCAATTGTTCTAGTTTTAAATAGTGTTTACCGCTTATTTTTGCGGGCTTAAGTTTTTCCTTAACATCAAGTTTACAAAAACACCTCAATTTCTTAATTAAAATCCCCCTTAACAACTTCGTGTTGCGAAATAAATATATTTAAACGCAATTACCCAGTCAGCCAGGAATGCAATATACGAGATGGAAGGGACGCTGTGTCTTCCGGCGACTAAGAATATAAATAAAAAATTAATTAGTCATATTAAAACTAAATACGATAATAGAAATGGTTTCCATACATTTTCAAAAATTGTTTTTTTAGTAATATTACAGCTTTAGTAATAGGCAAGCTTCAACTTACCAAATGCGTTTGATTTCCATCCAAATTTTTATTTCCATCTGAATTATCCGTCAAGCGGTTGTCAGACACGAAACTTAATATGAACATGAGAATGGTTAGCGAATATAAGCTCGTTTCCAAGGTTAATGACCTGACGAAATCGTCAAATAGAAACTGTAACCAGAAATTCATACGTTCATCTATAAATGACCGTTAAACGGTTCCAGACGCATACGAGAGTACACGAAGTGTGTTTAGACGAACACGAGTACGCAAGAGCCACGGAGTTCAGCACTAGCCTCTAGTACCATTCTCGCATTCTTTGTAGCCAAAATGTGACCCCTTTTCGCTCGCGAAAAAAGTACTAGAACGTACTCTGGCATGCCATTTTTTTCTCCTGTCAAGGATAGTTCCCTAAGCTAGGCCTTGTCAATAGTTTTCGGATCAAGTGTACCCTTTTGATTTATTCTCCTTCACGAGGATGGTTTTAGAATATTTTTGCTCCCACGTTCTTAGTTTCATAAAGAAGCTATTGATATAGAGCATAGATGAAAGATGAACGTCAGAGCCACACGCGAACGTGGCACCTTTCGCATTCTTAGAACTGCCAAACAATAGTACACGCGCGTTGGTATTTGTTTCGTGTTTCCAAAATTAACAAAAAAAAAAACATCTAAAGAAAAAGAAGAAAAATAAATTGGATATAACCACATTTATTTCAAACTAAAATATTTCAGCCTAAAATTCAGTATTAAAATGAATCAAAATTAGAATTAAAATAATTAAAATTTCCAACCTTCAGTAATGTGTAAAAATAACCCTTTACACAAAACAATTTAATTAGAGAATTATCAAATTACCCAAAATTTTCTTCTCTACTTGATGCATAAATGATCAGATTTTAGTTAAAGATGACGTCATTTATAACACGTATTTTCTCTACTCGGTCTACTTTGGCTGATTCTAGCTAGTGGTGACCTGATACAAAAAACTTGATTGTTTCCTTCTTGGGCTCTCGCGTAAACATCTTAGTTGTGTTTATACATAGCTTATTAGGATAAACACGTTCGTGTTTATCCCTTTATCTAAACTCGAATTTTATCAGAAACCGTAATGTCTTTTCCAATGGACCCGCGGCGCTTGAAAACTGAAATCGTCGTCGTCGTCGTCGTCGTCGTCGTTTCCCTCTTCCCACCGTCCACTGAATTCGAATTAATACAAAGGTAATTGTGATAAGACTTCGTTCGGGTACAAGAGTATCTCTAGTTAAACACAGATTTCAATAATGAAATGTTGATTAAGTATACGAAGTAATAGAAAGTAAGGTGCCTGAATGGGTTACAAAAGGGTGAGATCTTAAGCTTAGCCGAGCTTTATTAATTGCTTCAAAATGATAAACAAAAATTTTATTTCTTAAACAGTAGAATGATAAGGAATATCCATCGAATTCGAGTTAATAGAAAGAAAGGTGCCTGAATGGGTTACAAAAGGGTGAAATCGTAAGCTTAGCCGAGCTTTATTAATTGCTTCAAAATAGTAAACAAAATTTTATTTCTTAAATAATGATGGATGATAATGAATATCCATCGAATTTGAGTTAATAGAGAGACAGATGCCTGTATGGGTGACGAAAAGGGTAAAACATATAACTAGCCGAGCTTTATTAATTGGCTTTAAATTGATAAACAAAAATTGATTTTATTAAACAGTTGATAAGCTTTTTTTAATGGCATTTTTTATCGTTAACGGAAAATTGCATTTATTGGATTCTTTTACTAGGGTAGCCCTCTTCAGCCGTCTAATTTTGACTATTATGTCATATCATGAGTATCCCATTATATTCACCCTAATTAAAAAGTTGGCATGATTTTCTTATCATTTGATTTTTTAACTTTAATAATACATCTCTTCTCGGCCTATATAAACGAGATTTGCAGATTTAGTACTCACAGATACACCGTACCAATGTGGTGGTTTACGTCAAGGTTACTAGACTACAAATGCACTATAAGGTTGGAGCATTCCCGCTTCTCTAAAAACGGCAATATCCGATTTTTCGAAGTAGGGGGGTAGATAGACTTTATTTCCCGATTTATGACGTTATACGTGAGACAGCAACAAGAATCGCCTTCTCTTGTGTGTTTTTGTCTAGTAACCTCCCTCTTGAGGCTCGAGCAGTAGACAGCGGAGCTGAAAGCCGTTAAATTTTTTGAATATGAAGAAGCCGCCGACAAGGCCCTTCTTCATATTTTTTCTAAATTGGACAGCGGCTCAGCGCATTATTCAATGGTAAGTTTATAATGCCTGTATCATATTTATTTATTAATTTAGGTCTAGGTTTGTTCGAAGTAAATATTACAACATAAAATTAATAAAATTATTATAAACACACAACTGATTTTTCAATAAAAGATGTGATATACTTCTAGATTTTCTTCTTAATTATATAATAATCATAATAACATAAGTTTTATCTCGGCGACTATGACAATAATGTTCCTTAATCCATATATACTCGTTTTATTTAAATACTTATTATTACTATGAACCTTGGAACTGAACCTTAATTTCTTATTATGTATCAGACAAACATGTTTCTGTACTAATTAGCCTCCCAAAAAATGCGACTCTCTACGAATTTAGCCCACGTATGACGTCACTTTTTTCTCTCCACGCTAGACCGGAAAAATCTCCAAAACTCGTTCTATGTATGCGCCCCCCTTGGGTTTACGTTAGCGTTTAAAATTGTGGCGAACCCTCTCGTTTGTGCAATGGTGACGTCTTTGATTGTTTAGGCAATCGTTTCTCACCTATATTTCGGTGATAAGAGACCTATTTCTCACGATCTTTTGGGTAGAGTACTCGAATAAAGCGAGGCGATTGAATGTAAATCGCATTACCTAGAAATGTGGCCAATTTAATATATTAAGTCACTGTAAAAACATATCACAATGAGAGTTCTAGGGATTAAATATCACTTGAGTTGGACTTCTTATCCTGCCAAGTGCTCGATTACACATGAAATTTATAGTTTAACGTTCTCAATCTCTACTCTATTTTTTAAAATACTTGAGTTTTGCGACTAGGTTGTGCTTTAGATCCAATAGCTTCGTCATTACTACTACGTTATAACGTTGCTATTAAGTAGTTGGCCAATTATTGAAGTCTGTATCTAAAGCACGTCTAACTTAAGTATAGTAAAAAATAAAGATTTAGAATGTTAAATAGGATGTACGAAACGGAAATTGATGTCGGCGAGTTAAATAAACGGCCACATACTTCTGGTCTCCTGAATTATGTTCTCTTGCTTTAAAGAATTGTTTCGCTTTCCATGCTCATTTTTTGTCGATGCGATATTATAAATTTAATCTCTAGCTCGGTCTAGCCCGTCCCTCTTGTAATATTTTAGGTAAGGCTAGGTTAGTTAATCCCTCGACCTCCCCCGTCCATCTGGTAATCTTTAAGGTGAGGTTAGGTTAGTTAATCCCTCTAATTAGCCAATCCCTCCAACTAGTTAATCCTTAGCTCGGGCTATTTGTAATATTTTAGGTAAGGCTAGGTTAGGTTAGTTAATTCCTCGAATTAGCCCATCGTTCCAACTAGTTAATCCTCGGGTTACGCGTTCCATCAAGTAATCTTTAAGGTTAAATTAGGTTAATTAAACCCTGGAAATAGCCCATCCCTCCAACTAGGTAATCCCTATAACTCGGGCTAACCCGTTCCTCTTGTAGTATTTTAGGTAAGATTAGTTTAGGTTAGTTAATCAATTGAACTAGCCCATCCCTGTTTTACAACTTAGGTAAGGTTAGGTTAGTTAATCTTTGCCTTTCGAGATTTGTACCAGGGTCTCAATTACGAATAGATTGAAGCCTCAATTTAACGCTTTAAGTTTTATTCAGCATTAGTAAGAATTAAGGTTCAATAAACCTATAAAGCAAAATATTGAAATGTGGAAAAGGTGTATATTTTTGGTGAAAAAAGGACAGAAATTATACAAAAAAGAGGTTGCTTCGCACCCTTAAAAAAAACTCTTTATCTAACTCGAATCAAACCCGTGAAGGGACAGAAATTATTTGTTAGAGAAAGAGCAATTTCATATCATTAAAATTATAGTTAGTAGGTTTAGTCTACTACTTCAAAGATTTTATTACTATTATATATTTTCCAAAAAACGGATAAAGACGACCTAGTTAACCTTCCTCTCCCATTGATGTTAATTTTAAATTCTATCAGTATCACTAATAAAATTAGCTAAAGATGGAGTTCCTTTAATGTATATTTATCATTAGTCCTAGGTCGTCTTTATCCGTTTTTTTGAAAAATATATAATAGTAATAAAATCTTTGAAGTAGTAGACTAAACCTACTAACTATAATTTTAAAGATATGAAATTGCTCTTTCTCTAACAAATAATTTCTGTCCCTTCACGGGCTTGATTCGAGTTAGATAAAGAGTTTTTTTAAGGGTGCGAAGCAACCTCTTTTTTGTATAATGCTTAGCGAGCCATGATTTAAGTCGGGTTCTAAATCACATGGCCTTTAGATGAAGTCAATGGTAGCTAATGACTTCAACTATTTTCAGTACATGTACTCGGTCGGTTTTTTAGTAGCAGACCGGAAGTGTGTGGCCGCTTATTCAACTGGCGGACCTCAGTTATCGTGTCGTATATCCTTTTTTTAATTAGTAGTGGTAATGAGGTTGCTATTTAGAATAATACATTTATATTTAAGTACTTTGAAATGATGTCCAACTCAGGTGAAATAGACTTTTTATTGTCAGCTGTTCTTACACAGACATAATAATATCAAATTAGGCAAAGTCAATTTGAGAAACAAATTTAATCTTTGTGCAAATTGAATTGATTAAACCGGTACAATGTGTGATAAATGCGCCGAGTGTGGAGATGATTTAACAAACCCTAAAGAAATAATTCAGTGTACTGGCGACTGCGAAAATTATTTTCACGCTTCCTGCACCTCAGTTAAATCAGCTGAAAATCTACGTAAATTGGGAACCAAAAAAACCACTTGGAGATGCAATACCTGCAAGAAGGGAGTAACCACGGACGATGCAGCCGATGGAATTAATACTACACCCATGATTTCTAAACAGTTAAGTGAAATTTTACGGAAATTAAATAAACTAGACATGATAGTGCAAAAAATGTCTGACTTTCAAACGTCCATTGAATTCTGCTCCAATAAAATTGATGATTTCAACGAGGAATTAAAAAATCAATCTCGAGAACTCAAAGAAATCAAGGAAGAAAATGTCAGCCTTAAAACCTCCAATAATAAGCTTACTCAAGAGGTTTCTGATATGAGAAATGAACTTGAAGAACTAAAACAAAATCAATTATCCTGTGAAATGGAGATCGCCGGAATTAATGAAACCCCAAATGAGAATTTATTGAGTATTATTCAAGCTATAGCTCAACTTTTAAACATAAAATACCAAGATAGTGATATTATAAATGCTTATCGTTTTCCTTTTGGAATTATTAAATCTACTAATACTAGAGCTAAAGTTATTATTGTTAAATTGAGAGATTGTTATCTTCTTAATGATTATTTAAAAAAATTCAAAGCTTTAAAGTCAAAGGGCATTTTAGCTGGAGAAATACACAAGTCGTTAAAAAATGTTAACATTTATATAAATGAGCATCTGACCCCACTAAACAAAAAACTTTTTTATGAGACAAAACAATACGCGTTAAAAAAATCATATAAATACTTCTGGGTTACAAATGGTAAAGTGTACATGCGAAAACAAGATGGCGATCGTGCTATTAGGATAAAAAATCTATTAGACATTGAACGTGTCGATGTCTAATCAAGTTGAGATTAAATTTAATAACTAACATATACTTTAACTCTTATGAACCAAACACCAAGTGATCCATCCTCCTACATAGATACAGTAGCTCTAAAAAATCGTTACTTAACTATAAAAAACTTCGAAATAATACATTTAAATATTCGGAGTGTTAACAAAAACTTTGATGAATTGTTATTACTTACCACAAGTCTGAATACAAATTACCGAATGTTGGCTTGGTGAAGTTTCTACAACCCTGTTTTCTATACCAAATTATAAACAAATACAAACTACAAAATTTAATAATAAAGCGGATGGTATTATTGTATTTGTGAAAAATGATATACGCTTTTTAAATACTGAAATAACAATACACGATTCAAATTGTTTGAATTTAGACTTAACTATAGACAATCAACTGATATCTATCTTAGTTATATATCGATCGCCAAACTCAGATTTATTCCTTTTTTTAACTGCTTTAGAGTCAGTATTAGCGGGTTACAAAAGTCATCAAAATGTTGTATTAACGGGTGACCTCAACATTGACATCCTGGTGGGTGACTTGGTCCATGATATAGGTTTCTATCTAGATATTTTAAATTCGTACCAGTTTTCCTCCTGGATTAATAAACCTACTAGGGTGTCAAAGTTCTCAAGTACTTGTTTGGATCATTACATGGTCAAATCAAGGACAAAGATTGCCGTAAAATCATTTATTCTTACTACCTCTATCACAGACCATTTTCCCATTATTCTTGAATTATCGTTACAAAAAACAAAAAAAACGCCCCTTGAACCAAAAACTTACCCTGAGATAGACTTTTTTAAGTTGGACTACTTGATGTCTTTTGAAACCTGGGAATGTGTATATTTATCTAATGACGTAAACATCGTAGCTAAAAATTTTGTTGACACGCTCGCTTTTTACCTTAACTTAGCAACATCAAAAAAAAAAATGATATCTAAATATAATTCGAATAAATTGAAACCATGGATCACGGTAGGTACTGCTGAAAAGTCTAGAAATACGCGATAAATTAAAGTTAAAACTGGATAAAGAACCCTTTAATACCAAACTTAAATTGAAATTTACAACATATAGAAATAATTTGAGTAATTTAATCAAGTTAACTAAAAGTAAATATTACCAGCAAAAAATTAATAACGCTGGTTCTGATGCTTCCAAAATATGGTCCACAATTAACGAAATACTAACCCCCAATAAAAAATCATTAAAACAAGTTGATAAGTTAAAAGTCGGGAACTCTGTCCTCACCACGCGAGAAAATGGGGCTATCATAGCTAACGAATTAAATTCTTATTTTTCTAACGTTGGCCCTAGGCTGGCAAATAAAATTACTCAAGTCAAAGACATTGATGACTTGATAAGGGAAAATCCTACACTGGTAAATGATAAAATTCATGAAAACACATTCTTCCTGAAACCTGTCTGTTCGTATGATGTCCGTAAGGTAATAAATAGCTTAAAAAACAGTAAATCATGCGGGATCGACACACTAAACTCATATACAATTAAAAAAATATCTAAATACATAATCGACCCTCTTGTTTATATAGTTAACTTAAGTATTGAAAATGGAGTTTTTCCTCACCAATGCAAATCCGCTTTAATTACCCCAATATATAAAGCGGATGACCCCACTATTACCTCCAACTACAGACCCATATCAATCCTACCTTGTCTATCTAAAATTCTAGAAAAATGTATCAAATTACAACTTGATAATTTTCTGGAACGTTTTAATCTTTTATCGCCACACCAATTTGGTTTCAGGAAGGGTCTATCAACGGAAGATGCTCTGTACTCATTTAATAGCTTTATTGTTGACAATCTTGATAAAGGAAAAAAAACACTGGCGATATTTCTAGATTTAGCTAAGGCTTTTGATACCGTGAGTCATCCCATATTATTAAAGAAACTAGAAAATATAGGTATCAGGGGCCTACCACTTAAATGGTTCGAAAGCTACTTAAGGGGAAGACACGCGGCTGTTAAGCTAGGTGATGTTATTAGTAGCCCTAGTCATTATTCATACGTGTACCTCAGGGGACGGTGCTGGGACCCACATTTTTCCTCATTTATATAAATTCCCTAATGGATAAAGAGATTTCTGACCACATTGTGGCTTTTGCGGATGATACTGTCCAAATTTATACGGGTGAAAGTTGGGAGGAGGTGTTTCTGAAAGCAAATATTGGATTAGCTCGCACTAAAACGTGGCTTGATGTTAATCTCCTTAGCTTAAATGCAAATAAATCTAATTATATGACCTTTTCACTAACTAAGACTGGTTCGGATAAAGAGAATATTCTTAAGCTTCACGAAAAGATTTTTTGTAGTTCAGATCAGGCTCCCTGTGACTGCGGTACCTTGAGTAGAGTTAACTCTATTAAGTATTTGGGAATTATTGTGGACCATCACCTAAAATGGGACTCCCATATAGCGTTACTATCCAAAAAACTATATATTACATATTTTTGGACATATTAAATCACTACTGGATATTAAATATAAGCGTATCCTTTATTTCAGTTTATTCGAATCTTTAATAACTTATGGACTTTTATGCTGGGGTAGTTCCTACAAGTTAATTCTTAATGCTATAAATAGATTGCAAAATAGAATTATAAAACTATGTTTAAATCGCCCTTGGCGCTACCCCACGGTGTTAATCTATAAAGAATTTAATGTCCTTCCACTCGAAAAGTTGTTTCACAAAAAAGTGATTTTAAATTATTTCAAACATAAATTAGTGTGTCACCCCATTAAACCCACGTATCAAACTCGTTTTCATACCTCTCTCAATGATCCAGTCCCTAGAAGTTTAAAGTGTATTTCCGAAAAAAATGCAGACATACTAGGACAGAAATTATATAATAACATGCCATTGGAACTCAAAGAAATTAATAATTTTAAACTATTATGTTCAAGTTTAACAATATATTTAAAATCAAATACTCTATGTTAAAAAAAAAAAAAAAAAAAAAAAAAGTTTACAAATTCCTACTTCAAACTTATTTTCTATTTTGAAAATTATACCCCCCATCCAGGCACAAGCTTAGCTTATATGGGTGGGGTTATGCTCATTTAACAAATTGTAAAATTTCCTGTATCTCATATATGGAGCAATAATAAAAAAAAAAAAAAAAAAAATGCTAATTAAATCGCCATAAAAGAACAACACTTTTTTATTTAAGTATCGGCAATATCCCAAAGACATGGAAAAAATCACTTCAAAATCAACCATCATCATGTTTACCATTTCAAGACGATAACATAGTTGAAGGAATAGATGAAGACCACAACTAACGTTAGAGGACGCGGGTCTGAAGTTTAATCGTGAAAAATGCCAGTATCTCCGCTCGTCCATCAATTTCTTGGGATATCGACTTGATGCTCATGGCCTCCGTCTCCAAGAAGGAAAATTAGACACAATAAAACTCGCACCTGAACCAACGTCAATAAACGAACTTCGATCCTTTCTCGGTCTAGTAAATTATTACTCAAGATTTATGCCAAATTCGTACACTCTATTAGCCCCATTATAAGACATACTAAACAAATCCACCAAATGGGAATGGACCGACAAGCGACGACCAACATTCAAAATAGTAAAGGAAGCCGTACAATCATCAGCTATGCTCGTACACTTTGACCCAAACAATTTCTCGTCCATCAATTTCTTGGGATATCGACTTGATGCTCATGGCCTCCGTCTCCAAGAAGGAAAATTAGACATAATAAAACTCGCACCTGAACCAACATCAATAAACGACCTTCGATCCTTCCTCGGTCTAGTAAATAATTACTCAAGATTTATGCCAAATTCGTATACTCTATTAGCCCCATTATAAGACATACTAAACAAATCCACCAAATGGGAATGGACCGACAAGCAACGAGCAACATTCAAAATAGCCAAGGAAGCCGTACAATCATCAGCTATGCTCGTACACTCTGACCCAAACAAGGAAATCATACTGGCATGCGACCCATCATCCGTAGGTCTTTTGGCCGTAATTTTACATGTAGCAGTCATCAAAGAACGTCCCATCGCATTCGCATCACGGTCACTATCAAAGGCCGAAACCCACAGATTGAAAGAGAATCCCTCGCAATCATGGTCTTTGGCGTAGGACGCCTTGGGGATTATCTACTCGGAAAAAAGATTCACCCTAATAACTGACCACAAACCACTGGTCAATATATTCTCGGAAGACAAACAAATACCACCCATGGCAGCAGCCAGAATACAGAGATGGGCCCTGCTACTGTTGGCTTACGATTACAAAACTACCTTCAAGCTATAATCAAAACACGGCAATGGGGATGCACTTAGCCGTCTACCGATACAAGAACCCGAATGGGAACCACCATTACCAACCGAGCTGGTGCTTTTAATGAAGGAGGCAGAATACGGACCGATTGATATCATGGGAATAAGTCAAGCCACTGAAAAGGATATCACCCTATCATAACTTACGACGCTTACCAGACAAGGATGACCGAAAAATATGCCAAGCATCAAAACCGAAATGAAGACCTACTACCGAAGGCGCCATACGAGATCCATTGCCGAGAATATTATTTTGATTGGAAATAAAGTGATAGTTCCGGAAGCAATGCGATCAATAATAATGGCAGAGTTACATAGCATCCACCAAGGAGCTCCTTCAATAAAAGAAACGGCACGTTCCAAAGTATGGTGGCCACGTATAGATCAAAATCTGGAAAATCTATCTCAAAATTGCAAAACGTGTCGAGAAGCAGCGGCAATGGCACCAAAAACATATTCAACTTGGCCCCTAGAATCGAAACCGTGGCGCCGCGTTCAAATTGATTTCGCAGGTCCAGTAGAGGGTGACTACTTACTCACCACCGAGGACACATTCTCCAAATGCATGGAAATAAGTACTACCAAAAATACAATGAATAAATAGCCCGTAGCAGAGAAAATTTAGAAAGGGAGTGGAAGGTCCCCCCTTTCACTCTACTAAAATGATGACGCCAAAAAAGTCTCTCTGCCCGTAGCTACACCATTAGCGGAACACCGACAGGAAACGACCCTCTCAACCACGGGATCCATTGCACACGCTACACCAACCAACGCCTCGTGAAAGTCACAGATGACGCCGCCACTATCAGAGCAAAATGCAGTCCGCAATCAAATAGAAGACAAGGGAGAATCTCATCAGAGCAACGGCAACAATGGAAGTCAGCAAAGAGATATCATATAAAAAAAGTTTCCCACGAAGTAGTACGAAACTACGGAAACAACCGGGCAGCCTAGATTCAAGACACTTCCCAGAAAAAACAAGTTGGGAAACCAAAATATTTCATCCCTGAATTATTAGGGTGTCCTGCGCGCGATAATCTTTGATAATCCACTGGTTTGATAAAGACGAACGACTCAGATTGGGATGGCACGAAGGAGAAGAAATTAAAACGACAAAGATTCTGTAGTAATTTCCTCTTGGACAAACCTAAGATATATTCTAGACTGAAAGCTCCATTTACAACCATTCCTCGGTAGATGATTAGCAGTTACTTCCGGTAGAGTTTTCGTCAGAATTTCATGTACTGACGTGCTAATAGAAGACAATTGCTGCTCATTCGAGTGATCCCAGTTATTGGAAGAATCCAATAAAATCGGTCGAATTTTCCAACGACTTTCACTCTTGCCCAAGAGCTTGCTGGGAACAGACAATATATGGCCCATCCCGATTGCCTAAGTTTGGTCACGTGAATGCGCCGCCGCAGATCACTGAATTTTATCTTGGCGCCTATAGAGAGAAAACCACCTTGAATCGTCACCACGCAGTCCACGCTCTTTACCTCCAAGGGAGATAACGCGGCCTTGTAGGTGCAGACAAGTCAGGGTGGATGATTTTTGAGCTCGCCGCTAGGTTTTACCCACGCTTAAATATTAAATTGTATATTACAACGTATTTATTAACGAAAAACTAGAGAATATTTATTGCGGTTGATTAGAAATTTTAATTCATCAATTACTTAATTTTCCCAAGCCTAGTTTATTTTTAAGAATGACCGAAAAAAAGGTTATTATTAAGTTTTTATCACGATAGCTGGCTGTAGTAGCGATTTTACGCCCCGTTCTACACCCTCTTAAATATTGCTTGCTTGGGGGCGTGGATTTCCAGTTCGTTTTATTTATTTTAGGGTCTATTTCGAGTCTGAAAAGACTCGCTGCTTGTAAGTGCCAGTTCTTCGTGGCCAAGGCGTCTCTTAGCTAGACGACAGTAATATCCACAAACAAATCGAAGTCGAAAGATATTAGCAATAAATTACTTTACAGCCTATCTTTATAATCGCAACATTTCTAATCCAATAAAATCATCTTCATCTAACTTAAGTCATTGTAGCTCTCTTTCGTCTCGTCTCCTGGTCTGCTAACGAAGTTCACTGTACACGACTGCTTTTGATTATGAAATTAATCGGAAATGTTTCATGGTTTTATAGTGGAGAAAACTGAAGCCTATTTTTGTTTTTTCCAAACACATCAGATATCCATTTTTTATTCAAATTGGTATATATTGTTGTTTTTTTAAAAACGGGAAACCTACTGTACTTCTGTTCAAGGAGTGTTTTCACGACTGTCATTTTTCTTATGAGGTTTAACATTTTGTATCAATCCGCCTCAGCTTTGAATCGTATACACCAATTCCCCTTGAACTGATTAAAGTTGCACCAAGTATAATCAAAGTTATTATTAAGTTTCAATCGATTAATTAGAATTTTAACCCAACTTCCATCTCTAGGCGCTTAGTAGGCAACACTAGTTTATCCAGGTGGGGCGATGTTTGGAGAGTTCAAGGTTGGCGTCCCTCACTAATATGGTCCGCTGAGATAAAAAAAAATGGAGGTTGGACCTCGGTGAGGGGATGGTCGTGGATGATTATAACAGTGGGAGAAGTCCCATTGTGTATAATCGCCTTCAACTGTCCAGCATCGAGGTTCGACCGTAATGCAATGGGAGACGTTCTGTTGTATATAATTGCACGACACCTGAAACTCAATGTGGCAGCCACGCTTAAAATAGGGAATTCCCTTAAACAGAATTGAACGATAAGCTGGCATGATTACGTCAGGAGACATTTTGATCCACGAGCTAGGTCACATGATTTCCGGTTACACAGGATAACCGGTCACACAGGAAGTGACACACACACACACAGACACACATGCAACGACCATTGCAAAACCTCCCCCTGAACTAAAGTTCAGTCGGGGAGGTAAAAAGGGGGAAAGTGAGGTGGGGACTATTCTAGATACGCGTGTATATGTATTCTTGTTAAGTAATAGAATAAAAGAATATACAATAAATGATACTGCGATTATTACGTGACCGCGACGCTAAGCCGATAGCCTTAAGATTATTTACATTATAACTTATCACGTAAAAAAGAGTATACTTATTAACTCGTACCCTCAACCCTAACATAAACGAAGTTAAAAAATGCATCTCAAGATTAAAAAAAAGTATCTACTACTGAATCACGGTGGTTGGAATAAAAAATGAAAAATCAATCAAAAATAGATAAATAAATAACAAAAGTATAGTAATTTGTTTAGAATTGTACATAGATTCACCAAACCACCTCGAGCTTGCAGCACGTCAAAGCTTACTCTACCCGTTATACATATGTTTTTGGACTATTATCAATTGATGCCGATTGTAAGAGAAAATATTTGTAACAAATCACCTAAAAATCACAAACGTCCTCTAACGGTAAACAGTACAAGCAAAAGTAGGCCGGAGCGTTTCCGCCTGGCGAGCGGCGTTCGAACTTTTTCCCGCGAATTTGGGAAAAAACGCTGGTTTGGGAAAAATGTTCGAAGAGCCACCAACACGGGGAAATACGAGAAAAGCTTACACAAAAAAAGTGTTTGGGGAGGGTGATAAATTGTGTGAGGAGTTTAATCACGTGGGGAGAAGAGGAAAAAGATTCGTTTCACGTATGGTTTCTCATAATTGGTCAATCAAAATAACACTCTTTTATTCATGGAAAAGCACATTTGTAATAACACTTTAAAAATAACACTTTAATTACTAGGCGGAAAACAATAATACTTAATATTCGAGGGACGTTACAACCCGTTAGATCACGGAATTGGTTGCACGGAAGGTGCTATAAGATATCTATAAGGCTTGCCCTTTGATTATTTATAAGATTGAGTCCAACGTTAAGTTTAAAATTATACGAGGATTTTGGCACGGACGGTGCCTAAGACTATTCTTTATGTTCTAGGTTCTAGAGGGGTTTCAACTTTACGATACATATTTATCTATTTACGTTTAATATTAATTCTACCTTCTATTAGGGGGTTTAAAAATATGAGCAAAGATTATCCTAATCTCTCTCTTTGTATCTCGATAACGTTTTTCTGAGTTCTTTCATCTTAAAAGTACGGGAGGGGGTCTTTACTACGGTTTTCTAAACCTTGATCTCAACAACAAACCGACATTTAGATTTGGGGTACGAATATTTCACTGGAGGGTCAAACGATAAGAAATAAGATACTCAACACTTCTCGTGCTATAAAGTTGGGGTTGGGGTGTCGTCTCTCGCGGATTTCGTTGGGTGCCGTTGCGTGCTGTGTTCCAGTCGAGCCTTCTCGTTCTGGGGCAATCGGTCTGCGGACTCTCCTTGAGGGGTTGGACTGTGTGTGTATGGTACGGTCTCTCGGACAGATCCTCTTAACGTCGTAAGATATACTCAGGTTCCGATGAGGTGTCGTCCAGAATTCGGGGGTCTCGAGGGGGGATTTTTGTTTGCCTTCAGTAATCAGCGTCCTTCGTCGTCGTGTTTTAATTTGAGGGATTTCTCAGTGTCGACTCCATATAGTGCGGGGATCTCCTTTCCTACGTGGATAGTTTTTCGTCAGCGTGGATCATCGGATCGTGAGGGGGAATCGGAGTTCTTTGTGGCCTCGGGGCTCTTTTTGTTTAATAGTGGGATGAATTTCGATTCATCTTTTCTAATTTCTAGCGGGAACTGATTTCTTCTAAGTTATTTAGCGAGTTTAAGTTTTCGAAAGCGACTATGTCCCGAAGGATTGAGGACGACCGAAAATGGCGGAGTCCGGACCCTTTGTATAAGCGGGCCTTGTCTTCATCGTCAGCGCGGGGGCGCTGGGCTTCTAGGGGTGATCCTGTCCCTTCAGTGGTTCCTTTCGAGATCTCCAATTCGAAGTGATTTTACCTTCGCCATCTTCTCTCCTTTATGCCTCGGTTCGGGGGGGAAAGAAGGCGATTCAGGTGCGGTATTGGGACGCGTTGGGCAATCGAAAGTTTTGGTTAGGCGCCACGATGCCTGTAGGTCGCGTTCCCGTGACCCATCGATGGTCGTTTAGATGATGCTCCTAGAGAAGTTTCTAGTTGGGAAATGTGGGATGAAGTGCCATCCGGGGTTTTTTCCCAGCGAGTTGTGGAAAAGTTTGGGCGTCCGAGTGACCATGAACGTGAAAGTTGATGTCATCTCGTTAGTTCTTTTGAGGGGTTTATTGAATCGGGGGTTTAGTTTGTATCATTTGTATAGATAGGGTCACACGAAGTTTTACTTTGTCTAGAGGGGATTCTTAAAATTGGGGTTTCTTAAAGTTCGCTAAAATGTGGCTATCCGGTCCTTTGTTAAGAGGAAATGGGGTTTTTATATTTTACCCGTTTTTCAGTTAAAACTATTTCTTTTAAAGGGAAGGTGACACACCATACAACAAAAAGTAGGCTTATAATACACATTAATTAAAAAAATAATATACACAAAATTAAACAAAAATTGAAAATTTGAGGGTTATAGTGGGGTGAACTATGTGACGGGGTCACACTGCCTATTCGTTATCCAAAGCAGTTATGCACGAGGTTTCGTTTGTTACTTCTTTTACCTACAGTGTTTGGGCGGTTAGATGAGGCTTACGAACGACGCGAGGTTGCTAGTCCACGGTAACTTTTTACCTCCCCGACTAAACTTTAGTTCAGGGGGAGGTTTTACACTGGTCGTGTCTGTGTGTGTGTCTGTGTGTCACTTCCTGTGTAAGCGGATATCCTGTGTAAGCGGAAATCACGTGACCTAGCTCGTGGAGCCAAAAGTCTAGAGACGTAATCATGCCAGCTTATCGTTCAATTCCGTTTAACGGGAATTACCTCCTTTAAGCGTGGCTGCCACATTGAGTTTCAGGTGTCGTGCAATTATATGCAACAGGACGTCTCAAATTGCATATTATCGCCTTTCACCATCCACTTTACGGTCAAACATCAATCTTCCACTCTCCAAACATCGCCCCACCAATGGGTAAATTAGCGTTGCCTACCAAGTGCCTAGGGTTACGATAAACGTCTAGACTTTGAAGGGAGGGGGTGTTCCTCCCAATTTCATGGCCACATCACTCGAACGGTTTATATACTACCTTTTTAGAGTGAATGCAAATGAGCCTTATGGTGTGATATCGTTTAGGGAAATGAAACGCAATATTAATTTATATTATATTTAAAAATATCAAAATGGTTAAACTTAATTTAATTAATAATTCAGTTGAAAAATCAATTTAAAATTCGAGACAAATTGAACAAAAGGTCCCGGTAGCCAAAATTAAAAATAAAATACTTTTTCTAAAAGAGAAAAATGCGAGAAAAATTATGGTGTAAAAATTATTTGGGGCCGACAATTATTAACAAAGATATGGACGTTTCAATTTCCCCGTGTTGCGCCATCGTGGTGCAAGGGAGGAAACGGCGGTAGACAGAGGGATACGGATAGGAGAAAGGGGAGGGGGGTTTGACGGTGAAGGTTGGTGGTCGAAGCTTACTTTAAAGGGTAGGTGACTAAAAAAAATATTTTTAGGTTAGGTAAGGTTAGGTTAGGTTATTCCAAAAATTTGTCTCCTTTCCTTTAAAATAATCCTTCGTTATTTTTACGAACCTTGGCGGTATCCCTCTAATCTACCGCCGTTTCCTCCCTTGAACCGCGATGGCGCAAAACGGGAAAATGGCAAATTTGAAACGTACATATCTTTGTTGATAATTGTCGGCCCCAAATAATTTTGACACCATAATTTTTCTCGCATTTTTCTCTTTAAAAAAAAATAAAAAATGGCTACCGGGACCTTTGTTCAAAACTCCCAAAATTCGAGATAGTTTAGATATTTAAGAAATTGTTCAAAAATTTAAAGAAATGTGACCGTTTAAAACCAGCTTGAGTTTGCAGCACGCGCTAAGCTGTTTTCCATATATCATTTAGTCCAAAAAGCAAACAGCTTAGCGCGTGCTGCAAACTCAAGCTGGTTTTAAACGGTCACATTTCTTTAAATTTTTGAACAATTTCTTAAATATCTTCTAAACTATCTCGAATTTTGGGAGTTTTGAACAAAGGTCCCGGTAGCCATTTTTTATTTTTTTTTTAAAAAGAGAAAAATGCGAGAAAAATTATGGTGTCAAAATTATTTGGGGCCGACAATTATCAACAAAGATATGTACGTTTCAAATTTGCCATTTTCCCGTTTTGCGCCATCGCGGTTCAAGGGAGGAAACGGCGGTAGATTAGAGGGATACCGCCAAGGTTCGTAAAAATAACGAAGGATTATTTTAAAGGAAAGGAGACAAATTTTTGGAATAACCTAACCTAACCTAACCTAAAAATATTTTTTTTAGTCACCTACCCTTTAAAGTAAGCTTCGACCACCAACCTTCACCGTCAAACCCCCCTCCCCTTTTTCCTATCCGTATCCCTCTGTCTACCGCCGTTTCCTCCCTTGCACCACGATGGCGCAACACGGGGAAATTGAAACGTCCATATCTTTGTTAATAATTGTCGGCCCCAAATAATTTTTACACCATAATTTTTCTCGCATTTTTCTCTTTTAGAAAAAGTATTTTATTTTTAATTTTGGCTACCGGGACCTTTTGTTCAATTTGTCCCGAATTTTAAATTGATTTTTCAACTGAATTATTAATTAAATTAAGTTTAACCATTTTGATATTTTTAAATATAATATAAATTAATATTGCGTTTCATTTCCCTAAACGATATCACACCATAAGGCTCATTTGCATTCACTCTAAAAAGGTAGTATATAAACCGTTCGAGTGATGTGGCCATGAAGTTGGGAGGAACACCCCCTCCCTTCAAAGTCTAGACGTTTATCGTAACCCTAGGCACTTGGTAGGCAACGCTAATTTACCCATTGGTGGGGCGATGTTTGGAGAGTGGAAGATTGATGTGGACCATATTAGTGAGGGACGCCTCGCTAATATGGCCCGCTGAGATCAGACACTAGAGGTTGGACCTTGATGTGGGGATGGTCGGAGGTGATTATAACAGTGGGAGACGTCCAGCTTCAACTGTCCAGCATCGAGGTTTGAGCGTAAAGTAGATGGTGAAAGGCGATAATATGCAATTTGAGACGTCCTGTTGCATATAATTGCACGACACCTGAAACTCAATGTGGCAGCCACGCTTAAAGGAGGTAATTCCCGTTAAACGGAATAGAACGATAAGCTGGCATGATTACGTCTCTAGACTTTTGGCTCCACGAGCTAGGTCACGTGATTTCCGCTTACACAGGATATCCGCTTTTACAGGAAGTTACACACAGACACACAGACACGACCAGTGTAAAACCTCCCCCTGAACTAAAGTTCAGTCGGGGAGGTAAAAATTTTATTTCTTTAACGGTAGAATGATAAGGAATATCCATTGAATTCGAGTTAATGGAGAGAAAGTATAGTTTATTGAGTCCGGGTGCTTCTCTTGGTTAAACAAAGATTTCAATAATGAAAGATTATTAAGGTATATGAAGTACTAGAGAGAAAGGTGGCTGAATTGGTTACGAAAAGGTTAAAACATAAACCTAGCCGAACTTTTTTAAGTGGTTCTAAATTGATGAACAAAGATTTAATTTATTAAACAGTAGATAAGCTATTTTTAATGGTATTTTTTATCGATAACTGAAAATTACATTCACTGGGTTCTTCTACTCGGATAGCGCTTTTCAGCCCTTTAATTTTGACTATTATATTATATCATGAGTATCCCATTAAATTGACCTTAAATGAAGGTGCGTTTACACGGGCATCCAAAATAGAAACGACATAAGTTCTAAAGCTGAGGCTGATTGATACAAAATGTTAAAAATGATAGTCGGGAAAACTCTCCTTGAACAGAAGTACAGTAAGTTTCCCGTGTTTAAAAAACAACAATTTTGAATAAAAAGTGGATATCTGATGTTGAAAAAAAATAGGATTCAGTTTCTCCGCTATAAAATCAAGAAACATTTCCGATAATTTTCATAAGCAAAAGTAGCCGTGTACAGTGAACTTCGTTAGCAGACCCGGAGACGAGACGAAACCAGATCAGACGAAAGAACGCTATAATAACTTTAGTGAGATAATCAACCAGCGAAGAATGTCATCACCATTTGAAGTCAACAGAGCAAGGAAACGGCTTTCATTTATCACAAGAAAGAGACGACCTGGCTACGAAGAATTGACACATGCAAGCAGTGAGTGTTTTCGGACTCGACTTATGAGATACCTACAGTCAGTAAAAGTTCGACAGTTCTTCATAAAGCCTCGTTATTCTAAACATAAAAGGAGCTATTCAAGTATAAATATTAACGGTATGGAAATTAGTCTACCTTCAGTCTTTAAGATATTTTTTTTATCATAGGAGTCTAGTCAGCCGGTTTGGAAAATAACCTCTCGACCAGCTCCATATGGTTTGTCCAAGAGGAACTTGCTACCATATCTTCGACGTTTTAATTCCTTGTCTTCCTTGCCATCCCAGACTAAATCCTTCGTCTTTATCAAAGATAATCACACAGTACAGCCTATGCTCAAGTGTTACTTTATATTACAAGAATTTGTATTTTACATATTTACTTTGAAAATAAACAGTTCATTTGGTGAGTCCATTAAGAAATCTACGCTATGCCGCATATAATTATAGTTAACGCAGGACATATCATTTGGTGTGTCTATTAAAACGCTACGACCTGCCGTATATAATTATG
The DNA here is from genome assembly GCA_963920705.1 of Odiellus spinosus. Classification (NCBI taxonomy): domain Eukaryota; kingdom Metazoa; phylum Arthropoda; class Arachnida; order Opiliones; family Phalangiidae; genus Odiellus; species Odiellus spinosus. The sequence continues at coordinate 896,504 of CAWUCO010000183.1, forward strand.
GGTAATGCAGCCTACTCTTTTGCATTTTCTGAATCCTTGAGGTTAAGGGAAATTACTTATACTCCGTAACGTGGATGGGAAATAAAGAAGTGTGAATCAAATGCACGCTGTTTCTTCTACTCTTCCAATACTCTACATTACTTTTCATCTTTTATTTTAGGTAAGGTTAGGTTAGGCTATGTTACCTTAACGTCGGGGAGGTTATATTTTGGTTTCCCAACTTGTCTTGCTTACTAAACTGGTTATATAATAAATATAAAATATGAAAAGTCCGCATCTCACCTTGCTATTCATTCGCATTAAAAAAGATCTATAAGCAATAGTTCCAGCAACTGCCGAGATAAGCCAGAACAAAAACTGCATTCCAGTTGAGAACGAACTTGGACTTCTTTCGTAAAGCAGGAGTAGCATTGCCAATAACTAATCAAAAATAAAAATCGAATAAATCTTTTTTCGTGTAAAAATACTAGATAGCGTTGAAATAGCGTGACTTTTAAAAAATACGCTCATTTGATTTTTTATACGCGCAATGATCATGAAGAGAATGATTAAGCGTAAAAAAGCACACGAGGTAATGTCAATAAACCTAAATTCGACGCAACTCTTTTTTTACCGTTGTCCGCATCCCAACTAGAACTTTGATTTCCCCAAACTGCGATTTTCTAACGGTAGCGACACCTCTGATCTTTGTTCGTAAACTACCGAAGATGCGCTTTATTCTAACAGAAATTTATAGCAAAATATAGAAGAAATGATCATCAGGCTTACGAAAACGCCCACGTGCTCTGACCTAAATTAACCTCGCTGACTCAATAAAAGTACAGTCAAGGAGGTAAAAATTATTGGGAGCTAACATTGGACCGAAACCCATTCGGACGAAAACCTTGCACAAGCGTTGAAAACTTCGCTCAGCCTAACCTATAATGTGGCTCAAATGGCCGGCGCCCAAGTGTACCGGCTCCCAAATATCCAGTTCCGAGATGCATGTACGTAGAAAATTATAAATTTTTAATCTTACGTAAGTTCCAGTCAAACAGGCTTGTGAGAAATAAAACAGAGATCCACCACGACCAAAATATATTTCATACACCAATTTCAGCAGGCTTGTAATGGCTAGACCGAGTAATAACACCTTTCCAAAACAAAGATGCAAAATACAATTGTAACTGCGGTTAAAAAAGCGAATGACGGCTTCGTAGACTCAAAATCGCATAATTACCATTTTTGTAACGCTTAGTTTTGACCATGAGAAACTACGTTGGATTTTCCACTTCGAACCGCGATATAACTCCGCGAAGAAATTCAACCATAATATAGAGCATGGTACCCAAACCAATACTGTCGTTTGAAAACATTGCGTGAAATCTGGATTATTCGTATACCAAGTTAAATTGGAATCCTGTAATCAAACTTGAATTACATATACTGAAATTTATTTGAAATTATACATTCGGGGAGAAATGGTGTTACGTCTTAGGTAACGTAGGTTTTAAAATTATCCTAATTAGGACCTCTCTTCGCAAAACAAATTGTTTCAGCCCGAAGTTTATCTTTCGAAAGCTCCCGCGAAAGAACTTTCAAAAAGACCATTTAACGAGCTCTAGAAGTGGCAAAGTGAAAGGAATACCGAAAAGATAAAATTTCAAATTCTACTTTTTTTAATTGAAAATGCAGAATATAACCCGAGTAAAGAAATATACGTTGCCTTCCCCTTGATTATCTGGGACAAATCGCGAGGCAGATTAATATTTCTCGAATCTAACCATTTACCGATATTTAAGCTCGTGTTTTCACCTTTTTCAATAAGTTTAGGCACCTTCATCTCTTTCGCTTCAAGTACAATTATTTAAATCTTTAACTAAATAAGCGCTGTAAACGATAAAAGCGATCATTATTTTTTTTTAATTACCATTCTCTATATTAACTCGAATTCGGTAGACGATCGGAATGCCATTATTAAAATGAAATAACGATGATGATGATGATTTTAGTTTTGTGGGAAATAAAATCGAGGGGGCTGACACTAGCGAACTCATGTGAACAAAATTCTTGAACTCTTTGCACTATCAAAGATGACCTCAGAGTTCATAAGAGCTCTAACTTAATGCACTGTCAAAGCTGAACTAAGTGAACTCAGGTGTACAACGAATTCAAGAGTGTCGGACCCTTCGATTAAAATTACGGTTTCTGATATAATTCGTGTTCGATAAAGATATAGAGCCTCAGATGAAGTTCTATATTAATTATTATAGAATTACTTGAATTAGCAACTGATGTAAATTATCGTATATTTTAAAAAGTTTTTTTATTAAAGGAAGATTTGTTGAGTTTATATAGTATCATGATAATAATTTATAAATCTCAAGTCTTGTTTTTTTTCTCGAACGCTAGTTGTACATGTACGCTTTCGCGTATGAAATTCGTCTTTACCGTTATCCTGGATTTGGCGCCGATAGTACAACTACCAAAAGATAACTCAGTTTGAGGTCAATACGCGCTTCCCCAAAAAACTGTACTTAAATTAAGTAAGATCTCTTATAAGACAAGTAATTGTCTTGATGAGTGATTCTCGAATCACTCGCGGAGGCTCATGTTCTCGCTACATTATTGATTGTTCGAGCGAGAAATTAAATGAACTTCACTAAGATATTAGCGCCATCTTCGGGAGGATATTATGAAGTGATATTGATAAGTTTAATGTTTTACATTACTTTTAATTACAACTTAAGGCACATACCGCGTTTTGTAAAAGAGGTACTTAAGCGTATATTTAAAAAAAATAATATTCTTTAGAACTAAAGGATGATACCTCGCTTTTTGAAATGGATAAAAAGGGATCATGAAACGTATGCCATAATTACCACTAATTATAAAGAGGGAACCACGGTCTTGTTGAAGCGCAAATTTTAAATTACTAATATTTACAACTTAAGGATGATATGACATTTTTAAATAGATATTGAAGCGTTTGAAGGAGAAAAACACATTTTTTTTCACATTAGTCACTTTGATGGAGTTTCAAACTATTTCTAATGCTAAAATAAACACTTAAGACTATAGTTCTTACAATAGGTCAAATTTTAATAAAAGATCTAGTTACGAAAAGGAAATTTTGTTTGTGTCGTTAGAACTACTTCAGTTTCACAGTTGTAATGACAACTTACACGTGTTAGTATGGACATGTATAATTACGAATTCCTTAACCAACGTTTAACTTTAAATCGACATATATTATCGTTTTAAATCGTCAGTGCCATTCATCAAGCTAAAATTAGGCTGAGCGAAAATTAAACCATTTTTTAAAGTTTTCTCGTACTTTTCTACAATTTCGACGTTTTGTTTACCAAATGAGCTCAGTACAGTATGTTAATTCGCGAACCGAGATGTCCAAATTTTCTACAAAAATTCAAAATTTCTTGGAAAACTCCTCTGCTTCGAGCCTTCGACTCGTACGATCACAAAAATCGGATCTATATGTAGATGAAGGTGGCGATTCGTTCTTTGACCAGACATAAACGAGACCATATCCAGGTTCGTATTGCTTCAGTACAAATTTAAACATTTTCTTTTATAAACGCCGACTTCCCTATCAAAATTAACTATATTATTTACCATATTTGAATAAATACGATGATGTCACAATTTTTATTTTATTTTTTTTTTGTAGTGTATTGTAACGGCAACCACATATTATAGACTATTCCTCCGTAGTTGCCTGTAACGTAGTTGCAAAATAAATATTATTGTTATCATCGAAACCTTCCACAAATAACTCCGCCAAAATTGACTGAACTTTATATTTCGCTTAATTAAAGGATTATCCACTAATACTGGACAAAAGGCTCTCTAATTGCCTAGTATTAAATAATTTGTCTTTTCTAACTCTAGGCGGAATGGTGTTGGTTGTTATATAGGCCCTTAGAAGCTCCGCCCTTTTCCTTTTTTTATAATTTCGCTGTCCCTTTAAAGAAAATATAATAAATTTACAAAAATTGTCTAACATCTTACGTTTAATAGATTATGTCACGTAAAATCTGCGCAATTTGATTTGAATTTTTAACACAGAGCCCTTATTCCGCGTACAGATAACTTAAATCTGAAAAATGAATATAATTTTAATCGTAGAAGGTTTCGATGAATGGCACTGACGATAATAATATGAGTCGATTTAACGTTGGTTAACGAACTCGTAATTATATCTGTTCATTTCAAGTTGAAATTATAACTCTGAAACTACATTAGTTCTTACTACAAAAATAAAATTTCCCTATAGGTGCCTGGCAACTAGGTTTATTATTATTATTATATTATATTTTTTTTATTATATTATTAAAAATTAAATCTATACTTACCCAAAATGGTGTTTGGCACCATTCATCCAAAATGTTGGAATCCATAAACACCGGAGAATATTTTACGAGCGCGCTTGTAAAATTGTGTCATGAGAATGTAAGTGAAAAAAACTGAACCGCGTTATATTCCAGTACATGTACTTTGTTTCGTATCTATAGTTCTATCAGTTTCGCGAATGAAGTCGAAATCTGTTTTTAAGACGTAACAAGTTGGAAAACCAAAATATCGCCGAGAGCTCCCCAACTAACCTAACCTAGCCCCAGCTTAAATATAATAGATGACTAGAAATAAACTGGTTTCAAATCATGTGCCATTAATATTAAATCAAACTTTAAACACCTCTGGTATACTAGCAATAAAATATATACAAATATTCAAAACTCTACGTTATAAATCAATAGTTTAGTTCTATAATTCGAACAGCGTTTTGGTCATATCCCTCCCACTGAACCGAATTCCCATTCGACAGAACGACAAAATAGCCAAGTTTATAATAAAAAAAGCCAGCTGGCGGGTTTCGCTTGAATGGGATTTCTTCCTATTGAATCGAGACTTTCAATATATATTGATACATTTATCAATGTTACCACAAGTAAATCATCCTTAAGTTTATAAGACGACATACTGCCGTCACAATTAAGTAGATCCGATTTTTTCAGTCCATTGTTTCACTCTAAGTATTCCGAAATTTGTACATAATGACAGCAAGTTCGAATAGTGCCTCCGCAGAGTAAACCATGCTTGAACTCTTACAAATAAGTGAATAACTAGTACCTTTAACTTGGCGCCAGCTTTCAGACAGCTGGGGTTCTTTAGATACATTTTACCCCCATAATAATTGCGGATCACTTATTGTTTTAGACCAACACTAGCAAAGGCTCAGAGTCCCTTATTATTCCTGCCTTTTACTCGCGGCCATGTGTTAGTCCATTTTGGGTTATGTTAAGTTGGGTTGGTTTTGGTAGGATTGGGTTAGGTTAGGTTGTTTTTGGTTGGGTTTGGTTGGAATTTTAGGATGGGTATCCTTGGGTTAGTTTGGTTTTTTAGGGTGGGCACGGACCGTTTATATACCGGACGAGAATTCGGCAGGCCTTCAACAGTACAAAATATCCTTTCTTAGCATCGGCTCTGTAAAGCATGAGAAAATAGTTGTCCAAGGTCGTTTTCCCCCTCATTCAAAGTGGTATACCACATGATCAGCGTAAATTCCGAGTATTTTCGGAGATTTTCCCAGCAGGGGGTGCCAATTTACATTAAGTTTCGATTCTAGGTCGGCAGCCGTCTTTCAGCCGCAGTTTGCAGCCCGTACATATTTACCCTATCGGTTATCCTTATATATTCATATGCTATAAATTAAATTCATATTTTTCAATAAAAAGTCATGCCTGCACGAAATAATATTTTTTTTTTGTTGAAAGAGTTTAACATTAAATATTTGCTAATTAATGTCATTTTTGTAGTTACTTTATAAAGTTATGAATTTAGTTTCGCGGGCTCATTCTGAGTTTGAACTTCAATGGAAAGAATTGTAAATAGAGGTGGATTTGCTTATCTTAAAAACGGCTATTTATTCAATCATAACAAAGTCAAGAATGCGTCCTGTTATTATGTATGGTTAGTTAGGGTAAGTTTGGACTCATCTAAGTTTGGACACTTTTGCAATTTTAATTATTACTAGCTGGTAGTGAATTTTTCCGGCGACTCGGTAACACGATTTAGCCCTACTCATAAGCTTTCCAAAAAAAATACAAAAAGTTCGTTGGAAGACGCGTTTCCAAAACAGAGGACAAATATGGAAGTATGCGAACTTTTCATAATTAAACTTGTTAAAATTTGAGGAATGTTCATCTCATACTTGTTTTAAATAAGGTCTCTTTTCTTTTCTATCGATTAGAGTGGTTAGCGGCTTGGAATTATAGTAAATTCAATCATTATATTTCGATTCGTAACCTTAACCCTTGCCTTTTAAATAAAGAATTTGTATGACACACTTTTTCTGACAGGCTTATGGGGTGGCTAAGTTTGGACAGTAAGGAAACTCTTAATATAATGTTAGATTTTCACTTTGAATTTTAGATTCGTTTCTACCGAGGTATATTTTACGTAAACTAAAGTCTATTAAACAACTATGGTGTAAGAGGAAACCAGATGACGTATGGGTGATATGAGAAGAAAGACATTGAAAGCGAGTCTTTTAATTACATTTGTCTTTACTACAGTGAAGCTAATTAGCAGATTTTTTTTTCAAGGTATTTGGAAATATACCTCTAGGGAACAATACACGAAAAATTTTAAGTTTTGAATCAATTTTTTTTTGCAATAAAAAAAGCATTGTCCAAAGTTAGTCCTATGCTGTCCAAAGTTTGACGACCCCCGTCCAATCTTTTCCTCTTTTGTCCAATCTTAGGGGTTTTAATTTACATTAGAAAAATGATTATAAGCAAAATTTAACTGTTTATAAAATTGAAAAAAACGTTAGGAATCTCATAAAGAACGTCGGGTTGGCCTAATTGTCGCATATTTTATTGGCAAACCATTTTGGCAAACTTGTCGCAAGTTTGCCCTGGACCCTATTTGACGCAAATTTTTTTTCCCTGCAAACTTGTCGCAAGTTTTAGCCATGCCAAAACCAATATAAATACTAAAGAAATGGCGTTTATTGATAAGTCTAAACAAGTTTCTTCTACAATGATTTATTTAATTATGTATTTATTTCAAGAATATTATTAATAGTTATGGTGCAGGTTACAACAGGAAACATTTTAGGCCATTTTTTATGGTACCAAAATTTGTTTTTACCACGAAATTCGTTGGCGCAAGTTTTTTGAATAAGGGCAAACCACTTTCAAAAACCGGTTTTTCTGCCAGAAATTGGTAAGTTACCACCTGGATAATTTTTCTTAGATACATACTAATATATTCTTACCCATTCCAGCCGTTTTTAGCACGAAATTCGTTGGCGCATGTTTTTTGAATAAGGGCAAACCACTTTCAAAAACCGGTTTTTCTGCAAGAAATTGGTAAGTTACCACCTGGATAATTTTTCTTAGATACATACTAATATATCCTTACCCATTCCAGCCGTTTTTAGCACGAAATTCGTTGGCGCATGTTTTTTGAATAAGGGCAAACCACTTTCAAAAACCGGTTTTTTTGCAAGAAATTGGTAAGTTACCACCTGGATAATTTTTCTTAGGTACATACTAATATATTCTTACCCATTCCAGCAGTTTTTAGCACGAAATTCGTTGGCGCATGTTTTTTGAATAAGGGCAAACCACTTTCAAAAACCTGTTTTTCTGCCAGAAATTGGTAAGTTACCACCTGGATAATTTTTCTTAGATACATACTAATATATCCTTACCAATTCCAGCCGTTTTTAGCACGAAATTCGTTGGCGCATGTTTTTTGAATAAGGGCAAACCACTTTCAAAAACCTGTTTTTCTGCCAGAAATTGGTAAGTTACCACCTGGATATTTTTTCTTAGATACATACTAATATATCCTTACCCATTCCAGCCGTTTTTAGCACGAAATTCGTTGGCGCATGTTTTTTGAATAAGGGCAAACCACTTTCAAAAACCTGTTTTTCTGCCAGAAATTGGTAAGTTACCACCTGGATAATTTTTCTTAGATACATACTAATATATCCTTACCCATTCCAGCCGTTTCTAGCACGAAATTCGTTGGCGCATGTTTTTTGAATAAGGGCAAACCACTTTCAAAAACCTGTTTTTCTGCCAGAAATTGGTAAGTTACCACCTGGATAATTTTTCTTAGATACATACTAATATATCCTTACCCATTCCAGCCGTTTTTAGCACGAAATTCGTTGGCGCATGTTTTTTGAATAAGGGCAAACCACTTTCAAAAACCGGTTTTTTTGCAAGAAATTGGTAAGTTACCACCTGGATAATTTTTCTTAGGTACATACTAATATATTCTTACCCATTCCAGCCGTTTTTAGCACGAAATTCGTTGGCGCATGTTTTTTGAATAAGGGCAAACCACTTTCAAAAACCGGTTTTTCTGCCAGAAATTGGTAAGTTACCACCTGGATAATTTTTCTTAGGTACATACTAATATATTCTTACCCATTCCAGCCGTTTTTAGCACGAAATTCGTTGGCGCAAGTTTTTTGAATAAAGGCAAACCACTTTCAAAAACCGGTTTTTCTGCAAGAAATTGGTAAGTTACCACCCGGATAATTTTTCTTAGGTACATACTAATATATTCTTACCCATTCCAGCCGTTTTTAGCACGAAATTGAATGAAAAAATTGAACGTTTGACGAAAATAATTTTATGTATAAAGAAAGACACTGCGGGTAAGTTGACGCATCTATATTTATTTTGACTATTAAAGCACATTTATACTATTAATTACAAATTTTTTTTATAAAGTAAGGAATAAATTTGCAATCGGTGAATATTGGTAATTACGGAGAACAATTTTAACTGAGAATACATAATTAATCATGTTAAAGGTTTTTCGGATTTTTCAAGTATCTATAAAACATAAGTCGTTACAGAGTGTTAGTTATAATTTTATAGGCCTGTGCGAGTAGTAAATTTTGGGTGTCGAGTCGAGTACGAGTAATATAAAATTTTCTTGTCGAGTACTCGAGTAATTTGATTTGGGGAAAAAAGGCAGTCGAGTACCAACCGAGTAGTGAAAATCATAATGGGTAGTGCGAACAATTGAATTTAATGTTAAATAGGTTTAAATTAAAAACGAATTACATGATTATTACAACAAATAAAAAATTTCCCCCAAAAATATTGATTTTATTCCCCTTTCCCATTAAGAATGGTTCGGTTCATTTTTTACTCCAGTACTCGAGCGACATTTAAGTTTTGACGAGTAATTGGAGGGAAATTTTTTGCTACTCGAGTACCTTTCGACTATTAGAAATTTGGTGTGTCGAGTATCGAGTCGAGTACTCGACGAGTAATTGTTGAGTATCGAGTACTCGCACAGGCCTAGGGTTTTTAACCACATTCTGCTTCTATAAAAATACATATTCACATTACAAATTCGCCAGAGTACGTTATAGAAGTGCAGTTCTATTTTAAGGTTTTTACCGTACTTATACAGTTTCATTTAATACATTTTCCGTAATAAGTGCAGTGTCGCTACGGTTTAGAGACCGTAATAAGCGAAAGGCTTTTTCATTTAGCCTTAAAATACGAGCGGAGATACATAGTGATCGATACCCGAACGAGTACAGTCCAAGACAATAAATCAATGTTAGTTCGGGAATGTTTCTGTTTGTACTTGATTAAGAAAGGTATTCTTATTGGCGGAAAAACTCAGGAAGGAGAAAGCCCTTTTCGTTTGGCTTGAAAATAAGGCATGGAGTGAGTGGTTAAGGTAATGATCGCAAAAGGTTCCAATTTAAACGAGATTGACAACAGCGATATGCAACGCCGTCTGACTCTCCCCGTCAACTTTGTTAATATCAACGCCTTTGCTAATGAGCACGGCAATGACGGTTCTGTTACCATTTATAGCCGCAACATGCAGCGGCGTTTGTCCATCCGAATTAACCATGTTAACGTCAGCGCCATTGTCCGCGAATAAAAAGGCCATCTCCACTGGGTTCAGCCGAGAAGCTCGGTGTAACACGGTGTCGCGTGTTTCTGGAGTTAAGTTGACATCCGCCCCATTGGCTAACAAAGTATGGGCAATGTTCCTCAGACCGGACGAACAAACCTCGTAGAGAGGCGTGAGATCGGTACTACTTCATTCGTCGTTATTACTTTAGTCGAAAACGGGGCTAAAATAAAAGCCGTTGACCGGGATGGATGTACCCCGTTAGCCTCTCGTAGCGGATTCGAAAAGGTACTTTCCACTTTGATTGATAACGGCGCTGACATTCAGGCGTTGGCTTTTGATGCTCAAAGAGCCGTAAATCTGGCTTCTCAACGCGGACATATAGCAGTTGTTAATGTCCTTTTAAATTGAGGCTGTTTGGTTAACCAGACGGATAACTCGGTCGAAACTCCGCTTAACGATGACGCTGCCTTTGACGAAGCGGATATCATCGTCGCATGAATATTTTGCCAGGGTATGTTGTAGGAGTTCCATTTTATTTCTTCGGCGAAATTAGCACCGTTTCACTTTAGTATGGTTGTTGCGTTGACAGTACTTTCAAGTAACACACCCGTGTAATCTGGATTTTGTGCGTGTACGCGAGCGTATGAGCTCGATCCAAATGTTTCTATTTCGAATGCGACGGCATTTCTTTCTCGTCTGCACATTGCTTTTAAGGCGTTGTAATGGTTCTAGCAGTGTTAGAGTCAAAAGTTTCAACTGGAACTCTTCCGAACCGTTTTAAGAGGTGTCTTGTTCTGGGGTTTAATGAGTTGCGATGATAAACTCATATTTGTCCAGTATTAATATCACGGTTATTAAGATACTGTTCAGCACACAGTTACTAAACGTCTCTGTATACAATATTTTGTTAAATAGGAATACATGATATTAGGAAAATGAATAGAAGCTTGTGCACTTGGTGGCGAAAAACACGTTTTTTGATAAACATCTACCTTAGGCAGAATGTGGTTATCGACCTCTAAGAAGGCGTTATTAGAATGCTAGTCCGAAAACCTTTACTTATATTCAAGAACAACTTGCGTAAACTAGTTAGTCATTTTTTAACATTAAGGCACTATCTCGTCTTAAATTTGCCCCTTCAAAATCATCTTTTCTTAAACACTCAGCCTTACTTTGACTGGGCAATTTGATATGGCGAAGGTCATTTGCTGACCAAGAAAAGAAGACGAGTTTAAAGAGCCTTTAAAAAACCGAGATAGTCCCTTTTACAGCATTCCATTCAGTTTTAATTAAATTAATTCATTACGTACTAAATCTTAAAATTTAATATTAAAATTACGTTATTCCCCAATTAATTTTGAATGGGCTAGATTTGAAATTGCAATTATATGGTTTAAACGTTACTTTCATTTATACATTTTTAAATTTATTAACAGTTAAATTATGTATTTTTTAAAACAATTTCTTAATAATAATTCCCCACCCCCCTCTCCCACCCTCCTTGATTAAACGATTGTGACATTAGCACCCTTACGAAGCCAGAGCTCTGAGCCCTGGTCAAAGGACCCATTCGTAAAGATGCAGCCACCCGTTTTTAAAGGCCCTATCCGGTCTGTAATTTTTCAATTTAACATCACCTTCCCTTATTCACACAGACTACCTTTGGCTCTATAATTTGTTGTGACCAAAGTCGTCTGTTAAGCTACAAGTAGAAGGCGACTTTAAAAATAGCGGATGGGGCCTTTAAAGAGGTATAGAGTTTCGTTAAGCCTATTTCATTAAAATAATAACCTTTTGAGTCAATCCCGTACCCAAAATTGATATGCGAACTATTGGGACATCTCAACAACTCTTTTATTCTTTAAGAGATATTTTGACCTTTCATGGACGCTTGGGAAAGACTTATTTAAGGTATAGAATGACTGCCACCCCCTCCATCATCTCTCTACGAGTTTCAGCCCCGGCTTCGGGCTACTTATGGATTACGTGTTCGGTCCTATAATTACAAAATTTAAATAAAAAAAATCACTATAATTTAAGATAATCTATCTATAACTGACAGAACAAAAGTGTTCCGAGCATGAGGCGGGGGAACGACCCCTGCTTCATTAATTGGTGGGAAAACTTTTGTTCCTGTGCTCCTGGCTAAAATATAGTTCCTACAGAATGAGGGTAGGCAGTCAGTGAGAATTGGTCTTTTTCATTTTAATCTACGTGAATGCCTCTTAAAATTTGAGGTTTTTAAAGAATTTACTTAGTTTAAGTTCAATTTATTCGCTTTTCAAATTATTCAGCTGCCTTTCTATTTCCAGCATTGGAGCGGCTACTTGTGTTTTATTGGTCTACGTAAAAAGGCATCCAACCTCCTTGGTTTTAGCATTTTCTTTCGCATTACGGTTTATGTTAGACGGACTACTACGCTGGTAGATTGAGCCTTTCCAGAAAGAAAACCGATAATCATATTTTGGCGGCTCGAAAGAGGATTTTCGTATGTACCTCTTGCTTTATTTTCGAAAATTCCTAATCTTGATCACTTTAATTGCACTTTTTTTTATTTTCTTTTTTCTTTAAATGTACGAGAAATTACGAGAAATTTTTGACACTGTGACTTTAAACCAAAATATTATGTTAAAAATTGTGTTATTTCTGAATGCATTGAGAACAACTGTAATATGTTATATTTGAGTACTTGGGATTGTTTTCGCATGGGTCGTGCAACCATCTACAGCAATTAACACACATTACGTAGTGAATGGTTTCATCAAATCCAGGACATGATTTGGCTTCGCATATAGTTACGGCGTTTTCCTTTTTGTACTTTAGTAGCCAAGTACTGATTTCGGCTTCGGTTTCGGTGCGTTTGCATGGTATAGGGTTCCATAACCGCAGACTTAATGATTCTTTTTGTGATTTATCAATTTCAGAATGTATTATTTTTTTGCTTTTAGCAGGTTTTTCAAGTATTTTGGATTTGATTTTTAAAGAGTTGATGTGGAACGCCCATTTTCTACCCTTCAGAGAGGATGAAGGTACACGAGTCCTTTCCGCTTTGAGAAATGAAAAGAAGTAATACAGCACGTAAACTCCACAATCATTGCTTTGATTCGGTTGAGTTGGGCAATCTTTGCTAACTTCTAAAGCCCATTCGTTGCGATCGAAATTTAAATTGGCAATCTGATACGTTAAAATAACAAAAGTTAAGAGGGTTTTCATATGTTTACTAATGCTTTCAGGTAGTGTATGTAACCCATCTAATACACAAATTTTTTTCTTTTCAAAATTTATCAGACCTAAAAACCAATGAACACCACATTTTTTTGAAACATCAAGAGGAAATAAAATTGCCAAAACATCTTTATTGGCTGCTTCATTGCGCTGTAAGTATCCAAATGCCGTTTGATAGTGGCGTGAAATTTCTTTTTTGTTGACCAGCATACCATGCAAGGCCTTATGCAAATTACAAAACATACCACTTTCTACCACCAAAACTTGTTTTTCAGCATTTAGCGCTTTTACCATATTTTGTAAACAGTTTTCTATTAGGAAACTGCTTATTTGTTGGTTGTTCTTAAGGGTTATTGTTTCCATATTCATTTCAAAATCTTTAATATCCACCAACTGCTGAACAGCTTCAAAGTCTAAAACTATTTCATCATTTTCACTATTTGATGATCCTGAGCTCGTGTACTCGGATGTAGAACCCGAAATAGTTGTAGGTTCCACTTCTTTTACATCCGATTGTTTCATCCTTTCTATTAGTTTATTAAGCCCCATTTGGTAAGAGTTTGAACTATGAATTTCCTCTTTTTCCAAGGTAGGCATCTGACGTTCAAGTGAATTAACATTTGTACTAAGAAGTGAAACAGTTTCATGGGCATCTAATTTGGGAACTTTATCATTATTTGTTTGATCTATTATGTTGCTTGGCCTATCTTGAGACTTTCCTGAACCTGGACTGTGTTCTTTGGCTTCATCAACACCACGATCGACTATTTTCGGAAGCGTGCAACTATCCATTTCTTCAATTGTATCATGATTTTTGATACCTAAAACATTATTCGCTGTTTCATCGGATTTTGTTGAAACTAATTCGTTGGACTGTTTTGACTCAATTAAACCAACGTTGGTGAAACTAATATTTTTTTTGGCTCTTGGAGTTTGTGATTCTCTAGATTTCTCCAACATTTTATGTTCTTCAATTTCATTTGTTTTTTCGGATATGGACATTCTATCCGGTGAATGTTCAAGGGTGCTTGTAGGATAGTCAAAATCCATTTCATCTGAATCGTCATTTACAAGCGAAATATTAATATCTTTGAGATATTCATCCCCATAAAGACCTTCTTGATCACAAAAAGTTGAATCTGGGGCAGCAGTAAAGGAGTAGTCGTAGTCATCTCTTCTTGGTTTTTTACGACCACTGCGAATCTTTGGTATAAGCAGAGATTTCGCAGTTACAGATTTGCTCATTTCGGTCCCAAGTAACCGCTTAACTGCATATATGTGGAAACAGCCATTAATTCCGCAAGTACAGGTTTTTTTTTCTATATCCACAGCGGAATATAAGCCATCTAATGGGTTTCTTACGACAAAGCACTTATTTTTAGGTTCATAGGTTAAAAACTGATTTTCAATGTTGATTGATGCCAAAGCTTCGTACGCGATATTTGTTGAGGTAGATTTTCTTTTTTTACACTCGTTAACGGAGTTGGACTTTAATTTGTCAATAATTTCTTTGTTAGTCCAGAAATTAAACTTGGGCAATATTTGTAAGTCTGGGTTTTGATTACCGGGTAATTTAGTGTCTCTTAAATTGCTTTTTAATGTGTAAGAACCCAAATCCTTGTAAGCTCGATTCATCTCTGACAAATTTGTTAGTTGGAAATTTGCAATAGCTATGACCGCATCATTTACTTTTAATTGTTTGCCACCAATAAATTTTTTGAAGTCGGCATGAAGGCTTTCACTGAGGTTATTAGTGGGAACACAGTTTTTAAACGCTGCAAAACGCTTTGTTACAGCTTTTATGCAGCCTTTGCGTAAAGCATTCTTTATGTTTTTATCGGCATATATGACAAAGTCTTTAGTCCAAGTCTTTTTCAAAGTTTCGTAGAGTTCATCAAATTTTTCAATTGTATCGCAATTTATAAGGTCATTAATATGCTTCGAATAACCTTTTAGGTTTTCAGGATCTGCGTTGACTTTTGTAGTAAGAAATTCTCTCACATTTTGTTTCAGATGATTTTGACAGAAAAGTAGGTTGTTTTTCGCAGTTAAACAGCTTGTCGAAATCGCTTTAATTAAACCCAATTCTTGGTCGCACATAATTGGTACATTGTGCCCGTAATTATCTAGCTCCAGTTTATGGGCTACAAAATCTCTCCAGAAATGAGTGTGCGTTGCCATGTGTTTTCGATTGTGAAGCAGGGCAAATGTGCACATTAAAGGATTTCCTTCTAATTCAGTATTTTTCATAGCAACAAATGATACGTAAAAGTTCCCTATTTCGAAAGTCGTATCGTATGAAATCATTTGCTCCAAATCAGGATCGAAAGCCGATGCTTTTAATAATCTCAAAGAAAGATTAAGAACCTCAGGAACAATCAATACAACGTAAAAATCGTCATCAAATGAAATGTAAGATATGATGTCTTTAAACGGTCCGCTCGCCAGTTCCATTAAATTATAATATGGATCATCTGATATTTTTTCTTCATGATCGACAGAGTATTTGAAATTTTGAGCCTGTTTCAATTTTCTGGCGCCTATGTCTTCTACATTGTCATAACGCACCTCTACTTCACTAGGCTCAAATCTTTTGGATTTATAGGTTTCTTCAGTTTTTCGTGTAGTTTGAATGTACGCCATTCGAGGATTTACACCGATTTACGCTTTATCTTTAAGTTCTTTTCTAACCGATGGCATAGTTTGCGCATAGAGTCGGTTTGATTTAGTGGCGTTACCGTGCTTTCGTCGTTGTACAAGCTTTTCATCCCCCGAATATTGAACTATTATAGCCATTTCAATTCTATTTTTATTTTCTCTAAGTTTATATACAGTTTTGGAAAATCTAGGATCTGTTTCCTGCCCTGTTCCCTTTTTTAGGTAGTAATGTTTTCTTATAACAGGCTTGTTAGTACTCATTGAACCACTACCTTAACATAAAATACGGTCAGAATTGACTGCATCAGCTTCTTGCTCGATTGGGACTCGAAATACAAAGATATCGCCCCCCTTTGGAATCACACTGTCAGGCAATGGAGTCGTGTACACAGCACCATCTTGTTTTCCCTTTGAAACTGCTTTGAGTAATGTTTCGGCTTCTTTCGTTGTTAATTTTTTTCTGATGTTTTTACGGTATGGTTCATGTTTAACCGCATGGGAAGCATATTTATCAACACTATCACCATTTGCATTTTCGTTGGTAGGGTGGCAATGCTCATATTTGTTAATTGTTGGCTGCACTGCAACACCATCAACACTTTCATGGCTATCTTCACTGTTAGTGCCATTAGATGTAGCCATATAGCCTGTGCTTTCAAATCGATCCATGTTATCATTGGATGAGTCGTCCTCTTTCATTGAAAGGGAAGTACCAGGGTTGACCTGGCAATTTGTTTTGTTTCCAGAATCCAGATTTTCAATGGATTTGGTGTTTTTTACTCGATCCACATTTTTATTGGATGAGTCGTCCTTTTTCATTGAAAGGGAAGTACCAGGGTTGACCTGGCTATTTGTTTTCTTTCCAGAATCCAGATTTTCAATGGATTTGGTGTTTTTTACTCGATCCATATTTTTATTGGATGAGTCGTCCTCTTTCATTGAAAGGGAAGTACCAGGGTTGACCTGGCTATTTGTTTTCTTTCCAGAATCCAGATTTTCAATGGATTTGGTGTTTTTTACTCGATCCATATTGGATGAGTCGTCCTTTTTCATCGGACTAGTTGGCTTTGAAATACTATTTACACCAACACAGGAACCTGGTCCCTCGATAGGATCAGCGAGACTGCGTTGATTCGCAACAACACCGTCTGAAATTACAAAAAAAGGTCCGAAAGAACAGAGAAAAAGGTTGATATCTAGTTCTTCTAAAAATTTTTCAAAAAGCTCCACAAAAAATTCATTCAATAATGGAACTCGGTTGATGGTAAATTCTTTTACGCTAAATGATGTTGATCCTAGAAAGTTTTTTCTCATTGGTTTATATTCAAGTTCAACTACTATTGTATCTTCGGGTAAACTAGATTGTTCAGCATCAATTTTCTCTCTGACTATTTTCAAAATTTCAGTTTCATTTCTTTTACGCCTTAATTTTGACTGTGGTTTAATTTCCATATTTTTCAACTGTTCTGATCGTGTTAATACATTGTAACTTCGAAGTGGGGCTCCAGGTTTCTTCGAATGAGCATACGGAGTTTTGAAAACATTCCACGTAGGAGGTGGCTTAGCCAAACTCTCCCTGCTTTTTACTCGATCCATATTTCCAAAGGAAGAGTCGTCCTTTTTCATTGAAAGGGAAGTACCAGGGTTGACCTGGCTATTTGTTATGTTGCCAGAATCCAGATTTTCAATGGATTTGGTGTTTTTTACTCGATCCATATTTTTATTGGATGAGTCGTCCTTTTTCATCGGACTAGTTGGCTTTGAAATACTATTTACACCAACACAGGAACCTGGTCCCTCGATAGGATCAGCGAGACTGCGTTGATTCGCAACAACACCGTCTGAAATTAAAAAAAAAGGTAATAATTAACCCAAAATAAGTCGCACTTTAAATTTCTGTTCCTAATTTCTTCGTCACGAGTTTCGCTATAAAACTTTGGTAAGGCCGCCTAAAACGCGAGACTGTCAAAGCAAATATACTATAACCTTTTACAGTCGGACCTACCTAAATGTAAGCTATCCAAAACTTGAAACTTTTACATTATGGCATAATTAGACAAAATAAGTCGTACTTTAAATTTATTTCCTAATTTCTCCGTCACGAGTTTCGCTATAAAAATCCGGCGGCTTAAAACGCGAGACTGCCAAAGCAAATATACTATAACCTTTTACAGTCGGACCTACCTAAATGTAAGCTATTCAAAACTTGAAACTTAACATTCTGGCATAATTAGCGATCATACACGGAACTTGGTGATACATTATGTACATTTATTTAATAATTAATATATCTCGTTATATCTACAGCAGCTAACGAGTAATACGAAACTCAGTAGTGGCGGTTATTAAATCCGCCCCCACCCCCCCCCCCCTTATCCTCACAGTTAGGTTGCAGAAGTTAAGTTTAAAACTGATTGTTACAATAGGTTTTCCTTTTTCAATTAAACGAAATTAAATTGAGCATAGCTTACCTCTATTCATCCTATGAGATATAGGCCTAAAAAGCAATAGAAAAACTTTCTTAAAAGCTTTAAAAGTTTGTAACGCGTACTTCACGCCACTGACGCCAGTAACGGAACAAAGCGTCTAGGTTGACGGAGTTCTGGCGCCATAGCTGGCGCAAAGAGGATGTGCGGCGGAGGGATGGAAATAAACCGGTTTCACTGGATAAATGTTCCGAAGAATTGTGTTTATATCCGTCCTTAATGGGTACTGGCAATTTCTCGTTTTTGTATGCAAAAACTAAGTCGAGCATATACGTTCAGGTCATACACCGGAGCAACCATTAGGCTACCTTTTAATGTATTTTCAATGGCGTAAAATTATCCGGTAGGCGTCACTCAACTAGGCCTGACGGAGTTTGACAATGGAAAAGAATAGAGAATTTACTTAATTTATTTTAAAAGTATTCGTTATTGAGCTTCTCAACAAAATCTTTTAATTAACAAGCACCAAGTGCAGAAGATCCCCTAAACATTTGTAACAGAACATTTATCCAGTGAAATCGGTTTATTTCCATCCCTCCGCCGCACATCCTCTTTGCGCCAGAACTCCGTCAGAGAGAACTTAGAAAGGGAGTGGAAGGTCCCCCTTCACCCTACTAAACGTGATGTCGCCCAAATAAGTCGTCGCGTTCCACGAATGTCGAGCTTTCATGCCAGGCGAATTTCCGGTTTAGATAGGTTACAAACGCATCATGCCGGGAATTGGCCTGGCCAGATAAGTTTTAGCAGACGACGTTGCGCTACATTACAAATCCCACCTTCCACTCCCTTTCTAAATTCTCTCTGGTCAACCTAGACGTTGCTGGCGTCAGTAACTCATTCTATCCGTTTTCGAAAGCCGCAACGGTAACTCCTAAAATTCAACGTTTCTCCAAAATTCAACGTTCCTCTTTAATTAAAATAAATTGGATTTTAAAATGTCTTCATTTCGCCAAAGAGGGGGAAGGTTATGGAGAAAGAGAAGATTGGAAAACAACGATAGGGGATATTGTAAGTATTATTTTAAATAAACAATGACTTAATCCGATCTTAGTGCGCGTTTTTTAAAACCTTTGTTCTATTGTTTATTTGACATTCAAAGGGAGGCTGAAAAAGTAATTAGATTATTACTTGATCGTGGTATAAAACACGATATGTGTAGTTGTAAGTATGCAAATTATTTCCAGATTTGCGAGGCAGACCGGGTCAATTTATTTTTTTTATATATTTTCGGATCTGGTCTTTAAAATGGTAGGCCTGACTCGTCTCTAGGCGGTAGTGAAGGGGCCCTTGTTTATACGCCAAATATGACTTGTCAATGAATGAATATTTATTTGCCCTTAAGTACAGTAAAAAGCACTACAAGTACATACATACTTAAAAACAAAATTAAATAAATTAAAACAAAACAAAATACATACAGCTGTTCGATAATCTCAACAAAGTACGTTGGTGGACGCGCAGTTTCCCCACCATTGTACCATGGTCTTAGTGACCACAACCAGACTGCGCTCCCCCAATGGAACCCGCACACTTACAAATGCCTCCCTTCTACCTTTGGTAATGCTTTTTAGTTGATGTTCTTATAGAAAGGGGAAATCTTATACTTTTTATCGACCTTGTAAC
Source organism: Odiellus spinosus (assembly GCA_963920705.1). Taxonomy (NCBI): domain Eukaryota; kingdom Metazoa; phylum Arthropoda; class Arachnida; order Opiliones; family Phalangiidae; genus Odiellus; species Odiellus spinosus. The sequence continues at coordinate 916,408 of CAWUCO010000183.1, forward strand.
CAACAAATTGGACCTGTTTCTATGGAAAATAAACCCTTTTCAAGAATGTCTGCTTTCATAACATCATGTATTGCGTAGCATAAATGCGGTTTTTGGTGATATTCCACAGACAGCAATTGTTTGAAATCCCCAATCAACAATCACTGTAGTTTTATTTGTAATAGTGGCAACAAAGAAAGATCTCTTGACAATTTTTTAAATAAGCGACTGGAGTAACATTAAATTTTTACTTGTAGGTGCTGCATTTAATGTTGAAAAAGATGAAATGGAAAGTGTTTGTTAGTGTTTTATAATTTATCCTTAAAAAACTTCTTTCCAGCTAATAAGTAATCTAAAAACCACGTTTGTACAGGCCATCGTCCAAATTTCCTTGGATACACCATATTTGGGGATGAAAAAGGGGTCGACTTCCTCAAGTATATTGGATACAAAGAAAGTATGGCTATAGGATATCGAAAATATTCTTAACTTTAGTATCGGTACCCAATTTTAAATAAATATTTTTTGCAGGTTTCATGCATAAGGTGAAAATTTGCGGGGGAGCCCGATCTGATTCAACGCTGGAAAAATTAGTTCCATTTCTCGAAGAAAGAAATTTTACCGAGCAAGGAATTTTTTTTATCGGCAATACGGAATTAATGAAGGTAAGATATATTTTTCTAGTAGCGCGAGAATGGGAGAGAGAGATAAGGGTGGGGGGAGAGATTGATTTGGGGGGAAAGATTGATTTGAGGGATAGAGATTTGGGGGAGAGAGAGATAGAGATTTGGGGGAGAGATAGAGATTTGGGGGAGAGATAGAGATTTGGGGGAGAGAGAGAGATTTGGGGGAGAGAGAGAGATTTGGGGGAGAGAGAGATAGAGATTTGGGGGAGAGAGAGATAGAGATTTGGGGGAGAGAGAGATAGAGAAAGGGGAAAGTGAGATAGAGAAAGGGGAAAGTGAGATAGAGAAAGGGGAAAGTGAGATAGAGAAAGGGGAAAGTGAGATAGAGAAAGGGGAAAGTGAGATAGAGAAAGGGGAAAGTGAAATAAAGAAAGGGGAAAGTGAGATAGAAAGGGGAAAGTGAAATAAAGAAAGGGGAAAGTGAGATAGAAAGGGGAAAGTGAAATAGAGAAAGGGGAAAGTGAGATAGAGAAAGGGGAAAGTGAGATAGAGAAAGGGGAAAGTGAGATAGAGAAAGGGGAAAGTGAGATAGAGAAAGGGGAAAGTGAGATAGAGAAAGGGGAAAGTGAGATAGAGAAAGGGGAAAGTGAGACGGAGAAAGTGAGATAGACTGCTAAACAAGAAAAGTTGAGTTTAATATTTGTTTTAATTTAAAAAAAAAAATAAAATGTTTTTCAGTTTCAAAAAACAAAAGATACGAAAATTTTGACGGAACTCAAAAAAAATTTTCATTCATTCTTGGACCATTTTAAAAAAAAATAGTTCTATTGTAATTGGACCCTTTCTGTGTTCAGGGCAGCCTGATTTGTGGACTTTTGGAAATCCCAAATAATTAATATCCCAAGTAAGTAGTATTTGATACTTAAATACTGGGAACCCATCCAAAAAGAATATGTTGTGTTTAAATTCCAACAGTTTCATTTTTTCTTGGTGCTTTTATTAGTCATTTGTCTTTTCTAAATACACAAATTGAAAAATCTGTCAATTACGACAGGTATAAGGTTTAAGATAAAAAAAAAATAATTCTGGTTGGATGGAGCTTAATTGTCTTACTTTTGTTTAATTATTTTACTAATATTAAAAATGCTTTTTAGATATTTTTCTTATAGAAATGTAAGTATTTAAACAGATTTCATTGCAATTGGGGTTGTGAGTACAACTAAAAAACATTTAATTACTTTAGGTCTCCAAATGAGGATTTGAAAAGAAAAATAATTGAAAGAATATCAAGATTCCCCATCAGAACGAAGGTAACAAAATCGGAATCGGAAGTTGCACTCTCTCCATTAACCCCATGGGAGGGTAAACTGCTCCGCACGCTCGGTGTCGCGGTGTCAGACAATAAAATAAGTAAAGAAGATGTAAGTATTTTTTTTTTTTTTTTTATTTTTAAAAATTATACGAAGTTTAATTATTTATATTTTAATGTTAAGCACCCCACCCCCATATTTTCCTTAAATTATACTTAAAAGTTTTTTGGTTAGATAATTTTATATCATTATTTATTTACGCGATTTCGTATAAGATAATTACCTAAGCAGCCTGCATACCCTCCATCAAATAAATAAATAACCATGGACGTAGTATATATAGCTAAGAGGTTTAGTTCCTGAGCAAAATCCTATGGCGGTTCCAATTTCAGCGTTGGGGCCACTCTATGGTATAATTTGTCCATGGTTTAAATTAAATTACATAAAATTTATATTACATAGGTACCCTGAAAAAAAAAAAAAAAAAAAAAAAAAAAAAAAAAAAAAAGCTTTAATGGCAAACTTTTTTTTAAAGAAAAAAAATGTTCTGGCATTTGTGATATAAAGAGAAAGCGTCTCTGGGAATAATTATAAGATTTTTTAAAATTTTAATGAATGCAAATTTTTACAAAATAAATTTTAATTCTAGTCTTTGACGATTTTTATTTACGCAAAAATACATTGCGTTTTTCGAAAATGGTGGTAGGACCGAGCCCCAGTGTGTTCTAAGACAAAAATGTTCAATGACGTTTTGTCGTACGGGGCGCGTTCAATTTGTACAGTGGAGCATTAGTGCATGTAAATATTTTTTATTTCATTAAATTTTGGGCGAGTGACTTTGATAGGGTTGCGGATGGGGTTCAATTCATTTTCCATATAACTATGAAAAGGACTATCTGTCTTGGTCGATTTCCAAAAGCGAGTCTAGAAACCATCGCTTAAATTTTGGCGGGGGAAAACTTTTGTCACGTGATCGTCCGCCATTTTTTTGTAGTGTGAAATTTTGGTCTGCTAAACGGTCTGCCCGTCAATAACAAACAAACCGATAAAGACTAGATAGCGACAGACTAACAACATGAATTTGGTTTGTGAAAGTAAAATTAGAAATATTCTGGCAGCCTGTTTAAAGGATTATTGTCTATGGCTGTGGTTGAAAAAAGAAATGGTTTAAAAATTGAACAAGGGCTCTGGAATAGGTTCATTTGCTAAGAAACGATAAATACATGCTATTACTCTTCTATTATTCAGCAATTAAAATTCGCGTTCGTCCAAACAAACCGCGTTTGACGTAATATTTTACTCCCAAAACGCGGAAGGTTTGTCTGTGCACAAAAAACCCCCCGTGTCGTCCTCATGGCATGTTTGCTGTTTCTACTGTTTCTTTCTGATTTTTTCATCTACGTTCAGCTCATATACCGAAGCGACCATTCGGCTACCTTTTAATGCATTTTCAATGGCGTAAAACTATCCGGTAGGCGTCACTCAACTAGGCCTGACCGTGTTTGACAATGGAAAAGAACAGAGAATTTCCTTAATTAATTTAAAAGGTATTCGTTATTGAACTTGTAAACAAAATCTTTTAATTAACAAGCACAAAGTGCAGAAGATCCCCAAACATTTGCAACAGAACATTTATCCAGTGAAATCGGTTTATTTCCATCCCTCCGCCGCACATCCTCTTTGCGCCAGAACTCCGTCAACCTAGACGCTTTGTTCCGTTACTGGCGTCAGTGGCGTGAAGTACGCGTTACAAACTTATAAAAGCTTTTAAGAAAGTGTTACTATTGTTTTTAGGCCTATATCTCATAGGATGAATAGAGGTAAGCTATACTCAATTTAATTTCGTTTAATTGAAAAAGGAAAACCTATTGTAACAATCAGTTTTAAACTTAACTTCTGCAACCTAACTGTGAGGATAGGGGGGGGGGGGGGGTGGGGGCGGATTTAATAACAGCCACTACTGAGTTTCGTATTATTCGTTAGCTGCTGTAGATATAACGAGATATATTAATTATTAAATAAATGTACATAATGTATCACCAAGTTCCGTGTATGATCGCTAATTATGCCAGAATGTTAAGTTTCAAGTTTTGAATAGCTTACATTTAGGTAGGTCCGACTGTAAAAGGTTATAGTATATTTGCTTTGGCAGTCTCGCGTTTTAAGCCGCCGGATTTTTATAGCGAAACTCGTGACGGAGAAATTAGGAAATAAATTTAAAGTACGACTTATTTTGTCTAATTATGCCATAATGTAAAAGTTTCAAGTTTTGGATAGCTTACATTTAGGTAGGTCCGACTGTAAAAGGTTATAGTATATTTGCTTTGACAGTCTCGCGTTTTAGGCGGCCTTACCAAAGTTTTATAGCGAAACTCGTGACGAAGAAATTAGGAACAGAAATTTAAAGTGCGACTTATTTTGGGTTAATTGTTACCTTTTTTTGTAATTTCAGACGGTGTTGTTGCGAATCAACGCAGTCTCGCTGATCCTATCGAGGGACCAGGTTCCTGTGTTGGTGTAAATAGTATTTCAAAGCCAACTAGTCCGATGAAAAAGGACGACTCATCCAATATGGATCGAGTAAAAAACACCAAATCCATTGAAAATCTGGATTCTGGAAAGAAAACAAATAGCCAGGTCAACCCTGGTACTTCCCTTTCAATGAAAGAGGACGACTCATCCAATAAAAATATGGATCGAGTAAAAAACACCAAATCCATTGAAAATCTGGATTCTGGAAAGAAAACAAATAGCCAGGTCAACCCTGGTACTTCCCTTTCAATGAAAAAGGACGACTCATCCAATAAAAATGTGGATCGAGTAAAAAACACCAAATCCATTGAAAATCTGGATTCTGGAAACAAAACAATTAGCCAGGTCAACCCTGGTACTTCCCTTTCAATGAAAGAGGACGACTCATCCAATAAAAATATGGATCGAGTAAAAAAAACCAAATCCATGGAAAATCTGGATTCTGGAAATAAAACAAATAGCCAGGTCAACCCTGGTACTTCCCTTTCAATGAAAAAGGACGACTCTTCCTTTGGAAATATGGATCGAGTAAAAAGCAGGGAGAGTTTGGCTAAGCCACCTCCTACGTGGAATGTTTTCAAAACTCCGTATGCTCATTCGAAGAAACCTGGAGCCCCACTTCGAAGTTACAATGTATTAACACGATCAGAACAGTTGAAAAATATGGAAATTAAACCACAGTCAAAATTAAGGCGTAAAAGAAATGAAACTGAAATTTTGAAAATAGTCAGAGAGAAAATTGATGCTGAACAATCTAGTTTACCCGAAGATACAATAGTAGTTGAACTTGAATATAAACCAATGAGAAAAAACTTTCTAGGATCAACATCATTTAGCGTAAAAGAATTTACCATCAACCGAGTTCCATTATTGAATGAATTTTTTGTGGAGCTTTTTGAAAAAATTTTAGAAGAACTAGATATCAACCTTTTTCTCTGTTCTTTCGGACCATTCCTCAAAGATGTAGTTACGGGCAGAGTATTGATTCCAAAATTGGATCCTGACCATGCAATGAATACAGTCGCTGGAGTTGATCATGAACGTTCCCAACTTATGAGATTGACTTTTGAGGATTTGGTTCAACTTTCTCATGCAAAAACTAATGTTTTGCTACAATCTGATCATTACAAACTTTTCGTTACAAATGCAACATTTAATTTGATAATAGATAAATTTCTTGAGAATTTAAATGTATATGGTACTGAAGATGCCGAGCAAAAATCAGATAGCTGCATGAAAGAACTCTTTGAAAAAATGGATAAAGAAGCTGTTACTGTGTCCCAAAAACAGCTACCGAAAATGGAGACTAAAGATTTAGTTTTAAATGAGGAAGAATTGTTGGATGACGAGTTAAATCAACCTGATAGCAAGGGAAAGAGTAGTAAAGCTCTAGAATGTGATATTTCGGATGTACCTTTAAGATTGAAAGATATTGAAAAACAAGCAGAATGTGTTGAGGCTCATAATAAAACAGATGAAACTCCTACTAAGACCAAACAAGAAAATGTTGGAAGTTTGGAAAAACATTTAAGATTTGAAGATCATGAAAAACATTCAGTATGTGTTGAGGCTCATGATAAAATAGATGGAAGACCTTCAAATTCACCAAATGAAACCGTTGATAGTGGGGTTATGGATTCAAAAAAAGATTGTTCAATAACAGATCGTGGTGCCTTCCGAACAAATTTCTCTGGAAAATGGGACAATCAGAAATTAAAAAGAATTCTTCAGTCGGCATTAAATGGAAAATTAGTTGGCAATGTGTACGAGACTCCACTACCTGAAGAAATTGAACCGAAAGGGGGTGACATATTTGTATTTCTAGTTCCCAAAGAAAATCTTGAAAAAGTAAAACAATCGGACAGAATTTTTTGGAGAAAACACCCGAAGAAAAACCAAAACCAACCAATAATTAGAACCTATTACTACCTCAGCTGTCCTGAAAATAAATCCAGGTATAATAGTGATTTCAAAAAAATTACGTACGAATTGAAGGAAAATACAGGGAACATGACACCTATCATCATAGAGTATTCTGGAGATGAGAAGTTGATTTCGCGCAGAAAGCCTAAAACCACTAGTCAATCTCATCCAATTCCAAAAAAAATGGATATCCTTACGAACAAGAAGGGTAATATAATTAATGAACAAAGTTTAGCCAAACATCAAAATGATGAAAATAAAATTAGTACAGCGTGCATAATGACACCCGAAAACAGCCAAAACGGGGTCGGACTTAAAAATCATATTTCCTCAAGCTCATTCGCAAATTTAATTGGATTAAAATTGGGTCCTATGAAAGACTGCATTAAAAAAATTGCGTACTATAAAGGCGAACTCATGGTGGTTTTTGGGTTTCCAGAATGTCTGGTGAAAGCGAAAACATTGTTTATGTCTAATCCAAAAACCCTTCTCACACTAAATCAAATTTGTCACTTGGAAAATTTTCTCATTTCAGGTATTTCTATGAGAAATACAGATTTAAGTGGCCAACCAAAGTTTCTCATTAACTATCTCCTACACCAAAAAAATTGCGTCGATACTATGAAACACTATCTGGAAAACTTTGTTGTACCTTTCCTGGATCCGAAAAAAAAACTGACGAATGTTACGATCCAACACGATACAGAAGGGTTGTCCGAATCATTAACAATTTAGTCTAAAATAAAAACAAAATATATGGAAGGCAACGAGAAAGAATTGCACTCGTTCCATTTTAGTCACAAATTTGAAACTGATTTGCAGAATTCTGAAAAAAGCCTTGAAGCTGAAGGTATTGTCTTGTGCTGTGTTCTTTTTCAAGTGGCATTAATTATGAACTTTAATGAAGTCCATGAAAAATTAGGGAAAGCTAATGCATCCTCCAATTTAACGAGGTATCAACATTTTCCAAGGGATAATTTTGTAGAATTTGTTGTTTCTGGAGGAAAGTTTCCAAAAATATTAAATAACAATCAAATACCGGAAAATATGACTACAAATGATAAAGCCCTTTTGTGCCTTGAAAAAATACTGTAAGTTACGAATGGATTAGCAAATGTTATGCTATACGTAACCCCATGGGAGATAAAAAGTATATAGTAAACTTGGATCAAAATTATTGTTCTTGCGGTCAAAAACAAGATTGCTATCATATGCAAGCTGCCCATTTATTTCAAAATCAGAATATGGATTCAACCACAAGAAGTCAAGAAGAGAAAAATATCCATTTCAATTTTGCTGAACTAAAAAGAAAAAGAAAATGCAGTAAATCACCAGGAGGAAATACTACTTTTTGGGTAAAAAGGAAAAAAAATTTGCATTCAACTGCTATTTCACATTTGGACTCATCACTTACGCTCATGGAAAGCGATTCAAATTTGGAGCACGAAATTCAAAACGAAATTTCACCTACGAGCAAAATTTCAACGAAACCAAATTTGGGAGTTCAAAAGATAAATTGCTGCTGTACAAATGCCATGAATCTAGAATTGTTTGCTTGATCCTCAATTTGCAAGGATAACTTTGAAGAAAATAAATATCTCGTATCGCTCGCACCTAAAAAAATATAGATGGTGGTTTCTTGTCAAAGTCTATGTTAACTTTGTTGAATTTATTAGGTAAGGAAGATCAATTTATACTTCTTACATCCACTGTTTATCAATTTATGTTTTTGGAAGAGAGTCAAGAAGGAAATAAGATGGTATTCAAATTTCTCAAAGAACAGAATATACCTTCCACTGGCAACCAAGATATAGCTGTTTTAATTCCAAGAAGTCCAGGACGGGATGATCACTGGATGTTGGGAATCATTAAATCAGATTCAGTCTCCATTTATGATTCCATCCCTATTACGGATCATGATACAAAAGGAACAAAAGAAGAAACGCTCATAGAACATTTTGAAAAAATGAATGAAATAGCCGATGAACATTTTCAAACGAAAACAAATAGAGAAAATTTCTATATACACAATACATTACCACTTCAAGATAATAGCTATGATTGTGGTTTATATGTTGTGGCTTACTTTTATTATATTTTAAAAAATGAAACGATTGAAAAATGGTGTAGAATAGAAAGTGACAAAGGTCGCAGATGGATCTACCACTTGGCTGAAATATACAACCACGGCTTAACAAATACCATACCAGAAAACCTAATTTAACTTATGGTGAATCCAACATACAAGTTACAGGCTCTTAATTGTGAAATTAACTTATTAACATTACAAGAAATTTGGTTTAAAGTAACCGTGTAATTGAAGCATACTTTAAGGGGAAAAAACCCCCAAAAAAAGGTACAATTAAAGTGATCAAGATTAGATATTTTCTAAAAGAAAGAAAGAGATACGTACGAGAGCAAATTAGCCGTCAAAAATCCTCTTTTGAGCAGCCAAAATATTATTTTCGGTTTACTTTTTGTAAGGAAAGGCTCAATCTACCAGCGTAGTAGTCTAACATAAACCGTAATGCGAAAGAAAAAGCTAAAACCAAGGAGGTTGGATCTTCGCAGGATTAGATGCCTTTGACGTAGACCAATAAAACACAAGTAGCCGCTCAATGCTAGAAATAGAAAGGCAGCTGAATAATTTGAATAGCTAATGAATTGAACTTAAACTACGTGAATTCGTTAAAAAACCTAAAATTTTAGGAGGAATTTCACGTAGGTTAAAATAAAAAAGACCAAATCTCACTGACTGCGTACCCTCATTCTGTATGAACTATATTTTTAGCCAGGAACACAGGAACAAAAGTTTTCCCACCAATTAATGAAGCAGGGGTCGTTCCCCCGCCTCATGTTCGGAACACTTTTGTTCTGTCAGTTAGAGATAGATTAGCTTAAATGATACGGATAGACTTAGTTGTATGGCTTTATTTTATTTTTTTTTGGATTTAAATTTTGTAATTATAGGACCGAATACGTAATCGATAAGTAGCCCGAAGCCGGGGCTGAAACTCGTAGGGAGATGAAGGAGGGGGTGGCAGTCATTCTATACCTTAAATAAGTCTTTCCCAAGAGTCCATGAAAGGTCAAAATATCTCTTAAAGAATAAAAGAGTTGTTAGGATGTCCCAATAGTTCGCAAATCAATTTTGGGTACGGGATTGACTCAAAAGGTTATAATTTTAATGAAATAGGCTTAACGAAACTCTGTATACCTCTTTAAAGGCCTCATCCACTATTTTTAAAGCCACTTTAAAGTCGCCTTCTGCTTGTCGCTTAATGTTAAATTGAAAAATTATAGACCGGATAGGGCCTTTAAAAACGGGTGGCTGCATCTTTACGAATGCGTCTTTTGACCTGGGCTCAGAGCTCTGGCTTCGTAAGGGTGCTAATGTCACAATCGTTTAATCAAGGAGGGTGGGAGAGGGGGATGGGGAATTATTATTAAGAAATTGTTTTAAAAAAATACATAATTTAACTGTTAAAAAATTTAAAAATGTCTAAATGAAAGTAACGTTTAAACCATATAATTGCAATTTCAAATCTAGCCCATTAAAAATTAATTGGGGAACAACGTAATTTTAATATTAAGTTTTAAGATTTAGTACGTAATGAATTAATTTTATTAAAACTGAATGGGATGCTGTAAAAGGGACTATCTCGGTTTTTTAAAGGCCCTTTAAACTCGACTTCTTTTCTTGGTCAGCAAATGACCTTCGCCATATCAAATTGCCCAGTCAAAGTAAGGCTGAGTGTTTAAGAAAATATGATTTTGAAGGGGCAAATTTAAGACGAGATAGTCCCTTAATGTTAAAAAATGACTAAGTAGTTGAAGCAAGTTGTTCTTGAATATAAGTAAAGGTTTTCGGACTAGAATTCTAATAACGCCTTCTTAGAGGCCGATAACCACATTCTGCCTAAGATAAATGTTTATCAAAAAACTTGTTTTTCGCCACCAAGTGCAAAAGCTTCTATTCCTTTTCCTAATATCAAGTATTCCTATTTAACAAAATATTATATACAGAAACGTTTCGTAACTGTGTGCTGAACAGTATCTTAATAACAATGATATTAATACTGGACAAATATGAGTTTATCATCGCAACTCATTAAACCCCAGAACAAGACACCTCTTAAAACGGTTCGGAAGAGTTCCAGTTGAAACTTTTGACTCTAACACTGCTAGAACCATTACAACGCCTTAAAAGCAATGTGCAGACGAGAAAGAAATGCCGTCGCATTCGAAATAGAAACATTTGGATCGAGCTCATACGCTCGCGTACACGCACAAAATCCAGATTACACGGGTGTGTTACTTGAAAGTACTGTCAACGCAACAACCATACTAAAGTGAAACGGTGCTAATTTCGTCGAAGAAATAAAATGGAACTCCTACAACATACCCTGGCAAAATATTCATGCGACGATGATATCCGCTTCGTCAAAGGCAGCGTCATCGTTAAGCGGAGTTTCGACCGAGTTATCCGTCTGGTTAACCAAACAGTTTCAATTTAAAAGGACGTTAATAACTGCTATATTTCCGCGTTGAGAAGCCCGATGTAAGGCTGTTTGACCATCGGAAGCCAACGCCTGAATGTCGGCACCCTTATCAATCAAAGTGGAAACTACCTTTTCGAATCCGCTACAAGAGGCTACTAGTAACGGGGTACAGCCATCCCGGTCAACGGCATTTATTTTAGCCCCGTTTTCGACTAAAGTAAGAACGACGAATGAAGTAGTACCGATCTCACGCCTCTCTACGAGGTTTGTTCGTTCGGTCTGAGGAACATTGCCCATACTTTGTTAGCCAATGGGGCGGATGTCAACTTAACTCCAGAAACACGCGACACCGTGTTACACCGAGCTTCTCGGCTCAACCCAGTGGAGATGGCCTTTTTATTCGCGGACAATGTCGCTGACGTTAACGTCGTTAATTCGGATGGACACATGCCGCTGCATGTGGCGGCTCTAAATGGTAACAGAACCGTCATTGCCGTGCTCATTAGCAAAGGCGTTGATATTAACAAAGTTGACGGGGAGAGTCAGACGGCGTTGCATATCGCTGTTGTCAATCTCGTTTAAATTGGAACCTTTTGCGATCATAAACTTTACCGCCTTCTCCATGCCAGATTAGTAAGCCAAACGAAATGGGCTTTCTCCTTCCTGAGTTTTTCCGTCAATAAGAATACCTTTCTTAATCAAGTACAAACAGAAACATTCCCGAAATAATATTGATTTATTGTCTTGGACTGTACTCGTTCGGGTATCGATCACTATGTATCTCCGCTCGTATTTTAAGGCTAAATGAAAAAGCCTTTCGCTTATTACGATCTCTCAACCGTTATGATTAGCGCCTTCGTCCACAAGATCCAAGGCCAGTTTCATATGGTAATTTCGTGACGCCATTTCCAAAGGTGTAGCGTCATCGTAGTGTCTGCCATTTACCTGGGCGCTGTTTTTGATCAAAATGGAGGCGACCTTTCGATGACCTCTTAAAGCAAAGCCGTCTTGCCGTTCTTGCCAACCTGATCAACTGGGGCTCGCTTTTCTAACCAGGTTTTAACAACGTCGAGTCGCCCGAATCCAGACGCGACGTGGAACGGACTCCAACCAAATATATTAGCCTTATTGACATCCATCCCTTTACACAGTAATTTTGCGACCACCCCGGGATTGTTTCTAAAGAGAAGCGACGTATAATGGGCTGCGTCCGTAACCATCCACCTCGTTTAATTGTGCTCCTTTATCGAGCAAAGTTTGTACGATTTCGTCGTTGCCTATTTCTGCCGAAACGCGCAAAAATTTACGCCCCAAAAGTCAGCGTCATCAACCTTAATAACATTTTTCATCAGAAACTTGGCTGTTTTAAATTCCCCTTCATGTATTACATCTCGTAAGAACAATAGTAAAAACTGCTGGAATTAGGTGTTATCCTCTTCCCTTGGCCTAATGGAATTACCATTCATCGTTACTACGTAGTCAGATATCGGACTAAATGAATGTACAAAAGTACATGCTTACTTGGTGGATGCGGTTTTAAAAAAAAGTCATCAAATAAATAAAGTGTAACTGTACTTGTTTTAGAAAAAAATGAAGCGGCACGCCACTTATAATGGAAAATGTATTAAATGAAACTGTATAAGTAAGGTAAAAACCTTAAAATAGAACTGCACTTCTATAACGTACTCTTGCGAATTTGTAATGTGAATATGTAATTTTATACAAGCAGAATGTGGTTAAAAGCCATATGCCTGTGCGAGTACTCGATACTCAACAATTACTCATCGAGTCGAGTATCGAGTACTCGACTCGATACTCGACACACCAAATTTCTAATAGTCGAAAGGTACTCGAGTAGCCAAAAATTTCCCTCCAATTACTGGTCAAGACTTAAATGTCGTTCGAGTACTGGAGTAAAAAATGAACCGAACCATTCTTAAAGGGAAAGTGAAATTTTTTATTTGTTGTAATCATCATGTAATTAGTTTTTAATTTAAACCTATTTAACATTAAATTTAATTTTTCGCACTACCCATTATGATTTTCACTACTCGATTGGTACTCGACTGCCTTTTTTCCCCAAATCTAATTACTCGAGTACTCGACAAAAATAAGTTACTCGACAAGAAAATTTTATATTACTCGTACTCGACTCGACACCCAAAATTCACTACTCGCACAGGCCTATAAAATTAAAACTATAACTCTGTAACGACTTGTTTTATAGATACTTGAAAAATCTGAAAAACTTCTAACATGATTAATTATGTATTCTCTGTTAAAATTGTTCTCCGTAATTACCGATATTTACCGATTTCAAATTTATCCCTTACTTGATAAAAAAAAATTGTATTTGTAATTAATAGTATGTGCTTTAATAGTTAAAATAAATGTAGATGGGTCAAATTACCCGCAGTGTCTTTCTTTATATATCCCAATTATTTTCGTCAAACGTTAAACTGGAGGAATGGGTAAGAATATATTAGTATGTACCTAAGAAAAATTATCCAGGTGGTAACTTACCAATTTCTCGCAAAAAAACCGGTTTTTGAAAGTGGTTTGCCCTTATTCAAAAAACATGCGCCAACGAATTTCGTGCTAAAAACTGCTGGAATGGGTAAGAATATATTAGTATGTACCTAAGAAAAATTATCCAGGTGGTAACTTACCAATTTCTTGCAAAAAAACAGGTTTTTGAAAGTGGTTTGCCCTTATTCAAAAAACTTGCGCCAACGAATTTATTGTTAAAAACGGCTGGAATGGGTAAGGATATATTAGTATGTACCTAAGAAAAATTATCCAGGTGGTAACTTACCAATTTCTTGCAGAAAAACCGGTTTTTGAAAGTGGTTTGCCCTTATTCAAAAAACTTGCGCCAACGAATTTCGTGCTAAAAACTGCTGGAATGGGTAAGAATATATTAGTATTTACCTAAGAAAAATTATCCAGGTGGTAACTTACCAATTTCTGCCCGAAAAACCGGTTTTTGAAAGTGGTTTGCCCTTATTCAAAAAACATGCGCCAACGAATTTAGTGTTAAAAACGGCTGGAATGGGTAAGGATATATTAGTATGTACCTAAGAAAAATTATCCAGGTGGTAACTTACCAATTTCTTGCAGAAAAACCGGTTTTTGAAAGTGGTTTGCCCTTATTCAAAAAACTTGCGCCAACGAATTTAGTGTTAAAAACGGCTGGAATGGGTAAGGATATATTAGTATGCACCTAAGAAAAATTATCCAGGTGGTAACTTACCAATTTCTTGCAAAAAAACCGGTTTTTGAAAGTGGTTTGCCCTTATTCAAAAAACTTGCGCCAACGAATTTAGTGTTAAAAACGGCTGGAATGGGTAAGGATATATTAGTATGTACCTAAGAAAAATTATCCAGGTGGTAACTTACCAATTTCTTGCAAAAAAACCGGTTTTTGAAAGTGGTTTGCCCTTATTCAAAAAACATGCGCCAACGAATTTCGTGCTAAAAACGGCTGGAATGGGTAAGAATATATTAGTATGTACCTAAGAAAAATTATCCAGGTGGTAACTTACCAATTTCTTGCAGAAAAACCGGTTTTTGAAAGTGGTTTGCCCTTATTCAAAAAACTTGCGCCAACGAATTTAGTGTTAAAAACGGCTGGAATGGGTAAGGATATATTAGTATTTACCTAAGAAAAATTATCCAGGTGGTAACTTACCAATTTCTGCCCGAAAAACCGGTTTTTGAAAGTGGTTTGCCCTTATTCAAAAAACATGCGCCAACGAATTTCGTGCTAAAAACGGCTGGAATGGGTAAGAATATATTAGTATGTACCTAAGAAAAATTATCCAGGTGGTAACTTACAAATTTCTTGCAGAAAAACCGGTTTTTGAAAGTGGTTTGCCCTTATTCAAAAAACTTGCGCCAACGAATTTAGTGTTAAAAACGGCTGGAATGGGTAAGGATATATTAGTATGTACCTAAGAAAAATTATCCAGGTGGTAACTTACCAATTTCTTGCAGAAAAACCGGTTTTTGAAAGTGGTTTGCCCTTATTCAAAAAACTTGCGCCAACGAATTTAGTGTTAAAAACGGCTGGAATGGGTAAGGATATATTAGTATGTACCTAAGAAAAATTATCCAGGTGGTAACTTACCAATTTCTTGCAAAAAAACCGGTTTTTGAAAGTGGTTTGCCCTTATTCAAAAAACTTGCGCCAACGAATTTAGTGTTAAAAACGGCTGGAATGGGTAAGGATATATTAGTATGTACCTAAGAAAAATTATCCAGGTGGTAACTTACCAATTTCTTGCAAAAAAACCGGTTTTTGAAAGTGGTTTGCCCTTATTCAAAAAACATGCGCCAACGAATTTCGTGCTAAAAACGGCTGGAATGGGTAAGAATATATTAGTATGTACCTAAGAAAAATTATCCAGGTGGTAACTTACCAATTTCTTGCAGAAAAACCGGTTTTTGAAAGTGGTTTGCCCTTATTCAAAAAACTTGCGCCAACGAATTTAGTGTTAAAAACGGCTGGAATGGGTAAGGATATATTAGTATGTACCTAAGAAAAATTATCCAGGTGGTAACTTACCAATTTCTTGCAAAAAAACCGGTTTTTGAAAGTGGTTTGCCCTTATTCAAAAAACATGCGCCAACGAATTTCGTGCTAAAAACTGCTGGAATGGGTATCAATATATTAGTATGTACCTAAGAAAAATTATCCAGGTGGTAACTTACCAATTTCTGGCAGAAAAACCGGTTTTTGAAAGTGGTTTGCCCTTATTCAAAAAACATGCGCCAACGAATTTCGTGCTAAAAACGGCTGGAATGGGTAAGAATATATTAGTATGTACCTAAGAAAAATTATCCAGGTGGTAACTTACCAATTTCTTGCAAAAAAACCGGTTTTTGAAAGTGGTTTGCCCTTATTCAAAAAACATGCGCCAACGAATTCCGTGCTAAAAACTGCTGGAATGGGTAAGAATATATTAGTATGTACCTAAGAAAAATTATCCAGGTGGTAACTTACCAATTTCTTGCAAAAAAACAGGTTTTTGAAAGTGGTTTGCCCTTATTCAAAAAACTTGCGCCAACGAATTTAGTGTTAAAAACGGCTGGAATGGGTAAGGATATATTAGTATGTACCTAAGAAAAATTATCCAGGTGGTAACTTACCAATTTCTTGCAAAAAAACCGGTTTTTGAAAGTGGTTTGCCCTTATTCAAAAAACATGCGCCAACGAATTTCGTGCTAAAAACTGCTGGAATGGGTAAGAATATATTAGTATGTACCTAAGAAAAATTATCCAGGTGGTAACTTACCAATTTCTTGCAGAAAAACCGGTTTTTGAAAGTGGTTTGCCCTTATTCAAAAAACATGCGCCAACGAATTTCGTGCTAAAAACGGCTGGAATGGGTAAGAATATATTAGTATGTATCTAAGAAAAATTATCCAGGTGGTAACTTACCAATTTCTGGCAGAAAAACAGGTTTTTGAAAGTGGTTTGCCCTTATTCAAAAAACTTGCGCCAACGAATTTAGTGTTAAAAACGGCTGGAATGGGTAAGGATATATTAGTATGTACCTAAGAAAAATTATCCAGGTGTTAACTTACCAATTTCTGGCAGAAAAACCGGTTTTTGAAAATGGTTTGCCCTTATTCAAAAAACTTGCGCCAACGAATTTCGTGGTAAAAACAAATTTTGGTACCATAAAAAATGGCCTAAAATGTTTCCTGTTGTAACCTGCACCATAACTATTAATAATATTCTTGAAATAAATACATAATTAAATAAATCATTGTAGAAGAAACTTGTTTAGACTTATCAATAAACGCCATTTCTTTAGTATTTATATTGGTTTTGCATGGCTAAAATTTGCGCCAGGTTTGCAGGGAAAAAAAATTTGCGTCAATTAGGGTTATGGCAAACTTGCGACAAGTTTGCAGGGAAAAAAAATTTGCGTCAATTAGGGTTATGGCAAACTTGCGACAAGTTTGCAGGGAAAAAAAATTTGCGTCAAATAGGGTCCAGGGCAAACTTGCGACAAGTTTGCCAAAATGGTTTGCCAAAATGGTTTGCCAATAAAATATGCGACAATTAGGCCAACCCAGAACGTCTAAGTGAGGTTTCCTTAAGGTTTCGTTCTTCTGTCATGTGTAAAAAATGCAGGGGGACAAGATTTCCAAAAAGTGTCCAAACTTAGCCAAGCGCACCCTATGTAAGAACAAAAATTGCTACATAAAGATTAACGCATACGAAAGAAATATAACTTAACTAAATATCTGCTAATTAATGTTGTTTTAAGAGCTACTTTATAAAGTTACGAGTTTAATTTCGCTGTAACTTACTCGATGCTGAAGCAGCCAATTATTATGACCCTTATAAGGTCATACAATTTTAAATTATTCATAAAAATCAAATAAAAACTATAACAAGATGTTATTTCCTATTCTCTTGTAGTGAAGAAATTAAAGGCCCATTCAGACTATAGGATTTTTGCTGAAAACCCTCGCCCAACTTATGGTGTACGATTTTAGTTGTACAACTTCGTTTTCACACAGAGGCGCAAAAATTGCACAACTCCTAACGCAATTTTCCCAACTTCACACCATCTATGACGTCATAATTCGATTTCTAGTTATAAATATTCAGACTAGAGGGCGGAACTTCCGAAAAATAATAGAACCACGAGGTGGTAAAAAAGTCTGAACTGAACTTTACATTTGGTTATTTTTCTTCCTGTATGCTATTAAAATCATGAACTTGTAGCGAGGCTTAATAGTTGGCTGAAATTAAGTGATTACATTTTAATATTTAAAATGGAAGTAACCATTCAAAATAAAAAAATCCTTGGCTACAATTGAGCTATTAGGTTTTCTTAAAACCAAAAATATGTCAAACAGTATCTGCACGAAGCGTTAAGCCTAGGCTAGTGAAAATGGCGCTAACAATTTATCCGCTAAATACGTCGCTTTCTTATTGGTCACTTTGAAAGTAGACAAAAATTGTACAGCAGAAATCGGTCGATGGTGCGATAAAAATCGCAATGTTGAATCAGCAAAAGTTGTACAACTTCAGCTTTCATATTTCCCGATTAGTTGTAAAAGTTGTAACCCAAGTTTTTCAGCAAAAATCCTATTGACAGAATGGGCCATAATAGGGGATTGTAAAAAAGATCAAGGTCACGTGTTTGTGTTTTCAGAACTGCCGGATAACTTAAATAAACCAAGCTGGACGTATTTTAAAACAGTCAACTTCAACTTGAAAATAGAACAAATTGGTCGGTGTATTTTTTTAGTAACAACGGGAGATTGGGGACCCTCTTTCAGTAACGCTCCCCACATTTCTAAGTAAACAATTCTTAGTGATAAAGGAAAGAGTAGGTTTATACACGCTGCCAAGTTGAACTACAGAGAGGGAACCCGCTGCGGGAAAATGGTCAGCGCGCGTAAAGCGAATCCCTCAATATCCCTATATATAAAAAATTCTTAAGGATAACTGATAGTTATACAAATGGGTAATGTTTACAATAATAGATTTGATTGAGCGTTAAAATTTGGTGTGTTAAAGTAGGTCGTCAGTTGGTACCGAAGGACACCTAGTCGGTTTTATTTTAATTTAAAGTAATGTAATCTAATCGTAACGGTCGACTGGCTGTCGTTCGGTACCTTCTGGCTGCCCTATGTAAAAACTATAATGATTATAAATTATTAATTAATTATAAAATTCTAGTTAATTGGCTATGAAATATAATTTAAAACAGTTAATTATAAAATCCTAGTTGAAATTGATTAATTATAAAATTATTGTGTTATTACACTGTTAACAATTATTCCAAATTAATCAATTAATTGTACGCGCTGCAAACTGTGGTGGAAAGACGGGTTGCTACCTAGATTCGAAACCTTATTGTAAATTGGCACCCCTGTTGAGAAAATCTCCAAAAATACTCAGGAATTACGCTGATCACGTGGTATACCACTTTGACGGAGGGGGGAAAACGACTTTGTATTATTTATTAGTTTGAGAAGGATATTTTGTACTGTTCAAGGCTAGCAAAATACGTGGCGAAACAGTTCATAGTGCCTTCCCCTCTAAATTTTCCCTGCTCATCTTTTTTACAATATCCTATCCTATGGATAATTCTTTACGTAATTAAAGAATAAATAATACAAAATTAAACTACACCCGATTGAATCATTCTGTCATGGAACTGTCCCATTTGACCGAAACCAAAAATAATTAAATATAGGCAATAGAGAGATAGGCAGAAGTTGAACAAACAGCGAACATTGCTTAATTAGAAATAGGCCAATTATAATAGGTTTTGACTCGGAACCAATTAGGTACATGTCATTTCTGGTGATTCATACTTATAAGGAGATGTGACTTGTGGGTGTACAGTTCTGGTCATTATACTTATAGGGTTGTTTACTTATGTATGTATGGGACGAATAATGTTATATATATGTTGGCCTTGGGGCTTGTGTGGAGGGCTATATAGTCATACTAGCTGAAAGCCCGCCCTACGGGCGGGTTTCATCCAGTTACTTCGGGCCTAATGAAATTGTATTAAAATCTGAGTTTCCACGCGCCTGCCATATGAAAAGAGGTGAAAAGGATTGAACAGTGTTATAATTAGTAACAGCATATAAGAAA
The DNA here is from genome assembly GCA_963920705.1 of Odiellus spinosus. Taxonomy (NCBI): domain Eukaryota; kingdom Metazoa; phylum Arthropoda; class Arachnida; order Opiliones; family Phalangiidae; genus Odiellus; species Odiellus spinosus. Next base: position 935,915 of record CAWUCO010000183.1, read on the forward strand.
AATTATTATTTTTCTTATGGTAACAGATACTCAACGCTTAAAAAGCATTAACATATCTTTGTGCGCTTAGGTTAATGAATGAAAGATTGTCAGGAATATTTTATATATTAATGATTACTACTCCACATCTAAATCCTCCGTGGAAGTGGTGTTTATATTTGTAACGATACCAAAGCGAAGATTTAATTTTTCACTTAATTCTAATTTTAAGAAGATTTAATTTTTCACTTAATTCTAATTTTTATTTTCATCTTTTTAAGGGCGGTCCTCTTCCTTTCCACCTTTTTTTCGGCGGCCATCTTGCTTTTCATGCGGCCATCTTACTTTTCATCTTTTTTTTCATGCGGCCATCTTACTTTTCATCTTTTTTCATGCGGCCATCTTACTTTTCATCTTTTTTCATGCGGCCATCTTACTTTTCATCTTTTTTCATGCGGCCATCTTACTTTTCATCTTTTTTAAGGCGGCCATCTTGCTTTTCATCTTTTTTCATGCTTCCATCTTAATTTTCATCTTTTTTTTCAGGCGGCCATCTTGCTTTTCATCTTTTTTCAGGCGTCCATCTAACTCTCATCTTTTTGCAGGCGGCCATCTTGATGTTCATCTTTTTCCGTTAGTTTAAAAGGTTCCGTTTAAAATTTATTACCACTCCATTTTTAAATGCTCCCTGTAATGCTAAGCGGGGTTTTAATATATAAGACTACTACTCCGCGTCTAACAATCCTCCGTGGGAAAAAAAAAAGACCCTACACTATACAAATCATTATCAACCAATGGGAGGCCGGCGTTAAGGCGAGGCATCCCGCAACGGGATCCTCCTGAAACGACAGATTATCGTGTTAACGAACGGAAGCCTTTATCGAACTGGAATTTTTAACTTTAATTTTAATTTAAAAAGAGAAAAAAGCGGTACGAACCCCGATTAAATTTTATAATTTAAACTGAGCGGAGGCCTAACAGGAAGAAAATTAACGAAACACTGAAACGTTTGTATCGATACCAAATCGAAGATTTAATTTTTCAATTAATTCTAATTTTAATTTAAAACGAACTACGAACCCAGATTAAATTTTGTTCCGTAGACGGCGTGTTTCTCCAAGAGCAATAAAATTAGCGAACTCGTGGGGGGCCGGAACGGCTCGGAATAAATTCCCCCGCGAAAAAACCAACCAACGAACGAACGACGAACGAACGAACGAACGTCGTGGTTTTTATATATAAGATAGTATCTTCAGCAGCATTTACGAACTTTAACCCCCATGGAGCGAAAGAACGCGGTGATAGCGAAGATCGGAGAGCAAGACGGGGGCTTTGTTGAAGCCGAAGCCGATGTTCGGGTGATTGTAATGGTTAGCATGTTACAGTGAAAATGTAAAGGAGAAACGTTTGTTTTCTGCCACTCCTAAAAGGAACTCGAAAGAAGGACGACATAGTCAAAGAAATGAATAAAGATATTTGGAATCGAAATTGGTGTTTAAATGAATTAGTTACTTAAATAATTCGCTTGGTGGAAAATAAAATGACAAGCAACTCTCAACGGTTTCGGGGTCTGTTAGGGGTACTGAATAGGCCCAAAAAAGGTTTGCCACTTTTTGCGAATGGCAACATGTCTAAAATATATATATAGAAATAACCTTCGTCTCTTTTCCACCAGACGTCACGACGTGATGTCCGAGACAAATTTAAAATAAAATTTTTTTTTTCAATATCGATTTTCCATCCAAGTGGTCTCCCGAAAATCCCATATTACCGAGTCGCACTCGCCGCTACATAGCTTTACGATCGAGTGTTAGACGCTAATCCCCGTTACCACAGGTACATGGTTAAACTCTGGCGAAAAACTCCTTATATCTTCATAGATATACAATACAGAAAACAAGTCGCCGTTAATAAGAGGTCGTCGCGAACGAGATAAAAAGGTAGCTTATGAATGTTTCGGTTTTAGTCTGCCAGTAATGAAACCTCAAAAAAAACAAAAAAAGTCGACGCGAACGAGATAATAAGGGAGCTTATGCGTGTTGGGTTTGAGTATGTCCGAAATAAAATATTTGATTTGAAAAACATGATTTGAAAAACATGATTTGAAAAACATGATTTGAAAAACATGATTTGAAAAACATGATTTGAAAATCTTGATTTGAAAATCTTGATTTGAAAATCTTGATTTGAAAAACATGATTTGAAAAACATGATTTGAAAAACATGATTTGAAAATCTTGATTTGAAAAACATGATTTGAAAAACATGATTTGAGAAACATGATTTGAGAAACACGATTTGAAAAACACGATTTGAAAAACACGATTTGAAAAACACGATTTGAAAAACTTTACGTAACTTCGTGTTAAAAGGAATCTCGAAACGCCATTCAAATTGTTGAAAGAGCGTTTATGCATGCATAACAAGCCCCTGCTATAGCATAATTCTTTTCAGCCTCTTTTACAATTTCATGGGTCTAGCTATTCCTATGGGCTTGACCATCTTGTTTACATAAATTTGTGCAAATTTGGAGTATACTTACAATTGGAAGATATTTTGGCTGATAATTTCCTGTTATTTGGTGTATCAAGATATAATTGCGTTAGTGTCATCTAGTGTACCGTACATAGATGGAGCTCACGTCTGGACAGAACTTTTAGGTCATTATTTCTTAGTATGCTTAATATGTGATAATTTTCTTATTCTTAATAATAAATACACGTAATGTATGTTGACAAATGACAGATATACAGGGTGGTTCGAAAATGGTGGTAGGACCGAGCTACGGTGGGTTTTATGGATCATTTTAAATCGAAAATGTTCATATCTTAGCTCTTGATTGGCGCCCCGTACGACAAAACGTCATTGAACATTTTCGTCTTAAAATGACGAAAGAATTGGATGAAAAAGTATTGGATGTTAAAGAAACTAACCAAGAGAAGTTTTTTTTTTTTTTTTTTTTTGATAAGATATATATTTGTATGAAAAGAAGGGGGTTATAAGAGAACATTGATATGTGTAAATAGGTGAGATCATTTATGACCTATTTTTTTATCTATTTGCATTTTTCTGTCAAAGTAATCACTTTTGTTCTAACTCCCCATAAGTAAAGTTAGAAATTAAATAATGTAATAAACTAATAGATTGAAGTAAATTGAATCTTAAATGTTAATAAATAAAGTTAAATATGCAATGAAAGTAGTGATCTTTATAAACAGTGTACAACGCAATAAAAAGGCTGGTAGCGCAGATATACAAAGGGGAATACAAGATAAAAACTCAATACATAGAACCCACTGTAGCTCGTTCCTACCACCATTTTCGAAACACCCTGTATACGTATTCAGCGCTCTTATATTCGTTAGTAGCGAAAGTGTTAAGCATTTATAACTTCCAAAAACAAAAGCACGTAGAGCTTCAGGAAGTCCATCGCCACACACTCTTAGCGCCATATTCGTAATTAGCCGTGGTTTAATCAGATTTAACCGAGGTTTACACTCATCCTTCTCAGTTCAATAAACACAAGATTAATCGTGATTAACCCTCGGTTAAATCTGATTAAACAGGGTATTAAGTACCCGTGACAAAATCTGGCTGTTCGCGAGGTTGTATGCGGGTTCACGCTACCACAAAATAAGGTTATTTTACTCACGATTAAAATGGACTGAGAAGTTAGAAATATTCTATTCATGTTGCGAAAGAAGGACGAATCATTAAAATCTATTTTTAAATCAATTTATTTTTGAGAAATTGTATTTGACTACAGTGTTAAAATCATTACATTTTCTCTCTTACGTTCATTTATAATGGATTATTTCTCTCGCGACTCTTCTTCGTCTTGGCTATTTTCCTCTTCGCTATGGTCGTTCTCCTGACTTTGGCGCGAGGGGTCGGTCATTCAACGAAATCGCGTACGCTAGCCGCAAAATCAAACTTTAGAAATCCGGAATCAATATCAAAATCAGAAATCCAGCATGAAATCAAAAGAAATTTCGCTGATTTTGAAATCCGATAAAAAATCCGAAATCAAAAACGAAATCACGAAATCAGAAACGAAATCGCGAAATCAGAAACGAAATCGCAAAATCGGAAACGAAATCGCGAAATCCGAAACAAAATCACGAAATCAAAAACAAAAATCACAAAATCAGTAGAAACTTTCACGAAATCAATTCCAAATTACATAAATTAATGTTCTTCGATATGAAGCGGGCGGGGTTAAACGGGAACCCGTGTTAAAACCAAGTTTACACTGCTTAGAATGGCCTGGGCATCGCTTCGACTATCCAATGTTTATACACACTTAAGGTGATATGAATACCTCTCACTTTTTTCCTTTGTAAAACAGTAGGGTAAGCTGTATCGACTATCGTGGGAATTTAGTGAGAATTCTCTTCTCAGAAATTTCCCACGGGTCCCCTACTCTTTCCTTCCCCTGAAATAGAGTTAAAATATGAATATGATCATAAAATTATGAGGTTTGTTCCATAAGTGTAGTACAGGTTACTGAGACCTAATCGTGGAGTGACGTATGTAGGTAAAACGTCCAAGATTCTTGTAAAGCAACGCCTGATGAGGCGTTATCAAGGGTTTAATTAGGGCAGACTTAATTGGGGGACGGACTGCGAGGCACTTGTAGTCAATTCTCGCGTCGTTCTCGAACAAGCTCTTGGTAACGGTGTCATACTTATAGAATATATCTTAAATGCACTCGCCAAACAAAAGCATGCGCTTTTGTAGGGCTAGCATTGTGTATTCATGTGCCTGTTTGCCCATTTCATTCCTTTTTCTAGTGCTATGTACGTTATTTATCGTCTACAAGGTTTGAAACTAAAATTCAACTTTGGTTTCGTTAGTCTGCATGCGAACGGTTTCGAAAGTTGATTGAAATTTAATGTAACAGAAAAATTTCAAAATCCGACAAATCACGATAAAAAACCAAAATCAGACGAAATCACGGTAAAAATTTCAAAATCCGACGAAATCACGGTAAAAATTCCGAAATCCGACGAAATCAGGAGAATTTTTTTCAAAATCTGACAAAATCAACTGGAAAATTAAAAAATCCGAAATCAAACGAAATCCACGCAATGATTTCGAAATCACACGAAATCAACGGAATGATTTCGAAATCACACGAAATCCAATTTGATTTCGAAATCCCGTACGTTTTTTTAGAAATGTCCGACCCCTCGCTTTGGCGTCTGTCACCATCTTCTTCGTTTTGTTCCTGGTTATTCTCTTCGTCCGATGGTTCTGGGAAATGAAGACATGTTTTCTCGAAACAATATCCCTTAAGAAGAAATAATATAAATTTCAATTCGACGTCACTAATTGATGTCTAAGAACAAACCGAGTATTTGAGTGGCTATATTAAACTATGGCCTTTCTATAATTAGCCACGTGTTTGTGGAACGCCGCTCTCACCAGGATTGAAAACAATGTACATCAAACCAATTGAAATAATGAAGTACTATTTTTGGTACCAGGGCTCCCTATATATAGTTCTCGGTTTTGCCGGGTACAACTTTATCACCTGGTGTTAGATGTAGAGAAAAATGAATTTATGAAATATGTTGAAATTTGTTGTTACGGGCATTCACAGCCACATTCCTAAAATATTTCTTGGGAGCCCATGGGAATTTCTATATATAGTAGCCTTAAACAGCCTAGTGCCCTATTTTTACCAATCTCCGTCCGCCAATCGAACCCAAGTGGAGTATATTTTGAAGAATACATTACTTAACCCGCACTAGAACGTATCTTGAAAACAATGACAGGGTGGTTTAGAAAAACAGGCTATTAATTAAAGGTGGCTAGTTTTTGAACGCATTTCATTTTCAGCCCGACCCAGTAGTTATCAACCACGCGGTAGAAGTATAGTAAATTACTTAAATTTCATAATTCATCACCGTGGACAATTGGTTTGTGTAAAAGAACGTCAGGATTAGATAATCGTTCAATCCACCTCGTGACAAACCATCGAAATAATAATATAATAATAATAATGGTCACGTTGACCAACTTCCCCTTTCGATTTTTCCCTCTGAACGTAACGTTTCTGTCTGGTGAATCGAACGCGTCGCCATCTACTAACAAAGTTGATAAGGTTCGATTGGCGTCGTAGTCTCGAGTATACTCTTTATCAGACTGGTGCCAACAGAGGTGTTCATCGAACGCGTGGCCAATTTGTAGAGTATTTATGGAAGCGAGGCCAATAAATTCATTTTGTTTTCAGAGATAAATTCTTCGAATATTTAATAAATTACGTAGATTGGGAAATTATCGCCTTCTTGAGCGTGGTCACCGTCGACGTTTAAGACGCAGTAAGAGTAATCGCTTCTCGAAATGTTGGTTTGATATCCACTAGTGTCCAGGCAACGGATTTCGCATTCTTCCTTCACAAACAAAAAAAAAAAAAAACTGGATATTAAAAATAAGTACGCGACAAAAAGTTTCAACTGGTGTGTCAGCCTTCTCGCTGCGCGATTCTATAAATATTTATATACATTTAAGTAGAGGCATAGCTAACCAAATTACAAGCTAGAGGCTAGTACCCGATAGATATTACAATTATAACCACCCGTGAAAAAGATAAGTTTGATCACGGGTGAGATTGGAACGCACAACCCCCCGCTAATATAATTATATTATGTATATATATTATATATATATATATATATCTATGTATACTTATATTATTGTATAACTCGAATGTACGTACAAAAATATAATTTATATTTTATAAATATTTTGTTTACCGTTTCGAATGACGCCAGGGTCTGTTCGGGTCTTAAAGACTTGACGCAAGGCTTCACGTCAGATTCGTCCACGCACTGACCTCGAAAGCACTGCGGTAGACCAATGATTATTACCAACAAGTGTGGAAACGTAGCACTTTTGTTTAAAATATATTGTTCATCGCATTACATTGCAAATGGAACGTAAGTAACCTTTTGGTATGATCCTTAAAAAATTATCAAGAATAATTTAAAGAAAATCATCGGAAAAGTCGGAAGTTACCACATAAGTAAGGAACAATTAATTCTCAAAGGTACTGGAACGTTATATGGTTGCGCCGCTAGGATTGATTTACCCAAGCACGTACGCTGATATCTTACGCTCACTAGCGGCCCTCTGACCTTGAATCTGACCTTTAATTTAATAAGAAACGATTTTCATGTCCCTTTTGAGTGAAATTGAACGCCTTTTAAATAGACTACAGCGTATGGCTGTTGCAAACTTAATCCAGAAAGTCAAACCATTAGCTTTAAACTTATTGTTCAGTGACGTTTCAAAGTCTTTGGGCGTAAAGCTTAGTTTCCACGTAGCTAACCTTTTACGAGACGCATACAGCGACTTCCACGACAACTATTTTGACGCGACGTCATTTCGGGCGAGCTTTTAAACGCCTAAAAATATTTCACAGAGCCTATTTTTAAATGATAAGTAAAAGCGACGTGTCACTAGACAATACGCTCGCTGATTTTTTCCAAAGAAAAGGCCCGAAACAAGTCAGGTTGCGTGTATACTTTAAGGTGAAATCAGCATTTTTTAAAGCGCAGAATGATCCCGCTACCTTTAGTGAAAAATTGACAAACCAAATTTCCTAGTTTGGAAAAAAAAAAAAAAAAAAAAATCGCGTGCACGGGCTTTGATAAAATATAGGACGAATTTTGACGAATTCAAAAATTCCATACTCATAAACCAACTTCAAGAGGCTACGGCCATTGGGGTACAAATATAATGATGAAATATCACGATAAAATGGCGCGCCTGCGTCTCACTCGTTGCTATGGGAAGCGCGAGAGGAGGGGTTACCGCCTAGTTTGGCTCTCTCCTCATAGCTTAGCCAATCAGAATAGGATCAGAATTGGAACTACTATAGCGACATCTCTTAACAGTTCGGCGCGTGAAGTGTGTATCCCAATGGCGCGCTGCCCCTACAAGTTCCTCTTCAATTCCGAATTCATCCATTTCACCCTCGTGAAATATATGTATGTATTATGGTACTAGAAGCTAAACTATATTCCACAGGATCAAGCATGGACTGAGCCGCTGAGAAACCGGCCATTTGTGCCGTCCCAGCCATTGGGCGGTTTCCAGGCCTTTTTAAGACAGCTTGAGCTGGTGTGAGAACCGATTAAGAAAAAGGAGGACAGGATCTTTCAAACGTGACAACTGAGTGGCAACTTACTACTCCAATGGGGCAAGAAGTCATATCAGAGACGTTGATGTTGTCCGTCAGTCTGGTGGCGCCATCGTAACAGTTGGATTGTCAGTAGTCAGATCCGTCAACCCGGCAGAGATTAACGATATTTTCAAAGATATAATTATTAAAATTCAATATTTATTTCTCATTATAACGGTTCTTTATAGAGAAATGTTTGCAATAAGTTAATCTCTATGGCGAATAGATATAAAATATCAAATCTTAATTATACAGAAATTATAATAAAATTATATTGATCTTAAATTGATACTTAGACGCTCGAATTAGTAACTTTGAGCATCGTATAAATTAAATAACAACAAATGCTTCGAAATTTTCACCAAATTGACTTTTCGTTGGTGAAATATGAATTTCTATATTTTCATCTCCATTTGAAAGCTTAGAATTTACTCCGTGACCAATCAAGCAGTTTTGATTACTCACGCTCTTCTGTGGCACGAATAAATATTTTTTTCAAAGCCCATTGACGTTCTATTCTATAGGGCACAAACAACTATCAAAAAATGTTTTATAATAATTGCGTTTGAATTGGGCTGTCGCAACTTCCCGAAAAAAGGGCTACGATTTCAATGGTCAATTGATATTTTCATTCTGATCAGAATTAGACGAACCTAATTTATCAACTATTGGAGTGAATGGTGAGGTAAATGCGCGAGGGGTTATATCCCCCTCGGTCAGAAAAAAAAAATCTTTTTTTATTTTTAAACGATAAGATCGGAAATCCTTATTCACTTCTTGGCGGTTATATCACGTCGGGAAGGGTACAAAATGTCACGTCAGAGATGAACCTAAAACGTGATGCAAATTGCATTTGGATATTTTCAAGGTATTTTACTTTACTAAAAATAACTCTTAAAATAAAATATCTATTAGGAGGAGGCTTAGCCCGTATTGGCAATTCCTTGGCGTTTACTTTCTTTTTAAATATATTACAAACAACCGCCGATTTACGCTAAACTTTTGTATGATGTTTCACGCGTCAAGCGCCCGGTGGTGTATTCATCGCATCTCGTATCCGAGGAGGGCGCGTACAACTGTCGTCTAAAATGGTAGGGGAAAATGGATAAATCGCCCGCAGTGTTAGAGGAATAGCTCGTTGATAGTTTCGGTTCATCTATTTCTGATCTAATAATTGCTTTTTTAAATATTGTCTCAACAGTTGACCATAGATCTTAAATTTCAACCTCTATATAATGCTTAAAAGCACCTCATGAAATCTTGCAAACTATTACCAAACAGTCCTGTCTTCTATCATCCTCACTTCTAGAAGGCTATTACCATACTGACCTCGCGAATTACGTAAGGCTTTTGGCAAATAACTAAATTGTCCTTCCTTCTAGAAGCCTTTTACCATACTGTCCTCGCGAATTATGTAAGACTAATTGTCATATTACCAGATTTTCCTCACTTCTAGAAGCCTATTACCATACTGTCCTCACTTCTAGAAGGCTATTACCGTACTGTCCTCGTGAATTACGTAAGGCAATTGTATTTTTACCAAACTGTCCTTACTTCTAGAAGGCTATTACTGAATTGTCTTTACGAGCCGTAGATATTTTCCCCCAAAATCGTTAAACTGACCTCTATGCTGTATATGTTCGAGCTATTTTCGGTCCAATAATGTTGGTAGCAATAGTCAGTCCCATATTCGTTAGTATCTTGCGAGAGGCCTAGTTGCGAGACATTACTTGATTAATAATTAAGAAAATAACCCGCGCTCAAATGCTTTTAGCGTAGGCACGCGTTTCTCCTAACCCATTTTATACATTTGAATATTTGAATAATTATATATTGTTTTATACTCACAAAAAGAGACGGAGGAAACCAATAGCAGGAATGAGGTTCGTAGAGAAAACATTTTGGAAAGATTTTGAATTCAATTATTGGAGCGTGCCGACTTATATCTAAGCTTGACCCGATTTATCAATATTTAGATTAATTCAATATGTCAGGCATTAATAGTAATTTCATACAAGCCGCGCGCCTCGATATGGAAAACGCATTGTTAGGAAACCACCTGAAATCTAGCGAAATTTTGAAGGGAGATCTATTAAAAATATGTCTTTAAAATAATCGACATACATAAATAATAATACGTATATAAATGTGTCTTAATTCTAACTCCGCTTAAAAAATAACATTCGTAAAAAATAATGATCAAAAACGCGGAGGTTCAGAAATTAAAAATTTTTATGGTCCTTCTAATTCTGAACACTTTCATTTAAGAATTTATAACTTAACGTTGGTTGGGTCTATTTGAAAATGAAAGGGATCATTTTGTAGACCAAGAATTGAACTATTCGCGGAATACGATCCTAATTAGCCGACTGCGATAATAAGCCTAATAAATCAGATCCTTTCTAAGGGAATGTTTCTCATTACGGTCCAGGGAAGAAGATTCTACTCAAACTTGATATTAGATAGGGTGGGGGGGGCTATCTTTGAACGATTTTTAGGAAATCTATAATTTCGATTTTACGAGCTTTGGTAAAGAAAAACATTCCATTATAAAGGGTCTAATCAATTAAGCTAATTATCGCGGTCGGTTAGTTGGCGTCGTATCTTCCGCGCGTATTAGGGTGTTGAAGCTGTGTTCCGCGAATAGCACTATTTTAAACCTACAAAATGAGCTCTTCCATCTTTAAATAGACGCAACCAAAGTAACGTTATAAATTCTGAAATGAAAAAAAATTCAGAAAATGTTCGTCGATAAAAATTGCGTAGCAATCGAGATCTCCCATTTCATAAAAAGCGTTCAGAGATAGACGACCTTACCCTAGTTTTTTTTACTCCAAAGAACTTCGTATATCAAATGTTTACAAAAAATGCTGATTTAGACCTTGCTATAAATTAGCAAGGTCGAAATTTCCCATTTTTTATAAAAAATATGCAAATCTTTCGAGTAGTGAACTAAAACTAGAATTTCAAAAATATTAAATTGCTAATTCTCTAACAATTTAATTTATTTTCCTTCGTTGGGTTTGAGCCCAAACGAAGCAAATTGTCTATTTTATATTATGATAAATAGCCTCTTTTTGGATATTATTATTTTTGCGGAGAAGTTACGTAAACTGAAAATTCGATTTGTAAGCTGTTAAAAATTCATCTTTCACAGCTGATATCCTGAGAGATACGCAAAGAAACTAGAATCACGAACGCCAGCAAATTACGTTATTAGTCACCATATTCCAGGGTATTTTCTCTGGTCGAGACAGGTATAAAATCTCGGTTTCCCATTTTGAAAAACCTGTCTAGATTTTTAATAGAGCCGCTATTAAGCCGTCTTCTTCGCTTTTTAGCATACGTCGATGTATCCTTGGATTAATTAATAGCGCCCTAAGGATAGACACCCTACAGTAAAGTAATATAGGACATACATTTGTAGGGTCACGTGAACTGTGCTGGAAACCAAGGTCGTTAGCTTGTCTATGTTTGCTAAAATATTGCTCCAGAGGATTGTGATTGAAGTGATCCGTAACGATGAATTTACCTCACTTGCTCAATAGTAATGGTACTAGTCTCAAAATGAAGAAAAATAGTATATTATAGGCTATCAATGGTAAAAGCAACGTTAAAGAAAAACAGCAATTCCCCATAAGAGTCTGGGTACACGTAATGTTAAAAATTTTGGTCTCTTTTATGAAAAATACGTATTTTATGATTAAAATAGGGTAGTTGGGGGATAATTTAAACGTAAAATTCGAGCTCACAACTGTAAATTTTGGGAATAACAACGAATGGAAGGTTTCTTCCATAATGTAAAGAATAGGAAGAATCTATGACTTTCGTGCCGGATATGAAAGCCTTCCCCCAGACGAAAATAGTGAACGGTTATTATTTTATATTCATAATTATGTTAGGAAAATATTGGAAAATAATTATTTTGTAACTGCCATGGGTATAGTGCTGGCGGCAAAATGAAATTCCTCTATTTTTGGTCTACATCGCCTCGAAATGGTCCCCAACGCCTGTAAAAGTGTTCCACTTGTCAAGCATTCATGCTATACTGTTTGCTAGCTTTACAGGGTTTGTGCAAAGACTATATAGCTTACTTGAATAGTCTTTGGTGTATAATAAATCCGAAAAATAAATAGAGAAATATACCAATTAGTAGATACTGGAGTAGTATCTTTAATTTTTATTTCATATTAAACAAAACACTTGTATAAAAAGCACAAACTATTCATGTAACATTGTACATTAACGGATGTCTGGCAGTTCAAGCTCAGTGGCATCTTCACACACTACACGTAATTTTGACTGGTACCAACTGCCTCGATCTTCATGGCGACGATAACCAAGATACCAGATTACGCTGCTAACGTGGACACAAGTACCTATCGTCAAACTGCCACCTTTGCAATTGCAATACCAGCCTTTAATGGCATTTACACCTGTCCCGTTAGGTACATAACGAATGAGAGCTTGGTGAACAGCTGAGGTGGAAAATTGACCAGGCACACGTATACGAATTAAGTCATGTTCAACTTTGGACGCTTCGACGCTGAAAGAGCCGGATTTCTCTATAGTCAAAGCCACATAAGATTCAGCGCGTTTCGTTTTAAAGTCGCTCATTACCACCTCACATATATCACTTTCACGAAGTACCGGGAAGTCTTGAAATTCACTATCCTCAATTCGTTGCCATTTAGACGGTTTGCGAAGCAGATTATCGCGCTCAACCACTTCCTTAAGAGGATTTTCTTTCGTAGAGACTGCCAACATTTTCTCGACGGCGTCTTCCCAGGAACCTTTAAGATGTAATTCCGGGTGGTAGGCGTTCAGAAGCGCAGCAGCAATTTGAAGAAGTTCCGGAACCAATGGTAACATATGCACTGGTATACGGCTTTGGAAAAAACGATACATCGTCTGCAAATGCCCGTTCCTAACTTCAACCGGCCACCTGAGGTACGTTACTTGTCGGGAACGATTAACTTCTTGCGTGTTGACTTGCTTCTCGCCTTTAGACAAGAACGAAGGCATTTGTAAACTCACACCCAGTTCAGTTAGTACGCTGTTCGAGTCTCGGAAACCGCGGTCCGCCAGTACAACATCACCAACTTGAAAGAAAGACTGGAGTTCTTCTCTTTTTTTGATAGAATGGTTTAAAATGCGCACGTCGTTATTGCGGCCATAAGCGAAGTAAGGTCCGATTATATATATTATGTAACCCGTAGTTGTTACCATTAACATTGGCTTGAGGATATGATGGCCTTTGTGCACACAGAATGATTTGTGAAGAACTGTATAGTCCTTGGATCTTCCAACCTTGATATAGGTGCCATCTACAATGGTAATAAGACAGTTAGGCTTGTTGCTAGCAAAGAGTTTTACAGCTGCTTCAGATTGATGGTTTCTTATCAAATTGTCACGTGATAAGTGTTGCAGGCCAAAATGATGTGGCACGAAACGCTCCGATAAAGCCATAATAACCGCTTTTACCGTGTTTGATACCGATCTTTCAGTTAAATGAAATATAGTTGATAACACCTTATTGGAGATACCCAATCGTAATTTCACCAATAATACTGCTAGAGCTGTCTTCGATGAACAGCATCTGATGGTATGAATAACGTCCTCAATAGAAGAATGCACCTCTAGGAACTCGTGCAGGGACAATGATGTTAATACTTTACAGTCTTCATCACTTTGTATGAAGTTGTCAAAGCTCGGCGTCCGTAGGTCGTTAACACACTTTCTGAGGTCGTTTAATAGTTTCTCAATGTCCGTGGCAGTCATAATGGTTGATCTAGCGGAAACCTGAATTCCAGCAATTATATCAGTGGGAAGCTCACCGTTAACGAGATGCATGGAGCACATTCGGTTGTCCTGATGAATAAAGATTGCTCTTTCCACAAATATACTTGTTCGCACCTCGGCTTTTACTCTGGTTCGTGTACTCGCACCGCAAATAAAGCAAGTCTTGGACAGGGGCCGAACACAACTGTGCTTTATGACAATGGTGTTTGATGACGTAAGCTTTCGTGGTAATTGCGACGTTGATGGTTGAGGTATTGGTGACGCTGATAGATTAGATACTGTTGACGTTGATGGTTCGGGTACTGTTGACGTTGATAGTTCAGGTACTATTGACGTTGATGATTAGGGTACTGTTGACGTTGATGGATTAGATACTTGCGTTAGTTTTCTTCGTTTTTGCGGTGAAGACGATGACGTTGAAGAGCCATGATCACTACTGAAGGACGATTTGCTAGCATTTAGGAACTAGCCAACCTGGCTGGCAAAACTTTTGCCAGCCAGGTTGGCGAAAAATAATTAAACCCGTTTTTATAAACATTACAAAAAATTAATATCTGGTTTGAACCATGATCTTAAGAGCTTTCCTTATCACTAACATCAATGTAATCGTCACTTCGAATTTGGAGATGGCTCAGAATACATGTTACGCGTGCAATCGGAAAGTTACCAATAGTACAAGTAGAGGTATAGGTACTCACGCAAAGGCTAGTTTTGCTCGTTTTCTTCGTTTTAGTAAAGGGTTATTACCACTCGTAATTAATAGAAAAACAACGAAGATTTGTTTAAAGTTTCAAACGTTCTTAAATGCTAGCAAATCGTCCTTCAGTAGTGATCATGGGTCTTCAACGTCATCGTCTTCACCGCAAAAACGAAGAAAACTAACGCAAGTATCTAATCCATCAACGTCAACAGTACCCTAATCATCAACGTCAATAGTACCTGAACTATCAACGTCAACAGTACCCGAACCATCAACGTCAACAGTATCTAATCTATCAGCGTCACCAATACCTCAACCATCAACGTCGCAATTACCACGAAAGCTTACGTCATCAAACACCATTGTCATAAAGCACAGTTGTGTTCGGCCCCTGTCCAAGACTTGCTTCATTTGCGTTGCGAGTACACGAACCAGAGTAAAAGCCGAGGTGCGAACAAGTATATTTGTGGAAAGAGCAATCTTTATTCATCAGGACAACCGAATGTGCTCCACGCATCTCGTTAACGGTGAGCTTCCCACTGATATAATTGCTGGAATTCAGGTTTCCGCTAGATCAACCATTATGACTGCCACGGACATTGAGAAACTATTAAACGACCTCAGAAAGTGTGTTAACGACCTACGGACGCCGAGCTTTGACAACTTCATACAAAGTGATGAAGACTGTAAAGTATTAACATCATTGTCCCCCCCTACGAAAATGGCTGATCAAATTTTGATCATAAAGATTCAATCAGGAATTGGACCGATCAAATCACGATTAAACTATATTGGATTCAATTTTAGATCAAATCATTGTTAAAATATTTTAAATCTAAAACTAGACTTTGATCAAATCTCAATCAAACTACGATCAAGCTTCTTTGAAATAACATTCAAGGTTCGATCAAATTCCTATCAAACTTGTACCAAATTCCTATCAAACTTGTACCAAATTCCTATCAAGCTGCTTTGAAATAACGATTTAGTTTCGAGCAATTTCCTATCAAATTTCCATCAGATTCTAAACACGGAACGATCAAATTATTATCAAGCTTCTTTGAAAAAACGTTCAAGTTTCGATCAATTTACGACCAAATTCTCATCACGGTACGATCAAATTTCTATCAATCTTCATTGAAATAACGTTCAAGTTCTGATTAAATTCAAATCTTGCTGCGATCAAATTCCTATCAGGCTTCAGTCAAATTCTTATCAGTCTACGATCAAATTCTTATCAGTCTACGATCAAATTCTTATCAGTCTACGATCAAATTCTTATCAGTCTACGATCAAATTCTTATCAGTCTACGATCAAATTCTTATCAGTCTACGATCAAATTCTTATCAGTCTACGATCAAATTCTTATCAGTCTACGATCAAATTCTTATCAGTCTACGATCAAATTCTTATCAGTCTACGATCAAATTCTTATCAGTCTACGATCAAATTCTTATCAGTCTACGATCAAATTCTTATCAGTCTACGATCAAATTCTTATCAGTCTACGATCAAATTCTTATCAGTCTACGATCAAATTCTTATCAGTCTACGATCAAATTCTTATCAGTCTACGATCAAATTCTTATCAGTCTACGATCAAATTCTTATCAGTCTACGATCAAATTCTTATCAGTCTACGATCAAATTCTTATCAGTCTACGATCAAATTCTTATCAGTCTACGATCAAATTCTTATCAGTCTACGATCAAATTCTTATCAGTCTACGATCAAATTCTTATCAGTCTACGATCAAATTCTTATCAGTCTACGATCAAATTCTTATCAGTCTACGATCAAATTCTTATCAGTCTACGATCAAATTCTTATCAGTCTACGATCAAATTCTTATCAGTCTACGATCAAATTCTTATCAGTCTACGATCAAATTCTTATCAGTCTACGATCAAATTCTTATCAGTCTACGATCAAATTCTTATCAGTCTTCGATCAAATTCTTATCAGTCTTCGATCAAATTCTTATCAGTCTACGATCAAATTCTTATCAGTCTTCGATCAAATTCTTATCAGTCTTCGATCAAATTCTTATCAGTCTTCGATCAAATTCTTATCAGTCTTCGATCAAATTCTTATCAGTCTACGATCAAATTCTTATCAGTCTTCGATCAAATTCTTATCAGTCTTCGATCAAATTCTTATCAGTCTTCGATCAAATTCTTATCAGTCTTCGATCAAATTCTTATCAGCTTCTTACAGTAATATTTCTATCAAGCTACGATCAAATTTAAATCCCCCAAAATGACACAAAAACGTAAAAGCTAGGCCTTTGAGATTTATTGTCATTTTAGTTTTTGCTTACAATTAAGCCCTAGGTGTCAGTTTGAATTTTGTTTATAGTTTCTCTTCTGATTTCACTCAATTTATTTCCCAGTGTTCGAACTAGGTCTTTTCTAGTTTCTTTCCAATTCCTTTTCTTGGCTGCTTCCAATACATAATCTATCAATATAAAAAAAATATAGTAATAATTTATAATTTTAATCATAGTTATGTAATTTACCAATTATAGCTTCAACAGCTGGCTTAAATAATCCAGACCGGCTGTCAGTTGGTTTTCCATGTGGTCCATTGGCCATTCGTCCATAAAGTGAGCAAGTTTGTAGAAACTCAACTTCAAAAATTTCCAATAATAATAGAGCCATAGTGGAAGCAGTTTTACTTGAGTTTTCTACCCGTCTCAAACAAAAGCTTGGTATGAAAACTTTGGAACCGGTCACAAGCTCAACCACCTATATGTGGAAAAAATATTTTGTTACTCGCCACTTTCAATCTTATACTTACGAAATCGACCAGAAGTTTTTGATTAATTTTGAATAACAAAAATATAAAAAAGGGGGCTTTGTTCTTATATTGACTAGTTACCCATCGGGTTTTAATATAATACTCTTCCATAGTCAGAGAATAAATATCGGCTTAGCATCTTTAACATTGCGATTTAAAAATAATAATATTAAAAAAAGCATCGAGATTTCTGTTAGATTTTACATTTTTAAATATTTATTAATCTAAATCGCTTAAAATTTGGCTGCATTTCTACTTCATATATCCCGTCTATTCGGGAGGGGCAATACTGCATAGAAAAATACCCCTATTATTTAAATTCAAGCTGACTTTAAAGAGTACAGAAACTTACGTCTGAATCAGAAGAAAAGAATTTCATGTGCTTATTTTCATTCATCTGAATATCAGTCTTTTGTTTGGGTGCTGAAAAATTCAATTAAGTTTAGAGAAAGGTGAGAAATATGAACCCCGCACATTTTCAACATACTTGATGTTATTGCAGTAGTACTTGGTTTTGGATCTGTTATTGAAGTTGAAAGGAAATCAAAACTTGACTCATCTGAAAAATCTATAAAGTTACTTAAAGATTTAGTTATGATTTTAGTATACCTTGAATGTAAACGTCGAAGTAAACCTATTTCGACGGACTTCGTTTGCATCCAATAATATATACAAAAAATAGTAACATATCATCAAAAATCATACTGTTTATTGACTGTGCATTATCTGACTCTTTGAGAGTACAGCCCTTTATTGTTTTTTTCACTGTTGTGGCAAAGGTTCGATTGAGCTGGATTTTATGTACTTCCACGTCATCATCAGAATTAGAAGCGTTCTTGGAATGTAGTTGAACTGTCTTACTAGGAGTTTCAAAAATTGATTTTGAAGGAGCTATAATTAAGGATCGAGAGATATATTGATTAGAAATCTGACTTTTGATTCTAAAAAACCCTCTTCAAAACTTGATACAAGAGATTTTTCGTTAAAGTGAGGTTTGTAAGACCCCAGGCTTCGGGACGAAGGAATCCATGGAGGGAATTGTTTGTAAAGTTAATTTAACGAAAAACCCTAAAAATGTATAAATATATACCAGTTTTCTGAATTTGGCCTTCTTGACAAAAACTGTGAATTTCATTCAAGAGATCGTTTGCTTTGTCGACTTTGTTTTCAACGACACAAAATTTCTTTTCTAGATCATCTAGGTAGGAAATTGTAGGAAGACAGTTCTTGCAGGGAGTATTAATTTTTTTCTCATTATTTTCTAGGCCTTCTTGTTTAGACTGGAGTATTGTTTCATTGTCTGATTTGACTGAAGGCATTTTGCTACGTATATACTCCTGCATTGCTCGCTTGCCTTGATTTTTGACATCTTTGTCCTGAAGCTTTTTTCTTTTCTGAAATAAAATATAACATTCAGTGTTGTATAATGTAAAATTTTAAACAGCTTCAAGCAACTCATTAAGCTGGTTTATGATTTACCCAACCCCGAACAGGGTGTCAATTAGCGAGGCAAACCCAACATAAGCTGATTTAATACTTTACTTAAAAGAGGCCCAAATTTCATACATCCCACTATCCCCTTGATTAGAAAATTGAGTTAATCATACCTGAGTCTGTTTATGATTCACTATTCTTATTGGTTTTTGTTTACATGGATTTCCTTTCCGCTTCGTCACTCTTGTCGAATTTGAAAATTCTTCCTCGTCACCAGTGTGATCGTCAATCTCTTTCTTATCTCCCTTAAATGTTTCATCTAACATATTTTCTCGGAATGGAATTAACTCTTTTTTCGTGCCTATATTTGTTAAAGTCGTATATTAGCTGATGCATCGATCTATATTAATAAGCTAGTTTAATTCTTTGAAATTAAATACACAATTAAATCTGGGTTTTCAAAACAGCGGGAAACTGGCAAAGAACGTAAAATTCTCACTCCTGCTAAACAGTAACCATTTAAATAAAAGGGAGAATATTAGACAAGAGAAAAATAATCGTATATTCTCGGTTCGATTTGTACCCGCCCGATTTTTTTTTCCTGCTACACACTCTTTTGAAAATCCAGCTTAAGCTAATCTTTTTATAGGCGTGGTGGATAGCCTCGATGTCATAGCATGCACGAATAAAAATTTACACCAGAACAAAACTCTTTCGTTGAGCATGACGCAAAATACAATAATCGGTCGCTTTGTGTAATTCATAATTCATTCATGGTCACGAAGCTAACCAACAGCGACCTATCCTAATTATTAACGTTAACCTCAGCGGTGTTTAGATGAAAGGAGGACTCCAACAGCATTTGGAAAGCTGTTAACTATTCAAACATCAAGTACTAATATTAAATAAGATATCATCGATAAAGAATAAAAAAAATGTAAAAAATACTTACAAGCCAGCTTTATTACAGTAGCGGAGACGATTGATCGTTTATAATTAACTAGAACGTTTGATCCTTCTTTAGGAGGATTTTTCGGATCCCATTCGCGGATGACTAAAACTCTGTAAATGTCTACAGCATTTTCTTCGGGAAACTCTAGCAAAGCGAACTCAATTTCTTCACTAATAGTAGTATCCTCACTATCCTGTTCCTGTATCTCGGACACGTTCTCGGTCATATCACTTAAGCCTTGGTTACACTTCGGCGTGTTTGGGCTTTTCACGTGATCCATTAATAATTCCATTTTAAAACTCGGTCTAGTCTAGCAATTAAATTCTCTGTCTAAATCTAATTTCTAATTAATAAATATATTTATCTTTGTTCATCGCATTAAAATTTTTACTTGCCGAGCTTGCCAAATGTGGAACGACCGCCGTAACATCACTCGAAAAATCCAAAGAGAAAAGAAATTACTCTTACCATAGATTATATACTAGCTCAGAGACAAGCTAGCCGTATTGATTCAACCTTTTTTTGTCTAAATATTTTTTAAAGTGGTAGGGACAATATAAGATGATCAATTATATTTTTTAAAATTAAGAATAAATAGATTAATAATAAGGCGAGCATGAGCGCGAGAAAATATTTTTTATTTCTCGGGTTTCTTTTTTACGTTGTACGGCCAACCATCGTCGCCGTGAACTGAACTCTTTCGAGGTTGCCTATTGTGTCGTCTGCTAAGTTAGGCTATTCTGTCTGCTGATTGTGTGAAAGACGAAGGCGAATTTTCATTTATAACAGCTGGGAATTAAGTGGGACCAGGAATTCCTGAATTATGTTACCAATTTAGGTATTAATGGTGCACAGGAAAATATAAAATGCCTCTAGGAAAGTATAGAAAATATATTTCAAACAAGGAAGCAAGAGTGAGTTGTCTAATTGTTAATATTATTAACAATTGGTGAATTTAAAAGTGAATCTTAATATAGATACCAAGAACAACCCGGAATCGGTGGAAAAATAATTCAATTGCAACTGTTTCTGGAAACCGCGAAGATAGTAAGAATAATTTAGTAATGTACAAACTAATGTAATCTGGAATTGGTCAGAGATATAATATTTGGCATGGAAGACGGCATACCGACCCCCTAGCTCATAATTATATAAAAATCCAGTATTTTGGCCTTTGCCAATTATAATCTTTTCAAAAGGACTTAACCTAACCTAACCTAGCATAGCTAAAGTTGAGTTAAAGGAATGGTTCACCCATAAAGTTTTTTTGCCTCTAAGGGTCAATAGCACTCTTGGCAACAGAAATTTATAACTCAAAATTAATTTTTAATAATAATAATAATTTTATAGTTAAAAATAAATTTAGTATGGACGTGGCCCTTTTACCCCTAATTCTAAACTTCTCTGTCGTGCTTGGCCAGGCTAGCAATCTGATAGGCCAATAGAAATAACTTATAAGCCAATAGAAATAACTTATAAACCAATGAAATGAGACTCCGAGGGGAGAGAGTCTGAGACCATGGTTGTATAAAGATCCATGCTGAGACAGTAAAGTCTAGAATCCTTCGTTTTTTAATCGGTGTTGTTTTAAAGAAAGTTCAAAATGCCAAGTTGTATTATAAAAGAATGCAAAAATTTTAGTTCTCGGTTTGGACTAAGTTTTTATACGGTTCCTGATCATTTAAAGTACCCCGAACTCGCGTCAAAATGGCTAAAATATGCTAAAGAAACAGTGAAAGCCGCGTATTATACTAAGCCTTTGCCTACGAAGAAATTGGATTACAGAGTTTGTCAGGTGCAATTTTCTTTCATCTGGTCTATGTCAATTAAATTTTCGATACCGTCATTATTATTCCGCTCTTCCTGTAGTCTATCTCTAATTAAAAGTTCTTCTTCCGTGTACACTGGTTCAACTTCAAACGGATCTATTCGAGAGTCCGAATCGCCGACGGAGTTAGGCCTAGGCTACGGCTTACCGGGGTTAGATGCTCCTTCAGTCGGCGTCCCGTTCGTTAGACTGGCGAGCACTGCCGTTATAACCTGTCGTCGATTTAACGTTCAAGCTCGTAGTAGTCAACTTTACCATTGAGTAAAAGCTGAGCCAAGTTACTTTGGCCAATCAGATTATTGCCGAAATAAAAACCTTGAAGTGACGTATCGAATGCGCTCTTGCTTTACAGGAAAGCTTCATACGGGCGCCTATGTGCCCTCAATGTAATTTGTTTTAATTGTTTATTTAAAAATATACTTAATTTTAAATTTTTTTAACGCTTGAAAAATTGGTTTTGAGTTTAACTAAAGGGTTTGCAGCAAAAATATTTTAACACCGCACCATTCCTTTAAGAATGTCCTTTTGAAAAAATAATAGTCGGCAGAGGCCCAAATACCGGATTTTTATATTATTTTGAGGGGGCCCAGGGGGGTCGGTCTGCTGTCTTCTCCCCGAGATGGCACAGAAGTGAGTAGGAGGCTGCTATAGCAATTACATTATCTGAACAGATTATACATCAAGTGCTGATACACTCCAGGCCACAGACCCGGATGACACTAATCCCAATACTATAATTAACTTGTTGGTTGAAAATAATGGTATGTTTATATACCTATAAGTTTGAATATATATAACGCCTCGTACGTGTAGCATTAAATTAGCAAAGCTATAAATATTAGCTCTTTAGTAAACAGCCATATTGATTATTGATAATCACTCTTCTCAGTGATAATTTAATTACAATTTAATGTATCACGTATCGGTATTATGCACTCTTAATGTGGAGCAGTTTCAGCTAGTTACAATTATTTAAGTTTCAAGAAAGCGATACTAATTTCAGGCACATGCCATGTACCCGAGCCCATAAATCACTGTGGAAATGAAGACTTTAATTCTAATGAGGATGAGCGAATCAAGGAACCCTTATACCCAGACTGTAAAATCACCAAATTTGAAAGTGCAGTAGCTATTCTATCCCTTATTATGAAACACAATCTTTCAAAGTGCTGTTTGGATGATATAATTGCTCTTATTGGATTGCATTTACCACCGGAGACGGACTTCTTTTCTTCAAAGTTTACTTTTTATAACTTTATACAGTCCGCTCCAGCTCCTGTTAAACGTCATTCATTTTGCTCATCGTGTACATATTATTTGGGAAAAGAATCGGAGTTAAAAGCTAGCTTTGTTTGTCCAAGCTGTCGCAAAAATATATGTAAAACTAATTCAACAGAGCTTGAATATTTTTATGAGATTGATATCATAAATTCGCTAAAGGTGCATCTTGAAAATGGTCGCCTCTTTAAACACTTAAGTCAAAGTTTCGAAGCAAGACGTGGAAAAAAACCTAATTGTGAAAAGACCTTTGAAAATATATTCGATGGTCAGGAGTATTTGAAGCTGAAAGATTTGGAAAACGAAAACAATTTTTCTCTTATTTGTAATGTGGACGGTGTACCCATATTCAAAAGTAGCAACAAAAGCTTGTGGCCCATCCAATTATCTATTCCAGAAGTTAGCTCACAATTTCAAAAAAAATACATTATCATTGCTGGCCTTTGGTATGGCTGTAACAAACCGGATATGAATTCTTTTCTTTTTCCCCTAACACAAACCTTGAAGAAGTTGCATTCAAAAGGGTTTTCCTGGGTTCACCCAGTAACTAAAAAGACCATAGTGTCCAAATTATTTTCTCAAGTGTTTTGTGTTGACGCTGTAGCACGAGCACCCTTGCTTAACATGAACCAATTTAATGGTCAGTTTGGTTGTGGTATATGTGAACATCCAGGTGAATTTGAAGTATCATCAAGAGTGTACAAATATGTTGAAGGGATACCAAACAGAACTCACGAATCAATTTTAATAGCTGCTAAAGAAGCTTTAGAAAGTGAAACAATTGTTAAAGGAATCAAAGGATTTTCTGTTCTCTCTTTGATTCCGGAATTAGATTTATCCAAATCTTTAGTTCCCGATTACATGCATGCTGTACTTCTTGGAGTTACAAGGCAATTTTTAAGCGCAATGGTGAACAGTAAAAATCATACAGAAGATTTTTATCTAGGAAATAAAACTAATCGAGTTGATCAGAAATTACTTTCAATCAAGCCTCCTAGATTTCTAACCAGGACGCCACGTTCACTTTCAACCATGAAAAATTGGAAAGCATCTGAATATAGAAACTTTTTACTTTTTTACGCATTACCACTGCTCAAGGGTATTATTCCCTTTCGATTTTTAAAGAGCATTGCCCTTTTATGCAATGCAATCTACTTGCTTCTAAAGAGTAAAATTCAAGGTTCTGACATTGATTTAGCAGAATGCCTTCTAAAACAATTTGTCAAATCTGTTCCTCTATTATATGGGAATAAATTTTGTACATTTAATGTCCATCAATTACTACATTTAAGCAATAATGTACGTAGCTGGGGACCTTTATGGACAACTTCTGCTTTTATATTTGAAGACAACAATCAAAGAATTAAAAAAGCGTTTCATGGAACCCAAGAAATCAATAAACAAATAATCCAGTACATTCACGTAAATCATGCTCTCGAGATTAAAAAATACAGCATTAAAAAAAACTCCCCAGCAGATTCATTTTTGAATAATATGACCAGTAGCCACTCGGCCATGGTTGAAACCAAAATGGGTGAAGTTTCCTTGATAGGAAAGCACAA
The DNA here is from genome assembly GCA_963920705.1 of Odiellus spinosus. NCBI lineage: Eukaryota > Metazoa > Arthropoda > Arachnida > Opiliones > Phalangiidae > Odiellus > Odiellus spinosus. The sequence goes on from CAWUCO010000183.1 coordinate 960,442, forward strand.
ACGGAAAATATTTCAAACTAGAATAAAAGCAAAGTTGGTTGAAATTGGATTTCCTCCAACCTTGAATATTTACCCAAGATTAAAATCTGGAAATATTGTTTATTATTCCAAAGAAATGCATCGAGCAGAAAAACGTAACTCTTATACAGTTTTATTCAATTCAATTATGACTCCGAACGTCCAAGCATTAAGTAGACAAAATGAAAATTATGTAGGTTATATCTTGTACTTTTTTGGTTTTAACGGCTCAGCTTATGCTGTTGTGCAGAAATTTAAGTTGGGTATGCCACCGTTCCGATACCAAGAACCATGTAATTTTAAGGTCAGTCATTTGTTAAAAGTTGAGTCAAGATCATGTGACGGTATTTGTATTATTAGAGCCAGTTCGATTATCAGTCAAGTTATAGAAGTCCTAGAATATGTCGCTATAATACCAAATTTTGTGGAGTATATTTTATAAGTAATGAGATAATTAAGCTCAGCTAGCTTAACTTAACTTTTTTCTTATAGTAATAAGTATATATACTTAATGAAATTTTGTTTTTTACTTTTGATATACTGCTTTATATAGCAATTTTCAAGATTAAAATTTATTCTTAGAACCCGGTAGGGTTCTATGTTATGGGCTGATCATCATCTGTAATGCTATTTTGATTTCCTTAAAAAAATGGACCTTTAGCCAATCAGAACGCTCCATTTCCCCATTGAAATAACATTAAAATCGACTCTTTCGAGGACATGTCCTGTGCATCGCAGAACTAAAAGAGGAATTATTTGTTACGGTTAAAATCAATTTTAAGTGGTAGAGCAAGGTTCGAATGTGTGCCTTTTCCAAGTTTCATTTAAAAATATTAAGTCTAAGTGTTTTAAAATTAATTCTGAAGTTGACCCTTTTTTTGGTACTTAGCTGGTTTCGCGCATGGCCAAATTCGTAATGTTATTCTATGGGATTTGGTTTTTTGAAAGTGGCTTACCTTTCAGATTTATTTTCTAATACTTCCGGATATTTTTCAGACTTTGTTTTTCCGTGTGGTATGAATTAAGTTTCGAGCTTTATTTTAAGACTAATTTCATAATTTTACACCGATTAGTTGGCCCACAATCTATTTATGAAAACGGACGAAAAAGTAAGGCGGAGAAATAGATTCGCCAAAAACCTAAGCCTAATTTGACAAATTAGGCTTAGGTTTTATATGGCTTTTTAAAATCACGTGCAGGAGGACTCGCGGATCAGCGCGCTTGATTTGGAGGCTATGGGTATTGAACTCTGACTTAATTTCTCCTTCTTCATATTTTTGCCGTTTATGAAATTAGTCTAAAACTAAAGCCCGTAAAATATCTGGAATCATTAGAAAATAAATCTGAAAGGTAAGTCTCTTACAAAAAATCTAAATCCCATAGAATTACATTAATTTTCAATTTCTCCGCCTTTTTTTTTTGCCGTTTTTATAAATAGACTGTGGCCAAACTAATCGGTGTAAAATTATGAAATTAGTCTTAAAATAAAGCCCGAAAAATATCTGGAATCATTAGAAAATAAATCTGAAAGGTAAGTCTCGTACAAAAAAATCTAAATCCCATAGAATAACATTAAGTTTCAATTTCTCCGCCTTAAAACTTAAAAGTACTCTCCTTTTTAAAAATGTAAAAGTCCGAACGACTTGGCATTTCGAACGGCAATAAGGAAGGTATTAACATCCAAAATAATGAAAAAAAAAAATTTAAATTTAGTTTAAAGGGTAATGGGAAAAATATGAAGATTTCGCTGCGGCTGTCGGAGGTATTATCATAAAAGAAGATGAAAAAATTATTTTAAATTTGGTTTAAGGGCAATGGGGAAAATGTAGATATTTGACTGAATCAAGTGCGGCTGCCGCAGCTATTATCATCAAAAATGATGAAAAAATAAATTTTAATTGGGATTAAAGGGCACTGGTAAAAATGTAGAGATTTGACTGGAATCAAGTGCGGCTGCCGGAGGTATTAACATCAAAAATTTTGAAAAAAATAATTTTAATTGGGATTAAAGGGCACTGGTAAAAATGTAGAGATTTGACTGGAATCAAGTGCGGCTGCCGGAGGTATTAACATCAAAAATTATGAAAAAATTAATTTTAATTGGGATTAAAGGGCACTGGTAAAAATGTAGAGATTTGACTGGAATCAAGTGTGGCTGCCCCAGCTATTAACATCAAAAATTATGAAAAAAATTAATTTTAATTGGGATTAAAGGGCACTGGTAAAAATGTAGAGATTTGACTGGAATCAAGTGCGGCTGCCGGAGGTATTAACATCAAAAATTATGAAAAAATTAATTTTAATTGGGATTAAAGGGCACTGGTAAAAATGTAGAAATTTGACTGGAATCAAGTGCGGCTGCCCCAGCTATTAACATCAAAAATTATGAAAAAAATTAATTTTAATTGGGATTAAAGGGCACTGGTAAAAATGTAGAGATTTGACTGGAATCAAGTGCGGCTGTCGGAGGTATTAACATCTAAAATTATGAAAAAATTAATTTTAATTGGGATTAAAGGGCACTGCTAAAAATATAGAGATTTGACTGGAATCAAGTGCGGCTGTCGGAGGTATTAACATCTAAAATTATGAAAAAATTAATTTTAATTGGGATTAAAGGGCACTGGTAAAAATGTAGAGATTTGACTGAATCAAGTGCGGCTGCCCGAGCTATTAACATCAAAAATAATGAAAATATTAATTATAATTGGGATTAAAGGGCAATGGTAAAAATGTAGAGATCTGACTGTTTCAAGTGCGGCTGCCGCAGCTATTAACATCAAAAATTATGAAAAAATTTATTTTAATTGGGATTAAAGGGCACTGGTAAAAATGTAGAGATCTGACTGAATCAAGTGAGGCTGCCCCAGCTATTAAAATCAAAAATTGTGAAAAAATTTATTTTAATTGGGTTTAAAGGGCAATGGTAAAAATGTAGAGATCTGACTGAATCAAGTGAGGCTGCCCCAGCTATTAAAATCAAAAATTGTGAAAAAAATTATTTTAATTGGGTTTAAAGGGCAATGGTAAAAATGTAGAGATCTGACTGAATCAAGTGCGGCTGTCGCAGCTATTAACATCAAAAATTGTGAAAAAATTAATTTTAATTGGGTTTTAAGGGCAATGGTAAAAATGTAGAGATCCGACTGAATCAAGTGCGGCTGCCCCAGCTATTAAAATCAAAAATTATGAAAAAATTAATTTTAATTCGGTTTAAATGGCAATGATAAAAATGTAGAGATCTGACTGAATCAAGTGAGGCTGCCGCAGCTATTAACATCAAAAATTATGAAAAAATTAATTTTAATTGGGTTTAAAGGACAATGGTAAAAATTTAGAGATCCGACTGAATCAAGTGCGGCTGCCCCAGCTATTAACATCAAAAATAATGAAAATTTTTATTTTAATTGGGTTTAAAGGGCAATGTTAAAAATGTAGAGATTTGACTGAATCACTTTTTAAAGGGCTAGTCTTTTAATATAGAAGTTAACACTTTCGTGTTAGACTGAAGTGACAGATATTATATCAAAAATGTCTTTGCGAACAAAGACCCAGAAGGACATGTTATGGCCTTGAATGTCTGAAGTGACAGATATTTAATTTCTTTTAAAACATTAAATTTAAATACAATTAAATTTTCTTTTAAAACATGAAATTTAAATATAATTAAATTTTCTTTTAAAACGAAATTTAAATATAATCACAATCTGGCACGATTTAGAGTTTCAAATTTCAAAACAACTGATTTTATTCACTCGGAAATATTTAAGAAAAAACATAACAGACGATTTTCTCCCATTGACGCTTAACATTAAATTTCGCTTAATTATTTTTCAGGGATTACGTGTCAAACAAAACGAAACTTTTCGTTAGATAGAAAAATTTACTTAATTTTGCTTTGGCTTTAGGCGTAGAATCAAAGTTCTATGATCTGATCTCATACCTTAATTGGATAATGTTTTCTATGGATAATGTTTTATTATAACTCCTCGACTTTAGTTCATGTTAGCTTATGAATGCTTATACAAGGAATTTAAAGGGAATAAAAATTCCCCATATTTTAATTTTTAATCTAGGTTGCAAACGAACAAACCTAATCCATGGATAATGTTTTATTACAACTCCTCGACTTTAGTCGAGGCAATTCGTTCATGTTAGCTTATGAATGCTTATACAAGGAATTTAAAGGGAAAAAAATTCCCCATATTTAAATTTTTAATCTAGGTTGCAAACGAACAAACCTAATCCATGGATAATGTTTTATTACAACTCCTCGACTTTAGTCGAGGCAATTCGTTCATGTTAGCTTATGAATGCTTATACAAGGAATTTAAAAGGAATAAAAATTCCCCAGATTTTAATTTAGGTTGCGAACGAAAAAACCTAATCCATGGATAATGTTTTATTATAACTCCTAATAACTAATTAGTGGTCCCTTATGGAAATCATCATTTAAATTGTACGGTTTTAATGAAAAGAAAAATGAAAGTATTACAATTTATTTAAAAACCTTATCCGCTCTAAATTTCGTCGCTTTGAAGTTCTCTTCCCTCGCGCGCGCAATATAGCTTTGAAAGTACAAATTGTTATGGTTTGCGTCGTCTGCTAAGTTAGAAAAGAAGGTGACTTTAAACGGGCTTTAAAAAACACATTTCCCTTTATCATATACCCATTCCAATAAACCGGCGAGTATTTTTAACGATCCGTTCAATCGCGAGTCGTGGAAATTCGGGTTAAATTAAGAAAACAAAAAGTGGACTCGCGTTATACTGAAAAATAACAGTTCAATACACGTTTTCCCTGAAAAATAATTAAGCGAAATTTAATGTTAAGCGTCAATGGGAGAAAATCGTCTGTTATGTTTTTTCTTAAATATTTCCGAGTGAATAAAATCAGTTGTTTTGAAATTTGAAACTCTAAATCGTGCCAGATTGTGATTATATTTAAATTTCGTTTTAAAAGAAAATCTAATTATATTTAAATTTCATGTTTTAAAAGAAAATTTAATTGTATTTAAATTTAATGTTTTAAAAGAAAATTAAATATCTGTCACTTCAGACATTCAAGGCCATAACATGTCCTTCTGGGTCTTTGTTCGCAAAGACATTTTTGATATAATAAACAATATGATATGTCATATTCCAGTTAAAATATTAGTAGCCTAATATTTTTTACGCTTATATATGTTTTTTTAAGTTATTAGCATAATTTTTGTTTGGATCAGAATAAAAGTTTTAATCAAAAATTAGTAAATTATTATAATTTTACAAATTATAAATACTGAACTAATATTATTTTCAGATTCAAAGAAATAATTTTTGGTTATCAAAATCATGCGGGTAAACTAAAACTAACTTTAATTACAAAATATTGTTTATTTTATATTTTTTCTTTATTTACTTAATGGAGGGAATGCAGGCTGCTAAGCTAAAAGCTTATAAGCAACCGCCCAAGAAAAAAAACAAATACAGAATGTTGAGACAAATGTTGGGAAAAGAGAAAAAAGGCAAAATAAAACAAAAAAAAAAAAAAAGAAATGTATAAAAACAATTTAGAGGCGAGATTGAATCCATTTAGATATAGTAGCGCGAAAACTCTTGGATGACGGTAGCAAAAGATATTCTTCAGGCAGCGAGTTCCAGTCGTTAATGACCCGTACAGTGAAGTAACTCAATTTTGCAAAAGATTTAGCCTGGGGTTTGACGAGCTTGGCGGGGTGACCTCTAGTATGACATTATGGTTATCGTTAAGATTAGTAATTATTTATTAAAATTTTAGCAAAGAACACTAAACAATATTTTCATGCAAAAACTTATAAGATATTTCGCCAAAAACACATTAGTTTTCCCCTATTAATTAATTAAGCTCCTTTAATTTTGATCATGATCACCTTAAAGTTAAGGCCCGTAAAATATAGTTCCTCAAAGTATCCAAAATTCCTAATTAGCTCATCCAAACTTGATTAAAACTCGCTTAGATGGATAACTATCCAAATAAATTCCTCGAAAAAGCTTTATAAAATTTATATAATTTTAACCATTGGTCGATTGCAGCAAAATTAATCATAAAAAATATAATATTTAATCCAAAATTTAATATTTCATCAAGGGCTTTATAAAATACTGTAAAAGTAAAGTTTATCAAATGGTATTTATTCAAAAACATTTTATCAAATAGTACTTAATATCTAAAATAGTTAATCAAACTAGTACCTTTTTATAATCAAAAACAGATTATCAAAATAAACAAAAATAGCTAGTTCATTAATCTCTGGCTATAATGGTTGCAGTTTATCGTTGAAATCTCTTTTTTAAAAACGTCTATAAATATAATTAAGCGATCTTAAAATTGAAAAACGGTACGTAAGATCATGTTTTTATAAACATTTGCCAAATTTTTAGTTTATTCTATTGCTTTTGATATTTTTTTAAGAAATATATTAACTAGATTAAAATTAAGCATCTATTAATTTCCTTGGCTAAATTTAGTTAAGCAGGAATTATGTTTAAATTATCAAAGGAAGTTAAATAAACAGAAAATTTACCAAATGTTATTGATAAAAACATAATTATAATTATGTTTTTATCATTAACATTTGGTAAATATACCGTTTATCAATTTTATGATCAAACGATATATAATAAAAATAATCTGTATCAGAGACAGATTCAATACTATTTGATTGAACTCTTATTGATCAAAATAATATCAAATATGTTTTATCAAATTTTATTTCTAATCAAATGCATCTATATCAAGTACAACGTGATCAAAGTACGATGTCATTTTTTATTCTGGTCAAATTCATCTGAATCAAGTACATCGTGATCAAAGACCGATCAAATATGGTATAACAAATTATTTGTTTGATCAAATGCATCTAGTAGACGTACAATTTGATAAAAGACCGATCACATATGGAATATCAATTATTTGTTTGATCAAATGCCACTAGATGAAAAACAATTTGATACAATACCGATCACATATGTTATATCAAATTATTTGTTTGATCAAATGAAACTAGATTAAACACAAATTGATCAAAGACCGATCAAATATGGTATATCAAATTATTTGTTTGATCAAATGCAACTAGATGAAACACAATTTGATAAAATACCGATCAAATATTTTATTTCAAATTATTTGTTTGATCAAAAGGTGATCATATTATGAAAATATGATAAACTTTTGATCATATTTTGGAAATTTGATCAAACCATTTTCATAGGGGCCTGCACGAGTTCCTAGAGGTGCATTCTTCTATTGAGGACGTTATTCATACCATCAGATGCTGTTCATCGAAGACAGCTCTAGCAGTATTATTGGTGAAATTACGATTGGGTATCTCCAATAAGGTGTTATCAACTATATTTCATTTAACTGAAAGATCGGTATCAAACACGGTAAAAGCGGTTATTATGGCTTTATCGGAGCGTTTCGTGCCACATCATTTTGGCCTGCAACACTTATCACGTGACAATTTGATAAGAAACCATCAATCTGAAGCAGCTGTAAAACTCTTTGCTAGCAACAAGCCTAACTGTCTTATTACCATTGTAGATGGCACCTATATCAAGGTTGGAAGATCCAAGGACTATACAGTTCTTCACAAATCATTCTGTGTGCACAAAGGCCATCATATCCTCAAGCCAATGTTAATGGTAACAACTACGGGTTACATAATATATATAATCGGACCTTACTTCGCTTATGGCCGCAATAACGACGTGCGCATTTTAAACCATTCTATCAAAAAAAGAGAAGAACTCCAGTCTTTCTTTCAAGTTGGTGATGTTGTACTGGCGGACCGCGGTTTCCGAGACTCGAACAGCGTACTAACTGAACTGGGTGTGAGTTTACAAATGCCTTCGTTCTTGTCTAAAGGCGAGAAGCAAGTCAACACGCAAGAAGTTAATCGTTCCCGACAAGTAACGTACCTCAGGTGGCCGGTTGAAGTTAGGAACGGGCATTTGCAGACGATGTATCGTTTTTTCCAAAGCCGTATACCAGTGCATATGTTACCATTGGTTCCGGAACTTCTTCAAATTGCTGCTGCGCTTCTGAACGCCTACCACCCGGAATTACATCTTAAAGGTTCCTGGGAAGACGCCGTCGAGAAAATGTTGGCAGTCTCTACGAAAGAAAATCCTCTTAAGGAAGTGGTTGAGCGCGATAATCTGCTTCGCAAACCGTCTAAATGGCAACGAATTGAGGATAGTGAATTTCAAGACTTCCCGGTACTTCGTGAAAGTGATATATGTGAGGTGGTAATGAGCGACTTTAAAACGAAACGCGCTGAATCTTATGTGGCTTTGACTATAGAGAAATCCGGCTCTTTCAGCGTCGAAGCGTCCAAAGTTGAACATGACTTAATTCGTATACGTGTGCCTGGTCAATTTTCCACCTCAGCTGTTCACCAAGCTCTCATTCGTTATGTACCTAACGGGACAGGTGTAAATGCCATTAAAGGCTGGTATTGCAATTGCAAAGGTGGCAGTTTGACGATAGGTACTTGTGTCCACGTTAGCAGCGTAATCTGGTATCTTGGTTATCGTCGCCATGAAGATCGAGGCAGTTGGTACCAGTCAAAATTACGTGTAGTGTGTGAAGATGCCACTGAGCTTGAACTGCCAGACATCCGTTAATGTACAATGTTACATGAATAGTTTGTGCTTTTTATACAAGTGTGTTTTGTTTAATATGAAATAAAAATTAAAGATACTACTCCAGTATCTACTAATTGGTATATTTCTCTATTTATTTTTCGGATTTATTATACACCAAAGACTATTCAAGTAAGCTATATAGTCTTTGCACAAACCCTGTAAAGCTAGCAAACAGTATAGCATGAATGCTTGACAAGTGGAACACTTTTACAGGCGTTGGGGACCATTTCGAGGCGATGTAGACCAAAAATAGAGGAATTTCATTTTGCCGCCAGCACTATACCCATGGCAGTTACAAAATAATTATTTTCCAATATTTTCCTAACATAATTATGAATATAAAATAATAACCGTTCACTATTTTCGTCTGGGGGAAGGCTTTCATATCCGGCACGAAAGTCATAGATTCTTCCTATTCTTTACATTATGGAAGAAACCTTCCATTCGTTGTTATTCCCAAAATTTACAGTTGTGAGCTCGAATTTTACGTTTAAATTATCCCCCAACTACCCTATTTTAATCATAAAATACGTATTTTTCATAAAAGAGACCAAAATTTTTAACATTACGTGTACCCAGACTCTTATGGGGAATTGCTGTTTTTCTTTAACGTTGCTTTTACCATTGATAGCCTATAATATACTATTTTTCTTCATTTTGAGACTAGTACCATTACTATTGAGCAAGTGAGGTAAATTCATCGTTACGGATCACTTCAATCACAATCCTCTGGAGCAATATTTTAGCAAACATAGACAAGCTAACGACCTTGGTTTCCAGCACAGTTCACGTGACCCTACAAATGTATGTCCTATATTACTTTACTGTAGGGTGTCTATCCTTAGGGCGCTATTAATTAATCCAAGGATACATCGACGTATGCTAAAAAGCGAAGAAGACGGCTTAATAGCGGCTCTATTAAAAATCTAGACAGGTTTTTCAAAATGGGAAACCGAGATTTTATACCTGTCTCGACCAGAGAAAATACCCTGGAATATGGTGACTAATAACGTAATTTGCTGGCGTTCGTGATTCTAGTTTCTTTGCGTATCTCTCAGGATATCAGCTGTGAAAGATGAATTTTTAACAGCTTACAAATCGAATTTTCAGTTTACGTAACTTCTCCGCAAAAATAATAATATCCAAAAAGAGGCTATTTATCATAATATAAAATAGACAATTTGCTTCGTTTGGGCTCAAACCCAACGAAGGAAAATAAATTAAATTGTTAGAGAATTAGCAATTTAATATTTTTGAAATTCTAGTTTTAGTTCACTACTCGAAAGATTTGCATATTTTTTATAAAAAATGGGAAATTTCGACCTTGCTAATTTATAGCAAGGTCTAAATCAGCATTTTTTGTAAACATTTGATATACGAAGTTCTTTGGAGTAAAAAAAACTAGGGTAAGGTCGTCTATCTCTGAACGCTTTTTATGAAATGGGAGATCTCGATTGCTACGCAATTTTTATCGACGAACATTTTCTGAATTTTTTTTCATTTCAGAATTTATAACGTTACTTTGGTTGCGTCTATTTAAAGATGGAAGAGCTCATTTTGTAGGTTTAAAATAGTGCTATTCGCGGAACACAGCTTCAACACCCTAATACGCGCGGAAGATACGACGCCAACTAACCGACCGCGAGAATTAGCTTAATTGATTAGACCCTTTATAATGGAATGTTTTTCTTTACCAAAGCTCGTAAAATCGAAATTATAGATTTCCTAAAAATCGTTCAAAGATAGCCCCCCCCACCCTATCTAATATCAAGTTTGAGTAGAATCTTCTTCCCTGGACCGTAATGAGAAACATTCCCTTAGAAAGGATCTGATTTATTAGGCTTATTATCGCAGTCGGCTAATTAGGATCGTATTCCGCGAATAGTTCAATTCTTGGTCTACAAAATGATCCCTTTCATTTTCAAATAGACCCAACCAACGTTAAGTTATAAATTCTTAAATGAAAGTGTTCAGAATTAGAAGGACCATAAAATTTTTTAATTTCTGAACCTCCGCGTTTTTGATCATTATTTTTTACGAATGTTATTTTTTAAGCGGAGTTAGAATTAAGACACATTTATATACGTATTATTATTTATGTATGTCGATTATTTTAAAGACATATTTTTAATAGATCTCCCTTCAAAATTTCGCTAGATTTCAGGTGGTTTCCTAACAATGCGTTTTCCATATCGAGGCGCGCGGCTTGTATGAAATTACTATTAATGCCTGACATATTGAATTAATCTAAATATTGATAAATCGGGTCAAGCTTAGATATAAGTCGGCACGCTCCAATAATTGAATTCAAAATCTTTCCAAAATGTTTTCTCTACGAACCTCATTCCTGCTATTGGTTTCCTCCGTCTCTTTTTGTGAGTATAAAACAATATATAATTATTCAAATATTCAAATGTATAAAATGGGTTAGGAGAAACGCGTGCCTACGCTAAAAGCATTTGAGCGCGGGTTATTTTCTTAATTATTAATCAAGTAATGTCTCGCAACTAGGCCTCTCGCAAGATACTAACGAATATGGGACTGACTATTGCTACCAACATTATTGGACCGAAAATAGCTCGAACATATACAGCATAGAGGTCAGTTTAACGATTTTGGGGGAAAATATCTACGGCTCGTAAAGACAATTCAGTAATAGCCTTCTAGAAGTAAGGACAGTTTGGTAAAAATACAATTGCCTTACGTAATTCACGAGGACAGTACGGTAATAGCCTTCTAGAAGTGAGGACAGTATGGTAATAGGCTTCTAGAAGTGAGGAAAATCTGGTAATATGACAATTAGTCTTACATAATTCGCGAGGACAGTATGGTAAAAGGCTTCTAGAAGGAAGGACAATTTAGTTATTTGCCAAAAGCCTTACGTAATTCGCGAGGTCAGTATGGTAATAGCCTTCTAGAAGTGAGGATGATAGAAGACAGGACTGTTTGGTAATAGTTTGCAAGATTTCATGAGGTGCTTTTAAGCATTATATAGAGGTTGAAATTTAGGATCTATGGTCAACTGTTGAGACAATATTTAAAAAAGCAATTATTAGATCAGAAATAGATGAACCGAAACTATCAACGAGCTATTCCTCTAACACTGCGGGCGATTTATCCATTTTCCCCTACCATTTTAGACGACAGTTGTACGCGCCCTCCTCGGATACGAGATGCGATGAATACACCACCGGGCGCTTGACGCGTGAAACATCATACAAAAGTTTAGCGTAAATCGGCGGTTGTTTGTAATATATTTAAAAAGAAAGTAAACGCCAAGGAATTGCCAATACGGGCTAAGCCTCCTCCTAATAGATATTTTATTTTAAGAGTTATTTTTAGTAAAGTAAAATACCTTGAAAATATCCAAATGCAATTTGCATCACGTTTTAGGTTCATCTCTGACGTGACATTTTGTACCCTTCCCGACGTGATATAACCGCCAAGAAGTGAATAAGGATTTCCGATCTTATCGTTTAAAAATAAAAAAAGATTTTTTTTTTCTGACCGAGGGGGATATAACCCCTCGCGCATTTACCTCACCATTCACTCCAATAGTTGATAAATTAGGTTCGTCTAATTCTGATCAGAATGAAAATATCAATTGACCATTGAAATCGTAGCCCTTTTTTCGGGAAGTTGCGACAGCCCAATTCAAACGCAATTATTATAAAACATTTTTTGATAGTTGTTTGTGCCCTATAGAATAGAACGTCAATGGGCTTTGAAAAAAATATTTATTCGTGCCACAGAAGAGCGTGAGTAATCAAAACTGCTTGATTGGTCACGGAGTAAATTCTAAGCTTTCAAATGGAGATGAAAATATAGAAATTCATATTTCACCAACGAAAAGTCAATTTGGTGAAAATTTCGAAGCATTTGTTGTTATTTAATTTATACGATGCTCAAAGTTACTAATTCGAGCGTCTAAGTATCAATTTAAGATCAATATAATTTTATTATAATTTCTGTATAATTAAGATTTGATATTTTATATCTATTCGCCATAGAGATTAACTTATTGCAAACATTTCTCTATAAAGAACCGTTATAATGAGAAATAAATATTGAATTTTAATAATTATATCTTTGAAAATATCGTTAATCTCTGCCGGGTTGACGGATCTGACTACTGACAATCCAACTGTTACGATGGCGCCACCAGACTGACGGACAACATCAACGTCTCTGATATGACTTCTTGCCCCATTGGAGTAGTAAGTTGCCACTCAGTTGTCACGTTTGAAAGATCCTGTCCTCCTTTTTCTTAATCGGTTCTCACACCAGCTCAAGCTGTCTTAAAAAGGCCTGGAAACCGCCCAATGGCTGGGACGGCACAAATGGCCGGTTTCTCAGCGGCTCAGTCCATGCTTGATCCTGTGGAATATAGTTTAGCTTCTAGTACCATAATACATACATATATTTCACGAGGGTGAAATGGATGAATTCGGAATTGAAGAGGAACTTGTAGGGGCAGCGCGCCATTGGGATACACACTTCACGCGCCGAACTGTTAAGAGATGTCGCTATAGTAGTTCCAATTCTGATCCTATTCTGATTGGCTAAGCTATGAGGAGAGAGCCAAACTAGGCGGTAACCCCTCCTCTCGCGCTTCCCATAGCAACGAGTGAGACGCAGGCGCGCCATTTTATCGTGATATTTCATCATTATATTTGTACCCCAATGGCCGTAGCCTCTTGAAGTTGGTTTATGAGTATGGAATTTTTGAATTCGTCAAAATTCGTCCTATATTTTATCAAAGCCCGTGCACGCGATTTTTTTTTTTTTTTTTTTTTCCAAACTAGGAAATTTGGTTTGTCAATTTTTCACTAAAGGTAGCGGGATCATTCTGCGCTTTAAAAAATGCTGATTTCACCTTAAAGTATACACGCAACCTGACTTGTTTCGGGCCTTTTCTTTGGAAAAAATCAGCGAGCGTATTGTCTAGTGACACGTCGCTTTTACTTATCATTTAAAAATAGGCTCTGTGAAATATTTTTAGGCGTTTAAAAGCTCGCCCGAAATGACGTCGCGTCAAAATAGTTGTCGTGGAAGTCGCTGTATGCGTCTCGTAAAAGGTTAGCTACGTGGAAACTAAGCTTTACGCCCAAAGACTTTGAAACGTCACTGAACAATAAGTTTAAAGCTAATGGTTTGACTTTCTGGATTAAGTTTGCAACAGCCATACGCTGTAGTCTATTTAAAAGGCGTTCAATTTCACTCAAAAGGGACATGAAAATCGTTTCTTATTAAATTAAAGGTCAGATTCAAGGTCAGAGGGCCGCTAGTGAGCGTAAGATATCAGCGTACGTGCTTGGGTAAATCAATCCTAGCGGCGCAACCATATAACGTTCCAGTACCTTTGAGAATTAATTGTTCCTTACTTATGTGGTAACTTCCGACTTTTCCGATGATTTTCTTTAAATTATTCTTGATAATTTTTTAAGGATCATACCAAAAGGTTACTTACGTTCCATTTGCAATGTAATGCGATGAACAATATATTTTAAACAAAAGTGCTACGTTTCCACACTTGTTGGTAATAATCATTGGTCTACCGCAGTGCTTTCGAGGTCAGTGCGTGGACGAATCTGACGTGAAGCCTTGCGTCAAGTCTTTAAGACCCGAACAGACCCTGGCGTCATTCGAAACGGTAAACAAAATATTTATAAAATATAAATTATATTTTTGTACGTACATTCGAGTTATACAATAATATAAGTATACATAGATATATATATATATATATAATATATATACATAATATAATTATATTAGCGGGGGGTTGTGCGTTCCAATCTCACCCGTGATCAAACTTATCTTTTTCACGGGTGGTTATAATTGTAATATCTATCGGGTACTAGCCTCTAGCTTGTAATTTGGTTAGCTATGCCTCTACTTAAATGTATATAAATATTTATAGAATCGCGCAGCGAGAAGGCTGACACACCAGTTGAAACTTTTTGTCGCGTACTTATTTTTAATATCCAGTTTTTTTTTTTTTTTGTTTGTGAAGGAAGAATGCGAAATCCGTTGCCTGGACACTAGTGGATATCAAACCAACATTTCGAGAAGCGATTACTCTTACTGCGTCTTAAACGTCGACGGTGACCACGCTCAAGAAGGCGATAATTTCCCAATCTACGTAATTTATTAAATATTCGAAGAATTTATCTCTGAAAACAAAATGAATTTATTGGCCTCGCTTCCATAAATACTCTACAAATTGGCCACGCGTTCGATGAACACCTCTGTTGGCACCAGTCTGATAAAGAGTATACTCGAGACTACGACGCCAATCGAACCTTATCAACTTTGTTAGTAGATGGCGACGCGTTCGATTCACCAGACAGAAACGTTACGTTCAGAGGGAAAAATCGAAAGGGGAAGTTGGTCAACGTGACCATTATTATTATTATATTATTATTTCGATGGTTTGTCACGAGGTGGATTGAACGATTATCTAATCCTGACGTTCTTTTACACAAACCAATTGTCCACGGTGATGAATTATGAAATTTAAGTAATTTACTATACTTCTACCGCGTGGTTGATAACTACTGGGTCGGGCTGAAAATGAAATGCGTTCAAAAACTAGCCACCTTTAATTAATAGCCTGTTTTTCTAAACCACCCTGTCATTGTTTTCAAGATACGTTCTAGTGCGGGTTAAGTAATGTATTCTTCAAAATATACTCCACTTGGGTTCGATTGGCGGACGGAGATTGGTAAAAATAGGGCACTAGGCTGTTTAAGGCTACTATATATAGAAATTCCCATGGGCTCCCAAGAAATATTTTAGGAATGTGGCTGTGAATGCCCGTAACAACAAATTTCAACATATTTCATAAATTCATTTTTCTCTACATCTAACACCAGGTGATAAAGTTGTACCCGGCAAAACCGAGAACTATATATAGGGAGCCCTGGTACCAAAAATAGTACTTCATTATTTCAATTGGTTTGATGTACATTGTTTTCAATCCTGGTGAGAGCGGCGTTCCACAAACACGTGGCTAATTATAGAAAGGCCATAGTTTAATATAGCCACTCAAATACTCGGTTTGTTCTTAGACATCAATTAGTGACGTCGAATTGAAATTTATATTATTTCTTCTTAAGGGATATTGTTTCGAGAAAACATGTCTTCATTTCCCAGAACCATCGGACGAAGAGAATAACCAGGAACAAAACGAAGAAGATGGTGACAGACGCCAAAGCGAGGGGTCGGACATTTCTAAAAAAACGTACGGGATTTCGAAATCAAATTGGATTTCGTGTGATTTCGAAATCATTCCGTTGATTTCGTGTGATTTCGAAATCATTGCGTGGATTTCGTTTGATTTCGGATTTTTTAATTTTCCAGTTGATTTTGTCAGATTTTGAAAAAAATTCTCCTGATTTCGTCGGATTTCGGAATTTTTACCGTGATTTCGTCGGATTTTGAAATTTTTACCGTGATTTCGTCTGATTTTGGTTTTTTATCGTGATTTGTCGGATTTTGAAATTTTTCTGTTACATTAAATTTCAATCAACTTTCGAAACCGTTCGCATGCAGACTAACGAAACCAAAGTTGAATTTTAGTTTCAAACCTTGTAGACGATAAATAACGTACATAGCACTAGAAAAAGGAATGAAATGGGCAAACAGGCACATGAATACACAATGCTAGCCCTACAAAAGCGCATGCTTTTGTTTGGCGAGTGCATTTAAGATATATTCTATAAGTATGACACCGTTACCAAGAGCTTGTTCGAGAACGACGCGAGAATTGACTACAAGTGCCTCGCAGTCCGTCCCCCAATTAAGTCTGCCCTAATTAAACCCTTGATAACGCCTCATCAGGCGTTGCTTTACAAGAATCTTGGACGTTTTACCTACATACGTCACTCCACGATTAGGTCTCAGTAACCTGTACTACACTTATGGAACAAACCTCATAATTTTATGATCATATTCATATTTTAACTCTATTTCAGGGGAAGGAAAGAGTAGGGGACCCGTGGGAAATTTCTGAGAAGAGAATTCTCACTAAATTCCCACGATAGTCGATACAGCTTACCCTACTGTTTTACAAAGGAAAAAAGTGAGAGGTATTCATATCACCTTAAGTGTGTATAAACATTGGATAGTCGAAGCGATGCCCAGGCCATTCTAAGCAGTGTAAACTTGGTTTTAACACGGGTTCCCGTTTAACCCCGCCCGCTTCATATCGAAGAACATTAATTTATGTAATTTGGAATTGATTTCGTGAAAGTTTCTACTGATTTTGTGATTTTTGTTTTTGATTTCGTGATTTTGTTTCGGATTTCGCGATTTCGTTTCCGATTTTGCGATTTCGTTTCTGATTTCGCGATTTCGTTTCTGATTTCGTGATTTCGTTTTTGATTTCGGATTTTTTATCGGATTTCAAAATCAGCGAAATTTCTTTTGATTTCATGCTGGATTTCTGATTTTGATATTGATTCCGGATTTCTAAAGTTTGATTTTGCGGCTAGCGTACGCGATTTCGTTGAATGACCGACCCCTCGCGCCAAAGTCAGGAGAACGACCATAGCGAAGAGGAAAATAGCCAAGACGAAGAAGAGTCGCGAGAGAAATAATCCATTATAAATGAACGTAAGAGAGAAAATGTAATGATTTTAACACTGTAGTCAAATACAATTTCTCAAAAATAAATTGATTTAAAAATAGATTTTAATGATTCGTCCTTCTTTCGCAACATGAATAGAATATTTCTAACTTCTCAGTCCATTTTAATCGTGAGTAAAATAACCTTATTTTGTGGTAGCGTGAACCCGCATACAACCTCGCGAACAGCCAGATTTTGTCACGGGTACTTAATACCCTGTTTAATCAGATTTAACCGAGGGTTAATCACGATTAATCTTGTGTTTATTGAACTGAGAAGGATGAGTGTAAACCTCGGTTAAATCTGATTAAACCACGGCTAATTACGAATATGGCGCTAAGAGTGTGTGGCGATGGACTTCCTGAAGCTCTACGTGCTTTTGTTTTTGGAAGTTATAAATGCTTAACACTTTCGCTACTAACGAATATAAGAGCGCTGAATACGTATACAGGGTGTTTCGAAAATGGTGGTAGGAACGAGCTACAGTGGGTTCTATGTATTGAGTTTTTATCTTGTATTCCCCTTTGTATATCTGCGCTACCAGCCTTTTTATTGCGTTGTACACTGTTTATAAAGATCACTACTTTCATTGCATATTTAACTTTATTTATTAACATTTAAGATTCAATTTACTTCAATCTATTAGTTTATTACATTATTTAATTTCTAACTTTACTTATGGGGAGTTAGAACAAAAGTGATTACTTTGACAGAAAAATGCAAATAGATAAAAAAATAGGTCATAAATGATCTCACCTATTTACACATATCAATGTTCTCTTATAACCCCCTTCTTTTCATACAAATATATATCTTATCAAAAAAAAAAAAAAAAAAAAACTTCTCTTGGTTAGTTTCTTTAACATCCAATACTTTTTCATCCAATTCTTTCGTCATTTTAAGACGAAAATGTTCAATGACGTTTTGTCGTACGGGGCGCCAATCAAGAGCTAAGA
This sequence comes from Odiellus spinosus, assembly GCA_963920705.1. NCBI lineage: Eukaryota > Metazoa > Arthropoda > Arachnida > Opiliones > Phalangiidae > Odiellus > Odiellus spinosus. The sequence continues at coordinate 978,720 of CAWUCO010000183.1, forward strand.
TATGAACATTTTCGATTTAAAATGATCCATAAAACCCACCGTAGCTCGGTCCTACCACCATTTTCGAACCACCCTGTATATCTGTCATTTGTCAACATACATTACGTGTATTTATTATTAAGAATAAGAAAATTATCACATATTAAGCATACTAAGAAATAATGACCTAAAAGTTCTGTCCAGACGTGAGCTCCATCTATGTACGGTACACTAGATGACACTAACGCAATTATATCTTGATACACCAAATAACAGGAAATTATCAGCCAAAATATCTTCCAATTGTAAGTATACTCCAAATTTGCACAAATTTATGTAAACAAGATGGTCAAGCCCATAGGAATAGCTAGACCCATGAAATTGTAAAAGAGGCTGAAAAGAATTATGCTATAGCAGGGGCTTGTTATGCATGCATAAACGCTCTTTCAACAATTTGAATGGCGTTTCGAGATTCCTTTTAACACGAAGTTACGTAAAGTTTTTCAAATCGTGTTTTTCAAATCGTGTTTTTCAAATCGTGTTTTTCAAATCGTGTTTCTCAAATCATGTTTCTCAAATCATGTTTTTCAAATCATGTTTTTCAAATCAAGATTTTCAAATCATGTTTTTCAAATCATGTTTTTCAAATCATGTTTTTCAAATCAAGATTTTCAAATCAAGATTTTCAAATCAAGATTTTCAAATCATGTTTTTCAAATCATGTTTTTCAAATCATGTTTTTCAAATCATGTTTTTCAAATCAAATATTTTATTTCGGACATACTCAAACCCAACACGCATAAGCTCCCTTATTATCTCGTTCGCGTCGACTTTTTTTGTTTTTTTTGAGGTTTCATTACTGGCAGACTAAAACCGAAACATTCATAAGCTACCTTTTTATCTCGTTCGCGACGACCTCTTATTAACGGCGACTTGTTTTCTGTATTGTATATCTATGAAGATATAAGGAGTTTTTCGCCAGAGTTTAACCATGTACCTGTGGTAACGGGGATTAGCGTCTAACACTCGATCGTAAAGCTATGTAGCGGCGAGTGCGACTCGGTAATATGGGATTTTCGGGAGACCACTTGGATGGAAAATCGATATTGAAAAAAAAAATTTTATTTTAAATTTGTCTCGGACATCACGTCGTGACGTCTGGTGGAAAAGAGACGAAGGTTATTTCTATATATATATTTTAGACATGTTGCCATTCGCAAAAAGTGGCAAACCTTTTTTGGGCCTATTCAGTACCCCTAACAGACCCCGAAACCGTTGAGAGTTGCTTGTCATTTTATTTTCCACCAAGCGAATTATTTAAGTAACTAATTCATTTAAACACCAATTTCGATTCCAAATATCTTTATTCATTTCTTTGACTATGTCGTCCTTCTTTCGAGTTCCTTTTAGGAGTGGCAGAAAACAAACGTTTCTCCTTTACATTTTCACTGTAACATGCTAACCATTACAATCACCCGAACATCGGCTTCGGCTTCAACAAAGCCCCCGTCTTGCTCTCCGATCTTCGCTATCACCGCGTTCTTTCGCTCCATGGGGGTTAAAGTTCGTAAATGCTGCTGAAGATACTATATGACTATATAGCCCTCCACACAAGCCCCAAGGCCAACATATATATAACATTATTCGTCCCATACATACATAAGTAAACAACCCTATAAGTATAATGACCAGAACTGTACACCCACAAGTCACATCTCCTTATAAGTATGAATCACCAGAAATGACATTCCCCCGCCATGAGCATTGCTCATAACAACACACTTAACCAATTTAATAACAACATAAATTCATACTGCAGAATTTCATGACTCGACTCAAGTTAACATTGCTATTAGTAAACACTTCACAGTTAATCTCAACATTTAATCATTTATAACAATACTAATCACTTAATAGTTTCATGCGTTTAGATCCGTCAATATCGGATTTACACATTAAATTTTCTTATCTTTTCCACTCAACACATAGATTTTCGTTCTATAATGAACATCTCTTCACGCGCAGCTAATTTGAACTACAAAAAACCCATCATTATGGGAAAAGTAGTTCAGGGAAAACCCACTACTTGGGCAAAAACCTTTTTCGTATATTACTCCGATTCATAACATTTTTACAGTCAAAGTCACCGAATCGCTCTTTTTGTTCACAATTAGTAAATTCCACAATGGATAATATATTTCAACATTTATTTCTTTTTTCTAACAGTTACTTTATACAATAATTAATATTTTAATTTCATATGTATATTTATCATAAATCCCTCATCATGATTAGTCTCTCCATCACGATTAATCTCTCATCACGACGATTAATCTCTCATCACGACGATTAATCTCTCATCACGACGATTAATCTCTCATCACGACGATTAATCTCTCATCATGACGATTAATCTCTCATCGTGACGATTATCTCTCATCGTGACAATTATCTCTCATCGTGACAATTATCTCTCATCGTGACAATTATCTCTCATCGTGACAATTATCTCTCATCGTGACAATCACATCTCATCGTGACCATTCTTTAATCATGAACATTTTCTCTCATCATGAACATTTTCTCTCATCGTGAACATTTTCTCTCATCGTGAACATTTTCTCTCATCGTGAACATTTTCTCTCATCGTGAACATTTTCTCTCATCGTGAACATTTTCTCTCATCGTGAACATTTTCTCTCATCGTGAACATTTTCTCTCATCGTGAACATTTTCTCTCATCGTGAACATTTTCTCTCATCGTGAACATTTTCTCTCATGAACATTTTCTCTCATCATGATCATTTTCTCTCATCATGATCATTTTCTCTCATCATGATCATTTTCCCTCATGATCATTATCTCATCATTATTAATCGCTTATCCTTGATTTCAGAGAGAATGCATTTCTTTTGTTTCCTTAGTAACGCGATAGTTCCTCTAGTAACGCATTAGTTCCTCTAGTAACGCGTTAGTTCCTCTAGTAACGCGTTAGTTCCTCTAGTAACGCGTTAGTTCCTCTAGTAACGCGTTAGTTCCTCTAGTAACGCGTTAGTTCCTCTAGTAACGCGTTAGTTCCTCTAGTAACGCGTTAGTTCCTCTAGTAACGCGTTAGTTCCTCTAGTAACGCGATAGTTCCTCTAGTAACGCGATAGTTCCTCTAGTAACGCGATAGTTCCTCTAGTAACGCGTTAGTTCCTCTAGTAACGCGTTAGTTCCTCTAGTAAAGCGTTAAGTCCTCTAGTAAAGCGTTAAGTCCTCTAGTAAAGCGTTAAGTCCTCTAGTAACGCGTTAGTTCCTCTAGTAACGCGTTAGTTCCTCTAGTAACGCGTTAGTTCCTCTAGTAACGCGTTAGTTCCTCTAGTAACGCGTTAGTTCCTCTAGTAACGCGTTAGTTCCTCTAGTAACGCGTTAGTTCCTCTAGTAACGCGTTAGTTCCTCTAGTAACGCGTTAGTTCCTCTAGTAACGCGTTAGTTCCTCTAGTAACGCGTTAGTTCCTCTAGTAACGCGTTAGTTCCTCTAGTAACGCGTTAGTTCCTCTAGCAACGCGTTAGTTCCTCTAGCAACGCGTTAGTTCCTCTAGCAACGCGTTAGTTCCTCTAGCAACGCGTTAGTTCCTCTAGCAACGCGTTAGTTCCTCTACCAACGCGTTAGTTCCTCTAGCAACGCGTTAGTTCCTCTAGCAACGCGTCAGTTCCTCTAGCAACGCGTTAGTTCCTCTAGCAACGCGATAGTTCCTCTAGCAACGCGTTAGTTCCTCTAGCAACGCGTTAGTTCCTCTAGCAACGCGTTAGTTCCTCTAGCAACGCTTTAGTTCCTCTAGCAACGCGTTAGTTCCTCTAGCAACGCGTTAGTTCCTCTAGCAACGCGTTAGTTCCTCTAGCAACGCGTTAGTTCCTCTAGCAACGCGTTAGTTCCTCTAGCAACGCGTTAGTTCCTCTAGCAACGCGTTAGTTCCTCTAGTAACGCGTTAGTTCCTCTAGTAACGGGTTAGTTCCTCTAGGAACGCGTTAGTTCCTCTAGGAACGCGTTAGTTCCTCTAGTAACGCGTTAGTTCCTTTAGTAACGCGTTAGTTCCTCTAGTAACGCGTTAGTTCCTCTAGTAACGCGTTAGTTCCTCTAGTAACTCGTTAGTTCCTCTAGTAACGCGTTAGTTCCTCTAGTAACGCGTTAGTTCCTCTAGTAACGCGTTAGTTCCTCTAGTAACGCGTTAGTTCCTTTAGTAACGCGTTAGTTCCTCTAGTAACTCGTTAGTTCCTCTAGTAACTCGTTAGTTCCTCTAGTAACTCCTTAGTTCCTCTAGTAACGCCTTAGTTCCTCTAGTAACGCCTTAGTTCCTCTAGTAACGCCTTAGTTCCTCTAGTAACGCCTTAGTTCCTCTAGTAACGCCTTAGTTCCTCTAGTAACGCCTTAGTTCCTCTAGTAACGCGTTAGTTCCTCTAGTAACGCGTTAGTTCCTCTAGTAACGCGTTAGTTCCTCTAGTAACGCGTTAGTTCCTCTAGTAACGCGTTAGTTCCTCTAGTAACGCGTTAGTTCCTCTAGTAACGCGTTAGTTCCTCTAGTAACGCGTTAGTTCCTCTAGTAACGCGTTAGTTCCTCTAGTAACGCGTTAGTTCCTCTAGTAACGCGTTAGTTCCTCTAGTAACGCGTTAGTTCCTCTAGTAACGCGTTAGTTCCTCTAGTAACGCGTTAGTTCCTCTAGTAACGCGTTAGTTCCTCTAGTAACGCGTTAGTTCCTCTAGTAACGCGTTAGTTCCTCTAGTAACGCGTTAGTTCCTCTAGTAACGAGTTAGTTCCTCTAGTAACGCGTTAGTTCCTCTAGTAACTCGTTAGTTCCTCTAGTAACGCGATAGTTCCTCTAGTAACGCGATAGTTCCTCTAACAACGCGATAGTTCCTCTAACAACGCGATAGTTCCTCTAACTTCAACTTCGTACGTACTTTCAACTTCGTATTCTGGTAATGTTGTTTTAAGCAACTAGTATTTTTGGTAATTTTGTTTTATATTTAAAGTAATTTTTGTTTCATCTCTAGTTATTTGCTTCTCTTATTTTTACTTTCCTTCTGTTAATTGTTTCTCTTAATATATTGTTATGTTTAGTTTCGTATCCAGAGCTCAGGCCAATTCATTTTGCTTTTTGCATTCTATTTGTTAGTTGTTCGATCGATCGATTTCTTCGCTCGCTCTCTTACAATATCCCGTATCCAACGGACGCTAAACGCTCCCTTCCCATTGCCGTAACGGGCGATACTTCATTCTCCCTTTACCCGTTTTCATTCCCTTTCGTCGCCTAATTTCAAGGGCGCTAGAAAGGACCATTAGCGCTGAGCATTGGACATTGGGACGCGGGCCCCTCTTTGGTCGCTAACCGATGTCTTCCCCCCTTTGGAGCAATTGGGGGAAGAACAATTTAAGTACCTTTCAATTCATTTTCAAGCAAAAGAGTCGCCACCATCTTTTATAAGCACGAAATTGTTAAGGAACTCGTTAGGCTTAGCAACCAAGTATTTAATACATTCTTTATTGTTTATTAGTCATTTCAATTAATCTAATGTATTGTAGAATAGAAATACTATCTTGGTCTAATTTACATTTATTTTTTCAACTCCTAAGTATTGATTAGTTTCATTACAATTAATCTAATATAGGTGTAGTATAGAAATACTATCCTGGTCTACTTTACACCCATTTCGTAGTACCTTAACAATTCCAATTACGTACATTCTACTTGTACTGCCCTTCCATCCCAGTTTCGTACTTATAATTATAAGCCTTCTACGGCCCGATTCCAATGACTATACTCCACTTACTCTACCCCAGCTAGGTACCGTCAATTAGATACCGTAATATGAATACCGTGTACCTATAGGCGTAGCTAACAGGATTAACTAAATATCCCAGCAATTTTAACTTTCGACAACTTATAGTGATATGACATTATTTAAAATCAAAAGGAAAACTTCAAACCCATTAGAGCCATCTAACACGAACGGAGACTATATTCATTCAATTTCGTTAACTTTAGCCGTTTGCCTCTCTGTCCGGGCGGCGTCCAATCTCGACCTTTCTTAGGCGTCGGTTCTCTTCCTCTTTCGTCAATCGCCGCCATACTGAAAAAGGCGTCTTTTTTCCGAAAACGTTATCTGGATTTCAACTTACAATATTTTGATATCTTCACTCTAATTCCACATTCTTAATCCATCCAAAGGCTCCTAGCTGATACGTTCAACTCCCGGGTTTCGGCACCACTTTATTTTCCAACAAGCGAATTATTTAAGTAACTAATTCATCTGAACACCAATTTCGATTCCAAATATCTTTATTCATTTCTCTGACTATGTCGTCCTTCTTTCGAGTTACTTTTAGGAGTGGCAGAAAACACACGCTTTCTCCTTTACATTTTCACTCTAACATGCTAACCATTACAATCACCCGAACAGCGGCTTCGGCTTCAACAAAGCCCCCGTCTTGCTCTCCGATCTTCGCTATCACCGCGTTCTTCCGCTCCATGGGGGTTAAAGTTCGTAAATGCAGCTGAAGATACTATATGGCTATATAGCCCTCCACACAAGCCCCAAGGCCAACATATATATAACATTATTCGTCCCATACATACATAAGTAAATAACCCTATAAATATAATGACCAGAACTGTACACCCACAAGTCACATCTCCTTATAAGTATGAATCACCAGAAATGACATTTACTGACTGTAAGAATCTCATATGTCGAGTCCGAAAACACTCACTGCTTGCATGTTTCAATTCTTCGTAGCCAGGCCGTCTCTTTCTGGTGATAAATGAAAGCCGTGTCGCTGCTCTGTTGACTTCAAATGGTGATGACATTCTGCGCTGGTTGATTTTCTCACTTAAGTCACTATAGCTCTCTTTCGTCTTGTCTCGTCTCCTGGTCTGGTCTGCTAAAGAAGTTCACTCTACACGGCTTCTTTTGGTTATGAAAATAATCGGAAATGTTTCTTGGTTTTATAGTGGAGAAATCTGAAGCCTATTTTTTTTCCAACATCAGATAACCATTTTTTATTCAAAACTGATGTTTTTTTAAACACGGGAAACCTACTGTACTTCTGTCCAAGGGGAGTTTTCACGACTATAATTTTTCTTAAGAGGTTTAAAATTTTGTATCAATCCGCCTCAGCTTTAAATCTTATGTCGTTTCTATCTTGGATGCCCGTGTAAACGTACCTTTATTTAGATTCTTCAATCCACCCCAAGTTTGCAGCAAGCCTTAGCCTATACTGTCCGTTATATCTTTGCTTTTTGGACTAAATGATATATGGAAAACAGCTTAGCGCGTGTTGCCAACTCAAGCTGGTATTAAACGGTCACATTTCATTAAATTTTTGGGAAATTTCTTAAATAGCTTATCTACAGTTTAATAAATTAAATTTTTGTTCATCAATTTAGAACCACTTAATAAAGATCGCTAGGTTTATGTTTTAACCTTTTCGTAACCCATTCAGCCACCTTTCTCTCTATTACTTCATATACCTTATCAATCTTTCATTATAGAAATCTTTGTTTAACCAAGAGAAGCACTCGTAAACAATAAAATATACTTTCTCTCTATTAGCTCGAATTCAATGGATATTCCTTATCATTCTACTGTTTAAGAAATAAAATTTTTGTTTATCATTTTGAAGCAATTAATAAAAATCGGCTAAGCTTATGATTTCACCCTTTTGTAACCAATTCAGGCACCTTACTCTCTATTACTTCATATACTTTATCAATATTTCATTATTTAAATCTGTGTTTAACTAGAGAAACTCTCGTACCGAAAGAAGTCTTATCAAATTTTGTCAAAGTACCTTTGTCTGTATTAATTCGAATTCAGTGGACGGTAGGATACCCGTGTAAACGCACTTTTATTTAGATTCTTCAATCCACCCCAAGTTTGCAGCAAGACTAAGCCTATACTGCCCGTTATACCTTTGCTTTTTGGACTAAATGATATATGGAAAACAGCTAAGCGCGTGTTGCCAACTCAAGCTGGTATTAAACGGTCACATTTCATTAAATTTTTGGGAAATTTCTTAAATATCTTCTAAACTATCTCGAATTTTTAATTGATTTTTCAGCTTCTTTATTAATTAGATTCAGTTTAACAATATTTTTATATTAAATTAAAATTTAAATGAATTATATCGCGGCATAAGGCCAAAATAGTTAGGGCATGGAAAAGGGGTATATATAGCTTTCGCTAACCTTTATTCACCGAGGGAGTAACCGAGAAGAGTTGGGGAAAACCCCCCCTTCTCATCGTCTAGACGTTTATCGTAACCCTAGGCATTCGGTAACTGCACCACAAAGACCCGTAGAGCCTCTACGGTACAGGGAGGAGATGACTGGAGTGGAAGGTTGATGTGGACTATATTAGTGAGGGACGCCTCGCTAATATGGCCCGCTGAGATCGGACACTTGGTGTGAGGATGGTCGGAGGTGATTATAACAGTGGGAGACGTCCCATTGCGTATAATCGCCTTCAACTGTCCAGCATCGAGGTTTGACCGTAAAGTGGATGGTGGAATGCGATAATATCCAACGGGAGACGTCCTGTTGTATATATTGCACGACACCTGAAACTCATTGTGGCAGCCACGCTTAAAGGAGGTAATTCCCGTTAAACGCAATCGAACGATAAGCTGGCATGATTACGTCTCTAGACTTTTGGCTCCACGAGCTAGGTCACGTGATTTCCGGTTACACAGGATATCCGCTTACACAGGAAGTGACACACACACAGAGACGACCAGTGTAAAACCTCCCCATGAACTAAAGTTCAGTCGGGGAGGTAAAAAGATAGAAATCAGAAACGTTATCGAGATAAAAAAGAGAGAGATAAGGAAAATCTTTGCTCTCCCTTAAAAACCCCCTCATTACGAGGTGTAATTAGAATAAAATCATAGTTAAAATATTCATTCGTATCGTAGTTTTACGAGTCAAGATCCCCTCTAGAAAAGTTGTGTTTCTTTTTTGAAAGTTAAAGTGACGATGTCACCCGGTTGATCCCCCCTAGTTAACTAGTTCCGGGCTAATCTATATATCTCTCGACAACGTTACCTGATTTACATAATGGCTACCGCGTTCCCACTTGATGATACCCGTAAGTGTTAAATAACTGTAGAGTAGAATAACCTAGAAAGCCCCATTTTAATTATCCAAGGTATCTCATTAATATTGAAAGTGTATATATATTTTTGATTAAGCTTAACTTGAGTGTCCCCGTTAATTTAACGTAGATATCTAAGCACCTTCCGTGCGCCCAACTCTGTGAGATAACGGGTTGTAACGTCCCTCGAATTAAGTATTATCGTTTTTCCCCCTAGTATTTTAAAGTGTTATATTTTTGAAAGTGTTATTACCAATGTACCTTACCATGAATAAAAGAGTGTTATTTTGATTGACCAATTATGAGAAACCATACGTGAAACGAATCTTTTTTTCCGCTTCTTCCCACGTGATTAAACCCTAGTAGCACAAAATTGATGGGCCAGCATATGATGGTTATATGCTGGCCCATCAGTGTGGATACATCAACGGTACAGAAGTGTCCATGTCCTACCTGGCCATCACACGATTTAGTGGTGGGATTTCTAAAAGAAGCCTACATTTTACCACCACTCACCCATCCCCAATGAATCCATTTAACCAACAGTCAACCATACAATTGCCTACATTTTAACATCACTCACCTCTTCATATAACTTCATTTAACCAACACTTACCCATCTCATATACCTTCATTTTACCACCACTTACCCATCTCGTATGCCTATGTTTTACCGGCACTTGCCCATCTCATATTCCTATATTTTACCTCCACTCCAACGTCATATAGACCCACATTTTCCCACCATTCATCCATCATATAAACTTACATTATACCACCACCCATCCATCCCAATTGCCTACATTTTACCCCCACTCACCCGTCATATAGACCCACATTTTCCCACCATTCATCAATCATATAAACTTATATTATACCACCACCCATCCCAATTGCCTAGATTTTACCATCACTCACCCATCCCAATTGCCTACATTTTACCACCACTCAACCATCACAAATGCCTACATTTTACCACCATTCACCCTTCCTATGCATTTTACCAACACTCAAAAATTCCAAATGCCATCCCATATGCTATTATTTTCAGCTGATATTAATTCATTTCATCACCACTCACATATCCCATATACCTTCCCTTTAAATAATTCAAAACACTTTATTTATTCACTTGATGGAGTTTTAATATTTAATTAGTCCAAGATACCTAATGCAATGTTTTGCTCTTTTGCTCTTTGCTTACACAGAATGCTAAAATTTCAATCAGTTAAAATACCCGATAACTGACCATCGGAATATTCATGTTCCAAAGTTAGGGCTTTTTTTTTTAGCTTCCTCAGCTCTCTTTCTTCTTTCTGCTCGCCCACCATTTCTATCGTGAGCTCCTCTAATGTACTTCTTAACTGCAGCTTCAGCTTCATATTCTTTTATTCCTTTGAAATTCAGTTGTATAGCGGCTGTATAAATCAATGAATTTTAGTATATTCAATATTAATGATAACTTTAAATCTATAGTTATCTTACCAACAATTGCATTTTTAATTTTCAAATCAGCAAATGAGAATTTGGTCACTGAGCCAACCCAGTTAAATTTCAGAATTAATTCATGGGCCAGAACTTTCTCAAACAGCCTTTGACAGCAGTTCTTAATTTTTTTACCTCCATAGGAAGCAAGCATATTAATCTGTTAAAAATATTAAAAGTGTTTGTATTAATATTTTTTCTTATTATTTAGCTGTTTTAAAAACTAAATCTTACAGTTTTTTTCATAATTAACTCATCCTCCAACAAGTTTTCAACTATCTTAAGTTCTTGCACTGACAAAAGAGGTAGTTTAGGAAATTCTTCTATTTCAATCAATTCTTGGGAAAAGGCGCCTTTGCTTTCATTCGAATTATTTATCAGAAACTCGACTTTGGTGTTTAAATCCATCAACATTAGAACAACAGTTTTCTTAAATTTTTCGTCACTTTGAGCTATTAAATAATAAAAAACCATTGAAACTCAGTATTCGACTATGTAGATTGCACCTCCACAAATGCATAAAGTAAGGGCAGATGCATAAGCTTCTACTTGGTGTCATTATTTTATATTAAAGGGAGAATGCAGCTTTACAGCAAACCTATATTTAAAGCTTATTATTTAGAATGGTAAAGGTATAGTTGAAATTATAATTACAGAGAAAACGAAAAAGTATTTTACGAAAAACATTATTTCTAATAAAGTTTTAAGTTTAATACTATGTCGTTTTCTCTGTAATAAAGTGCTTTAAATTGATTTCTAGCCTAAAATTAAATATTAATGTTTTACAATGGGATAAAGTATAGTTAAACTTGAAGTAATCAATAGAAATATCACTTGTTTTCAGGCTGCATTATTCCTTTAATTTTGTTCTAGTACAATATATAAATGAACAATGCGTAAGAAAAATAGTTATACCTTTTAAGTAATCAGAATTTCTGCTAAAATCATTTAATCTTCCTGACGTTGATACTGAAAGCAAAAGGCGGATTATCAAACAACCATAAAATAAATATACCTAAATCTTTGACAAAAATACTTCTGTTGTCCAGAAGCTCATCTGACGGGGCAGGGTGTATAGGTCGTCTTGCAGAATTACGGCTGCTAGAGGGTGTATTCCACTCTTCAAGCAGTTGCGAAGAAGTATCCCTGTGTGTTATTTCTTCATTAGAAGACATCTGTTCTTTATTACTGTGTACTTTTCCTTGATTTGATGGTAGATCATCTAGACTTCTGCGATCGCTTTTCCGTTTTAGAGGTGAAAATTCATTCAAACTCCTACAATTCTGTTTCTTTAACGGTGAAAGCCTTAGATGACGGTTTAGCTTTGGCGGCGTAAGAATTTTAAAGCTTCTACTATGATGTCTAATTTTCTTTAAAGGTGAAGTAACTTTAAGGATTTTTGGATGTTTCTTAGATTTGGAAGGCGTAAGTTCCAAAATATTTCGTCGCGTACAATTGTTTTCAATCCTTTTGGTTTTAGGCGAGCTTGAAATTTTCTTCCGAACTTGGTGTTGTTTGCTAGAAGAAACTGAGCCCTCAGGTATTTTGTCTGAAGATTTACGAATTTCGTCTTCTGAATTAGAATCACCCAAATTAAAGCTTTTAAATCCTGATTCGTTTGAGATACATGGTTTAGATCGTAAATGCTGCCGGTTATAAGATTTGCCGTAAGATTCATCTCGCTTCTTGGGAGAATCTCTTCCGTTGTAGGAATTGGCCGGAGAATCACCTCCATTAAAAGATTTAGCCGGAGATTCACCTTCATTGTAGGATTTGGCCATACATTCACCTCCATTGTAGGATTTGGCAGGAGATTTACCTCGAGTTTTGGATTTCGCTGTAAAATCCCTTCTGTTACTGGTTTTGACAGGAGAATCATCTGTATCACAGGATTTAGCAGGAGAATCATCTGTATCACAGGATTTAGCAGGAGAATCACCTCTATCACAGGATTTGGCAGGAGAATCACCTCTATCACAGGATTTGGCAGGAGAATCACCGCTATCACAGGATTTAGCAGGAGAATCACCTCTATCACAGGATTTAGCAGGAAAATCACCTCTATCACAGGATTTAGCAGGAGAATCACCTCTATCACAGGATTTAGTAGAACTATCTCCACTAGGTGATTTAGTATGAGTAACACATTTCTCGTGGAATTTAGTGTGAGAATCCGCTCCATCTCGTGATTTAGGGTGGTAATCACCTCCGTCACTTGATTTAGCGCAAGAATCGCCTCCGTTACGTGATTTAGTGTTAGAGTCACAGTCTCTTGAATTGGATTTATTACGAGAAGTACTTGTAGAGCCTAGTTTAGTAAATGAGGAGCTTCTACTGTTATAAATTTTTGTGTCCTTCTTGGGGTTGTAGACCTTCAAGGAAGAACTTTGTGTTTCTTCTACTCTCTCTATAGGGAAAAGAAAAATTATTAAAGTTGCCCAAAAAAAAATTATAAATTTATCAGTGTTTATACTTACTCGTGGTAGCGCTAAGGCTGCATTTTTCTGAGATGCTTTTTCCATCCTCTAATGACTTAGGAATTTGAGCTATCAATTTAGAAAAGTTTAATAAGGTCAACACTGATGTAGTGATAGTACATTTACGTAAAATATAGACCATTGAAAACTCACAATTTTCCACAGGAAACGGCGGAGCATTTGGCAGATGAATTGTTTTTCGTACTCTGGATGTTTGAAGTTTTTTAGCAGTTTTGCCTAGACTGTTTGTATCATCTTCTTGAGAGTCAGAATCAAGCAAAAAATCGTCAATCTTAATCTTTTGAAGGGTTTTTCGTTTTCTTTTGCCTCGGCCATATTCTCCTTCACTTGCTAAGTCAGATGTGATTTCTGATTTGTTCAGATGATCCCGAGCTTCACTATAGAGGCCTGTTAAAAACGCATTTTAGTTTGAGTGGACTAAAAAAAATACACATCATATAACTTACTAGACTTGAAAATTATTTTCCCTTCGTGCAAACCCCAATCTGGCCCTGGTTTAGCAGATGAAGTGATCAATTTTCCGGCCTCATTGTTCAACCTATCTGGAGGCCAGTAGCAGGATTTATCATCTGGACACCATGTTATTGGTACAGCCTCAACTGTTCCTTCCGCAAAACTAAATATTACGAACATCTGGAATGAGAGAATAAAGAAACCCAAAAAATTTGGGTTTCGGTCCAAACGTTTACAGTAATATGGGAACTTTTTCAGTTTAAATGAATTTTCAATAGGGTAAAGCTTGGTATTATTGTCTCCAATAGAACGGAGTTTCCTAATTACATGATATAAAAAAAACAGCTATTGATAAACGTAAACAACTTGAGTGAATAATCCCATCAACCCTGAGACGAAAAGATGACAAATGCCTCGGTGGGAACTTGAACCATTGACAAGAATTTGGTAGGCAATTGTTATATTTTCTTCTCGTGGTGAAAGGGGATAATAACATCCGAAGAAGTTCTTAATTGAATGTTCTTGACTGTAAAAATTGTCAGTTTGACTATTGATAATGTAAAATTGGAATAATTGAGACCAAAGAATGGTTTTCATTGTAACTAAGGAAGCATTTTTGATCAAACAAATCTAAAGGATACGATTGCACTCTCTTAGAAATTCTGGCAACAAACATACCAAGCTTAGACGAGGGTAAAGGGTATGTGAATATATCATCGTAATGCTTACATAAACTCCCAGCTAACATAATTTGTTTTTTTTTGGTTTGATAGATGTATTTTATCTTAATTATTTCCCCAGTAGATAATTTTACACAACTGTCAGCAGAACGAGTAGTCAAACTACACTTGGGAGTTTCTAGCTTTTTATAATACTGAACATCATCTAGTATGTTCTGATATTTATTTTTAAAAGGCTGTTTGAGGACTTGACCATCAATTTCGGGTATTTTTAGCGAATAGTTTTTGACCTTCGTTTAAACGTTTGCACAACTGCTGAAGTGGCTTATTTGGTGATCGCAATTTTTTCTTTAAAAACTGCAAATGGTTTTCAAATGGAAACGCGCTATATGCATCGAGAGGGCCAAATCTTTTTACATCTGCAGCTAAATGTTTTAAAGCGTGTACATTTAGACTAACAAATTTTTGTCCATAAAACTCAGGACAAGAAGAAACATACAATTCAAGTAGTTTTGCTGCATAGTCCACATATGTTTTACTTAAAGCAGGTGAAGCTAAGATATAGATAGCACATTGAAGCAGTCTAAAGTGGTCCAAGACATCATTAGCAACAATGTTTTTACACACCGCAGGACCAGTGTACAGGAGAAACTGTCGAAACTCTGTGGCTTTCCATCGGTCTACATGTTTGAGTGACCTGGGTTTTCTAGCAAACTCACTTGGGATTTGTTGTGCAATTTTATTTAACCTTGATGATAAATTGGTTACTTGTTGGCTGCTAAGTCTAACTATATACTTTCCTTTCTTAATCCATGACGGTAGAAAACGTTTAGTTACTCCTAGACATTCAAGGTGCATGTAATCTAAAGGGAATTGAGCTACTAAATCTATGTTTAAAATTTCGAGAGGTGACCGTGCACTTCGTAAATGGTGTTCTTCATTATCTTGATTACGGAAAGTTGTATTAGTGCGAAGCGATACGTTCTCTTCTGAATCATTTTCTAAAAAAATCATGTTATGGTCTAAAATGTATCCCTGAATAGTACACTTATCACAAGAGTAATATCCCGTGTGTCCCTTAGTATTTTTAACAAAAGATCTAGCTGGCGTATCTAAAATAAACGGTCCATTTATATTACACTTGATTATCTTTCCCCCATGAGTAAATCCATTATCATTCAGTTCGCAGAGTTCTTTGATAAAGGGATCTAGATATTCAGCAATCGAGCCTGGCTTAGAATCACCGCAAAAAACCCCTACTGGAAAGACATCTCCAACAATTCCTTTTGAAAAACTAAATACTCCAACTAAAATAGGCCAAAAATTAATAGTTGAGCTTTCAAATAACGGAATGCCATCAATATTGATGGCAAACGATATATCCTCTGAATAGTCATGATGAATATTAAGAAAACTAATTAAACCAATTTTTAATCCAATATGCCAATATTCACCGTTGCTTACTTGAGTTATACCCGTAGTGTGCCTCATAGTTTTTAATAATGTACGAGAATCTTTTGGTAATTCAAAATGGTTATTTGCTCTTAAAAGTTTAAGTAAACTGTTTACTTTCACTGTATCAACATTGTGTTTTATAGTCCAATCCCTAAGATCTTGAGCTAGATCAGGAACTTTATCATCATCGGAAGAACTTGAACTAAATACGGTACTATCGCTCGAATTGTTTTCGAAGCTATCATTGGAACTATCAGAAATATCACCCGATACCTCACTACTAGGTTTATCACTAGAAATATAGCTCTCTCTTCTAGAATCACCCCCGATATTTTCAATTAAATTGATTTCTGCTTGGCTGTCTTCTAAACTGTTAAAACGTATTGCCTGGGGCTCAACAGATACCCTATCAATTACGTCTTTCAAATACTTCGCTCGTTTTCTTCTCATTTGTCGTTTACTCAATCCAACTACATTATCCATAGTAAAACTACGAGCAGACTACTACTACCCGACAATACCAGTTTCCTCTTGACAATAATGAGCCACTTTTTTTCAAACATTAAATTCTCTTAGCGGGAAAGTAGGATTTTTAAATAGACTGTATGTTTCTGTTAAATCAAATACAATATCTAAATTATAACCATCAAACTAATTTAATCATCAAAATAACCCCATTTCTAAATAAGTAGGATAAAAAACATTCTAAAAATAATATATTCAAATTACTCCATTTAAAACTCAATATAGTCAAATTACCACATTTAAGCTAATTCAATCAAAATATGATAAATACTATACTTTTGAAATTGTTAGCCGCCTTGAAACATTGAAGCTAAATTAAATCAAAAATAATGATTGTAAGGTTTAAAAATCACTATCAAATCCAATTCAATCAAACTAAAATAATTAATTTTCTAAATCATCGTGTTAAAAACTAACGAAAAAGTATCCCGATGAAAAACTAAACAATTGAAATGATCCTGAACTAGCCCATTCAAAATTATCCCGATAAAAAACTAACGCATTCAAAATTATCCCGATAAAAAAACTAACGTATTCAAAATTATCCCGATAAAAAAACTAACGCATTCAAAATTATCCCGATAAAAAACTAACGCATTACAATTATCCCAATCAAAAAACTACCGGATTCAAAATTATCCCAATAACAAAAGCTAATGCAATCAAATTATCCCGATAAAAATATTATCCCGCAGAAAAACTAACGCATTATAACTATCCCATCAAAAAAAGGTAATGCAATCAAATTATTCCGATAAAAATATTATTCCGTAGAAAATCTAACGCATTACAACTATCCTGATAAAAAACTAATGCATTCAAAATTATCGCTATGAAACACTTAAAGTTACTCTGTCTCTTGTAGTTTCTGGACAAGTAATGCCAAATTCATTCTAATTAAAAGCCCCTGGCCAGTGGCCTTTTCCAATGATCTTCCCTGACCTGTTCAACTAAAATTATCCAGTTACCAATCCGATATATTCAACAAACCTCGCTATAAATTTTCGCCCTGAAAATGCGTTCTCTTTTATTTACTTATTCCGTTCGATATGTATCCATTAAACCCCTAATTTGTACTAAAGTTAATCCGAAAATGAGTATTGTGTTGAAATTAGTATAGGTTGCAGCTAATCAGCACTGTACAGATTTTTCGTGATTAACCCCTCGTGTAAAACATCTCCAAAATTTTTAAATCTAAGTAGATAAACAAAATTCTCAACTCGACGAACTACATTTTAACATTTTCTAAAACAAGGAACGCCTTTAAATACAAATTGTAATTGGTACTTAAATACTAATTTATACAGTATTTCAAAACATTGTTACCTTTAATTCAGCGATATCGTTAAGCCTTGGTCACAGTAGAGTTACGAAACGATAGTAGAGAAGTAGACCAGTACTCGTTCTTCTATGCAGTACGGTAATACAGGATAATAATAATAATATTAACAATAAATTCTCATACCATTTGAATGCAATCACAAATACTTACAGTTAAAAATGAATTTTTCGTTAAATCAAGTAGATCATCATCAGGAATTTCATAAAGATGTGTGTGGAAATTCCACTAATTTAGTAATGTCCGCTTTCTTGTAAAAAAGGCGACCACGCGGCCGAAAATAAACTACGGTATCTGTGTCTACCCGAGGACTAGGGAGTACGGGCTACGGCGTGTGACGGAAATCACCGTCGTTCTATGGCATAAGGGTTAAAATAGCCCCTACCTAGGCTGTATAAAGCGCGCAAGAGAAAACCGAAAAATTGAGAGAGGAGTAATAATTCACTTTCCACCTGACCTTGAGACTAGGTAGATAGAAGTACGCGCCTGCCTCAGCGTTTGCTAGTAGTCTTTAGAAACATTGAATAATAATTATCTCAGAAAAGGACAACTTTTCCATACGTCATAGAACACTATAAAAAGGTTTTAAAATAAGTTATCCATTTCAAATTCTCACACTAGGTGCATCTAATTATTAGTCTACTTTTTATATAAATCGGGAACTAGAATCTAAATAAATTAGCAAAAAACACGTTTTTAAAATATTTCATTTGTATACTTAATATGAGTGGATGTAAGGAGTGAAATATTGTACAAGTAGGGAAAGAGCCACGTGATTGGAGCATTATCACTGCCTGACGTCATGAACAAGAAATCTATCATATATATGGCTTGTGTAGGGGATGTGTAGGCGATACCTATATAATACCGGCAAATATCCAGCTGAAACCGAAATATATCGTTGAAACTAAAATTAATACGCGACCGAAGCCCATACTTATCACACAACCGTTCTGTCGATTAATGTCGAAAGCCTGGGGTGTAATTGAGTTTTAAAACATGGATACGGTATCAACACCTTAGCAAACGACAAAAGCAAAAGCGCCACCTAGACTTCTTTCAGTTGCCAATTATGAATCGTCAAAACAATATTATTTATATATAGGTACAGGATTTTTGGCATATCGATAATTTAAAACAAATTTACTTAGGTTAATTAGGTTAGAGTATGCTGCGGGAAATTTGTCTGGATTTGTGTTGGCCAATTAATTCAGGTGTTGGGCTAGAGGTGTGACCGGCCCAAAACCAACAACGTTAAACACTGTAAGGGAATTTGTCGGGGTTTGTGTTGGCCAATTAACTTAGGTGCTGGATTACAGTGTGTGACCGGCACAAAGCCAGCACCACCAGTGTCCCAACACAACCGGCTCTTTGCCTTCACTAAGCCAGCAGGCCTGTGCTACTAGGGAACTCCTCACGCAATTTATCCCAACCCCCAAACACTTTTTTGTGTAAGCTTTTCTCGTTTTTCCCCGTGTTGGTGGCTCTTCGAACATTTTTCCCAAAACCAGCGTCTTTTAACCAAATTCGCGCGGGAAAAAGTTCGAACGCCGCTCGCCAGGCGGAAACGCTTCGGCGAGGAGAAAAAACCCTTATACTCTTTTACAATGTCAGGGGTCTAGCTATTTTTATGGGTTTGACCATCTTGTTTCTTGCGTACTATCGATGTTGCTGAAATGTTTGATCTAGATGAAGTTTTTGTTTCCTTGAAACTTGAAACTTACGTGCATTAAGGGGGAAGTAAATGGTTTAGTGTTTTGAGAAAAAGTCCTAGATTGCGTTGAAATTCGTCTCTTAAAATTAATTTAAATTAATTTCAATTTTTATTCGCTAAACAAATATAAAGCTTTAGATTGGGAGGAAATACACGCGAGATGACGGCAATAAAACTAGAAACAGAATAATTATTTCTGTTTTCCTTTGCCCGTATCTCAACCGGGACGTCGATTTCCCGAAATCGCGATTTTCGATAGGTAGCGACATCTTTGACTTTTACTCGTAAACTACCGTAATTACGCTTTCTTCTAATTATAAAATAGTTCAACTAGTACGTCATATTTTCTAATACTTTATTCGCTTCGCTATTAATTAAAATTCAAACGATAGAATTCGGACAAGCCGGGAATAATCGCGTAACAACGACAAAAAGAGTCCAACCTTTAACTATTAGTATTTTAATTTCCGTTTAGAATTTCGGTCCAATAATAATTCATTTAATAGTTCAATTATTCTAGTTTTGAATAGTGTTCACTGTTTATTTTTACGGGCTTTAGTTTTTCCGGAACAAGTTCGCAAAACACCAGGATTTCTGAATTAACAGCTCACTTACCCCTTAAATCGAATCATTTTGAAATCCGTTTCTTTTAAAATCCATAAGGAGAGAGACGTTTTAATTACGCTTAAAGGACCAACGTCTATATCTATTTGAACTGGTATTAAAATAATAAACAAACAATTATAATTTAAGTAATTTAACATACAGCACAAATACAAAATTTAATAATTTTTTCACGCTTATTTTGAGAAATAGCGGCTGCTCTTCTGGGAATTCACGGTTTAATTGTAAGGTTAGGAGAAATGGGGGAATATAATTTGCTGGTTTACCCCACGTAAAGATAGGGTTTCTGCTTTTTCTACAATAGGATTAATAACCAGTTCATGCTTCTCAAACTTTTAATCTCGAATGCTATTTGGAGTCTAGTTAGTTTTAAAATATATATTATTTTCCGCTAATGGTGTTAGAGAAAATTCAATACAATCCATAATTGTTTTTCAACTTTTGCAATCTACAATCGAACGCTAGCTTTTCGCCGGATATTGCGTGACTCTTTCCCAATCCAATAAAAGGGGATTAATAATTGGCTGACCCCCAGAACTTTTGGCCAACTGATTTAAAGAAATGTTCCTCAGCTGTCTATCCTTTGACACTATTAATTTATCCTTGGTACAAACTAGCCAATTATACCCCAAAATAATGAGCTTCTATTGTGGGACTTACCTTCTTAATCGCCACCACTAAGGTCTGGTTCTCACAAGTGTCTATTTTCGTTTGTTCGCTATAAATTAAAATTCCCAGAAACGAGGACTCGTAGAAAATAATTGTGTCACATTCGTGGGATTAATCCAAATGTTTAAAGGATTCAGTGTGACAAATGGTATGAAAAATAGACGATATACTCAGAAAAGTAATTAAGGGACAAAAATCATTTTTTTAAGGGAGACCAAAGAGAATCGTGTGTACTTAGAGCTCGGAATTCGTATAATTTTTATTAATTGGATAAAATTTACTAGATTCTGATGTATATTATCTGTTTGATTAAAAATAGACTGTTTTTCATTCGAGCTAACTTAGTCGAAGATAAAGTAACAAGTTGGGAAACCAAAATGGACCTCCCCGACAACGTTAACCTAACCTAACCCTACTTTAAATAAAAGACGTATGTAAATAATAAGAATGAGTATATTTACCAGGGTGCTTTTCATTCCCCTCTATGTTACAATGTATAACATTTTTCTCACTATACTCGGAGTACTAAAATTTCCCATGACCTTATTTTATGTCAATCTTACCTATTTTTTAATTACGATGAACTAAGGTGAATTTAATGGGATACTCATGATATAATATAATGGTCAAAATTAAAGGGCTGAAGAGGGCTACCCGAGTAGAAGAACCCAGTGAATGTAATTTTCAGTTATCGATAAAAAATACCCTTAAAAATAGTTTATCTACTGTTTAATTAATTAAATTTTTGATCATCAATTTAGAACCACTAAATAAAGCTCGGCTAGGTTTATGAAAAAGTTTCGTTTGAAAAATGAAAAAGTTTCGTTTGAAAAATGAAAAAGTTTCGTTTGAAAAATGAAAAAGTTTCGTTTGAAAAATGAAAAAGTTTCGTTTGAAAAATGAAAAAGTTTCGTTTGAAAAATGAAAAAGTTTCGTTTGAAAAATGAAAAAGTTTCGTTTGAAAAATGAAAAAGTTTCGTTTGAAAAATGAAAAAGTTTCGTTTGAAAAATGAAAAAGTTTCGTTTGAAAAATGAAAAAGTTTCGTTTGAAAAATGAAAAAGTTTCGTTTGAAAAATGAAAAAGTTTCGTTTGAAAAATGAAAGTTTCGTTTGAAAAATGAAAAAGTTTGATTTGAAAAATGAAAAAGTTTGATTTGAAAAATGAAAAAGTTTGATTTGAAAAATGAAAAAGTTTGATTTGAAAAATGAAAAAGTTTGATTTGAAAAATGAAAAAGTTTCGTTTGAAAAATGAAAAAGTTTCGTTTGAAAAATGAAAAAGATTCGTTTGAAAAATGGAAAAGTTTCGTTTGAAAAATGAAAAAGTTTCGTTTGAAAAATGAAAAAGTTTCGTTTGAAAAATGAAAAAGTTTCGTTTGAAAAATGAAAAAGTTTCGTTTGAAAAATGAAAAAGTTTCGTTTGAAAAATGAAAAAGTTTCGTTTGAAAAATGAAAAAGTTTCGTTTGAAAAATGAAAAAGTTTCGTTTGAAAAATGAAAAAGTTTCGTTTGAGAAATGAAAAAGTTTCGTTTGAAAAATGAAAAAGTTTCGTTTGAAAAATGAAAAAGTTTCGTTTGAAAAATGAAAAAAAATTTCGTAATTTTCATAAAGGCAATTTCCTACTCTTGCATTATACCATACGCGGTACGGCTTTCCTATGGGCTTGACCATCTTGTTATATTTGTTTTCTCCAACATCAGATGCGCATTTTTAATTCAAGTATAGACTGTTGGTTTTTTAAACACAAGAAACCTACTATACTACAAAGAGAGTTTTCATAACTATCATTTTTCTTATGATTTCTAGCATTAAATATCAATCCGCCTCAGCTATAAATTAAATGTTCCAATTCCCCTTGAACTGGTTATATTTACTCCGAGTATAATCGATCTATCAACTAGCGTATAGTAGTAGAATTGTACTTAGATGATCCAAACCACATTGAGTTTGCAGCAAGCCTAAGCTTACACTACCTTCGCTTGAACTCAGGCGCGTGCTGAACACTCAAGCTGGTATTTAATCCTTAGATCTTTCATTGTGTAATGTTCTTACACAGACATAATAGATTAAATTAGCCACATTTCTAAGTTATACGATTTAAATTCAATCGCCTCGGTTTATTCGAGTACAACACCGAAAAGATCGTGAGAAAGAGGCCTCTTATCACCGAAATATCGGTGAGAAACGTTTTTCGACACAATCGAAGACGACACCATCGCGCAAGCGAGAGGGTTCACCACAATTCTAAACGCTAACGTAAACCACCCATTGGTGCAGTGCATCTATGAGTTCCGACAAGAATCCATTCAGGTTCCATAAGAATATGGGAGCATAGCTTTAGCCTCTGGTACCATCCTCCCAAACTTTGTAACAAAAGTTCGTCTGCAATTTTCGCAACATTTGTACGCTTAGATCTTTTTTCGGTCGGCTCCATTTTTATATATCAAAAATGTCTTTGCGAACGAAGACCCAGAAGGACACGTTATGATTTCGGAAGGCTGAAGCGACAGATATTATATCAAAAATGTCTTTGTGAACAAAGACCCAGAAAGATCTGTTATGATTTCAGATGGCTGAAGGGACAGATATGTTAAATTTTCTTTTAAAACGTAAAATTTAATTATAATCGCAATCTGACAGGATTTAGAGTCTAATTTCAAAACAACTGATTTTATTCATTCGCAAATATTTAAGGAAAAACATAACATGCGATTTTCTCCCATTGACCCTTAACATTAAAATTGGATTAATTATTTTTCAGGGAAAACGTGTATTGATTTTTTTTTTTTTATTTAGTATAATGTGAGTTTCTTTTTTTAACTCCGAGTTGTCACGACTCGTACTTCAACAGATCGTTAAAAATACTCGCCTGTTTATAAGAATGAGTATCTTATAGGGACTATTTGCGTTTTTTAAAGCCCCTTTGTACTCACCTTGTTTTCTAGCTTAGCAGACGACGTTGACCGTAACAAATTGAGCAGTCAAATGAGGATTTTAAAGGCGGCAAATTTCAGAAAAGATAGGCCTTTTAAATTATTCGTAGTTATTTTTCTTCGAGGAAAACCTTATAATTTTATCTTATGATTCCCTTGAAAGAGATCATTTTCTAGCGCTAAAACCTAAATACATAAGGATTTTGGTTTTGGAAATCCGCAACCTAAATTGGGACTAAAATACAGCGAACTTTTATTCTGTATAATCTTCTTATTTCAGCACGCATAATGCAATATGAACGAATTGCTTCGACTAAAGTCGAGGAGTTATAATAAAACATTATTTATTTAAGTAGTTTTAACCGAATTTTAACGGAATTTAAAGGTCGGTATTCGAGTATTCGTCAATTACAAATTTAAGAATATTAATTATCGAAATACATATAGTTAAAGAAAGTATCCATGATTAGCGTATAGCCCCTTTAAAGCCACATATCTCACAACCTTGGTTTGTTTACATATCGAGGACATAAAAAGCTTTTTAATAGTACCCATTCTAGAGCAGATATGGCCTTTGAAACAACGACGTTGAGTAATCCCTGGTTTCGGGATAGCGTGTGGTCTTTAACGAAAAGTAATTCAAAGTAAGAATAAAAAAATGTGTCTGAAATATACTTAAATCTCTGTAAATGAATTTACGACTAAGTCGAAAGTTAGAATACCCAACCTTTTCTATCGAACGAAAAGTTTTATTTTGGCTGAAAAATAATTAAACCAAATTTAATGTTAAGGGTCAATGGGAGAAAATCGCCTGTTATGTTTTTCTTAAATATTTGTGAGTGAATAAAATCAGTTGTTTTTAAATTAGACTCTAAATCCTGTCAGATTGCGATTATAATTAAATTTTACGTTTTAAAAGGAAATTTAACATATCTGTCCCTTCAGCCATCTGAAATCATAACAGATCTTTCTGGGTCTTTGTTCACAAAGACATTTTTGATATAATATCTGTCGCTTCAGCCTTCCGAAATCATAACGTGTCCTTCTGGGTCTTTGTTCTCAAAGAAATTTTTGATATATTATATATTTGAATCAAGAAATTTAAGAATCAATTAATATGAAGAATTTATTATCCATTTAAAAATTTGAATTCCAATAAAATCTTTGGATTAGGAGACTAAAACGATATCTGTATTTTTAAAAATTGCTCTTTCTCGAACAATTAATCTCTGTCCCTTTACGGGTTTAACCTGTTCAAGGAAATACACCATTAACCATTACTTAGGGCGCTATAGCGAAAATTGCGGAATAGGGCGAACTTTTGCTTGGTGAAAATGGCATTGAAAAAACCTACATGGGGTAATGCGGGCGCCTCACCGAGCGAACGTTTTTGCTTTCGCCACTAGTCTTACATTTTATTGTAAACTTCAATATCATTAGACTTGCCATCTAATGGTATTAAGTTATATATTAATAATATAAACATCGCAATTTTCCATATCGTCAGACTTTTTCTTTAAAAATGGTAAAATATTTAGTTGTATATTATACAAAAACGTAGGTTTGCTTCTCACTTCTAAAAAAGTGGACCAAAGCCGTAAAGGTACGGAAATTAAAAATTCAAAACCGTGAAGGGTTAAAATTAAAAATTAACGGTTAATAAAATAAGAAAACCAGAGTCTAAGGAATTAGGAACTTATAGATATTAATATGAATTAAAATTATCCAAAAAAAGACGTATAAATTCGACATATGGAAAGTTTAAATTATGTAGTCATTCTATAGGGAGACAGCAAAGAGCCAAGGCGGAAAGAAAGCCTGACGTCATGGAACTCCTTTACTGGGGGGCGTTTGTAATGGCTACTTCTGTAACTCCTTCACTAAGGGGGAAGAACACACTAAGAGTTGAGAGATAGAAACCTCTGACGTATAAATGTCTCCCTTTCTGAGTCCCTATAGTACAATCCACCCTTGGACCGGTTATTTTTTACGTCACCCCTATATATGTAAACATTTCCATTTTTAAGGGTGAATCTACCATTAAAACTTTCCATAGGCCGAATTTGTACGTCTTTTCTGCCCTTTAAACCCAATTAAAATTAATTTATTCATCATTTTTAATGTTAATACCTCCGGCAGCCACAGCGAAATCTTTAAATTTTTATCATTGCCCTTTAAACCCAATTAAAATTAATTTTTTCATCATTTTTGATGTTAATAGCTACAGCAGCCGCACTTGATTCAGTCAAATCTCTACATTTTTGCCACTGCCCTTTAAACCCAATTAAAATTATTTTTTTCATAATTTTTGATGTTAATAGCTGGGGCAGCCGCAATTGATTTAGTCAAATTTCTACATTTTTACCATTGCCCTTTAAACCCAATTAAAATTAATTTTTTTCATAATTTTTGATGTTAATAGCTGCGGCAGCCGCACTTGATTAAGTAAAATTTCTACATTTTTCCATTGCCCTTTAAACCCAATTAAACAAAATATTTTCATAATATTTTCAATCAGATCTCTACATTTTTACCATTGCCCTTTAAACCCAATTAAAATTATTTTTTTTTCATAATTTTTGATGTTAATAGCTGGGGCAGCCTCACTTGATTCAGTCAGATCTCTACATTTTTACCATTGCCCTTTAAACCCAATTAAAATTAATTTTTTTCATAATTTTTGATGTTAATAGCTGCGGCAGCCGCACTTGATTCAGTAAAATTTCTACATTTTTCCATTGCCCTTTAAACCCAATTAAACAAAATATTTTCATAATATTTTCAATCAGATCTCTACATTTTTACCATTGCCCTTTAAACCCAATTAAAATTTTTTTTTTTTCATAATTTTTGATGTTAATAGCTGGGGCAGCCGCACTTGATTCAGTCAGATCTCTACATTTTTACCATTGCCCTTTAAACCCAATTTAAATTAATTTTTTCATAATTGTTGATGTTAATAGCTCCGGCAGCCGCACTTGATTTAGTCAAATTTCTACATTTTTACCATTGCCCTTTAAACCCAATTAAAATTTTTTTTTTTTTTCATAATTTTTGATGTTAATAGCTGGGGCAGCCTCACTTGATTCAGTCAGATCTCTACATTTTTACCATTGCCCTTTAAACCCAATTAAAATTAATTTTTTCATAATTTTTGATGTTAATAGCTGGGGCAGCCTCACTTGATTCAGTCAGGTCTCTACATTTTTACCATTGCCCTTTAAAATGAATTTAAATTAATTTTTTCATCATTTTTGATGTTAATAGCTGCGGCAGCCGCACTTGATTCAGTCAAATTTCTACATTTTTACCAGTTCCCTTTAAACCCAATTAAAATTATTTTTTTCATAATTTTTGATGTTAATAGCTGGGGCAGCCTCACTTGATTCAGTCAGATCTCTACATTTTCCCCATTGCCCTTTAAAACAAATTTAAATAAATTTTTTCATCAATTTTGATGTTTATACCTCCGACAGCCGCAGTGAAATCTTTATATTTTCCCCATTGCCCTTTAAACCAAATTTAAAATGAATTTTTTCATAAATTTTGATGTTAATGCCTCCGACAGCCGCAGTGAAATCATTACATTTTTTCCACTGCCCTTTAAACTGAATTTAAATTAATTTTTTCATCAATTTTGATGTTAATACCTCTGACATCCGCCGCGAAATCTTTATATTTTCCCCATTGCCCTTTAAACCAAATGTAAATTAATTTTTTCATCAATTTTGCTGTTAATACCTCCAACAACCGCAGCGAAATAATTATATTTTCCCCATTGCCCTTTAAACCAAATTTCAAATAAATTATTTCATAAATTTTGATGTTAATACCTCTGACATTCGCAGCGAAATCTTTATATTTTTCCCATTGCCCTTTAAACCAAATTTAAATTAATTTTTTCATCAATTTTGATGTTAATATCTCCGACAGCCGCAGTGAAATCTTTATATTTTTCCATTACCCTTTAAACTAAATTTAAATTAATTTTTTCAATATTTTTGATGCTAATACCTTCCTTATTGCCGTTCGGAATTTCACTTATTTTTAAAAAGGAGAGTACTTTTAAGGCGGAGAAATTGAAAATTTATGTTATTCTATGGGATTTCGATTTTTTGTAAGAGACTTACCTTTCAGACTTATTTTCTAATGCTTCCAGATATTTTTCGGGCTTTATTTTAAGACTAATTATATAATTTTACACCGATTAGTTTGGCCACAATCTATCTATAAAAACGGAAAAATATGAAGGAGGAGAAATTAAGTCATTAGAGTTCAATACCCATATCCTCCAAATCAAGCGCGATTTTGCCAATCTATCTATTTCTCCGCCTTGTTGTTCCCTCCGTTTTCATAAATATATTGTGGGCCAACTAATCGGTGTATTATTATGAAATTAGTCTTAAAATAAAGCTCGAATCTTAATTCATACCACACAGAAAATCCAAGTCTGAAAAATATCCGGAAGTATTAGAAAATAAACCTGAAAGGTAAGCCACTTTCAAAAAACCAAATCCCATAGAATAACATTACGAATTTGGCCATGCGCGAAACCAGCTAAGTACCAAAAAAAGGGTCAACTTCAGAATTAATTTTAAAATACTTAGACTTAATATTTTTAATTGAAACTTGGAAAAGGCACACATTCGAACCTTGCTCTACCACTTAAAATTGATTTTAACTGTAACAAATAATTGCTCGTTTAGTTCTGCGATGCACAGGACATGTCCTCGAAAAAGTCAATTTTAATGTTATTTCAATGGGGAAATGGAGCGTTCTGATTGGCTAAAGGTCCATTTTTTTAAGGAAATCAAAATAGCATTACAGATGATGATCAGCCCATAACATAGAACCCTACCGGATTCTCCGAATTACCCAAAATATTATGTCAAGGTCGTTAGTGGCGCGGGTTAATAATAGATTTCAGGAGCGATTTACTTGAAAAATCGATTCGAAGCGGACGAACTTTTGCTACAAAGTTTGGGAGGATGGTTATTGAATCGCGGCCTTCCCATATTCTTATGGAAGCTGAATGGATTCTTGGTTCCGAATCTGTAAATCTCGTTTATATAGGCCCAGAAGAGATATATTATTAAAGTTAAAAAATCAAATGATAAGAAAATCTTGCCTACTTTTTAACTACGGTGAATTAAGATGAATTTAATGGGATACTCATGATATAATATAATAGTCAAAATTAAAGGGCTGAAGAGGGCTACCCGAGCACAAGAACCTAGTGAATGTAATTTACAGTTATCGATAAAAAATACCATTAAAAATAGCTTATCTACTTAAAGAGATTCATAAGTATCGTCTTACGGTGGGTTATTAGTAATTATTAAAAAAGAAATGTTTTACGAAGAAAAACCCGTAAGTAATATAAAACTGAGTTTTATTTAAAATTTGAGACGTTTCGAGCCGTGGCTCGTCATTCAGTCCTGTGTACAGTGAGTATTAACTCGCTTAAATATAGAAACGGGAAGCGGGCAAACAACAGCGTGGGGTCAAAGATCACGTTAAGTTATTTTTTACAGATAATATTAGCTAGGTTCCAATTGTTTTTTAGTTTAAATCCAAATTCTAGATTAAAGTTATTTTTAAATTTTTTAATATAGAATCTTTCGGTGATTTTTCTCCGATAGTAATCGTTTTATTTAGTTAAAATACTAACATTCTCCCAATCAATTATGTGATCGTTATTATTTTTCAGGTGGACATAAATGGCGTTTGTTATTTTACAATTTTTAACATCGCGTTTTTGTTCATTAATTCTCTCTTTTAATCTTCTTTCAGTTTCTCCTATGTAGATACCGGGGCAATTAAGGCAATTGATTTTATATACCACTCCGACAGTATCCATAATGTTGGTCTTTTTATGTGGTTCAGCATTTTCCCATTTTACAAATTTACTTCTAAGGTCGTAGCTTTTTGTTAATGACTTTGATATCATACGTCGCAAGTTTTCTTTGTAAAATTTCATTTAGACCTTTATAGTGAGGAATAAATAACCATTTGCGTTCGTCTCGGGGTTTGACATTATTGGTGGCGTTAGTATTTTAACTAAATAAAACTATTACTATCGGAGAAAAATCACCGAAAGCCTCTATATTAAAAAATTTAAAAATAACTTTAATCTAGAATTTGGATTTAAACTAAAAAAACAATTGGAACCTAGATAATATTATCTGTAACAAGTTGGGAAACCAAAATATTACCTCCCCGACTACCACGTGACCTAACCTAACCTAACCTAACCTTAACTTAAATATTAAAATTGATAAGTGTTTCTGTAAGATAATGTCAAATAAAACGTATTAAAAATAAGTATGGGTTATAGGCAGGAAAGTTACACGCTTGTGAGTTGCAATGTTTGTTTTTTTTATAATTCAGACTTAAGTTTTGGTATGTAGGAGAAATTTCCCTCAACCTGAGGTTGATTAATCCATTACGCAAATTACCATTACATTAGGTGAAAACCCTAGGGGGACGTCATTCTTGATTTGCTTGTACACATGAGTTCAACTGTGGCAGTGCAAAGAGTTTGAACTCTTGCCGAGTTCAATATTTGTATCGCTGAGCTCTCAAGCATAGAGGGTAGAAAGAAGAGAAGCAGAAGGCCTGGCTTTGGCATGGCAATTTTAGAATTATGGCCCTTTCGGTTTTATTTATTTGTTAAATTTGTCTCCTTACATCCGGCTCATCGTCATTGACTGGTTTTCAACCAAAAAGAGCATAGAGATGCAAACTGCCAAGCATAAAGCCTCCAAGCCAAGCTTCTCCTCTTCTATCTATCCTTTATGTCTGAAGTGTCTGACCCCTCGTGAAAACCTTTGGCTAGGTATCCAATTTGAATACTCCATGAGGGTATGCAGTGCATGCCAAACGTTTTCATCATGGAGCCTCTAATACAGGGAGTTATAACTTCCTTCCCCATCTAGATTTGAGCAGTGCTAAGGACGTTTAGACAGAAAAATGTCCAAAAAAAGGGCAATAAATTTTCCTCCTCCCCGTCGGAAAAGCCGAGCCTATGTAAACAAAAAAGATGACTGCGAATTCCTTATTTTTTATCGGTATGAGCACGAAATCTTTTTTGTTTCCCTTCCGCTAAAATAAATAACAGTAGGATGGATTGCTATTTTAAAAAAAATTCCAGTATTTACTAATTTTAAAATTCCTAATTGGCACTAACAGTGGTTTAATTTAACTGGAATAGGTGCTCTAATAAGCTTCTTAGCTCGACATATTGCCTATTTTACTTCAGGTTAGCTCAAATAGTATTAGAACGATAAGAAAATCACAAGTCTCTCAAAAAATTTATTTGCAAAAGAATACAATGAATTTATACACAAGTTGTTTCAT
Source organism: Odiellus spinosus (assembly GCA_963920705.1). Classification (NCBI taxonomy): domain Eukaryota; kingdom Metazoa; phylum Arthropoda; class Arachnida; order Opiliones; family Phalangiidae; genus Odiellus; species Odiellus spinosus. The sequence goes on from CAWUCO010000183.1 coordinate 1,009,564, forward strand.
TGTTAAAATTAACTTGCGAGGAAGGTTCGTCTGGCGAGGAAGGTTCGTCTGGCGAGGAAGGTTCGTCTGGCGAGGAAGGTTCGTCTGGCGAGGAAGGTTCGTCTGGCGAGGAAGGTTCGTCTGGCGAGGAAGGTTCGTCTGGCGAGGAAGGTTCGTCTGGCGAGGAAGGTTCGTCTGGCGAGGAAGGTTCGTCTGGCGAGGAAGGTTCGTCTGGCGAGGAAGGTTCGTCTGGCGAGGAAGGTTCGTCTAGCGAGGATGGTTCGTCTGGCGAGGAAGGTTCCATTTGCGATTGAACTTGATAAGTAGATTCTATTTGTGACAGAGTAATTAATTCTTCATCTGGCTCATCTTCAGATAACATCCTTATTTCATTGGGAGTTGATCTCTTGACTGGGTTTGAAAATTTTGGGCACTCCGACTTAAAATGTCCAAGACGGTGGCACCCGAAGCATCGCATGTTTGAAAACTTTAATATCTCTGCTTCTCCGTACCTAGGAATACATTTATTCTTATTTAAAAAAATGTAAATAAAAAAAAAATCGAACCAATTCTTTCTGTATTTAAATTCAATACCTTGTTTTAAAAATGTTCCCCAACTGGAACTCTTAAAATTCGTGGACCAAATGAGACCCTTCTTGTTCTGCTACAAATCCTAGCCCCTGAGGCAAACAATGTAATGTGTCCAAGGGCAAAAAGATGCTCGTTGGCACATATTAGCACTTTATGGTTCTCTAATTTTCGCCCACTGACTTCTAAGTCGACAAAAACCACTCCCATACATTGGCTGACTTCTTCAGTTTGCTTAATTTGATCCTTGAGCCACTCAAAACGCAGATATCCAGGGAGCAAGTTGAATATAGCCAAAGGCATTCTTGAGAAGAATCTGTCATGACGAAGGACAGCATCACAAATAGATATGCCTGGGCCAACCTTTACTTTGAGTAGAAAAGGTGGTTTCTCGGTCAAAATACTTGACATGATTCTTCTGTTAAATACAAATTGATGATGGTGTTCCAACTAAAGAAATATACTTAAAAAAATAAAATAAAAAAATAATTAGACACGGCTTGATTAAACATGAACGAATTTATTCATTTTAAACATGTTAACCTAAATATTTCTACAAAGCTATTTATTTCAATTTGCATACCAAAATTATAGTTTGGGCTGACTTGATAACAATATTACTTCTCAATGATTTAATATAATATATTCTTAGCGATTAATGAAGATATAGAAGAATTGAGTTCTTACCACTGATCTCCGATAGCCTCGGGCAGCTAAGATTAATTGACTGTTTTAACTGGATACTCTGGAATAAATCAACTCGATGAATAGAAGTTTGGAGTTCTACCCTCCTTTTATAGTTAGAATTAAAAAACATCACCAGGAGGCAGCTTATGCTATCGCCAACAAAAAAAAAAACTATACTGAAGTAAAAACGAAATAACATTCGTTTTTTCTGTTTATTTTATTCAAATAAATAAAGTTGTATATCAAATAACCTAAAATATTAGCCAAAATAGCCAAAGAATCAATCATACAAATAAATCAATGACTCAATTGAAATTCAGTCACATAAATGGCAAGCTTGAAAAACACAGATAAAATTATTTTTAAACATTCTTTAAAAATATCTATAAAAAAGCCAGGATAGACTGAAAGCGATTAGCGACGTCACAAAAAAAACCGCGGAAGAACGCCGATATTAGGTGAAAACATGGAGCTTCTAATACAGGGAGTGGTAACTCAGAGTCCCCCCTAGACTAAAACGGTACCAAAAATTCTGCGCATAGCAGTTTTGCCTATCGTGCATACCGAGCCCATGTAAAAGTTCGGTATGCGCGATAGGCAAAACTGCTATGCGACTTACTTGAAACACCATCATAAATTTGTATTGAACAAAAAAAATCATGTCAAGTATTTTGACTGAAAAACCACCTATTCTACTAAAAGTAAAGGTTGGTCCAGGAATGTCTCTTTGTGATGCTGTCCTTCGTCATGACAGATTCTTCTCGAGAATGCCATTGGCTATATTCAACTTACTCCCTGGATATCTGCATTTTGAGAAGCTGAATGATCAAATCAAGCAAACTGAAGAAGTCGGCCAATTTATGGGAATGGTTTTTGTCAACTTGGAAGTCAGTGGGCGAAAATTAGAGAACCATAAAGTGCTAATATGTGCCAACGAGCATCTTTTTGCTCTTGGACATATTACATTGTTTGCCTTAGGGGCTAGGATTTGTAGCAGAACAAGAAGAAATCCTACTTCGCAAATTGAACTTTCCTCGCAAGATATTTTTTAATAATGAAATGAACTTATGCATTTCGTGTATAGCTTCTTCAAATAAATATTTTTTGAAAACTTGCTATTTATTTTGTCATTGGAGAAAGAAACTCGTCATAAGGTATGCTTGGGGGAAAAACACTTAACGGTTCTTATGGTTTTGTTATCGTTGTATGAGCATACCTAAAGGAAAATCGGCTGTATGAATTTCCATATTGACGTGTTAAGAAACTTTTTAGGGACCTATTCCAGTTTTATCTCTAAAGGGCCTTTCACACGAGCCAATTTTTCCCTCAAACTAGTTGGCCCAACTACTTGTCACAATTAATTGGCCCAACCCCACCGTTCACACGCTTAACAAAAATAGTAAATTCCATCTACCAATTTTTACGAACAGTCAATCATCATAGGTGTGACATTTACATCTTACGTCAGCGCGTCAAGTTTTTTTCGAATTATATTCTTTTATATGGTTCTTAAAAATTATTTTATATTTGCATTCGCTATCCGAAATAAACTATTCTAATCCCAGCCTAACCCTCAATCGAAAATAAAATGATTTTTCACTATCCAGATTGACCGGAAAATAGTCCCTAACACGCGGGATATACGTCATAAAATGTCCGTAATCGTTAAATTCTCGAAGTTGGCCCGATAAGTTGCCTAGAAATTGGGTCGGCAACCCAATTTTTCTGGGACGATTTTCATTTCGCCAACTTGACCAATTTTTGTTCACACGGACCAACTAGTTGAGGCAACTGGAGTTGTTCCAACTAGTTGGAGGTAAAAATTGGCCAATGTGAAAGGCCCTTAAATTCGACTGTTAGGGAAGATTTTGTACTCATACCGATTAGAAAATGGGTTGTAGTTTACCTTTCAGTAAAAAGCTCGTGCTTATAAAATATCCATGTAATAACATAGCTAACCTTAATTTTTTTTAATTTGCTTAACGTTTTTCACAAATTTTTCAAGTGTAAAATGTAGCTTTCGTATAATCATTTGAAGTTTCTATAGTTCCTTCTAACTTATTGTATGATAATGATTATGATATCCAAAATGTTTGTAAGACTTTACGAAACCCCCAAGTGTCTCGACAAATGTATCATTAACTTAATCGGTTTCAACAAACTTAAGGGTTATACAATCATAAAAAAGAACAAAAGTATTTGCAAGTTTTTGGGATTTTTTTATCGCTGCATTTACATGTTTTGTTTTCCATACAAATCAAAGATTTAAAGATATTGGATATTGATTAATTATTTAATTTTGTGTATAGAATACAAACACAGACATAACCGGTGTTAAACCTACCCCTGAACTAATTGAACTAGACTCGAAACAAATATAATTTAATATTATATTTTAAATGAAGTTTAGTCATTTAACAAATTTTTAGTTTCACCCACCCTTTATAAGATTCCACTGGCTTTATCTAGAGGGCGACATAGCCTACTCGATACTTGTCCAGGCATTCCCGCTAATTTTGCGACAAAATGTCTGCAAAGTTTGTGCTCTAAACATGTTTCGGGAAAAAGAAAATGTTATTTTAATTGCAAACCTGTAACGGCTTTCATCAAGTTCTCTTGTACCATATTTTTCAAGAACCCTCGTTAATTTCGCTTTTTGAAATATTCTAGTAACCCAAAAACCTTTTCGTTACTTCTTAAATTTTTTTTTTTTTTTGGAATTTACTCGATACTAAATTACTGATAATACTGATCCCAATGTTATTACTTTCTAAATTATCTATCAGTTACCCACTCACACTTGCCAGAGACGGAACTTTTATATATGTCCACTTTTGCTTTCAAAATACGCTTGGTGAAAAATTTTTAGGCGTTTAAAACCTCGCCTCAAAATAATTGTTGTGGAAATCGCTGTGCGCGTCGCGGAAGACGTTAGCTACGTAAATTTGACGCTTTTTGACGCACGTATTCTTTTGCGCGCTAGTGCAAACGTAACGTTAAGGCGGATGCATACAGACCAGTTTTCGTGGGTTTCACGTTACACTCGTGCGCTCGTAGAATTATATGGGCGCGCGAGCTTGAAACGCTGGAAGACTAGTCTGTGTGCATCCGCCTTAACTCTTTAATCACTTGTATCTACGCGAATTCACGCAACAACAGCAACTACCAGTTTTAACATCATTAACCATATTATAGTTTGTTACATTATTAAAAACATTTCGCGCGTTAAATTATGGAACATTTCGCTCGTTTCGGAATTATCTTTATTTACCGTGATTTTCAAATAATTTGTTGCAAATCCTAAGCTGATTATCGACTTATTGAATAATATTTTGTTTTCTCCTGTTAGTTTTACAGAAATTTCAAACGAATTAAAAATTGAATATGAAACAACAGGAACTGTTATATGTGGTAAATTTTTCTTTTAAAAATTGAGTTGATGCTGCTGGTAGACTAAGTTTGAAGGTACCGTTCTTCCTGGAAGATTAACCTTGTTGTTATCAAACAACCGTTCTGTCGATTAATGTCGAAAGCCTGGGGTGTAATTGAGTTTTAAAACATGGATACGGTATCAACACCTTAGCAAACGACAAAAGCAAAAGCGCCACCTAGACTTCTTTCAGTTGCCAATTATGAATCGTCAAAACAATATTATTTATATATAGGTACAGGATTTTTGGCATATCGATAATTTAAAACAAATTTACTTAGGTTAATTAGGTTAGAGTATGCTGCGGGAAATTTGTCTGGATTTGTGTTGGCCAATTAATTCAGGTGTTGGGCTAGAGGTGTGACCGGCCCAAAACCAACAACGTTAAACACTGTAAGGGAATTTGTCGGGGTTTGTGTTGGCCAATTAACTTAGGTGCTGGATTACAGTGTGTGACCGGCACAAAGCCAGCACCACCAGTGTCCCAACACAACCGGCTCTTTGCCTTCACTAAGCCAGCAGGCCTGTGCTACTAGGGAACTCCTCACGCAATTTATCCCAACCCCCAAACACTTTTTTGTGTAAGCTTTTCTCGTTTTTCCCCGTGTTGGTGGCTCTTCGAACATTTTTCCCAAAACCAGCGTCTTTTAACCAAATTCGCGCGGGAAAAAGTTCGAACGCCGCTCGCCAGGCGGAAACGCTTCGGCGAGGAGAAAAAACCCTTATACTCTTTTACAATGTCAGGGGTCTAGCTATTTTTATGGGTTTGACCATCTTGTTTCTTGCGTACTATCGATGTTGCTGAAATGTTTGATCTAGATGAAGTTTTTGTTTCCTTGAAACTTGAAACTTACGTGCATTAAGGGGGAAGTAAATGGTTTAGTGTTTTGAGAAAAAGTCCTAGATTGCGTTGAAATTCGTCTCTTAAAATTAATTTAAATTAATTTCAATTTTTATTCGCTAAACAAATATAAAGCTTTAGATTGGGAGGAAATACACGCGAGATGACGGCAATAAAACTAGAAACAGAATAATTATTTCTGTTTTCCTTTGCCCGTATCTCAACCGGGACGTCGATTTCCCGAAATCGCGATTTTCGATAGGTAGCGACATCTTTGACTTTTACTCGTAAACTACCGTAATTACGCTTTCTTCTAATTATAAAATAGTTCAACTAGTACGTCATATTTTCTAATACTTTATTCGCTTCGCTATTAATTAAAATTCAAACGATAGAATTCGGACAAGCCGGGAATAATCGCGTAACAACGACAAAAAGAGTCCAACCTTTAACTATTAGTATTTTAATTTCCGTTTAGAATTTCGGTCCAATAATAATTCATTTAATAGTTCAATTATTCTAGTTTTGAATAGTGTTCACTGTTTATTTTTACGGGCTTTAGTTTTTCCGGAACAAGTTCGCAAAACACCAGGATTTCTGAATTAACAGCTCACTTACCCCTTAAATCGAATCATTTTGAAATCCGTTTCTTTTAAAATCCATAAGGAGAGAGACGTTTTAATTACGCTTAAAGGACCAACGTCTATATCTATTTGAACTGGTATTAAAATAATAAACAAACAATTATAATTTAAATAATTTAACATACAGCACAAATACAAAATTTAATAATTTTTTCACGCTTATTTTGAGAAATAGCGGCTGCTCTTCTGGGAATTCACGGTTTAATTGTAAGGTTAGGAGAAATGGGGGAATATAATTTGCTGGTTTACCCCACGTAAAGATAGGGTTTCTGCTTTTTCTACAATAGGATTAATAACCAGTTCATGCTTCTCAAACTTTTAATCTCGAATGCTATTTGGAGTCTAGTTAGTTTTAAAATATATATTATTTTCCGCTAATGGTGTTAGAGAAAATTCAATACAATCCATAATTGTTTTTCAACTTTTGCAATCTACAATCGAACGCTAGCTTTTCGCCGGATATTGCGTGACTCTTTCCCAATCCAATAAAAGGGGATTAATAATTGGCTGACCCCCAGAACTTTTGGCCAACTGATTTAAAGAAATGTTCCTCAGCTGTCTATCCTTTGACACTATTAATTTATCCTTGGTACAAACTAGCCAATTATACCCCAAAATAATGAGCTTCTATTGTGGGACTTACCTTCTTAATCGCCACCACTAAGGTCTGGTTCTCACAAGTGTCTATTTTCGTTTGTTCGCTATAAATTAAAATTCCCAGAAACGAGGACTCGTAGAAAATAATTGTGTCACATTCGTGGGATTAATCCAAATGTTTAAAGGATTCAGTGTGACAAATGGTATGAAAAATAGACGATATACTCAGAAAAGTAATTAAGGGACAAAAATCATTTTTTTAAGGGAGACCAAAGAGAATCGTGTGTACTTAGAGCTCGGAATTCGTATAATTTTTATTAATTGGATAAAATTTACTAGATTCTGATGTATATTATCTGTTTGATTAAAAATAGACTGTTTTTCATTCGAGCTAACTTAGTCGAAGATAAAGTAACAAGTTGGGAAACCAAAATGGACCTCCCCGACAACGTTAACCTAACCTAACCCTACTTTAAATAAAAGACGTATGTAAATAATAAGAATGAGTATATTTACCAGGGTGCTTTTCATTCCCCTCTATGTTACAATGTATAACATTTTTCTCACTATACTCGGAGTACTAAAATTTCCCATGACCTTATTTTATGTCAATCTTACCTATTTTTTAATTACGATGAACTAAGGTGAATTTAATGGGATACTCATGATATAATATAATGGTCAAAATTAAAGGGCTGAAGAGGGCTACCCGAGTAGAAGAACCCAGTGAATGTAATTTTCAGTTATCGATAAAAAATACCCTTAAAAATAGTTTATCTACTGTTTAATTAATTAAATTTTTGATCATCAATTTAGAACCACTAAATAAAGCTCGGCTAGGTTTATGAAAAAGTTTCGTTTGAAAAATGAAAAAGTTTCGTTTGAAAAATGAAAAAGTTTCGTTTGAAAAATGAAAAAGTTTCGTTTGAAAAATGAAAAAGTTTCGTTTGAAAAATGAAAAAGTTTCGTTTGAAAAATGAAAAAGTTTCGTTTGAAAAATGAAAAAGTTTCGTTTGAAAAATGAAAAAGTTTCGTTTGAAAAATGAAAAAGTTTCGTTTGAAAAATGAAAAAGTTTCGTTTGAAAAATGAAAAAGTTTCGTTTGAAAAATGAAAGTTTCGTTTGAAAAATGAAAAAGTTCGATTTGAAAAATGAAAAAGTTTGATTTGAAAAATGAAAAAGTTTGATTTGAAAAATGAAAAAGTTTGATTTGAAAAATGAAAAAGTTTGATTTGAAAAATGAAAAAGTTTGATTTGAAAAATGAAAAAGTTTCGTTTGAAAAATGAAAAAGTTTCGTTTGAAAAATGAAAAAGATTCGTTTGAAAAATGGAAAAGTTTAGTTGAAAATTGAAAAAGTTTCGTTTGAAAAATGAAAAAGTTTCGTTTGAAAAATGAAAAAGTTTCGTTTGAAAAATGAAAAAGTTTCGTTTGAAAAATGAAAAAGTTTCGTTTGAAAAATGAAAAAGTTTCGTTTGAAAAATGAAAAAGTTTCGTTTGAAAAATGAAAAAGTTTCGTTTGAGAAATGAAAAAGTTTCGTTTGAAAAATGAAAAAGTTTCGTTTGAAAAATGAAAAAGTTTCGTTTGAAAAATGAAAAAAAATTTCGTAATTTTCATAAAGGCAATTTCCTACTCTTGCATTATACCATACGCGGTACGGCTTTCCTATGGGCTTGACCATCTTGTTATATTTGTTTTCTCCAACATCAGATGCGCATTTTTAATTCAAGTATAGACTGTTGGTTTTTTAAACACAAGAAACCTACTATACTACAAAGAGAGTTTTCATAACTATCATTTTTCTTATGATTTCTAGCATTAAATATCAATCCGCCTCAGCTATAAATTAAATGTTCCAATTCCCCTTGAACTGGTTATATTTACTCCGAGTATAATCGATCTATCAACTAGCGTATAGTAGTAGAATTGTACTTAGATGATCCAAACCACATTGAGTTTGCAGCAAGCCTAAGCTTACACTACCTTCGCTTGAACTCAGGCGCGTGCTGAACACTCAAGCTGGTATTTAATCCTTAGATCTTTCATTGTGTAATGTTCTTACACAGACATAATAGATTAAATTAGCCACATTTCTAAGTTATACGATTTAAATTCAATCGCCTCGGTTTATTCGAGTACAACACCGAAAAGATCGTGAGAAAGAGGCCTCTTATCACCGAAATATCGGTGAGAAACGTTTTTCGACACAATCGAAGACGACACCATCGCGCAAGCGAGAGGGTTCACCACAATTCTAAACGCTAACGTAAACCACCCATTGGTGCAGTGCATCTATGAGTTCCGACAAGAATCCATTCAGGTTCCATAAGAATATGGGAGCATAGCTTTAGCCTCTGGTACCATCCTCCCAAACTTTGTAACAAAAGTTCGTCTGCAATTTTCGCAACATTTGTACGCTTAGATCTTTTTTCGGTCGGCTCCATTTTTATATATCAAAAATGTCTTTGCGAACGAAGACCCAGAAGGACACGTTATGATTTCGGAAGGCTGAAGCGACAGATATTATATCAAAAATGTCTTTGTGAACAAAGACCCAGAAAGATCTGTTATGATTTCAGATGGCTGAAGGGACAGATATGTTAAATTTTCTTTTAAAACGTAAAATTTAATTATAATCGCAATCTGACAGGATTTAGAGTCTAATTTCAAAACAACTGATTTTATTCATTCGCAAATATTTAAGGAAAAACATAACATGCGATTTTCTCCCATTGACCCTTAACATTAAAATTGGATTAATTATTTTTCAGGGAAAACGTGTATTGATTTTTTTTTTTTTATTTAGTATAATGTGAGTTTCTTTTTTTAACTCCGAGTTGTCACGACTCGTACTTCAACAGATCGTTAAAAATACTCGCCTGTTTATAAGAATGAGTATCTTATAGGGACTATTTGCGTTTTTTAAAGCCCCTTTGTACTCACCTTGTTTTCTAGCTTAGCAGACGACGTTGACCGTAACAAATTGAGCAGTCAAATGAGGATTTTAAAGGCGGCAAATTTCAGAAAAGATAGGCCTTTTAAATTATTCGTAGTTATTTTTCTTCGAGGAAAACCTTATAATTTTATCTTATGATTCCCTTGAAAGAGATCACTTTCTAGCGCTAAAACCTAAATACATAAGGATTTTGGTTTTGGAAATCCGCAACCTAAATTGGGACTAAAATACAGCGAACTTTTATTCTGTATAATCTTCTTATTTCAGCACGCATAATGCAATATGAACGAATTGCTTCGACTAAAGTCGAGGAGTTATAATAAAACATTATTTATTTAAGTAGTTTTAACCGAATTTTAACGGAATTTAAAGGTCGGTATTCGAGTATTCGTCAATTACAAATTTAAGAATATTAATTATCGAAATACATATAGTTAAAGAAAGTATCCATGATTAGCGTATAGCCCCTTTAAAGCCACATATCTCACAACCTTGGTTTGTTTACATATCGAGGACATAAAAAGCTTTTTAATAGTACCCATTCTAGAGCAGATATGGCCTTTGAAACAACGACGTTGAGTAATCCCTGGTTTCGGGATAGCGTGTGGTCTTTAACGAAAAGTAATTCAAAGTAAGAATAAAAAAATGTGTCTGAAATATACTTAAATCTCTGTAAATGAATTTACGACTAAGTCGAAAGTTAGAATACCCAACCTTTTCTATCGAACGAAAAGTTTTATTTTGGCTGAAAAATAATTAAACCAAATTTAATGTTAAGGGTCAATGGGAGAAAATCGCCTGTTATGTTTTTCTTAAATATTTGTGAGTGAATAAAATCAGTTGTTTTTAAATTAGACTCTAAATCCTGTCAGATTGCGATTATAATTAAATTTTACGTTTTAAAAGGAAATTTAACATATCTGTCCCTTCAGCCATCTGAAATCATAACAGATCTTTCTGGGTCTTTGTTCACAAAGACATTTTTGATATAATATCTGTCGCTTCAGCCTTCCGAAATCATAACGTGTCCTTCTGGGTCTTTGTTCTCAAAGAAATTTTTGATATATTATATATTTGAATCAAGAAATTTAAGAATCAATTAATATGAAGAATTTATTATCCATTTAAAAATTTGAATTCCAATAAAATCTTTGGATTAGGAGACTAAAACGATATCTGTATTTTTAAAAATTGCTCTTTCTCGAACAATTAATCTCTGTCCCTTTACGGGTTTAACCTGTTCAAGGAAATACACCATTAACCATTACTTAGGGCGCTATAGCGAAAATTGCGGAATAGGGCGAACTTTTGCTTGGTGAAAATGGCATTGAAAAAACCTACATGGGGTAATGCGGGCGCCTCACCGAGCGAACGTTTTTGCTTTCGCCACTAGTCTTACATTTTATTGTAAACTTCAATATCATTAGACTTGCCATCTAATGGTATTAAGTTATATATTAATAATATAAACATCGCAATTTTCCATATCGTCAGACTTTTTCTTTAAAAATGGTAAAATATTTAGTTGTATATTATACAAAAACGTAGGTTTGCTTCTCACTTCTAAAAAAGTGGACCAAAGCCGTAAAGGTACGGAAATTAAAAATTCAAAACCGTGAAGGGTTAAAATTAAAAATTAACGGTTAATAAAATAAGAAAACCAGAGTCTAAGGAATTAGGAACTTATAGATATTAATATGAATTAAAATTATCCAAAAAAAGACGTATAAATTCGACATATGGAAAGTTTAAATTATGTAGTCATTCTATAGGGAGACAGCAAAGAGCCAAGGCGGAAAGAAAGCCTGACGTCATGGAACTCCTTTACTGGGGGGCGTTTGTAATGGCTACTTCTGTAACTCCTTCACTAAGGGGGAAGAACACACTAAGAGTTGAGAGATAGAAACCTCTGACGTATAAATGTCTCCCTTTCTGAGTCCCTATAGTACAATCCACCCTTGGACCGGTTATTTTTTACGTCACCCCTATATATGTAAACATTTCCATTTTTAAGGGTGAATCTACCATTAAAACTTTCCATAGGCCGAATTTGTACGTCTTTTCTGCCCTTTAAACCCAATTAAAATTAATTTATTCATCATTTTTAATGTTAATACCTCCGGCAGCCACAGCGAAATCTTTAAATTTTTATCATTGCCCTTTAAACCCAATTAAAATTAATTTTTTCATCATTTTTGATGTTAATAGCTACAGCAGCCGCACTTGATTCAGTCAAATCTCTACATTTTTGCCACTGCCCTTTAAACCCAATTAAAATTATTTTTTTCATAATTTTTGATGTTAATAGCTGGGGCAGCCGCAATTGATTTAGTCAAATTTCTACATTTTTACCATTGCCCTTTAAACCCAATTAAAATTAATTTTTTTCATAATTTTTGATGTTAATAGCTGCGGCAGCCGCACTTGATTAAGTAAAATTTCTACATTTTTCCATTGCCCTTTAAACCCAATTAAACAAAATATTTTCATAATATTTTCAATCAGATCTCTACATTTTTACCATTGCCCTTTAAACCCAATTAAAATTATTTTTTTTTCATAATTTTTGATGTTAATAGCTGGGGCAGCCTCACTTGATTCAGTCAGATCTCTACATTTTTACCATTGCCCTTTAAACCCAATTAAAATTAATTTTTTTCATAATTTTTGATGTTAATAGCTGCGGCAGCCGCACTTGATTCAGTAAAATTTCTACATTTTTCCATTGCCCTTTAAACCCAATTAAACAAAATATTTTCATAATATTTTCAATCAGATCTCTACATTTTTACCATTGCCCTTTAAACCCAATTAAAATTTTTTTTTTTTCATAATTTTTGATGTTAATAGCTGGGGCAGCCGCACTTGATTCAGTCAGATCTCTACATTTTTACCATTGCCCTTTAAACCCAATTTAAATTAATTTTTTCATAATTGTTGATGTTAATAGCTCCGGCAGCCGCACTTGATTTAGTCAAATTTCTACATTTTTACCATTGCCCTTTAAACCCAATTAAAATTTTTTTTTTTTTCATAATTTTTGATGTTAATAGCTGGGGCAGCCTCACTTGATTCAGTCAGATCTCTACATTTTTACCATTGCCCTTTAAACCCAATTAAAATTAATTTTTTCATAATTTTTGATGTTAATAGCTGGGGCAGCCTCACTTGATTCAGTCAGGTCTCTACATTTTTACCATTGCCCTTTAAAATGAATTTAAATTAATTTTTTCATCATTTTTGATGTTAATAGCTGCGGCAGCCGCACTTGATTCAGTCAAATTTCTACATTTTTACCAGTTCCCTTTAAACCCAATTAAAATTATTTTTTTCATAATTTTTGATGTTAATAGCTGGGGCAGCCTCACTTGATTCAGTCAGATCTCTACATTTTCCCCATTGCCCTTTAAAACAAATTTAAATAAATTTTTTCATCAATTTTGATGTTTATACCTCCGACAGCCGCAGTGAAATCTTTATATTTTCCCCATTGCCCTTTAAACCAAATTTAAAATGAATTTTTTCATAAATTTTGATGTTAATGCCTCCGACAGCCGCAGTGAAATCATTACATTTTTTCCACTGCCCTTTAAACTGAATTTAAATTAATTTTTTCATCAATTTTGATGTTAATACCTCTGACATCCGCCGCGAAATCTTTATATTTTCCCCATTGCCCTTTAAACCAAATGTAAATTAATTTTTTCATCAATTTTGCTGTTAATACCTCCAACAACCGCAGCGAAATAATTATATTTTCCCCATTGCCCTTTAAACCAAATTTCAAATAAATTATTTCATAAATTTTGATGTTAATACCTCTGACATTCGCAGCGAAATCTTTATATTTTTCCCATTGCCCTTTAAACCAAATTTAAATTAATTTTTTCATCAATTTTGATGTTAATATCTCCGACAGCCGCAGTGAAATCTTTATATTTTTCCATTACCCTTTAAACTAAATTTAAATTAATTTTTTCAATATTTTTGATGCTAATACCTTCCTTATTGCCGTTCGGAATTTCACTTATTTTTAAAAAGGAGAGTACTTTTAAGGCGGAGAAATTGAAAATTTATGTTATTCTATGGGATTTCGATTTTTTGTAAGAGACTTACCTTTCAGACTTATTTTCTAATGCTTCCAGATATTTTTCGGGCTTTATTTTAAGACTAATTATATAATTTTACACCGATTAGTTTGGCCACAATCTATCTATAAAAACGGAAAAATATGAAGGAGGAGAAATTAAGTCATTAGAGTTCAATACCCATATCCTCCAAATCAAGCGCGATTTTGCCAATCTATCTATTTCTCCGCCTTGTTGTTCCCTCCGTTTTCATAAATATATTGTGGGCCAACTAATCGGTGTATTATTATGAAATTAGTCTTAAAATAAAGCTCGAATCTTAATTCATACCACACAGAAAATCCAAGTCTGAAAAATATCCGGAAGTATTAGAAAATAAACCTGAAAGGTAAGCCACTTTCAAAAAACCAAATCCCATAGAATAACATTACGAATTTGGCCATGCGCGAAACCAGCTAAGTACCAAAAAAAGGGTCAACTTCAGAATTAATTTTAAAATACTTAGACTTAATATTTTTAATTGAAACTTGGAAAAGGCACACATTCGAACCTTGCTCTACCACTTAAAATTGATTTTAACTGTAACAAATAATTGCTCGTTTAGTTCTGCGATGCACAGGACATGTCCTCGAAAAAGTCAATTTTAATGTTATTTCAATGGGGAAATGGAGCGTTCTGATTGGCTAAAGGTCCATTTTTTTAAGGAAATCAAAATAGCATTACAGATGATGATCAGCCCATAACATAGAACCCTACCGGATTCTCCGAATTACCCAAAATATTATGTCAAGGTCGTTAGTGGCGCGGGTTAATAATAGATTTCAGGAGCGATTTACTTGAAAAATCGATTCGAAGCGGACGAACTTTTGCTACAAAGTTTGGGAGGATGGTTATTGAATCGCGGCCTTCCCATATTCTTATGGAAGCTGAATGGATTCTTGGTTCCGAATCTGTAAATCTCGTTTATATAGGCCCAGAAGAGATATATTATTAAAGTTAAAAAATCAAATGATAAGAAAATCTTGCCTACTTTTTAACTACGGTGAATTAAGATGAATTTAATGGGATACTCATGATATAATATAATAGTCAAAATTAAAGGGCTGAAGAGGGCTACCCGAGCACAAGAACCTAGTGAATGTAATTTACAGTTATCGATAAAAAATACCATTAAAAATAGCTTATCTACTTAAAGAGATTCATAAGTATCGTCTTACGGTGGGTTATTAGTAATTATTAAAAAAGAAATGTTTTACGAAGAAAAACCCGTAAGTAATATAAAACTGAGTTTTATTTAAAATTTGAGACGTTTCGAGCCGTGGCTCGTCATTCAGTCCTGTGTACAGTGAGTATTAACTCGCTTAAATATAGAAACGGGAAGCGGACAAACAACAGCGTGGGGTCAAAGATCACGTTAAGTTATTTTTTACAGATAATATTAGCTAGGTTCCAATTGTTTTTTAGTTTAAATCCAAATTCTAGATTAAAGTTATTTTTAAATTTTTTAATATAGAATCTTTCGGTGATTTTTCTCCGATAGTAATCGTTTTATTTAGTTAAAATACTAACATTCTCCCAATCAATTATGTGATCGTTATTATTTTTCAGGTGGACATAAATGGCGTTTGTTATTTTACAATTTTTAACATCGCGTTTTTGTTCATTAATTCTCTCTTTTAATCTTCTTTCAGTTTCTCCTATGTAGATACCGGGGCAATTAAGGCAATTGATTTTATATACCACTCCGACAGTATCCATAATGTTGGTCTTTTTATGTGGTTCAGCATTTTCCCATTTTACAAATTTACTTCTAAGGTCGTAGCTTTTTGTTAATGACTTTGATATCATACGTCGCAAGTTTTCTTTGTAAAATTTCATTTAGACCTTTATAGTGAGGAATAAATAACCATTTGCGTTCGTCTCGGGGTTTGACATTATTGGTGGCGTTAGTATTTTAACTAAATAAAACTATTACTATCGGAGAAAAATCACCGAAAGCCTCTATATTAAAAAATTTAAAAATAACTTTAATCTAGAATTTGGATTTAAACTAAAAAAACAATTGGAACCTAGATAATATTATCTGTAACAAGTTGGGAAACCAAAATATTACCTCCCCGACTACCACGTGACCTAACCTAACCTAACCTAACCTTAACTTAAATATTAAAATTGATAAGTGTTTCTGTAAGATAATGTCAAATAAAACGTATTAAAAATAAGTATGGGTTATAGGCAGGAAAGTTACACGCTTGTGAGTTGCAATGTTTGTTTTTTTTATAATTCAGACTTAAGTTTTGGTATGTAGGAGAAATTTCCCTCAACCTGAGGTTGATTAATCCATTACGCAAATTACCATTACATTAGGTGAAAACCCTAGGGGGACGTCATTCTTGATTTGCTTGTACACATGAGTTCAACTGTGGCAGTGCAAAGAGTTTGAACTCTTGCCGAGTTCAATATTTGTATCGCTGAGCTCTCAAGCATAGAGGGTAGAAAGAAGAGAAGCAGAAGGCCTGGCTTTGGCATGGCAATTTTAGAATTATGGCCCTTTCGGTTTTATTTATTTGTTAAATTTGTCTCCTTACATCCGGCTCATCGTCATTGACTGGTTTTCAACCAAAAAGAGCATAGAGATGCAAACTGCCAAGCATAAAGCCTCCAAGCCAAGCTTCTCCTCTTCTATCTATCCTTTATGTCTGAAGTGTCTGACCCCTCGTGAAAACCTTTGGCTAGGTATCCAATTTGAATACTCCATGAGGGTATGCAGTGCATGCCAAACGTTTTCATCATGGAGCCTCTAATACAGGGAGTTATAACTTCCTTCCCCATCTAGATTTGAGCAGTGCTAAGGACGTTTAGACAGAAAAATGTCCAAAAAAAGGGCAATAAATTTTCCTCCTCCCCGTCGGAAAAGCCGAGCCTATGTAAACAAAAAAGATGACTGCGAATTCCTTATTTTTTATCGGTATGAGCACGAAATCTTTTTTGTTTCCCTTCCGCTAAAATAAATAACAGTAGGATGGATTGCTATTTTAAAAAAAATTCCAGTATTTACTAATTTTAAAATTCCTAATTGGCACTAACAGTGGTTTAATTTAACTGGAATAGGTGCTCTAATAAGCTTCTTAGCTCGACATATTGCCTATTTTACTTCAGGTTAGCTCAAATAGTATTAGAACGATAAGAAAATCACAAGTCTCTCAAAAAATTTATTTGCAAAAGAATACAATGAATTTATACACAAGTTGTTTCATTGTTAAAATTAACTTGCGAGGAAGGTTCGTCTGGCGAGGAAGGTTCGTCTGGCGAGGAAGGTTCGTCTGGCGAGGAAGGTTCGTCTGGCGAGGAAGGTTCGTCTGGCGAGGAAGGTTCGTCTGGCGAGGAAGGTTCGTCTGGCGAGGAAGGTTCGTCTGGCGAGGAAGGTTCGTCTGGCGAGGAAGGTTCGTCTGGCGAGGAAGGTTCGTCTAGCGAGGATGGTTCGTCTGGCGAGGAAGGTTCCATTTGCGATTGAACTTGATAAGTAGATTCTATTTGTGACAGAGTAATTAATTCTTCATCTGGCTCATCTTCAGATAACATCCTTATTTCATTGGGAGTTGATCTCTTGACTGGGTTTGAAAATTTTGGGCACTCCGACTTAAAATGTCCAAGACGGTGGCACCCGAAGCATCGCATGTTTGAAAACTTTAATATCTCTGCTTCTCCGTACCTAGGAATACATTTATTCTTATTTAAAAAAATGTAAATAAAAAAAAAAATCGAACCAATTCTTTCTGTATTTAAATTCAATACCTTGTTTTAAAAATGTTCCCCAACTGGAACTCTTAAAATTCGTGGACCAAATGAGACCCTTCTTGTTCTGCTACAAATCCTAGCCCCTGAGGCAAACAATGTAATGTGTCCAAGGGCAAAAAGATGCTCGTTGGCACATATTAGCACTTTATGGTTCTCTAATTTTCGCCCACTGACTTCTAAGTCGACAAAAACCACTCCCATACATTGGCTGACTTCTTCAGTTTGCTTAATTTGATCCTTGAGCCACTCAAAACGCAGATATCCAGGGAGCAAGTTGAATATAGCCAAAGGCATTCTTGAGAAGAATCTGTCATGACGAAGGACAGCATCACAAATAGATATGCCTGGGCCAACCTTTACTTTGAGTAGAAAAGGTGGTTTCTCGGTCAAAATACTTGACATGATTCTTCTGTTAAATACAAATTGATGATGGTGTTCCAACTAAAGAAATATACTTAAAAAAATAAAATAAAAAAATAATTAGACACGGCTTGATTAAACATGAACGAATTTATTCATTTTAAACATGTTAACCTAAATATTTCTACAAAGCTATTTATTTCAATTTGCATACCAAAATTATAGTTTGGGCTGACTTGATAACAATATTACTTCTCAATGATTTAATATAATATATTCTTAGCGATTAATGAAGATATAGAAGAATTGAGTTCTTACCACTGATCTCCGATAGCCTCGGGCAGCTAAGATTAATTGACTGTTTTAACTGGATACTCTGGAATAAATCAACTCGATGAATAGAAGTTTGGAGTTCTACCCTCCTTTTATAGTTAGAATTAAAAAACATCACCAGGAGGCAGCTTATGCTATCGCCAACAAAAAAAAAAAACTATACTGAAGTAAAAACGAAATAACATTCGTTTTTTCTGTTTATTTTATTCAAATAAATAAAGTTGTATATCAAATAACCTAAAATATTAGCCAAAATAGCCAAAGAATCAATCATACAAATAAATCAATGACTCAATTGAAATTCAGTCACATAAATGGCAAGCTTGAAAAACACAGATAAAATTATTTTTAAACATTCTTTAAAAATATCTATAAAAAAGCCAGGATAGACTGAAAGCGATTAGCGACGTCACAAAAAAAACCGCGGAAGAACGCCGATATTAGGTGAAAACATGGAGCTTCTAATACAGGGAGTGGTAACTCAGAGTCCCCCCTAGACTAAAACGGTACCAAAAATTCTGCGCATAGCAGTTTTGCCTATCGTGCATACCGAGCCCATGTAAAAGTTCGGTATGCGCGATAGGCAAAACTGCTATGCGACTTACTTGAAACACCATCATAAATTTGTATTGAACAAAAAAAATCATGTCAAGTATTTTGACTGAAAAACCACCTATTCTACTAAAAGTAAAGGTTGGTCCAGGAATGTCTCTTTGTGATGCTGTCCTTCGTCATGACAGATTCTTCTCGAGAATGCCATTGGCTATATTCAACTTACTCCCTGGATATCTGCATTTTGAGAAGCTGAATGATCAAATCAAGCAAACTGAAGAAGTCGGCCAATTTATGGGAATGGTTTTTGTCAACTTGGAAGTCAGTGGGCGAAAATTAGAGAACCATAAAGTGCTAATATGTGCCAACGAGCATCTTTTTGCTCTTGGACATATTACATTGTTTGCCTTAGGGGCTAGGATTTGTAGCAGAACAAGAAGAAATCCTACTTCGCAAATTGAACTTTCCTCGCAAGATATTTTTTAATAATGAAATGAACTTATGCATTTCGTGTATAGCTTCTTCAAATAAATATTTTTTGAAAACTTGCTATTTATTTTGTCATTGGAGAAAGAAACTCGTCATAAGGTATGCTTGGGGGAAAAACACTTAACGGTTCTTATGGTTTTGTTATCGTTGTATGAGCATACCTAAAGGAAAATCGGCTGTATGAATTTCCATATTGACGTGTTAAGAAACTTTTTAGGGACCTATTCCAGTTTTATCTCTAAAGGGCCTTTCACACGAGCCAATTTTTCCCTCAAACTAGTTGGCCCAACTACTTGTCACAATTAATTGGCCCAACCCCACCGTTCACACGCTTAACAAAAATAGTAAATTCCATCTACCAATTTTTACGAACAGTCAATCATCATAGGTGTGACATTTACATCTTACGTCAGCGCGTCAAGTTTTTTTCGAATTATATTCTTTTATATGGTTCTTAAAAATTATTTTATATTTGCATTCGCTATCCGAAATAAACTATTCTAATCCCAGCCTAACCCTCAATCGAAAATAAAATGATTTTTCACTATCCAGATTGACCGGAAAATAGTCCCTAACACGCGGGATATACGTCATAAAATGTCCGTAATCGTTAAATTCTCGAAGTTGGCCCGATAAGTTGCCTAGAAATTGGGTCGGCAACCCAATTTTTCTGGGACGATTTTCATTTCGCCAACTTGACCAATTTTTGTTCACACGGACCAACTAGTTGAGGCAACTGGAGTTGTTCCAACTAGTTGGAGGTAAAAATTGGCCAATGTGAAAGGCCCTTAAATTCGACTGTTAGGGAAGATTTTGTACTCATACCGATTAGAAAATGGGTTGTAGTTTACCTTTCAGTAAAAAGCTCGTGCTTATAAAATATCCATGTAATAACATAGCTAACCTTAATTTTTTTTAATTTGCTTAACGTTTTTCACAAATTTTTCAAGTGTAAAATGTAGCTTTCGTATAATCATTTGAAGTTTCTATAGTTCCTTCTAACTTATTGTATGATAATGATTATGATATCCAAAATGTTTGTAAGACTTTACGAAACCCCCAAGTGTCTCGACAAATGTATCATTAACTTAATCGGTTTCAACAAACTTAAGGGTTATACAATCATAAAAAAGAACAAAAGTATTTGCAAGTTTTTGGGATTTTTTTATCGCTGCATTTACATGTTTTGTTTTCCATACAAATCAAAGATTTAAAGATATTGGATATTGATTAATTATTTAATTTTGTGTATAGAATACAAACACAGACATAACCGGTGTTAAACCTACCCCTGAACTAATTGAACTAGACTCGAAACAAATATAATTTAATATTATATTTTAAATGAAGTTTAGTCATTTAACAAATTTTTAGTTTCACCCACCCTTTATAAGATTCCACTGGCTTTATCTAGAGGGCGACATAGCCTACTCGATACTTGTCCAGGCATTCCCGCTAATTTTGCGACAAAATGTCTGCAAAGTTTGTGCTCTAAACATGTTTCGGGAAAAAGAAAATGTTATTTTAATTGCAAACCTGTAACGGCTTTCATCAAGTTCTCTTGTACCATATTTTTCAAGAACCCTCGTTAATTTCGCTTTTTGAAATATTCTAGTAACCCAAAAACCTTTTCGTTACTTCTTAAATTTTTTTTTTTTTTGGAATTTACTCGATACTAAATTACTGATAATACTGATCCCAATGTTATTACTTTCTAAATTATCTATCAGTTACCCACTCACACTTGCCAGAGACGGAACTTTTATATATGTCCACTTTTGCTTTCAAAATACGCTTGGTGAAAAATTTTTAGGCGTTTAAAACCTCGCCTCAAAATAATTGTTGTGGAAATCGCTGTGCGCGTCGCGGAAGACGTTAGCTACGTAAATTTGACGCTTTTTGACGCACGTATTCTTTTGCGCGCTAGTGCAAACGTAACGTTAAGGCGGATGCATACAGACCAGTTTTCGTGGGTTTCACGTTACACTCGTGCGCTCGTAGAATTATATGGGCGCGCGAGCTTGAAACGCTGGAAGACTAGTCTGTGTGCATCCGCCTTAACTCTTTAATCACTTGTATCTACGCGAATTCACGCAACAACAGCAACTACCAGTTTTAACATCATTAACCATATTATAGTTTGTTACATTATTAAAAACATTTCGCGCGTTAAATTATGGAACATTTCGCTCGTTTCGGAATTATCTTTATTTACCGTGATTTTCAAATAATTTGTTGCAAATCCTAAGCTGATTATCGACTAATTGAATAATATTTTGTTTTCTCCTGTTAGTTTTACAGAAATTTCAAACGAATTAAAATTTGAATATGAAACAACAGGAACTGTTATATGTGGTAAATTTTTCTTTTAAAAATTGAGTTGATGCTGCTGGTAGACTAAGTTTGAAGGTACCGTTCTTCCTGGAAGATTAACCTTGTTGTTTCAGCAAGTTGACTTTCAAATTAGTGCCATTGGTGTGCTGCACTAATGTTATTTCAGTGGAGGCTTGAAGGCATGTTGTCCTTAAAGGAAGGGGCTCTCAGTTGGAGATTTATAGAGCGCTGTACCGTTTGCACACACCAGCGCTGTATCCGCCGTCATATCATCACCGCGTCCAGGACCGAGAAGGTCGATACCAGCAAAACCCCATCCCAGGAAAGAGGTCAGCAAAGTACAGAGCGAACCAACCAAACCCATAATGAGCTTGACTGTCGTCCTCGACTCGGTGAGGCTTTGGTAACATAAGACCTAGGGAGTCGACAGCGGAGAGCTCCTTCGACACTAATGCACCATCCACCCCAGGAAGGGGCTAAAGAGATGTTGTTGTCTATGGGCCTCTTTTGAAGGGATCTTGTTCTTTTTAAGGATGTTGTTGTCGGCGGAAGTCTTTGTTCGGCCTTTGTAATTATGTTTGTTGTCGGTCTTTCAATGGACGTGCTGTTGGCAGTCTGAAATCATGCTTCAAGACGTGCTTAATTAACTACATTTCAGTCTTGAATAGACAAAAAGTTCCATACAGAACCAGTTTTTTTTTTTTTTTTTTTTTTTTTTTTTTTTTTACCATGGATCAAAACTTTTCAACACTTTAAAACCGGGCATTTTAAGTGGAGGCTTGGAGTCATGTTGTCTCTTGAAGAACGTGGCTGAAGAGATGTTGTCTATGGGCTGCTTTTGAAGGGATATTGTTTTCGGTGGACCGCTTTTTTAAGGATGTTGTTGTCGGTGGAAGTATTTCTTGGGATTTTAAAGTGATTTTGTTTGTCGGCGGCCTTTCAAGGGATGTCACTGCTGGCGATCTGAAAAAATAATGCTTAATTCATAAACTAGATTTCAGTCTTGCTTAAAGAAAAGTTCCATACAGACCGGTTTTTTAGTTATTTTTATTCTGGATCAAAACGTTTTAACACTTTAAAACTCACCATTTTAAGTGGAGTCTTGAAGTCAAGTTGTCTCTTGAAGAAAGTAGCTGAAGAGATGTTGTCTATGAACCGCTTTTGAAGGGATATAGTTTTCGGTGGGCCGCTTTTTTAAGAATGTTCTTGTCGGTGGAAGTATTTCTTGGGATTTTAAAGTGATTTTGTTTGTCGGCGGCCTTTCAAGGGATGTTACTGCTGGCGATCTGAAAAAATAATGCTTAATTCGTAAACTAGATTTCAGTCTTGCTTAAAGAAAAGTTCCATACAGACCGGTTTTTTGTTATTTTTACTCTGGATCAAAACGTCTTAACACTTTAAAACTCACCATTTTAAGCGGAGTCTTGAAGTCATGTTGTCTCTTGAAGACCGTGGCTGAAGAGATGTTGTCTATGGGCTGCTTTTGAAGGGATATTGTTTTCGGTGCGCCGCTTTTTTAAGGATGTTGTTGTCGGTGGAAGTATTTCTTGGGATTTTCTAGTGATTTTGTTTGTCGGCGGCCTTTCAATGGATGTTACTGCTAGCGAAATGCTTAATTCATAAACTAGATTTCAGTCTTGCTTAAAGAAAAGTTCCATACAGACCGGTTTTTTGTTATTTTTATTCTGGATCAGATCAAAACGCTTGAACACTTTAAAACTAGCCATTTTAAGTGGAGTCTTGAAGTCATGTTGTCTCTTGAAGAAAGTGGCTGTAGAGATGTTGTCTATGGGCCACGTTTAAAGAGATATAATTTTCGGTGGGCTTCTTTTTTAAGGATGTTGTTGTCGGTGGAAGTATTTCTTGGGATTTTCTAGTGATTTTGTTTGTTGGCGGCCTTTCAGGGATGTTGCTATTGCCTGTTGGTGATCTGAATTAATGCTTCATTGTAAACTAAAATTCAGTCTTCCTTGAGAAAAGTTCATACAGAACAGGTTTTTTTGTTCAATTTAACTCCAAAATAAAACGTTTTAACAATTACAGAAAGAACAACAGCAACTCCCCATAAGAGTCTGGGTCCACGTAATGTTAAAAATTTTCGTCTCTTTTATGATAAATTCGTATTATATTATTAAAATAGGGTAGTTGGAGGATAATTTAAAGCTAAAATTCGAGCTCACAACTGTAAATTTTGGGAATTACAACGAATGGAAGGTTTCTTCCATAATGTAAAGAATAGGAAGAATCTATGACTTCCGTGCCGGATATGAAAGCCTTCCCCCACACGAAAATCTTGAACGGTTATTATTTTAGATTCATAATTATGTTAGGAAAATATTAGGAAAGAATTATTTTGTAACTGCCACGGGTATAGTGCTGGCGGCAAAATGAAATTCGTATATTTTTTGTCTACTATGCCTCGAAATCCTCGAAAACGCCTGTAGAAGTGTTCCACTTGTCAAGTATTCATGCAGTAGGCTTTTGCTAGCTTTACAGGGGCCGTGCAAAGACTATATAGCTTACTTGAATAGTCTTTGGTGTATAAGAAACTCGAAAAATAAATAGAGAAATCATACCAATTAGAAGATACTGGAGTAGTATCTTTAATTTTTATTTCATATTAAACAAAACACACTTGTATAAAACGGACAAATTATTCATTTAACGCTAAGGTTTTCTACGTTTAACGTATGTCTGGTAGTTCAAGCTCAGTGGCATCTTCACACACTACACGCAATTTTGACTGGTACCAACTGCCTCGATCTTCATGGCGACGATAACCAAGATACCAGATTACGCTGCTAACGTGAACACAAGTACCTATCGTCAAACTACCACCTTTGCAATTGCAATACCAGCCTTTAATGGCATTTGCACCTGTCCCGTTCGGTACATAACGAATTAGAGCTTGGTGAACAGCTGAGGTGGAAAATTGACCAGGCACGCGTATACGAGTTAAGTCATGTTCAACTTTGGACACTTCGACGCTGAAAGAGCCGGATTTCTCTATAGTCAACGCCACATAAGATTCAGCGCGTTTCGTTTTAAAGTCGCTCATTACCACCTCACGTACATCACTTTCACGAAGTACAGGGAAGTCTTGAAATTCACTATCCTCAATTCGTTGCCATTTAGACGGTTTGCGAAGCAGATTATCGCGCTCGACTACTTCCTTAAGAGGATTTTCTTTCGTAGAGACTGCCAGCATTTTTTCGACGGAGTCTTCCCAGGAACCTTTAAGATGTAACTCCGGGTGTTAGGCGTTCAACAGCGCAGCAGCAATTTGAAGAAGTTCCGGAACTAATGGTAACATATGCACAGGTATACGGTTTTGAAAAAAACGATACACCGTCTGCAAATGCCCATTCCTAACTTCAACCGGCCACCTGAGGTACGTTACTTGTCGAGAACGATTAACTTCTTGCGTGTTTACTTGCTTCTCGCCTTTAGACAAGAACGAAGGCATTTGTAAATCCACACCCAGTTCAGTCAGTACGCTGTTGGAGTCTCGAAAACCGCGGTCTGCCAGTACAACGTCACCAACTTGAAAGAAAGACTGGAGTTCTTCTCTCTTTTTGATAGAATGGTTTAAAATGCGCGCGTCGTTATTGCGGCCATTAGCAAAGTAGGGTCAGATTATATCTATTATGTAACCCGTAGTTGTTACCATTAACATTGGCTTGAGGATATGCTGGCCTTTGTGCACACAGAAGGATTTGTGAAGAACGGTATAGTCCTTGGATCTTCCAACCTTGACCAGGCAATAGAGACATATCGAAAGGCTCGAAAAACCTTGTAAGTGCTGTTTTACTTTTTAAAAAGTTAATATTAAAATGTCCAAACGCAACTGTAGGCACTGAACGATCATACTTAATGTCAAATAAAGGGTTAAAATCTTCAAAAACCGTTCGCAAACTTGCACCAGGAGATTTGTACAACAGTACCACAGACACGGGCTCATTTTCTATTGAAACGTCTAACCAGCAACGTTCTACATGAGAGTTTTTGAAGGGCATATCTCTTCGTAAGACTCTGTTATCCATGTCTTTAACTGTGTTTACCGATTTATCTTTTAAATAAATTGATGATCCAAAAGCAATTCTACGTGCTGTTCTTGGTAAGAAAATACCTCCTACCTCCCTAAAGGATGGAACGCTAAACTTATCTATCTCTTTTTTCCACGTTTCAACAAAACATAATAATTGGCTCGATAGTATTACTTTGTCCGCTAGAATATCTTCCAAATGAGCATTTAGAGACTGAACATTCTGAACAAATATGGACACTGGTTTTCTCAAGAATGGAAGGTCAATGCTTTTTGTATCTCGCAATCTTTTGAGTTCCAAATCTACGACGTTATTTTTAGGGGAATTTGGAACATGAAATTTCCCATCAATATACAAACCGGAAGCTGACCTTGCTCTACTGCACGCGACATACAAAGAAGCCTTTTCTAGTTTCTTTGATCCTTTAAAATGAACCACCACCGAAGAGTACGTATCTCCCTGGCTTTTATGTATAGTAATAGCTTCGGAAATTACCAAAGGAAATTGTTTCCTGGACACTGTAACGTTGTTCTGCCTCCATTTTTTCGCAAATGTTTTGGTTACCTTTTCAACGGGCGTCCAAGACGGACTAAATTTATTTAACCTATACAACCCATAACTTCTTTGCCTCAAATTTTTTCCCACATTTTGGTCATTAAATTCAATCCAAACTCTTGATGGAAATTGATTTCCGTTTCTATTAGTGCCGTATTCTATTTTACGTAACCAACCAGTTGCGCCATTCGTCAGTCCGTCCGCCGTGTCAACATTATTAGTCATCATATATCTAATGCCACACGCCAGTTTCAATTCTCTAGGAAGACCATAAGTATCGGAAGTTTCTAACTTTTGAACATGTCCCAAAATATCACACTTTACTTTCGTACTTAAGTCTCCGTTTACAAAGTCTATTGATACTGAACAAGTCTTTTCAGTTTCTATCCTAGCAAGTTTCTCTGAATTAAAGCGGTTCACCTCAGCATTAGTGGCGAAAAGATGAATAGCATCTTTTGGAGGGTTACGGTCCGAATTTATTTCCAAACTAGTGAAAAGTTCTATAATCTTTTGTGTCATCTTACCAACTGCCATATTATTTAACGCTTCCGCAAATATTTTATCATCCTTTTGTCTTATTATCTCGTCTAGTTCCGAAAACTGGAACTCCTCCCATATAGGGTTTCCAATCAACGAAACATAAGGATTTTCAGCTTCACTTGGTGGCTGAAAAACGAAATAATCACGTACAGGTCTAAGCTGATTAAAATCGCCAACGAGCAAAACGGACACTCCCCCAAAATACTCCGGGCAACCCATAATTTCTTGCAATCTCGCATTAACTCTATTAAATATTTTTGCCCCTATCATAGAAATTTCATCAATAATTAGCAGTTTTAATTGACCGTACAGTAGTCTAGATTTGTGTAGAGTTTCACTCTCCAACCTGGAAATATTTCCAGCAAACTGACTAACAGGTAAACTAAATGTACTATGCAAAGTAGCTCCACCTATATTGCAAGCCGCTTTACCCGTTGGTGCACATCGTATAACTTTCGCTTCTGAAGGATTAGACCCAGGTTGTTTGTTGTAAAATCTAGAAACTGCCTCGTAAATAGCACTAATCAATAGGCTTTTTCCAACACCGGCTCCCCCGGTAACAAAAAGACGTAAAGGCGTTTCTCGAGTTTCTAAATGAAACAAAACATAATAAAATATCTCTCTTTGTTTCGAATTCAATTTTCTAACAATATCTTTGTATTCTGAATCATCAACCAAAGTAACTGACGGCGAAATCGTTTTATCAGGATTTCCATTAATAAGCTCTCTATTGATATTTCCTACAGCGTCTTGCGCACTATTAACTAGAAATTCAGTATCTTCGGTAGCAACCGATACATCTAATTCATTTTGATGTTCAAATTCGGGTTGCATATTAGTAAGATCTGATTCTATGGCTTCGTTCTCAAAATCGTTAATGGCCTGTTCAAGCGCCATTTCATCAATTTCATCGGTAAATTCTTTTCTGACTTCCTTAATATTTTCTAGACAAACTTCATACTCTGTTTTAAAATCCTGATCTAAGATGTCTTTGGTTTCATCGCGCCATGGCGTAAACAACATTATTTGTTCTCTATAAAAGTTTTCTGGATCTTTTTGCAAATTAAACCTTCGATATCGTACTATTTTAGAGTGGCCACGTTTTCGAACGAAACCGGAAGAATCCTTAAGTTTTAGCCACTTACCATACGATTCAACCTCATTGTTTTCTACGTCATCATAATTGGGTTGGGGATTAGGGACTGCTCTTCGATTTTTGGCATACGCATACCCAGCAGCGAACTGAGCTAAAGTTGTCATCTCTAACTCATCAGGTCTATGGACATAATGATCTAAAAGCCCAGTGGAAAAGACATTGTCACTGTCTTCTGGCAACTCTTGAAGTTCCACTTGGCTTTTAAGAATGTGTACACGGTTTTCGGGCAAATTTATATTAATGAACGTACACGCTCTACTACACCTTGACACAGGAATTTGCAAACAAGAATAAGCCGCCTCCTGCGCACTTATCTCGTGTGAATTTAAAAACTTATTCGCTATAACTTTCAATTTCTCTTTAACTGTACATTTGTCTTTATTCGCTTGCTTTGTGGCTGTATGCAAGAGGTCCGACATGCCTCTTTGCGATTTTCCAATATAAGATACAATGTACATAACGCAAGCGTAGGGATCGAGAACATACTGAATATCCATATTTGCTTGCCAAAGCCCCAAAACTTCCTTATTATAAGGATTAACCCTAGTATCTTTAGGATTTCGTTTCAATAGAACTGTTTTTCTTTTAATATCGTAAGTTACGGCAGAAATATACTCTTCTTCAGTCATGTTAAATTTCGCTAACAATTCCTCAAATGTATTAACCCAAAGTTCCTTTTCCTTAGTTTGCAATGTATCGTATAAACGTTTACTATTTTCTTTGCATTTCTTTTCTACCTCCGCCGTTCCAACCACCCTTTTCTTTGGATCGTATATTAGAGTATGGGTGGAAAAGGAATTCCAAAGCGGCAAACAGAACTATTATTAACCTTTTTTTTACACGTTGTCGTGTGTCTATGAAACTGTAGCCGTGTCAATAAATTTAAGTTTTCATCTTCATGCTCACCAGCGCATGCAATAATTTCATCGACAAACTTTTCTACTTCTTTGACATTAGAAAAGTCGTCCTTCAATTTTGGAGCCCCTTTTATCCATATAAGTCCATGTTAGTGAGGAGAGCCCCTTTGCTGTATTTCTACTCTAAAGTAGTAATCTTCTACTATACCAAGGGGACCTAATTTCTGAAGAGCTTTAAGCAAAGCTCGGAAACGGTAGTCAAAATAACGATCGCAAGTAACTGGGTCATCTTGAATAAGCTTCGCTTTTTCGGCGTAACTTAAACTTAAAACCTCTGGGTTTTCTAGAACTTCTTGCCCAGAAGTTGAGCGCAATACGTTTAAAAGCTCGGGCCATTTACTTTCGGCAGCTGAAAGCGTTACAAAAAGAGTAGCTGTCCCAAGTTGTCTCAGCATCGCCAGCATCTCTTTTTGCCTGTGTTGCCAATAAGACGGAGAAGATTGTAGTCTTTCGAGAACTCTAAAACCATCATCGTGCTTTATAAGCGTATCAATAGCCCCCTCAGAGGTGAGATACCCGGCCGTGAAATTCGACACGTCTTTTTTTTTACTTTTTCTCATACAAACTTGTATCGATTGACTAATTTTGTTCGTTTCTAATTTAGCCAAAGAATAAAATAACTTCGAAGGATTCTTCGCACATCGGCGATCGGCATTTCGAATTTCCCACTTAACGATATCACCATAGCTACTTTTGACATTGAGTTCTCTTTTTTCACCAACATAAATACTCGGGAAAGACAATTCCTCTGAATCCTCGTCAAATAACAATGACATTGGTTTTTGCCCTTCTCCTGGGGCAAATTTAACTCGCAGAGTATCAGGTGGTAAAAAATCGGAAAAAGAAACTAATAACGTGTCCCGGTTTCCCACTGGTATTGAATTAACAATATCGGGCTCATTCCATAAATCATCGCTGTCTATATCGTCATTTTTAACACCTTGATCACCTTCTGGGTTAACCTGTGGTACCTCGATGTCAAGTCTCTGAGAATCATCTGTATCAACAATAAATTCTAACTCTTCCTGAATTGGATCTAATATATTGCGATTAATCGTTATTTCATGCTTCTGATACAATGGGGTACCAACTAAATAATTTAGGGCTGCCAAAATCTTTCTGGGCCGAACAGTTTCATGCATAAACGGCCTGTTATATTGCATCCTTCTCATTAGTTCAATTTGTATGGTGTCTGTGTCACGGGGTAACCTTGGTAAAACGGATACTGTGGATTCAACATTTATCGGTACATTAACGACATTGCCTTTAATACCCCTTTGTTGGCCACACCCCCGTCGTCTTATTTGCATAAATGGTATTCGTGGCGTTGTCATTCTCTCCTCCAAATTCGAAATACTTGCTAAAGCTTCTGGTATAACAGGGAACTGGAAACCATTTTCTCTCGAAAACTTTGGAACCTCCTTTTTTTAACCGCCTTATTGCAAGCGCTGCATAAAAAACCCTTTCGTTTAACACGCGGTGTTGAATACCGGGAACCGACAAAAAACATTAGATTTTATTAGAGATCCTGATCCCTTAAAAAAAGATTAGAACATCCTTCACATTTCCAAGTCGGGCCTTCTTTAATGGTATTGAAATAAACTGCTTTTATATTCAAAGGGTTAGCCCTTCTTTCAATCGCAGAGGTTCTATTTTGTGAACGCTCTGTGGTTCTATATATTTCAACCTGACGCCTATCATCCATCGCCAACTGATTTCTAGCACGTTCAACTACTCTATATTCTACCTCTTGGCGTCTATCAGCCTTCGCCATCTGATTTTTAGCTCGTTCAGCTACTATATATTCTACCTCTTGGCGTCTATCAGCCTTCGCCAACTGATTTTTAGCACGTTCAGCTTCTCTATATTCAACCTCTTGGCGTCTACCAACCATCGCCAACTGATTTCTAGAACGTTCAGCTTCTCTAAATTCTATATTATGCCGTCTATCAACCTTCGTCAACTGATTTTTAGCACGTTCAGCTTCTCTATATTCTATCTCTTGGCGTCTACCAACCATCGCCAACTGATTTCTAGAACGTTCAGCTTCTCTAAATTCTATATTATGCCGTCTATCAACCTTCGCCAACTGATTTTTAGCACGTTCAGCTTCTCTATATTCTATCTCTTGGCGTCTACCAACCATCGCCAACTGATTTCTAGAACGTTCAGCTTCTCTAAATTCTATATCGTGCCGTCTATCAACCTTCGCCAACTGATTTTTAGCACGTTCAGCTTCTCTACATTCTACCTCTTCTCGTCTACCAACCATCGCCAACTGATTTCTAGCACGTTCAGCTTCTCTAAATTCTACCTCTTGGCGTCTAGCAACCATTGCCAAATGATTTTTAGCGCGTTCTGCTTCTCTATTTTCTACACCTTGGCGCGAAGTTGCCTTGGCTAACAGGTTCCGAATACGCTCCTTGTCTTTATAATTTGTACTATCCATCTTAATTTTTTTAGCCATTTGTTCTATCGCACCTTCATTGTCGATCTGACTTAGAGGTAGAAGGTTGATTTTCATCCGTTGGAGAATTCCTTAAACCCTCTATTACCACTATTCCTACCACTCCAGAATGGCTTTTAACCACATTGGCAGATGACTCTACTTCAAAATTATTCTCCCCAGCAATATTGCCAGATAAGATCACTTCAGACGAACTACCTGGTATATTAGTAACCGGAGTAGTAACCATATTCAATGACGAACTGGCTTTCCTTTGGGCAGCTAAAACTTTCCTTCTTTCATTTTCCCTCCTACGATAATCTGGATCACCTCTAAGCTCTCTCATTTTCTCTCTAGCTTTACGCTTTTTGAGTTCCTCTTTACTTATACCTTCGTCTCCTTCCATTTTTCAAAATATTTAAATTTTCAAAGAAAATAATACACCAACTCAATAATAAATAAACCAAACTATTTTTGAATAAATTCAACGGAGCAATCTCAGGATTGTGTTCAATAACTCTTAACCCAAAAAAAAGAAATACTTCGATCTGCGAAGTAAAAATAAAACTCGTGAAGTCGGTAACCAAAATATATCAGAAAATCAATCGGTAAATCGTAAAATAACTCTTTTACGAAAACAAAAAATAACTACAGAGAAAAATGAATCAGAAAACACCTTTTGATTTCCAAACTAATATTTCAGTCACAAAATTAGAATTCAAGTTAATGAAAATATACCAAAAACGTCTAAACAAATAATTCAAATTCACAATTACTTCCTTACCTATAAATTGTATTCAAACGAATCAAATTCAAAATTACTTCCTTACCAATAAATTGTATTCAAACGAATCAAACTTAATTTTAAATTTCAACGAGCCAAATCTCTAGAGAACAAGCTTCGTCGAAGATTTCAAAAGAATGAAGTGAATTAACGTTCAATAAATTAAAATTTAGACAAGCAAGGTCAAGGTCCCGCAGTAAAAACATATCGGCGTTTAAAAAACTCTGGAGTATTTGTAGACCAAGTAACGCCATTAGGCAAAATGTTTAATCAAAATCAAGTTATGACCTCGGTATCGCCTATATAACCGTAAATAAACATATTCAATAAACAATTAACGAATTAGCTTTCCGCATAACACGCTAAACTAAGGACTGTGACGTACAATTTCACTTTTTTGGTGCTACTACCCACGTCTAAAAACACATTTTTTTGTTGTATAATGCTGTGAGTGGAGAAGGGATGTCGCTCTTTTGGCCGCACCATCAATTTTTTATAATTTTTTTTTCTGACTGGGCGGACCTGATTAAAAATATACCAAGTTGTGAAAAAAAACGTCATTTTACTTGACTACACACTAGCTAAAACCTTACGGAAATACACGACAGTAGGCATTAAAAGCCTGGTTCTAATATACTTAATTGGGATTAACATTAAATTCATGTACGGAAAAGTGTGAAACTAAAACTAGCAGTCATCTCGAGATCCAATCACGTGATTATTTTCCCCACTCGGTCTACATTTCACTCTAGGGTCAACCATATCATATATACCAAATAAAACACGAGTAATTTCAATGTGAATTCGGTTTCAGACTAGCCTGCTTTGATTTGCGCTTCCGCACGCGCAATAATTTGGCACAATTTTACGCAAAATACATTTGCAAAACGCGCGAGAATTATAAAAAATTTATTTGAAAAACAATTCTTACGCTACTATTCGCAAATTTGCCAGAAGATTACAGTATTTCCCCATACATAAAGGTGATTCTCCCAACAATTTCAAAATCGCTTTAATATTGGCATGCATAAAGTGGTTTCTGTCTTCCAATTTAGTTGGCTACTTATGCTCTCGTGCAGGCGAACTCGATTTTACGCGTGTCATAAATACACGGGAAACTTACTCTACTCTGATTGGAAAAACGTGATTGGA
Organism: Odiellus spinosus; assembly: GCA_963920705.1. Classification (NCBI taxonomy): domain Eukaryota; kingdom Metazoa; phylum Arthropoda; class Arachnida; order Opiliones; family Phalangiidae; genus Odiellus; species Odiellus spinosus. The sequence goes on from CAWUCO010000183.1 coordinate 1,042,834, forward strand.
AAAACGTGATTGGAAAAACGTGATTGGAAAAACGTGATTGGAAAAACGTGATTGGAAAAACGTGATTGGAAAAACGTGATTGAAAAAACGTGATTGGAAAAACGTGATTGGAAAAACGTGATTGGAAAAACGTGATTGAAAAAACGTGATTGAAAAAACGTGATTGGAAAAACGTGATTGGAAAAACGTGATTGGAAAAACGTGATTGGAAAAACGTGATTGGAAAAACGTGATTGGAAAAACGTGATTGGAAAAACGTGATTGGAAAAACGTGATTGGGAAAACGTGCTTGGGAAAACGTGCTTGGGAAAACGTGCTTGGGAAAACGTGCTTGGGAAAACGTGCTTGGAAAAACTTGCTTGGAAAAACGTGCTTGGAAAAACGTGCTTGGAAAAACGTGCTTGGAAAAACGTGCTTGGAAAAACGTGCTTGGAAAAACGTGCTTGGAAAAACGTGCTTGGAAAAACGTGCTTGGAAAAACGTGCTTGGAAAAACGTGCTTGGAAAAACGTGCTTGGAAAAACGTGCTTGGAAAAACGTGCTTGGAAAAACGTGCTTGGAAAAACGTGCTTGGAAAAACGTGCTTGGAAAAACGTGCTTGGAAAAACGTGATTGGTAAAACGTGATTGGAAAAACGTGATTGGAAAAACGTGATTGGAAAAACGTGATTGGAAAAACGTGATTGGAAAAACGTGATCGGAAAAACCTGATCGGAAAAACCTGATCGGAAAAACCTGATCGGAAAAACCTGATCGGAAAAACCTGATCGGAAAAACCTGATCGGAAAAACGTGATCGGAAAAACGTGATCGGAAAAACGTGATCGGAAAAACGTGATCGGAAAAACGTGATCGGAAAAACGTGATCGGAAAAACGTGATCGGAAAAACCTGATCGGAAAAACCTGATCGGAAAAACCTGATCGGAAAAACCTGATCGGAAAAACCTGATCGGAAAAACCTGATCGGAAAAACCTGATCGGAAAAACCTGATCGGAAGAACCTGATCGGAAAAACCTGATCGGAAAAACCTGATCGGAAAAACCTGATCGGAAAAACCTGATCGGAAAAACCTGATCGGAAAAACCTGATCGGAAAAACCTGATCGGAGAAACCTGATCGGAAAAACGTGATCGGAAAAACGTGATCGGAAAAACGTGATCGGAAAAACGTGATCGGAAAAACGTGATCGGAAAAACGTGATCGGAAAAACGTGATCGGAAAAACGTGATCGGAAAAACGTGATCGGAAAAACGTGATCGGAAAAACGTGATCGGGAAAACGTGATCGGGAAAACGTGATCGGGAAAACGTGCTCGGGAAAACGTGCTCGGGAAAACGTGCTCGGGAAAACGTGCTCGCGAAAACGTGCTCGGAAAAACGTGCTCGGAAAAACGTGCTCGGAAAAACGTGCTCGGAAAAACGTGCTCGGAAAAACGTGCTCGGAAAAACGTGCTCGGAAAAACGTGATCGGAAAAACGTGATCGGAAAAACGTGATCGGAAAAACGTGATCGGAAAAACGTGATCGGAAAAACGTGATCGGAAAAACGTGATCGGAAAAACGTGATCGGAAAAACGTGATCGGAAAAACGTGATCGGAAAAACGTGATCGGAAAAACGTGATCGGAAAAACCTGATCGGAAAAACCTGATCGGAAAAACCTGATCGGAAAAACCTGATCGGAAAAACCTGATCGGAAAAACCTGATCGGAAAAACCTGATCGGAAAAACCTGATCGGAAAAACCTGATCGGAAAACCTGATCGGAAAAACCTGATCGGAAAAACCTGATCGGAAAAACCTGATCGGAAAAACCTGATCGGAAAAACCTGATCGGAAAAACCTGATCGGAAAAACCTGATCGGAAAAACCTGATCGGAAAAACCTGATCGGAAAAACCTGATCGGAAAAACCTGATCGGAAAAACCTGATCGGAAAAACCTGATCGGAAAAACCTGATCGGAAAAACCTGATCGGAAAAACCTGATCGGAAAAACCTGATCGGAAAAACCTGATCGGAAAAACCTGATCGGAAAAACCTGATCGGAAAAACCTGATCGGAAAAACCTGATCGGAAAAACCTGATCGGAAAAACCTGATCGGAAAAACCTGATCGGAAAAACCTGATCGGAAAAGCCTGATCGGAAAAACCTGATCGGAAAAACCTGATCGGAAAAACCTGATCGGGAAAAGCTGATCGGGAAAACCTGATCGGAAAAACCTGATCGGAAAAACCTGATCGGAAAAACCTGATCGGAAGAACCTGATTGGAAGAACGTGATTGGAAAAACGTGATTGGAAAAACGAGATTGGAAAAACCTGATTGGAAAAACCTGATTGGAAAAACCTGATTGGAAAAACCTGATTGGAAAAACCTGATTGGAAAAACCTGATTGGAAAAACCTGATTGGAAAAACCTGATTGGAAAAACCTGATTGGAAAAACGTGATTGGAAAAACGTGATTGGAAAAACGTGATTTTAAAAACGTGATTGGAAAAACGTGATTGGAAAAACGTGATTGGGAAAACGTGATTGGGAAAACTTGATTGGAAAAACGTGATTGGAAAAACGTGATTGGAAAAACGTGATTGGAAAAACGTGATTGGAAAAACGTGATTGGAAAAACGTGATTGGAAAAACGTGATTGGAAAAACGTGATTGGAAAAACGTGATTGGAAAAACGTGATTGGAAAAACGTGATTGGAAAAACGTGATTGGAAAAACGTGATTGGAAAAACGTGATTGGAAAAACGTGATTGGAAAAACGTGATTGGAAAAACGTGATTGGAAAAACGTGAAGGAAAAACGTGATTGGAAAAACGTGATTGGAAAAACGTGATTGGAAAAACGTGATTGGAAAAACGTGATTGGAAAAACGTGATTGGAAAAACGTGATTGGAAAAACGTGATTGGAAAAACGTGATTTTAAAAACGTGATTGGAAAAACGTGATTGGAAAAACGTGATTGGAAAAACGTGATTGGGAAAACGTGATTGGGAAAACTTGATTGGAAAAACGTGATTGGAAAAACGTGATTGGAAAAACGTGATTGGAAAAACGTGATTGGAAAAACGTGATTGGAAAAACGTGATTGGAAAAACGTGATTGGAAAAACGTGATTGGAAAAACGTGATTGGAAAAACGTGATTGGAAAAACGTGATTGGAAAAACGTGAAGGAAAAACGTGATTGGAAAAACGTGATTGGAAAAACGTGATTGGAAAAACGTGATTGGAAAAACGTGATTGGAAAAACGGGATTGGAAAACGTGATTGGAAAAACGTGATTGGAAAAACGTGATTGGAAAAACGTGATTGGAAAAACGTGATTGGAAAAACGTGATTGGAAAAACGTGATTATAAAAACGTGATTGGAAAAACGTGATTGGAAAAACGTGATTGGAAAAACGTGATTGGAAAAACGTGATTGGAAAAACGTGATTGGAAAAACGTGATTGGAAAAACGTGATTGGAATAACGTGATTGGAATAACGTGATTTGGAAAAACGTGACGTGATTGAAAAAACGTGACGTGATTGGAAAAACGTGATTGGAAAAACGTGATTGGAAAAACGTGATTGGAAAAACGTGATTGGAAAAACGTGATTGGAAAAACGTGATTGGAAAAACGTGATTGGAAAAACGTGATTGGAAAAACGTGATTGGAAAAACGTGATTGGAAAAACGTGATTGGAAAAACGTGATTGGAACAACGTGATTGGAAAAACGTGATTGGAAAAACGTGATTGGAAAAACGTGATTGGAAAAACGTGATTGGAAAAACGTGATTGGAAAAACGTGATTGGAAAAACGTGATTGGAAAAACGTGATTGGAAAAACGTGATTGGAAAAACGTGATTGGAAAAACGTGATTGGAAAAACGTGAAGGAAAAACCTGATTGGAAAAACCTGATTGGAAAAACCTGATTGGAAAAACCTGATTGGAAAAACCTGATTGGAAAAACCTGATTGGAATAACGTGATTGGAAAAACGTGATTGGAAAAACGTGATTGGAAAAACGTGATTGGAAAAACGTGATTGGAAAAACGTGATTGGAAAAACGTGATTGGAAAAACGTGATTGGAAAAACGTGATTGGGAAAACGTGATTGGAAAAACGTGATTGGAAAAACGTGATTGGAAAAACGTGATTGGAAAAACGTGATTGGAAAAACGTGATTGGAAAAACGTGATTGGAAAAACGTGAAGGAAAAACGTGATTGGAAAAACGTGATTGGAAAAACGTGATTGGAAAAACGTGATTGGAAAAACGTGATTGGAAAAACGTGAGTGGAAAAACGTGAGTGGAAAAACGTGAGTGGAAAAACGTGAGTGGAAAAACGTGAGTGGAAAAACGTGAGTGGAAAAACGTGAGTGGAAAAACGTGAGTGGAAAAACGTGAGTGGAAAAACGTGAGTGGAAAAACCTGATTGGAAAAACCTGATTGGAAAAACCTGATTGGAAAAACGTGATTGGAAAAACGTGATTGGAAAAACGTGATTGGAAAAACGTGATTGGAAAAACGTGATTGGAAAAACGTGATTGGAAAAACGTGATTGGAAAAACGTGATTGGAAAAACGTGATTGGAAAAACGTGATTGGAAAAACGTGATTGGAAAAACGTGATTGGAAAAACGTGATTGGAAAAACCTGATTGGAAAAACCTGATTGGAAAAACCTGATTGGAAAAACCTGATTGGAAAAACCTGATTGGAAAAACGTGATTGGAAGAACGTGATTGGAAAAACGTGATTGGAAAAACGTGATTGGAAAAACGTGATTGGAAAAACGTGATTGGAAAAACGTGATTGGAAAAACGTGATTTAAAAAACGTGATTGGAAAAACGTGATTGGAAAACGTGATTGGAAAAACGTGATTGGAAAAACGTGATTGGAAAAACGTGATTGGAAAAACGTGATTGAAAAAACGTGATTGGAAAAACGTCATTGGAAAAACGTCATTGGAAAAACGTGATTGGAAAAACGTGATTGGAAAAACGTGATTGGAAAAACGTGATTGGAAAAACGTGATTGGAAAAACGTGATTGGAAAAACGTGATTGGAAAAACGTGATTGGAAAAACGTGATTGGAATAACGTGATTGGAAAAACGTGATTGGAAAAACGTGATTGGAAAAACGTGATTGGAAAAACGTGATTGGAAAAACGTGATTGGAAAAACGTGATTGGAAAAACGTGATTGGAAAAACGTGATTGGAAAAACGTGATTGGAAAAACGTGATTGGAAAAACGTGATTGGAAAAACGTGATTGGAAAAACGTGATTGGAAAAACGTGATTGGAAAAACGTGATTGGAAAAACGTGATTGGAAAAACGTGATTGGAAAAACGTGATTGGAAAAACGTGATTGGAAAAACGTGATTGGAAAAACGTGATTGGAAAAACGTGAAGGAAAAACCTGATTGGAAAAACCTGATTGGAAAAACGTGATTGGAAAAACCTGATTGGAAAAACCTGATTGGAAAAACCTGATTGGAAAAACCTGATTGGAAAAACGTGATTGGAATAACGTGATTGGAAAAACGTGATTGGAAAAACGTGATTGGAAAAACGTGATTGGAAAAACGTGATTGGAAAAACGTGATTGGAAAAACGTGATTGGAAAAACGTGATTGGAAAAACGTGATTGGAAAAACGTGATTGGAAAAACGTGATTGGAAAAACGTGATTGGAAAAACGTGATTGGAAAAACGTGAAGGAAAAACGTGATTGGAAAAACGTGATTGGAAAAACGTGATTGGAAAAACGTGATTGGAAAAACGTGATTGGAAAAACGTGAGTGGAAAAACGTGAGTGGAAAAACGTGAGTGGAAAAACGTGAGTGGAAAAACGTGAGTGGAAAAACGTGAGTGGAAAAACGTGAGTGGAAAAACGTGAGTGGAAAAACCTGAGTGGAAAAACCTGATTGGAAAAACCTGATTGGAAAAACCTGATTGGAAAAACGTGATTGGAAAAACGTGATTGGAAAAACGTGATTGGAAAAACGTGATTGGAAAAACGTGATTGGAAAAACGTGATTGGAAAAACGTGATTGGAAAAACGTGATTGGAAAAACGTGATTGGAAAAACGTGATTGGAAAAACCTGATTGGAAAAACCTGATTGGAAAAACCTGATTGGAAAAACCTGATTGGAAAAACCTGATTGGAAAAACCTGATTGGAAAAACGTGATTGGAAGAACGTGATTGGAAAAACGTGATTGGAAAAACGTGATTGGAAAAACGTGATTGGAAAAACGTGATTTAAAAAACGTGATTGGAAAAACGTGATTGGAAAACGTGATTGGAAAAACGTGATTGGAAAAACGTGATTGGAAAAACGTGATTGGAAAAACGTGATTGAAAAAACGTGATTGGAAAAACGTGATTGGAAAAACGTGATTGGAAAAACGTGATTGGAAAAACGTGATTGGAAAAACGTGATTGGAAAAACGTGATTGGAAAAACGTGATTGGAAAAACGTGATTGGAAAAACGTGATTGGAAAAACGTGATTGGAATAACGTGATTGGAAAAACGTGATTGGAAAAACGTGATTGGAAAAACGTGATTGGAAAAACGTGATTGGAAAAACGTGATTGGAAAAACGTGATTGGAAAAACGTGATTGGAAAAACGTGATTGGAAAAACGTGATTGGAAAAACGTGATTGGAAAAACGTGATTGGAAAAACGTGATTGGAAAAACGTGATTGGAAAAACGTGATTGGAAAAACGTGATTGGAAAAACGTGATTGGAAAAACGTGATTGGAAAAACGTGATTGGAAAAACGTGAAGGAAAAACCTGATTGGAAAAACCTGATTGGAAAAACGTGATTGGAAAAACCTGATTGGAAAAACCTGATTGGAAAAACCTGATTGGAAAAACCTGATTGGAAAAACCTGATTGGAAAAACGTGATTGGAATAACGTGATTGGAAAAACGTGATTGGAAAAACGTGATTGGAAAAACGTGATTGGAAAAACGTGATTGGAAAAACGTGATTGGAAAAACGTGATTGGAAAAAAGTGATTGGAAAAACGTGATTGGAAAAACGTGATTGGAAAAACGTGATTGGAAAAACGTGATTGGAAAAACGTGATTGGAAAAACGTGATTGGAAAAACGTGAAGGAAAAACGTGATTGGAAAAACGTGATTGGAAAAACGTGATTGGAAAAACGTGATTGGAAAAACGTGAGTGGAAAAACGTGAGTGGAAAAACGTGAGTGGAAAAACGTGATTGGAATAACGTGATTGGAATAACGTGATTTGGAAAAACGTGACGTGATTGAAAAAACGTGACGTGATTGGAAAAACGTGATTGGAAAAACGTGATTGGAAAAACGTGATTGGAAAAACGTGATTGGAAAAACGTGATTGGAAAAACGTGATTGGAAAAACGTGATTGGAAAAACGTGATTGGAAAAACGTGATTGGAAAAACGTGATTGGAAAAACGTGATTGGAACAACGTGATTGGAAAAACGTGATTGGAAAAACGTGATTGGAAAAACGTGATTGGAAAAACGTGATTGGAAAAACGTGATTGGAAAAACGTGATTGGAAAAACGTGATTGGAAAAACGTGATTGGAAAAACGTGATTGGAAAAACGTGATTGGAAAAACGTGATTGGAAAAACGTGAAGGAAAAACCTGATTGGAAAAACCTGATTGGAAAAACCTGATTGGAAAAACCTGATTGGAAAAACCTGATTGGAAAAACCTGATTGGAATAACGTGATTGGAAAAACGTGATTGGAAAAACGTGATTGGAAAAACGTGATTGGAAAAACGTGATTGGAAAAACGTGATTGGAAAAACGTGATTGGAAAAACGTGATTGGAAAAACGTGATTGGGAAAACGTGATTGGAAAAACGTGATTGGAAAAACGTGATTGGAAAAACGTGATTGGAAAAACGTGATTGGAAAAACGTGATTGGAAAAACGTGATTGGAAAAACGTGAAGGAAAAACGTGATTGGAAAAACGTGATTGGAAAAACGTGATTGGAAAAACGTGATTGGAAAAACGTGATTGGAAAAACGTGATTGGAAAAACGTGAGTGGAAAAACGTGAGTGGAAAAACGTGAGTGGAAAAACGTGAGTGGAAAAACGTGAGTGGAAAAACGTGAGTGGAAAAACGTGAGTGGAAAAACGTGAGTGGAAAAACGTGAGTGGAAAAACGTGAGTGGAAAAACCTGATTGGAAAAACCTGATTGGAAAAACCTGATTGGAAAAACGTGATTGGAAAAACGTGATTGGAAAAACGTGATTGGAAAAACGTGATTGGAAAAACGTGATTGGAAAAACGTGATTGGAAAAACGTGATTGGAAAAACGTGATTGGAAAAACGTGATTGGAAAAACGTGATTGGAAAAACGTGATTGGAAAAACGTGATTGGAAAAACGTGATTGGAAAAACGTGATTGGAAAAACCTGATTGGAAAAACCTGATTGGAAAAACCTGATTGGAAAAACCTGATTGGAAAAACCTGATTGGAAAAACGTGATTGGAAGAACGTGATTGGAAAAACGTGATTGGAAAAACGTGATTGGAAAAACGTGATTGGAAAAACGTGATTGGAAAAACGTGATTGGAAAAACGTGATTTAAAAAACGTGATTGGAAAAACGTGATTGGAAAACGTGATTGGAAAAACGTGATTGGAAAAACGTGATTGGAAAAACGTGATTGGAAAAACGTGATTGAAAAAACGTGATTGGAAAAACGTCATTGGAAAAACGTGATTGGAAAAACGTGATTGGAAAAACGTGATTGGAAAAACGTGATTGGAAAAACGTGATTGGAAAAACGTGATTGGAAAAACGTGATTGGAAAAACGTGATTGGAAAAACGTGATTGGAAAAACGTGATTGGAATAACGTGATTGGAAAAACGTGATTGGAAAAACGTGATTGGAAAAACGTGATTGGAAAAACGTGATTGGAAAAACGTGATTGGAAAAACGTGATTGGAAAAACGTGATTGGAAAAACGTGATTGGAAAAACGTGATTGGAAAAACGTGATTGGAAAAACGTGATTGGAAAAACGTGATTGGAAAAACGTGATTGGAAAAACGTGATTGGAAAAACGTGATTGGAAAAACGTGATTGGAAAAACGTGATTGGAAAAACGTGATTGGAAAAACGTGATTGGAAAAACGTGAAGGAAAAACCTGATTGGAAAAACCTGATTGGAAAAACCTGATTGGAAAAACCTGATTGGAAAAACCTGATTGGAAAAACCTGATTGGAAAAACCTGATTGGAAAAACCTGATTGGAATAACGTGATTGGAAAAACGTGATTGGAAAAACGTGATTGGAAAAACGTGATTGGAAAAACGTGATTGGAAAAACGTGATTGGAAAAACGTGATTGGAAAAACGTGATTGGAAAAACGTGATTGGAAAAACGTGATTGGAAAAACGTGATTGGAAAAACGTGATTGGAAAAACGTGATTGGAAAAACGTGAAGGAAAAACGTGATTGGAAAAACGTGATTGGAAAAACGTGATTGGAAAAACGTGATTGGAAAAACGTGATTGGAAAAACGTGAGTGGAAAAACGTGAGTGGAAAAACGTGAGTGGAAAAACGTGAGTGGAAAAACGTGAGTGGAAAAACGTGAGTGGAAAAACGTGAGTGGAAAAACGTGAGTGGAAAAACGTGAGTGGAAAAACCTGATTGGAAAAACCTGATTGGAAAAACCTGATTGGAAAAACGTGATTGGAAAAACGTGATTGGAAAAACGTGATTGGAAAAACGTGATTGGAAAAACGTGATTGGAAAAACGTGATTGGAAAAACGTGATTGGAAAAACGTGATTGGAAAAACGTGATTGGAAAAACGTGATTGGAAAAACCTGATTGGAAAAACCTGATTGGAAAAACCTGATTGGAAAAACCTGATTGGAAAAACCTGATTGGAAAAACCTGATTGGAAAAACGTGATTGGAAGAACGTGATTGGAAAAACGTGATTGGAAAAACGTGATTGGAAAAACGTGATTGGAAAAACGTGATTTAAAAAACGTGATTGGAAAAACGTGATTGGAAAACGTGATTGGAAAAACGTGATTGGAAAAACGTGATTGGAAAAACGTGATTGGAAAAACGTGATTGAAAAAACGTGATTGGAAAAACGTGATTGGAAAAACGTCATTGGAAAAACGTGATTGGAAAAACGTGATTGGAAAAACGTGATTGGAAAAACGTGATTGGAAAAACGTGATTGGAAAAACGTGATTGGAAAAACGTGATTGGAAAAACGTGATTGGAATAACGTGATTGGAAAAACGTGATTGGAAAAACGTGATTGGAAAAACGTGATTGGAAAAACGTGATTGGAAAAACGTGATTGGAAAAACGTGATTGGAAAAACGTGATTGGAAAAACGTGATTGGAAAAACGTGATTGGAAAAACGTGATTGGAAAAACGTGATTGGAAAAACGTGATTGGAAAAACGTGATTGGAAAAACGTGATTGGAAAAACGTGATTGGAAAAACGTGATTGGAAAAACGTGATTGGAAAAACGTGATTGGAAAAACGTGATTGGAAAAACGTGAAGGAAAAACCTGATTGTAAAAACCTGATTGGAAAAACGTGATTGGAAAAACCTGATTGGAAAAACCTGATTGGAAAAACCTGATTGGAAAAACCTGATTGGAAAAACCTGATTGGAAAAACGTGATTGGAATAACGTGATTGGAAAAACGTGATTGGAAAAACGTGATTGGAAAAACGTGATTGGAAAAACGTGATTGGAAAAACGTGATTGGAAAAACGTGATTGGAAAAAAGTGATTGGAAAAACGTGATTGGAAAAACGTGATTGGAAAAACGTGATTGGAAAAACGTGATTGGAAAAACGTGATTGGAAAAACGTGATTGGAAAAACGTGAAGGAAAAACGTGATTGGAAAAACGTGATTGGAAAAACGTGATTGGAAAAACGTGATTGGAAAAACGTGAGTGGAAAAACGTGAGTGGAAAAACGTGAGTGGAAAAACGTGAGTGGAAAAACGTGAGTGGAAAAACGTGAGTGGAAAAACGTGAGTGGAAAAACGTGAGTGGAAAAACCTGATTGGAAAAACCTGATTGGAAAAACGTGATTGGAAAAACGTGATTGGAAAAACGTGATTGGAAAAACGTGATTGGAAAAACGTGATTGTAAAAACGTGATTGGAAAAACGTGATTGGAAAAACGTGATTGGAAAAACGTGATTGGAAAAACGTGAAGGAAAAACGTGATTGGAAAAACGTGATTGGAAAAACGTGATTGGAAAAACGTGATTGGAAAAACGTGAGTGGAAAAACGTGAGTGGAAAAACGTGAGTGGAAAAACGTGAGTGGAAAAACGTGAGTGGAAAAACGTGAGTGGAAAAACGTGAGTGGAAAAACGTGAGTGGAAAAACGTGAGTGGAAAAACGTGAGTGGAAAAACCTGATTGGAAAAACCTGATTGGAAAAACCTGATTGGAAAAACCTGATTGGAAAAACGTGATTGGAAAAACGTGATTGGAAAAACGTGATTGGAAAAACGTGATTGGAAAAACGTGATTGGAAAAACGTGATTGGAAAAACGTGATTGGAAAAACGTGATTGGAAAAACGTGATTGGAAAAACGTGATTGGAAAAACCTGATTGGAAAAACCTGATTGGAAAAACCTGATTGGAAAAACCTGATTGGAAAAACCTGATTGGAAAAACCTGATTGGAAAAACGTGATTGGAAGAACGTGATTGGAAAAACGTGATTGGAAAAACGTGATTGGAAAAACGTGATTGGAAAAACGTGATTTAAAAAACGTGATTGGAAAAACGTGATTGGAAAACGTGATTGGAAAAACGTGATTGGAAAAACGTGATTGGAAAAACGTGATTGGAAAAACGTGATTGAAAAAACGTGATTGGAAAAACGTGATTGGAAAAACGTCATTGGAAAAACGTGATTGGAAAAACGTGATTGGAAAAACGTGATTGGAAAAACGTGATTGGAAAAACGTGATTGGAAAAACGTGATTGGAAAAACGTGATTGGAAAAACGTGATTGGAAAAACGTGATTGGAATAACGTGATTGGAAAAACGTGATTGGAAAAACGTGATTGGAAAAACGTGATTGGAAAAACGTGATTGGAAAAACGTGATTGGAAAAACGTGATTGGAAAAACGTGATTGGAAAAACGTGATTGGAAAAACGTGATTGGAAAAACGTGATTGGAAAAACGTGATTGGAAAAACGTGATTGGAAAAACGTGATTGGAAAAACGTGATTGGAAAAACGTGATTGGAAAAACGTGATTGGAAAAACGTGATTGGAAAAACGTGATTGGAAAAACGTGAAGGAAAAACCTGATTGGAAAAACCTGATTGGAAAAACGTGATTGGAAAAACCTGATTGGAAAAACCTGATTGGAAAAACCTGATTGGAAAAACCTGATTGGAAAAACCTGATTGGAAAAACGTGATTGGAATAACGTGATTGGAAAAACGTGATTGGAAAAACGTGATTGGAAAAACGTGATTGGAAAAACGTGATTGGAAAAACGTGATTGGAAAAACGTGATTGGAAAAACGTGATTGGAAAAACGTGATTGGAAAAACGTGATTGGAAAAACGTGATTGGAAAAACGTGATTGGAAAAACGTGATTGTAAAAACGTGATTGGAAAAACGTGAAGGAAAAACGTGATTGGAAAAACGTGATTGGAAAAACGTGATTGGAAAAACGTGATTGGAAAAACGTGATTGGAAAAACGTGAGTGGAAAAACGTGAGTGGAAAAACGTGAGTGGAAAAACGTGAGTGGAAAAACGTGAGTGGAAAAACGTGAGTGGAAAAACGTGAGTGGAAAAACGTGAGTGGAAAAACCTGATTGGAAAAACCTGATTGGAAAAACGTGATTGGAAAAACGTGATTGGAAAAACGTGATTGGAAAAACGTGATTGGAAAAACGTGATTGGAAAAACGTGATTGGAAAAACGTGATTGGAAAAACGTGATTGGAAAAACGTGATTGGAAAAACGTGATTGGAAAAACGTGATTGGAAAAACGTGATTGGAAAAACGTGATTGGAAAAACGTGATTGGAAAAACGTGATTGGAAAAACGTGATTGGAAAAACCTGATTGGAAAAACGTGATTGGAAAAACCTGATTGGAAAAACCTGATTGGAAAAACCTGATTTAAAAAACGTGATTGGAAAAACGTGATTGGAAAACGTGATTGGAAAAACGTGATTGGAAAAACGTGATTGGAAAAACGTGATTGGAAAAACGTGATTGAAAAAACGTGATTGGAAAAACGTCATTGGAAAAACGTCATTGGAAAAACGTGATTGAAAAAACGTGATTGGAAAAACGTGATTGGAAAAACGTGATTGGAAAAACGTGATTGGAAAAACGTGATTGGAAAAACGTGATTGGAAAAACGTGATTGGAATAACGTGATTGGAAAAACGTGATTGGAAAAACGTGATTGGAAAAACGTGATTGGAAAAACGTGATTGGAAAAACGTGATTGGAAAAACGTGATTGGAAAAACGTGATTGGAAAAACGTGATTGGAAAAACGTGATTGGAAAAACGTGATTGGAAAAACGTGATTGGAAAAACGTGATTGGAAAAACGTGATTGGAAAAACGTGAAGGAAAAACCTGATTGGAAAAACCTGATTGGAAAAACGTGATTGGAAAAACCTGATTGGAAAAACCTGATTGGAAAAACCTGATTGGAAAAACCTGATTGGAAAAACCTGATTGGAAAAACGTGATTGGAATAACGTGATTGGAAAAACGTGATTGGAAAAACGTGATTGGAAAAACGTGATTGGAAAAACGTGATTGGAAAAACGTGATTGGAAAAACGTGATTGGAAAAACGTGATTGGAAAAACGTGATTGGAAAAACGTGATTGGAAAAACGTGATTGGAAAAACGTGATTGGAAAAACGTGAAGGAAAAACGTGATTGGAAAAACGTGATTGGAAAAACGTGATTGGAAAAACGTGATTGGAAAAACGTGAGTGGAAAAACGTGAGTGGAAAAACGTGAGTGGAAAAACGTGAGTGGAAAAACGTGAGTGGAAAAACGTGAGTGGAAAAACGTGAGTGGAAAAACGTGAGTGGAAAAACGTGAGTGGAAAAACCTGATTGGAAAAACCTGATTGGAAAAACCTGATTGGAAAAACGTGATTGGAAAAACGTGATTGGAAAAACGTGATTGGAAAAACGTGATTGGAAAAACGTGATTGGAAAAACGTGATTGGAAAAACGTGATTGGAAAAACGTGATTGGAAAAACGTGATTGGAAAAACGTGATTGGAAAAACGTGATTGGAAAAACGTGATTGGAAAAACGTGATTGGAAAAACCTGATTGGAAAAACCTGATTGGAAAAACCTGATTGGAAAAACCTGATTGGAAAAACGTGATTGGAAAAACGTGATTGGAAGAACGTGATTGGAAAAACGTGATTGGAAAAACGTGATTGGAAAAACGTGATTGGAAAAACGTGATTGGAAAAACGTGATTGGAAAAACGTGATTTAAAAAACGTGATTGGAAAAACGTGATTGGAAAACGTGATTGGAAAAACGTGATTGGAAAAACGTGATTGGAAAAACGTGATTGGAAAAACGTGATTGAAAAAACGTGATTGGAAAAACGTGATTGGAAAAACGTGATTGGAAAAACGTGATTGGAAAAACGTGATTGGAAAAACGTGATTGGAAAAACGTGATTGGAAAAACGTGATTGGAAAAACGTGATTGGAAAAACGTGATTGGAAAAACGTGATTGGAAAAACGTGATTGGAAAAACGTGATTGGAAAACGTGATTGGAAAAACGTGATTGGAAAAACGTGATTGGAAAAACGTGATTGGAAAAACGTGATTGGAAAAACGTGATTGGAAAAACGTGATTGGAAAAACGTGATTGGAAAAACGTGATTGGAAAAACGTGATTGGAAAAACGTGATTGGAAAAACGTGATTGGAAAAACGTGATTGGAAAAACGTGATTGGAAAAACGTGATTGGAAAAACGTGATTGGAAAAACGTGATTGGAAAAACGTGATTGGAAAAACGTGATTGGAAAAACGTGATTGGAAAAACGTGATTGGAAAAACGTGATTGGAAAAACGTGATTGGAAAAACGTGATTGAAAAACGTGATTGGAAAAACGTGATTGGAAAAACGTGATTGGAAAAACGTGATTGGAAAAACGTGATTGGAAAAACGTGATTGGAAAAACGTGATTGGAAAAACGTGATTTGGAAAAACGTGACGTGATTGGAAAAACGTGACGTGATTGGAAAAACGTGACGTGATTGGAAAAACGTGATTGGAAAAACGTGATTGGAAAAACGTGATTGGAAAAACGTGATTGGAAAAACGTGATTGGAAAAAACGTGATTGGAAAAACGTGATTGGAAAAACGTGATTGGAAAAACGTGATTGGAAAAACGTGATTGGAAAAACGTGATTGGAAAAACGTGATTGGAAAAACGTGATTGGAAAAACGTGATTGGAAAAACGTGATTGGAAAAACGTGATTGGAAAAACGTGATTGGAAAAACGTGATTGGAAAAACGTGATTGGAAAAACGTGATTGGAAAAACGTGATTGGAAAAACGTGATTGGAAAAACGTGATTGGAAAAACGTGATTGGAAAAACGTGATTGGAAAAACGTGATTGGAAAAACGTGATTGGAAAAACGTGATTGGAAAAACGTGATTGAAAAAACGTGATTGGAAAAACGTGATTGGAAAAACGTGATTGGAAAAACGTGATTGGAAAAACGTGATTTGGAAAAACGTGACGTGATTGGAAAAACGTGACGTGATTGGAAAAACGTGATTGGAAAAACGTGATTGGAAAAATGTGATTGGAAAAACGTGATTGGAAAAACGTGATTGGAAAAACGTGATTGGAAAAACGTGATTGGAAAAACGTGATTGGAAAAACGTGATTGGAAAAACGTGATTGGAAAAACGTGATTGGAAAAACGTGATTGGAAAAACGTGATTGGAAAAACGTGATTGGAATAACGTGATTGGAAAAACGTGATTGGAAAAACGTGATTGGAAAAACGTGATTGGAAAAACGTGATTGGAAAAACGTGATTGGAAAAACGTGATTGGAAAAACGTGATTGGAAAAACGTGATTGGAAAAACGTGATTGGAAAAACGTGATTGGAAAAACGTGATTGGAGAAACGTGATTGGAAAAACGTGATTGGAAAAACGTGATTGGAAAAAAGTGATTGGAAAAACGTGATTGGAAAAACGTGATTGGAAAAACGTGATTGGAAAAACGTGATTGGAAAAACGTGATTGGAAAAACGTGATTGGAAAAACGTGATTGGAAAAACGTGATTGGAAAAACGTGATTGGAAAAACGTGATTGGAAAAACGTGATTGGAAAAACGTGATTGGAAAAACGTGATTGGAAAAACGTGATTGGAAAAACGTGATTTGGAAAAACGTGACGTGATTGGAAAAACGTGACGTGATTGGAAAAACGTGATTGGAAAAACGTGATTGGAAAAACGTGATTGGAAAAACGTGATTGGAAAAACGTGATTGGAAAAACGTGATTGGAAAAACGTGATTGGAAAAACGTGATTGGAAAAACGTGATTGGAAAAACGTGATTGGAAAAACGTGAAGGAAAAACGTGATTGGAAAAACGTGATTGGAAAAACGTGATTGGAAAAACGTGATTGGAAAAACGTGATTGGAAAAACGTGATTGGAAAAACGTGATTGGAAAAACGTGATTGGAAAAACAATATTGGAAAAACGTGATTGGAAAAACGTGATTGGAAAAACGTGATTGGAAAAACGTGATTGGAAAAACGTGATTGGAAAAACGTGATTGGAAAAACGTGATTGGAAAAACGTGATTGGAAAAACGTGATTGGAAAAACGTGATTGGAAAAACGTGATTGGAAAAACGTGATTGGAAAAACGTGATTGGAAAAACGTGATTGGAAAAACGTGATTGGAAAAACGTGATTGGAAAAACGTGATTTGGAAAAACGTGACGTGATTGGAAAAACGTGACGTGATTGGAAAAACGTGATTGGAAAAACGTGATTGGAAAAACGTGATTGGAAAAACGTGATTGGAAAAACGTGATTGGAAAAACGTGATTGGAAAAACGTGATTGGAAAAACGTGATTGGAAAAACGTGATTGGAAAAACGTGATTGGAAAAACGTGATTGGAATAACGTGATTGGAAAAACGTGATTGGAAAAACGTGATTGGAAAAACGTGATTGGAAAAACGTGATTGGAAAAACGTGATTGGAAAAACGTGAAGGAAAAACGTGATTGGAAAAACCTGATTGGAAAAACCTGATTGGAAAAACCTGATTGGAAAAACCTGATTGGAAAAACCTGATTGGAAAAACCTGATTGGAAAAACGTGATTGGAATAACGTGATTGGAAAAACGTGATTGGAAAAACGTGATTGGAAAAACGTGATTGGAAAAACGTGATTGGAAAAACGTGATTGGAAAAACGTGATTGGAAAAACGTGATTGGAAAAACGTGATTGGAAAAACGTGATTGGAAAAACGTGATTGAAAAACGTGATTGGAAAAACGTGAGTGGAAAAACGTGAGTGGAAAAACGTGAGTGGAAAAACGTGAGTGGAAAAACGTGAGTGGAAAAACGTGAGTGGAAAAACGTGAGTGGAAAAACGTGAGTGGAAAAACGTGAGTGGAAAAACGTGAGTGGAAAAACCTGATTGGAAAAACCTGATTGGAAAAACCTGATTGGAAAAACCTGATTGGAAAAACGTGATTGGAAAAACGTGATTGGAAAAACGTGATTGGAAAAACGTGATTGGAAAAACGTGATTGGAAAAACGTGATTGGAAAAACGTGATTGGAAAAACGTGATTGGAAAAACGTGATTGGAAAAACGTGATTGGAAAAACGTGATTGGAAAAACGTGATTGGAAAAACGTGATTGGAAAAACCTGATTGGAAAAACCTGATTGGAAAAACCTGAATGGAAAAACTGATTGGAAAAACGTGATTGGAAAAACGTGATTGGAAGAACGTGATTGGAAAAACGTGATTGGAAAAACGTGATTGGAAAAACGTGATTGGAAAAACGTGATTGGAAAAACGTGATTGGAAAAACGTGATTGGAAAAACGTGATTGGAAAAACGTGATTGGAAAAACGTGATTGGAAAAACGTGATTGGAAAAACGTGATTGGAAAACGTGATTGGAAAAACGTGATTGGAAAAACGTGATTGGAAAAACGTGATTGGAAAAACGTGATTGAAAAAACGTGATTGGAAAAACGTGATTGGAAAAACGTGATTGGAAAACGTGATTGGAAAAACGTGTTTGGAAAAACGTGATTGGAAAAACGTGATTGGAAAAACGTGATTGGAAAAACGTGATTGGAAAAACGTGATTGGAAAAACGTGATTGGAAAAACGTGATTGGAAAAACGTGATTGGAAAAACGTGATTGGAAAAACGTGATTGGAAAAACGTGATTGGAAAAGCGTGATTGGAAAAACGTGATTGGAAAAACGTGATTGGAAAAACGTGATTGGAAAAACGTGATTGGAAAAACCTGACTGGAAAAACCTGATTGGAAAAACCTGATTGGAAAAACCTTATTGGAAAAACCTGATTGGAAAAACCTGATTGGAAAAACCTAATTGGAAAAACCTGATTGGAAAAACGTGATTGGAAAAACGTGATTGGAAAAACGTGATTGGAAAAACGTGATTGGAAAAACGTGATTGGAAAAACGTGATTGGAAAAACTTGATTGGAAAAACCTGATTGGAAAAACCTGATTGGAAAAACCTGATTGGAAAAACCTGATTGGAAAAACCTGATTGGAAAAACCTGATTGGAAAAACCTGATTGGAAAAACCTGATTGGAAAAACCTGATTGGAAAAACCTGATTGGAAAAACCTGATTGGAAAAACCTGATTGGAAAAACCTGATTGGAAAAACCTGATTGGAAAAACCTGATTGGAAAAACCTGATTGGAAAAACCTGATTGGAAAAACCTGATTGGAAAAACCTGATTGGAAAAACCTGATTGGAAAAACCTGATTGGAAAAACCTGATTGGAAAAACCTGATTGGAAAAACCTGATTGGAAAAACCTGATTGGAAAAACCTGATTGGAAAAACCTGATTGGAAAAACCTGATTGGAAAAACCTGATTGGAAAAACCTGATTGGAAAAACCTGATTGGAAAAACCTGATTGGAAAAACCTGATTGGAAAAACCTGATTGGAAAAACCTGATTGGAAAAACCTGATTGGAAAAACCTGATTGGAAAAACCTGATTGGAAAAACCTGATTGGAAAAACCTGATTGGAAAAACCTGATTGAAAAAACCTGATTGGAAAAACCTGATTGGAAAAACCTGATTGGAAAAACCTGATTGGAAAAACCTGATTGGAGAAACCTGATTGGAAAAACCTGATTGGAAAAACCTGATTGGAAAAACCTGATTGGAAAAACCTGATTTAAAAAACCTGATTGGAAAAACCTGATTGGAAAAACCTGATTGGAAAAACCTGATTGGAAAAACCTGATTGGAAAAACCTGATTGGAAAAACCTGATTGGAAAAACCTGATTGGAAAAACCTGATTGGAAAAACCTGATTGGAAAAACCTGATTGGAAAAACGTGATTGGAAAAACGTGAAGGAAAAACGCGATTGGAAAACGCGATTGGAAAAACGCGATTGGAAAAACGCGATTGGAAAAACGCGATTGGAAAAACGCGATTGGAAAAACGCGATTGGAAAAACGCGATTGGAAAAACGCGATTGGAAAAACGCGATTGGAAAAACGCGATTGGAAAAACGCGATTGGAAAAACGCGATTGGAAAAACGCGGTTGGAAAAACGCGGTTGGAAAAACGCGGTTGGAAAAACGCGGTTGGAAAAACGCGGATGGAAAAACGCGGTTGGAAAAACGCGGTTGGAAAAACGCGGTTGGAAAAACGCGGTTGGAAAAACGCGGTTGGAAAAACGCGGTTGGAAAAACGCGGTTGGAAAAACGCGGTTGGAAAAACGCGGTTGGAAAAACGCGGTTGGAAAAACGCGGTTGGAAAAACGCGGTTGGAAAAACGCGCTTGGAAAAACGCGGTTGAAAAAACGCGGTTGGAAAAACGCGGTTGGAAAAACGCGGATGGAAAAACGCGGTTGGAAAAACGCGGTTGGAAAAACGCGGTTGGAAAAACGCGGTTGGAAAAACGCGGTTGGAAAAACGCGGTTGGAAAAACGCGGTTGGAAAAACGCGGTTGGAAAAACGCGGTTGGAAAAACGCGGTTGGAAAAACGCGCTTGGAAAAACGCGGTTGGAAAAACGCGGTTGGAAAAACGCGGTTGGAAAAACGCGGTTGGAAAAACGCGATTGGAAAAACGCGATTGGAAAAACGCGATTGGAAAAACGCGATTGGAAAAACGCGATTGGAAAAACGCGATTGGAAAAACGCAATTGGAAAAACGCGATTGGAAAAACCTGACTGGAAAAACCTGATTGGAAAAACCTGATTGGAAAAACCTGATTGGAAAAACCTGATTGGAAAAACCTGATTGGAAAAACGTGATTGGAAAAACGTGATTGGAAAAACGTGATTGGAAAAACGTGATTGGAAAAACGTGATTGGAAAAACGTGATTGGAAAAACGTGATTGGAAAAACGTGATTGGAAAAACGTGATTGGAAAAACTTGATTGGAAAAACCTGATTGGAAAAACCTGATTGGAAAAACCTGATTGGAAAAACCTGATTGGAAAAACCTGATTGGAAAAACCTGATTGGAAAAACCTGATTGGAAAAACCTGATTGGAAAAACCTGATTGGAAAAACCTGATTGGAAAAACCTGATTGGAAAAACCTGATTGGAAAAACCTGATTGGAAAAACCTGATTGGAAAAACCTGATTGGAAAAACCTGATTGGAAAAACCTGATTGGAAAAACCTGATTGGAAAAACCTGATTGGAAAAACCTGATTGGAAAAACCTGATTGGAAAAACCTGATTGGAAAAACCTGATTGGAGAAACCTGATTGGAGAAACCTGATTGGAAAAACCTGATTGGAAAAACCTGATTGGAAAAACCTGATTGGAAAAACCTGATTGGAAAAACCTGATTGGAAAAACCTGATTGGAAAAACCTGATTGGAAAAACCTGATTGGAAAAACCTGATTGGAAAAACCTGATTGGAAAAACCTGATTGGAAAAACCTGATTGGAAAAACGTGATTGGAAAAACGTGATTGGAAAAACGTGAAGGAAAAACGCGATTGGAAAAACGCGATTGGAAAAACGCGATTGGAAAAACGCGATTGGAAAAACGCGATTGGAAAAACGCGATTGGAAAAACGCGATTGGAAAAACGCGATTGGAAAAACGAGATTGGAAAAACGCGATTGGAAAAACGCGATTGGAAAAACGCGATTGGAAAAACGCGATTGGAAAAACGCGATTGGAAAAACGCGGTTGGAAAAACGCGGATGGAAAAACGCGGTTGGAAAAACGCGGTTGGAAAAACGCGGTTGGAAAAACGCGGTTGGAAAAACGCGGTTGGAAAAACGCGGTTGGAAAAACGCGGTTGGAAAAACGCGGTTGGAAAAACGCGGTTGGAAAAACGCGGTTGGAAAAACGCGGTTGGAAAAACGCGGTTGGAAAAACGCGGTTGGAAAAACGCGGTTGGAAAAACGCGGTTGGAAAAACGCGGTTGGAAAAACGCGGTTGGAAAAACGCGGTTGGAAAAACGCGGTTGGAAAAACGCGGTTGGAAAAACGCGATTGGAAAAACGCGATTGGAAAAACGCGATTGGAAAAACGCGATTGGAAAAACGCGATTGGAAAAACGCGATTGGAAAAACGCGATTGGAAAAACGCGATTGGAAAAACGCGATTGGAAAAACGCGATTGGAAAAACGCGATTGGAAAAACGCGATTGGAAAAACGCGATTGGAAAAACGCGATTGGAAAAACGCGATTGGAAAAACGCGATTGGAAAAACGCGATTGGAAAAACGCGATTGGAAAAACGCGATTGGAAAAACGTGAAGGAAAAAAGCGATTGGAAAAACGCGATTGGAAAAACGCGATTGGAAAAACGCGGTTGGAAAAACGCGGTTGGAAAAACGCGGTTGGAAAAACGCGATTGGAAAAACGCGGTTGGAAAAACGCGGTTGGAAAAACGCGGTTGGAAAAACGCGGTTGGAAAAACGCGGTTGGAAAGACGCGGTTGGAAAAACGCGGTTGGAAAAACGCGATCGGAAAAACGCGATCGGAAAAACGCGATCGGAAAAACGCGATCGGAAAAACTGATCGGAAAAACTGATCGGAAAACCTGATCGGAAAAACCTGATCGGAAAAACCTGATCGGAAAAACCTGATCGAAAAAACCTGATCGGAAAAACCTGATCGGAAAAACCTGATCGGAAAAACCTGATCGGAAAAACCTGATCGGAAAAACCTGATCGGTAAAACCTGATCGGAAAAACCTGTTCGGAAAACCTGATCGGAAAAACCTGATCGGAAAAACCTGATCGGAAAAACCTGATCGGAAAAACCTGATCGGAAAAACCTGATCGGAAAAACCTGATCGGAAAAACCTGATCGGAAAAACCTGATCGGAAAAACCTGATCGGAAAAACCTGATCGGAAAAACCTGATCGGAAAAACCTGATCGGAAAAACCTGATCGGAAAAAACTGATCGGAAAAACCTGATCGGAAAAACCTGATCGGAAAAACCTGATCGGAAAAACCTGATCGGAAAAACTTGATCGGAAAAACCTGATCGGAAAAACCTGATCGGAAAAACCTGATCGGAAAAACCTGATCGGAAAAACCTGATCGGAAAAAAATGATCGGAAAAACCTGATCGGAAAAACCTGATCGGAAAAACCTGATCGGAAAAACCTGATCGGAAAAACCTGATCGGAAAAACCTGATCGGAAAAACCTGATCGGAAAAACCTGATCGGAAACCTGATCGGAAAAACCTGATCGGAAAAACCTGATCGGAAAAACCTGATCGGAAAAACCTGATCGGAAAAACCTGATCGGAAAAACCTGATCGGAAAAACCTGATCGGAAAAACCTGATCGGAAAAACCTGATCGGAAAAACCTGATCGGAAAAACCTGATTGGAAAAACCTGATTGGAAAAACGTGATTTGGAAAAACGTGATTGGAAAAACGTGATTTGGAAAAACGTGATTGGAAAAACGTGATTGGAAAAACGTGATTGGAAAAACGTGATTTGGAAAAACGTGATTTGGAAAAACGTGATTTGGAAAAACGTGATTGGAAAAACGTGATTTGGAAAAACGTGATTTGGAAAAACCTGATTGGAAAAACCTGATTGGAAAAACCTGATTGGAAAAACCTGATTGGAAAAACCTGATTGGAAAAACCTGATTGGAAAAACGTGATTGGAAAAACGTGATTGGATAAACGTGATTGGAAAAACGTGATTTGGAAAAGCGTGATTGGAAAAACGTGATTGGAAAAACGTGATTGGAAAAACGTGATTTGGAAAAACCTGATTGGAAAAACCTGATTGGAAAAACCTGATTGGAAAAACCTGATTGGAAAAACCTGATTGGAAAAACGTGATTGGAAAAACGTGATTGGAAAAACGTGATTGGAAAAACGTGATTGGAAAAACGTGATTGGAAAAACGTGATTGGAAAAACGTGATTGGAAAAACGTGATTGGAAAAACGTGATTGGAAAAACGTGATTGGAAAAACGTGTATTGGAAAAACGTGATTTGGAAAAACGTGATTTGGAAAAACGTGATTGGAAAAACGTGATTGGAAAAACGTGATTGGAAAAACGTGATTTGGAAAAACGTGATTTGGAAAAACGTGATTTGGAAAAACGTGATTGGAAAAACGTGATTTGGAAAAACCTGATTGGAAAAACCTGATTGGAAAAACCTGATTGGAAAAACCTGATTGGAAAAACCTGATTGGAAAAACCTGATTGGAAAAACCTGATTGAAAAAACGTGATTGGAAAAACGTGATTGGAAAAACGTGATTGGAAAAACGTGATTGGAAAAACGTGATTGGAAAAACGTGATTGGAAAAACGTGATTGGAAAAACGTGATTGGAAAAACGTGATTGGAAAAACGTGATTGGAAAAATCGTGATTGGAAAAATCGTGATTGGAAAAACTTGATTGGAAAAACGTGATTGGAAAAACGTGATTGGAAAAACGTGATTGGAAAAACGTGATTGGAAAAACGTGATTGGAAAAACGTGATTGGAAAAACGTGATTGGAAAAACGTGATTGGAAAAACGTGATTGGAAAAACGTGATTGGAAAAACTTGATTGGAAAAACGTGATTGGAAAAACGTGATTGGAAAAACGTGATTGGAAAAACGTGATTGGAAAAACGTGATTTGGAAAAACGTGATTTGGAAAAATGTGATTGGAAAAACGTGATTGGAAAAACGTGATTTGGAAAAACGTGATTTGGAAAAACGTGATTTGGAAAAACGTGATTGGAAAAACGTGATTGGAAAAACGTGATTGGAAAAACGTGATTTGGAAAAACGTGATTTGGAAAAACGTGATTTGGAAAAACGTGATTTGGAAAAACGTGATTGGAAAGACGTGATTTGGAAAAACGTGATTGGAAAAACGTGATTGGAAAAACGTGATTGGAAAAACGTGATTGGAAAAACGTGATTGGAAAAACGTGATTGGAAAAACGTGATTGGAAAAACGTGATTGGAAAAACGTGATTGGAAAAACGTGATTGGAAAAACGTGATTGGAAAAACGTGATTGGAAAAACGTGATTGGAAAAACGTGATTGGAAAAACGTGATTGGAAAAACGTGATTGGAAAAACGTGATTGGAAAAACGTGATTGGAAAAACGTGATTGGAAAAACGTGATTGGAAAAACGTGATTGGAAAAACGTGATTGGAAAAACGTGATTGGAAAAGCGTGATTGGAAAAACGTGATTGGAAAAACGTGATTGGAAAAACGTGATTGGAAAAACGTGATTGGAAAAACGTGATTGGAAAAACGGGATTGGAAAAACGTGATTGGAAAAACGTGATTGGAAAAACGTGATTGGAAAACGTGATTGGAAAAACTTGATTGGAAAAACGTGATTGGAAAAACGTGATTGGAAAAACGTGATTGGAAAAACGTGATTGGAAAAACGTGATTTGGAAAAACGTGATTTGGAAAAACGTGATTGGAAAAACGTGATTGGAAAAACGTGATTTGGAAAAACGTGATTTGGAAAAACGTGATTTGGAAAAACGTGATTGGAAAAACGTGATTGGAAAAACGTGATTGGAAAAACGTGATTTGGAAAAACGTGATTTGGAAAAACGTGATTTGGAAAAACGTGATTGGAAAGACGTGATTTGGAAAAACGTGATTGGAAAAACGTGATTGGAAAAACGTGATTGGAAAAACGTGATTGGAAAAACGTGATTGGAAAAACGTGATTGGAAAAACGTGATTGGAAAAACGTGATTGGAAAAACGTGATTGGAAAAACGTGATTGGAAAAACGTGATTGGAAAAACGTGATTGGAAAAACGTGATTGGAAAAACGTGATTGGAAAAACGTAATTGGAAAAACGTGATTGGAAAAACGTGATTGGAAAAACGTGATTGGAAAAACGTGATTGGAAAAACGTGATTGGAAAAACGTGATTGGAAAAACGTGATTGGAAAAACGTGATTGGAAAAACGTGATTGGAAAAACGTGATTGGAAAAACGTGATTGGAAAAACGTGATTGGAAAACGTGATTGGAAAAACGTGATTGGAAAAACGTGATTGGAAAAACGTGATTGGAAAAACGTGATTGGAAAAACGTGATTGGAAAAACGTGATAGGAAAAACGTGATTGGAAAAACGTGATTGGAAAAACGTGATTGGAAAAACGTGATTGGAAAAACGTGATTGGAAAAACGTGATTGGAAAAACGTGATTGGAAAAACGTGATTGGAAAAACGTGACTGGAAAAACGTGATTGGAAAAACGTGATTGGAAAAACGGATTGGAAAACGTGATTGGAAAAACGTGATTGGAAAAACGTGATTGGAAAAACGTGATTGGAAAAACGTGATTGGAAAAACGTGATTGGAAAAACGTGATTGGAAAAACGTGATTGGAAAAACGTGATTGGAAAAACGTGATTGGAAAAACGTGATTGGAAAAACGTGATTGGAAAAACGTGATTGGAAAAACGTGATTGGAAAAACGTGATTGGAAAAACGTGATTGGAAAAACGTGATTGGAAAAACGTGATTGGAAAAACGTGATTTGGAAAAACGTGATTGGAAAAACGTGATTGGAAAAACGTGATTTGGAAAAACGTGATTTGGAAAAACGTGATTGGAAAAACGTGATTGGAAAAACGTGATTGGAAAAACGTGATTGGAAAAACGTGATTTGGAAAAACGTGATTTGGAAAAACGTGATTTGGAAAAACGTGATTGGAAAGACGTGATTGGAAAAACGTGATTGGAAAAACGTGATTGGAAAAACGTGATTGGAAAAACGTGATTGGAAAAACGTGATTGGAAAAACGTGATTGGAAAAACGTGATTGGAAAAACGTGATTGGAAAAACGTGATTGGAAAAACGTGATTGGAAAAACGTGATTGGAAAAACGTGATTGGAAAAACGTGATTGGAAAAACGTGATTGGAAAAACGTGATTGGAAAAACGTGATTGGAAAAACGTGATTGGAAAAAACGTGATTGGAAAAACGTGATTGGAAAAACGTGATTGGAAAAACGTGATTGGAAAAACGTGATTGGAAAAACGTGATTGGAAAAACGTGATTGGAAAAACGTGATTGGAAAAACGTGATTGGAAAAACGTGATTGGAAAAACGTGATTGGAAAATCGTGATTGGAAAAACTTGATTGGAAAAACGTGATTGGAAAAACGTGATTGGAAAAACTTGATTGGAAAAACGTGATTGGAAAAACGTGATTGGAAAAACGTGATTGGAAAAACGTGATTGGAAAAACGTGATTTGGAAAAACGTGATTGGAAAAACGTGATTGGAAAAACGTGATTGGAAAAACGTGATTTGGAAAAACGTGATTTGGAAAAACGTGATTGGAAAAACGTGATTGGAAAAACGTGATTGGAAAAACGTGATTGGAAAAACGTGATTTGGAAAAACGTGATTTGGAAAAACGTGATTTGGAAAACGTGATTGGAAAACGTGATTGGAAAAACGTGATTGGAAAAACGTGATTGGAAAAACGTGATTGGAAAAACGTGATTGGAAAAACGTGATTGGAAAAACGTGATTGGAAAAACGTGATTGGAAAAACGTGATTGGAAAAACGTGATTGGAAAAACGTGATTGGAAAAACGTGATTGGAAAAACGTGATTGGAAAAACGTAATTGGAAAAACGTGATTGGAAAACGTGATTGGAAAAACGTGATTGGAAAAACGTGATTGGAAAAACGTGATTGGAGAAACGTGATTGGAAAAACGTGATTGGAAAAACGTGATTGGAAAAACGTGATTGGAAAAACGTGATTGGAAAAACGTGATTGGAAAAACGTGATTGGAAAAACGTGATTTGGAAAAACGTGATTTGGAAAAACGTGATTGGAAAAACGTGATTGGAAAAACGTGATTGGAAAAACGTGATTGGAAAAACGTGATTTGGAAAAACGTGATTTGGAAAAACGTGATTGGAAAAACGTGATTTGGAAAAACCTGATTGGAAAAACCTGATTGGAAAAACCTGATTGGAAAAACCTGATTGGAAAAACCTGATTGGAAAAACCTGATTGGAAAAACCTGATTGGAAAAACGTGATTGGAAAAACGTGATTGGAAAAAACGCGATTGGAAAAACGCGATTGGAAAAACGCGATTGGAAAAACGTGATTGGAAAAACGTGATTGGAAAAACGTGATTGGAAAAACGTGATTGGAAAAACGTGATTGGAAAAACGTGATTGGAAAAATGTGATTGGAAAAACGTGATTGGAAAAACGTGATTGGAAAAACGTGATTGGAAAAACGTGATTGGAAAAGCGTGATTGGAAAAACGTGATTGGAAAAACGTGATTGGAAAAACGTGATTGGAAAAACGTGATTGGAAAAACGTGATTGGAAAAACGTGATTGGAAAAACGTGATTGGAAAAACGTGATTGGAAGAACGTGATTGGAAAACGTGATTGGAAAAACTTGATTGGAAAAACGTGATTGGAAAAACGTGATTGGAAAAACGTGATTGGAAAAACGTGATTGGAAAAACGTGATTTGGAAAAACGTGATTTGGAAAAACGTGATTGGAAAAACGTGATTGGAAAAACGTGATTTGGAAAAACGTGATTTGGAAAAACGTGATTTGGAAAAACGTGATTGGAAAAACGTGATTGGAAAAACGTGATTGGAAAAACGTGATTTGGAAAAACGTGATTTGGAAAAACGTGATTTGGAAAAACGTGATTGGAAAGACGTGATTTGGAAAAACGTGATTGGAAAAACGTGATTGGAAAAACGTGATTGGAAAAACGTGATTGGAAAAACGTGATTGGAAAAACGTGATTGGAAAAACGTGATTGGAAAAACGTGATTGGAAAAACGTGATTGGAAAAACGTGATTGGAAAAACGTGATTGGAAAAACGTGATTGGAAAAACGTGATTGGAAAAACGTAATTGGAAAAACGTGATTGGAAAAACGTGATTGGAAAAACGTGATTGGAAAAACGTGATTGGAAAAACGTGATTGGAAAAACGTGATTGGAAAAACGTGATTGGAAAAACGTGATTGGAAAAACGTGATTGGAAAAACGTGATTGGAAAAACGTGATTGGAAAAACGTGATTGGAAAAACGTGATTGGAAAAACGTGATTGGAAAAACGTGATTGGAAAAATCGTGATTGGAAAAATCGTGATTGGAAAAACTTGATTGGAAAAACGTGATTGGAAAACGTGATTGGAAAAACTTGATTGGAAAAACGTGATTGGAAAAACGTGATTGGAAAAACGTGATTGGAAAAACGTGATTGGAAAAACGTGATTTGGAAAAACGTGATTTGGAAAAACGTGATTGGAAAAACGTGATTGGAAAAACGTGATTGGAAAAACGTGATTTGGAAAAACGTGATTTGGAAAAACGTGATTTGGAAAAACGTGATTGGAAAGACGTGATTTGGAAAAACGTGATTTGGAAAAACGTGATTTGGAAAAACGTGATTGGAAAAACGTGATTGGAAAAACGTGATTGGAAAAACGTGATTTGGAAAAACGTGATTTGGAAAAACGTGATTTGGAAAAACGTGATTGGAAAGACGTGATTTGGAAAAACGTGATTGGAAAAACGTGATTGGAAAAACGTGATTGGAAAAACGTGATTGGAAAAACGTGATTGGAAAAACGTGATTGGAAAAACGTGATTGGAAAAACGTGATTGGAAAAACGTGATTGGAAAAACGTGATTGGAAAAACGTGATTGGAAAAGCGTGATTGGAAAAACGTGATTGGAAAAACGTGATTGGAAAAACGTGATTGGAAAAACGTGATTGGAAAAACGTGATTGGAAAAACGTGATTGGAAAAACGTGATTGGAAAAACGTGATTGGAAAAACGTGATTGGAAAACGTGATTGGAAAAACTTGATTGGAAAAACGTGATTGGAAAAACGTGATTGGAAAAACGTGATTGGAAAAACGTGATTGGAAAAACGTGATTTGGAAAAACGTGATTTGGAAAAACGTGATTGGAAAAACGTGATTGGAAAAACGTGATTTGGAAAAACGTGATTTGGAAAAACGTGATTTGGAAAAACGTGATTGGAAAAACGTGATTGGAAAAACGTGATTGGAAAAACGTGATTTGGAAAAACGTGATTTGGAAAAACGTGATTTGGAAAAACGTGATTGGAAAGACGTGATTTGGAAAAACGTGATTGGAAAAACGTGATTGGAAAAACGTGATTGGAAAAACGTGATTGGAAAAACGTGATTGGAAAAACGTGATTGGAATAACGTGATTGGAAAAACGTGATTGGAAAAACGTGATTGGAAAAACGTGATTGGAAAAACGTGATTGGAAAAACGTGATTGGAAAAACGTGATTGGAAAAACGTAATTGGAAAAACGTGATTGGAAAAACGTGATTGGAAAAACGTGATTGGAAAAACGTGATTGGAAAAACGTGATTGGAAAAACGTGATTGGAAAAACGTGATTGGAAAAACGTGATTGGAAAAACGTGATTGGAAAAACGTGATTGGAAAAACGTGATTGGAAAAACGTGATTGGAAAAACGTGATTGGAAAAATCGTGATTGGAAAAATCGTGATTGGAAAAACTTGATTGGAAAAACGTGATTGGAAAACGTGATTGGAAAAACTTGATTGGAAAAACGTGATTGGAAAAACGTGATTGGAAAAACGTGATTGGAAAAACGTGATTGGAAAAACGTGATTTGGAAAAACGTGATTTGGAAAAACGTGATTGGAAAAATGTGATTGGAAAAACGTGATTTGGAAAAACGTGATTTGGAAAAACGTGATTTGGAAAAACGTGATTGGAAAAACGTGATTGGAAAAACGTGATTGGAAAAACGTGATTTGGAAAAACGTGATTTGGAAAAACGTGATTTGGAAAAACGTGATTGGAAAGACGTGATTTGGAAAAACGTGATTGGAAAAACGTGATTGGAAAAACGTGATTGGAAAAACGTGATTGGAAAAACGTGATTGGAAAAACGTGATTGGAAAAACGTGATTGGAAAAACGTGATTGGAAAAACGTGATTGGAAAAACGTGATTGGAAAAACGTGATTGGAAAAACGTGATTGGAAAAACGTAATTGGAAAAACGTGATTGGAAAAACGTGATTGGAAAAACGTGATTGGAAAAACGTGATTGGAAAAACGTGATTGGAAAAACGTGATTGGAAAAACGTGATTGGAAAAACGTGATTGGAAAAACGTGATTGGAAAAACGTGATTGGAAAAACGTGATTTGGAAAAACGTGATTTGGAAAAACGTGATTTGGAAAAACGTGATTTGGAAAAACGTGATTGGAAAAACGTGATTGGAAAAACGTGATTGGAAAAACGTGATTTGGAAAAACGTGATTTGGAAAAACGTGATTTGGAAAAACGTGATTGGAAAAACCTGATTTGGAAAAACCTGATTGGAAAAACCTGATTGGAAAAACCTGATTGGAAAAACCTGATTGGAAAAACCTGATTGGAAAAACCTGATTGGAAAAACCTGATTGGAAAAACGTGATTGGAAAAACGTGATTGGAAAAACGTGATTGGAAAAACGTGATTGGAAAAACGTGATTGGAAAAACGTGATTGGAAAAACGTGATTGGAAAAACGTGATTGGAAAAACGTGATTGGAAAAACGTGATTGGAAAAACGTGATTGGAAAAATGTGATTGGAAAAACGTGATTGGAAAAACGTGATTGGAAAAACGTGATTGGAAAAACGTATTTGGAAAAGCGTGATTGGAAAAACGTGATTGGAAAAACGTGATTGGAAAAACGTGATTGGAAAAACGTGATTGGAAAAACGTGATTGGAAAAACGTGATTGGAAGAACGTGATTGGAAAACGTGATTGGAAAAACTTGATTGGAAAAACGTGATTGGAAAAACGTGATTGGAAAAACGTGATTGGAAAAACGTGATTGGAAAAACGTGATTTGGAAAAACGTGATTTGGAAAAACGTGATTGGAAAAACGTGATTGGAAAAACGTGATTTGGAAAAACGTGATTTGGAAAAACGTGATTTGGAAAAACGTGATTGGAAAAACGTGATTGGAAAAACGTGATTGGAAAAACGTGATTTGGAAAAACGTGATTTGGAAAAACGTGATTTGGAAAAACGTGATTGGAAAGACGTGATTTGGAAAAACGTGATTGGAAAAACGTGATTGGAAAAACGTGATTGGAAAAACGTGATTGGAAAAACGTGATTGGAAAAACGTGATTGGAAAAACGTGATTGGAAAAACGTGATTGGAAAAACGTGATTGGAAAAACGTGATTGGAAAAACGTGATTGGAAAAACGTGATTGGAAAAACGTGATTGGAAAAACGTAATTGGAAAAACGTGATTGGAAAAACGTGATTGGAAAAACGTGATTGGAAAAACGTGATTGGAAAAACGTGATTGGAAAAACGTGATTGGAAAAACGTGATTGGAAAAACGTGATTGGAAAAACGTGATTGGAAAAACGTGATTGGAAAAACGTGATTGGAAAAACGTGATTGGAAAAACGTGATTGGAAAAACGTGATTGGAAAAACGTGATTGGAAAAATCGTGATTGGAAAAATCGTGATTGGAAAAACTTGATTGGAAAAACGTGATTGGAAAACGTGATTGGAAAAACTTGATTGGAAAAACGTGATTGGAAAAACGTGATTGGAAAAACGTGATTGGAAAAACGTGATTGGAAAAACGTGATTTGGAAAAACGTGATTTGGAAAAACGTGATTGGAAAAATGTGATTGGAAAAACGTGATTTGGAAAAACGTGATTTGGAAAAACGTGATTTGGAAAAACGTGATTGGAAAAACGTGATTGGAAAAACGTGATTGGAAAAACGTGATTTGGAAAAACGTGATTTGGAAAAACGTGATTTGGAAAAACGTGATTGGAAAGACGTGATTTGGAAAAACGTGATTGGAAAAACGTGATTGGAAAAACGTGATTGGAAAAACGTGATTGGAAAAACGTGATTGGAAAAACGTGATTGGAAAAACGTGATTGGAAAAACGTGATTGGAAAAACGTGATTGGAAAAACGTGATTGGAAAAACGTGATTGGAAAAACGTGATTGGAAAAACGTAATTGGAAAAACGTGATTGGAAAAACGTGATTGGAAAAACGTGATTGGAAAAACGTGATTGGAAAAACGTGATTGGAAAAACGTGATTGGAAAAACGTGATTGGAAAAACGTGATTGGAAAAACGTGATTGGAAAAACGTGATTGGAAAAACGTGATTGGAAAAACGTGATTTGGAAAAACGTGATTTGGAAAAACGTGATTTGGAAAAACGTGATTGGAAAAACGTGATTGGAAAAACGTGATTGGAAAAACGTGATTTGGAAAAACGTGATTTGGAAAAACGTGATTTGGAAAAACGTGATTGGAAAAACGTGATTTGGAAAAACCTGATTGGAAAAACCTGATTGGAAAAACCTGATTGGAAAAACCTGATTGGAAAAACCTGATTGGAAAAACCTGATTGGAAAAACCTGATTGGAAAAACGTGATTGGAAAAACGTGATTGGAAAAACGTGATTGGAAAAACGTGATTGGAAAAACGTGATTGGAAAAACGTGATTGGAAAAACGTGATTGGAAAAACGTGATTGGAAAAACGTGATTGGAAAAACGTGATTGGAAAAATCGTGATTGGAAAAATCGTGATTGGAAAAACTTGATTGGAAAAACGTGATTGGAAAAACGTGATTGGAAAAACGTGATTGGAAAAACGTGATTGGAAAAACGTGATTGGAAAAACGTGATTGGAAAAACGTGATTGGAAAAACGTGATTGGAAAAACGTGATTTGGAAAAACGTGATTTGGAAAAATGTGATTGGAAAAACGTGATTGGAAAAACGTGATTTGGAAAAACGTGATTTGGAAAAACGTGATTTGGAAAAACGTGATTGGAAAAACGTGATTGGAAAAACGTGATTGGAAAAACGTGATTTGGAAAAACGTGATTTGGAAAAACGTGATTTGGAAAAACGTGATTGGAAAGACGTGATTTGGAAAAACGTGATTGGAAAAACGTGATTGGAAAAACGTGATTGGAAAAACGTGATTGGAAAAACGTGATTGGAAAAACGTGATTGGAAAAACGTGATTGGAAAAACGTGATTGGAAAAACGTGATTGGAAAAACGTGATTGGAAAAACGTGATTGGAAAAACGTGATTGGAAAAACGTGATTGGAAAAACGTGATTGGAAAAACGTGATTGGAAAAACGTGATTGGAAAAACGTGATTGGAAAAACGTGATTGGAAAAACGTGATTGGAAAAACGTGATTGGAAAAACGTGATTGGAAAAACGTGATTGGAAAAACGTGATTGGAAAAACGTGATTGGAAAAACGTGATTGGAAAAACGTGATTGGAAAAACGTGATTTGAAAAACGTGATTGGAAAAACGTGATTGGAAAAACGTGATTGGAAAAACTTGATTGGAAAAACGTGATTGGAAAAACGTGATTGGAAAAACGTGATTGGAAAAACGTGATTGGAAAAACGTGATTTGGAAAAACGTGATTTGGAAAAATGTGATTGGAAAAACGTGATTGGAAAAACGTGATTTGGAAAAACGTGATTTGGAAAAACGTGATTTGGAAAAACGTGATTGGAAAAACGTGATTGGAAAAACGTGATTGGAAAAACGTGATTTGGAAAAACGTGATTTGGAAAAACGTGATTTGGAAAAACGTGATTGGAAAGACGTGATTTGGAAAAACGTGATTGGAAAAACGTGATTGGAAAAACGTGATTGGAAAAACGTGATTGGAAAAACGTGATTGGAAAAACGTGATTGGAAAAACGTGATTGGAAAAACGTGATTGGAAAAACGTGATTGGAAAAACGTGATTGGAAAAACGTGATTGGAAAAACGTGATTGGAAAAACGTGATTGGAAAAACGTGATTGGAAAAACGTGATTGGAAAAACGTGATTGGAAAAACGTGATTGGAAAAACGTGATTGGAAAAACGTGATTGGAAAAACGTGATTGGAAAAACGTGATTGGAAAAACGTGATTGGAAAAACGTGATTGGAAAAACGTGATTGGAAAACGTGATTGGAAAAACTTGATTGGAAAAACGTGATTGGAAAAACGTGATTGGAAAAACGTGATTGGAAAAACGTGATTTGAAAAACGTGATTTGGAAAAACGTGATTTGGAAAAACGTGATTGGAAAAACGTGATTGGAAAAACGTGATTTGGAAAAACGTGATTTGGAAAAACGTGATTTGGAAAAACGTGATTGGAAAAACGTGATTGGAAAAACGTGATTGGAAAAACGTGATTTGGAAAAACGTGATTTGGAAAAACGTGATTTGGAAAAACGTGATTGGAAAGACGTGATTTGGAAAAACGTGATTGGAAAAACGTGATTGGAAAAACGTGATTGGAAAAACGTGATTGGAAAAACGTGATTGGAAAAACGTGATTGGAAAAACGTGATTGGAAAAACGTGATTGGAAAAACGTGATTGGAAAAACGTGATTGGAAAAACGTGATTGGAAAAACGTGATTGGAAAAACGTGATTGGAAAAACGTGATTGGAAAAACGTGATTGGAAAAACGTGATTGGAAAAACGTGATTGGAAAAACGTGATTGGAAAAACGTGATTGGAAAAACGTGATTGGAAAAACGTGATTGGAAAAACGTGATTGGAAAAACGTGATTGGAAAAACGTGATTGGAAAAACGTGATTGGAAAAACGTGATTGGTAAAACGTGATTGGAAAAGCGTGATTGGAAAAACGTGATTGGAAAAACGTGATTGGAAAAACGTGATTGGAAAAACGTGATTGGAAAAACGTGATTGGAAAAACGTGATTGGAAAAACGTGATTGGAAAAACGTGATTGGAAAAACGTGATTGGAAAACGTGATTGGAAAAACGTGATTGGAAAAACGTGATTGGAAAAACGTGATTGGAAAAACGTGACGTGATTGGAAAAACGTGACGTGATTGGAAAAACGTGACGTGATTGGAAAAACGTGATTGGAAAAACGTGATTGGAAAAACGTGATTGGAAAAACGTGATTGGAAAAACGTGATTGGAAAAACGTGATTGGAAAAACGTGATTGGAAAAATCGTGATTGGAAAAATCGTGATTGTAAAAACTTGATTGGAAAAACGTGATTGGAAAAACGTGATTGGAAAAACGTGATTGGAAAAACGTGATTGGAAAAACGTGATTGGAAAAACGTGATTGGAAAAACGTGATTGGAAAAACGTGATTGGAAAAACGTGACGTGATTGGAAAAACGTGACGTGATTGGAAAAACGTGACGTGATTGGAAAAACGTGATTGGAAAAACGTGATTGGAAAAACGTGATTGGAAAAACGTGATTGGAAAAACGTGATTGGAAAAACGTGATTGGAAAAACGTGATTGGAAAAACGTGATTGGAAAAACGTGATTTGGAAAAACGTGATTTGGAAAAACGTGATTGGAAAAACGTGATTGGAAAAACGTGATTGGAAAAACCTGATTGGAAAAACCTGATTGGAAAAACCTGATTGGAAAAACCTGATTGGAAAAACGTGATTGGAAAAACGTGATTGGAAAAACGTGATTGGAAAAACGTGATTGGAAAAACGTGATTGGAAAAACGTGATTGGAAAAACGTGATTGGAAAAACGTGATTGGAAAAATCGTGATTGGAAAAATCGTGATTGGAAAAACTTGATTGGAAAAACGTGATTGGAAAAACGTGATTGGAAAAACGTGATTGGAAAAACGTGATTGGAAAAACGTGATTGGAAAAACGTGATTGGAAAAACGTGATTGGAAAAACGTGATTGGAAAAACGTGATTTGGAAAAACGTGATTTGGAAAAATGTGATTGGAAAAACGTGATTGGAAAAACGTGATTTGGAAAAACGTGATTTGGAAAAACGTGATTTGGAAAAACGTGATTGGAAAAACGTGATTGGAAAAACGTGATTGGAAAAACGTGATTTGGAAAAACGTGATTTGGAAAAACGTGATTTGGAAAAACGTGATTGGAAAGACGTGATTTGGAAAAACGTGATTGGAAAAACGTGATTGGAAAAACGTGATTGGAAAAACGTGATTGGAAAAACGTGATTGGAAAAACGTGATTGGAAAAACGTGATTGGAAAAACGTGATTGGAAAAACGTGATTGGAAAAACGTGATTGGAAAAACGTGATTGGAAAACGTGATTGGAAAAACGTGATTGGAAAAACGTGATTGGAAAAACGTGATTGGAAAAACGTGATTGGAAAAACGTGATTGGAAAAACGTGATTGGAAAAACGTGATTGGAAAAACGTGATTGGAAAAACTTGATTGGAAAAACGTGATTGGAAAAACGTGATTGGAAAAACGTGATTGGAAAAACGTGATTGGAAAAACGTGATTTGGAAAAACGTGATTTGGAAAAATGTGATTGGAAAAACGTGATTGGAAAAACGTGATTTGGAAAAACGTGATTTGGAAAAACGTGATTTGGAAAAACGTGATTGGAAAAACGTGATTGGAAAAACGTGATTGGAAAAACGTGATTTGGAAAAACGTGATTTGGAAAAACGTGATTTGGAAAAACGTGATTGGAAAGACGTGATTTGGAAAAACGTGATTGGAAAAACGTGATTGGAAAAACGTGATTGGAAAAACGTGATTGGAAAAACGTGATTGGAAAAACGTGATTGGAAAAACGTGATTGGAAAAACGTGATTGGAAAAACGTGATTGGAAAAACGTGATTGGAAAAACGTGATTGGAAAAACGTGATTGGAAAAACGTGATTGGAAAAACGTGATTGGAAAAACGTGATTGGAAAAACGTGATTGGAAAAACGTGATTGGAAAAACGTGATTGGAAAAACGTGATTGGAAAAACGTGATTGGAAAAACGTGATTGGAAAAACGTGATTGGAAAAACGTGATTGGAAAAACGTGATTGGAAAAACGTGATTGGAAAAACGTGATTGGAAAAACGTGATTGGAAAACGTGATTGGAAAAACTTGATTGGAAAAACGTGATTGGAAAAACGTGATTGGAAAAACGTGATTGGAAAAACGTGATTGGAAAAACGTGATTTGGAAAAACGTGATTTGGAAAAACGTGATTTGGAAAAACGTGATTGGAAAAACGTGATTGGAAAAACGTGATTGGAAAAACGTGATTTGGAAAAACGTGATTTGGAAAAACGTGATTTGGAAAAACGTGATTGGAAAGACGTGATTTGGAAAAACGTGATTGGAAAAACGTGATTGGAAAAACGTGATTGGAAAAACGTGATTGGAAAAACGTGATTGGAAAAACGTGATTGGAAAAACGTGATTGGAAAAACGTGATTGGAAAAACGTGATTGGAAAAACGTGATTGGAAAAACGTGATTGGAAAAACGTGATTGGAAAAACGTTATTGGAAAAACGTGATTGGAAAAACGTGATTGGAAAAACGTGATTGGAAAAACGTGATTGGAAAAACGTGATTGGAAAAACGTGATTGGAAAAACGTGATTGGAAAAACGTGATTGGAAAAACGTGATTGGAAAAACGTGATTGGAAAAACGTGATTGGAAAAACGTGATTGGAAAAACGTGATTGGAAAAACGTGATTGGAAAAACGTGATTGGAAAAACGTGATTGGAAAAGCGTGATTGGAAAAACGTGATTGGAAAAACGTGATTGGAAAAACGTGATTGGAAAAACGTGATTGGAAAAACGTGATTGGAAAAACGTGATTGGAAAAACGTGATTGGAAAAACGTGATTGGAAAAACGTGATTGGAAAACGTGATTGGAAAAACGTGATTGGAAAAACGTGATTGGAAAAACGTGATTGGAAAAACGTGACGTGATTGGAAAAACGTGACGTGATTGGAAAAACGTGACGTGATTGGAAAAACGTGATTGGAAAAACGTGATTGGAAAAACGTGATTGGAAAAACGTGATTGGAAAAACGTGATTGGAAAAACGTGATTGGAAAAACGTGATTGGAAAAATCGTGATTGGAAAAATCGTGATTGTAAAAACTTGATTGGAAAAACGTGATTGGAAAAACGTGATTGGAAAAACGTG
The DNA here is from genome assembly GCA_963920705.1 of Odiellus spinosus. Classification (NCBI taxonomy): domain Eukaryota; kingdom Metazoa; phylum Arthropoda; class Arachnida; order Opiliones; family Phalangiidae; genus Odiellus; species Odiellus spinosus. The sequence goes on from CAWUCO010000183.1 coordinate 1,081,633, forward strand.
ATTGGAAAAACGTGATTGGAAAAACGTGATTGGAAAAACGTGATTGGAAAAACGTGATTGGAAAAACGTGATTGGAAAAACGTGATTGGAAAAACGTGATTGGAAAAACGTGATTGGAAAAACGTGAGTGGAAAAACGTGAGTGGAAAAACGTGAGTGGAAAAACGTGAGTGGAAAAACGTGAGTGGAAAAACGTGAGTGGAAAAACGTGAGTGGAAAAACGTGAGTGGAAAAACGTGAGTGGAAAAACGTGAGTGGAAAAACGTGAGTGGAAAAACGTGAGTGGAAAAACGTGAGTGGAAAAACGTGATTGGAAAAACGTGATTGGAAAAACGTGATTGGAAAAACGTGATTGGAAAAACGTGATTGGAAAAACGTGATTGGAAAAACGTGATTGGAAAAACGTGATTGGAAAACGTGATTGGAAAAACGTGATTGGAAAAACGTGATTGGAAAAACGTGATTGGAAAAACGTGATTGGAAAAACGTGATTGGAAAAACGTGATTGAAAAAACGTGATTGGAAAAACGTGATTGGAAAAACGTGATTGGAAAAACGTGATTGGAAAAACGTGATTGGAAAAACGTGATTGGAAAAACGTGATTGGAAAAACGTGATTGGAAAAACGTGATTGGAAAAACGTGATTGGAAAAACGTGATTGGAAAAACGTGATTGGAAAAACGTGATTGGAAAAACGTGATTGGAAAAACGTGATTGGAAAAACGTGATTGGAAAAACGTGATTGGAAAAACGTGATTGGAAAAACGTGATTGGAAAAACGTGATTGGAAAAACGTAATTGGAAAAACGTGATTGGAAAAACGTGATTTGGAAAAACGTGATTTGGAAAAACGTGATTGGAAAAACGTGATTGGAAAAACGTGATTGGAAAAACGTGATTGGAAAAACGTGATTTGGAAAAACGTGACGTGATTGGAAAAACGTGACGTGATTGGAAAAACGTGATTGGAAAAACGTGATTGGAAAAACGTGATTGGAAAAACGTGATTGGAAAAACGTGATTGGAAAAACGTGATTGGAAAAACGTGATTGGAAAAACGTGATTGGAAAAACGTGATTGGAAAAACGTGATTGGAAAAACGTGATTGGAAAAACGTGATTGGAAAAATCGTGATTGGAAAAATCGTGATTGGAAAAACTTGATTGGAAAAACGTGATTGAAAAAACGTGATTGGAAAAACGTGATTGGAAAAACGTGATTGGAAAAACGTGATTGGAAAAACGTGATTGGAAAAACGTGATTGGAAAAACGTGATTGGAAAAACGTGATTGGAAAAACGTGATTGGAAAAACGTGATTGGAAAAACGTGATTGGAAAAACGTGAGTGGAAAAACGTGAGTGGAAAAACGTGAGTGGAAAAACGTGAGTGGAAAAACGTGAGTGGAAAAACGTGAGTGGAAAAACGTGAGTGGAAAAACGTGAGTGGAAAAACGTGAGTGGAAAAACGTGAGTGGAAAAACGTGATTGGAAAAACGTGATTGGAAAAACGTGATTGGAAAAACGTGATTGGAAAAACGTGATTGGAAAAACGTGATTGGAAAAACGTGATTGGAAAAACGTGATTGGAAAAACGTGATTGGAAAAACGTGATTGGAAAAACGTGATTGGAAAAACGTGATTGGAAAAACGTGATTGGAAAAACGTGATTGGAAAAACGTGATTGGAAAAACGTGATTGGAAAAACGTGATTGGAAAAACGTGATTGGAAAAACGTGATTGGAAAAACGTGATTGGAAAAACGTGATTGGAAAAACGTGATTGGAAAAACGTGATTGGAAAAACGTGATTGGAAAAACGTGATTGGAAAAACGTGATTGGAAAAACGTGATTGGAAAAACGTGATTGGAAAAACGTGATTGGAAAAACGTGATTGGAAAAACGTGATTGGAAAAACGTGATTGGAAAAACGTGATTGGAAAAACGTGATTGGAAAAACGTGATTGGAAAAACGTGATTGGAAAAACGTGATTGGAAAAACGTGATTGGAAAAACGTGATTTGGAAAAACGTGATTTGGAAAAACGTGATTGGAAAAACGTGATTGGAAAAACGTGATTGGAAAAACGTGATTGGAAAGACGTGATTGGAAAAACGTGATTGGAAAAACGTGATTGGAAAAACGTGATTGGAAAAACGTGATTGGAAAAACGTGATTGAAAAAACGTGATTGGAAAAACGTGATTGGAAAAACGTGATTGGAAAAACGTGATTGGAAAAACGTGATTGGAAAAACGTGATTTGGAAAAACGTGATTTGGAAAAACGTGATTTGGAAAAACGTGATTGGAAAAACGTGATTTGGAAAAACGTGATTTGGAAAAACGTGATTGGAAAAACGTGATTGGAAAAACGTGATTGGAAAAACGTGATTGGAAAAACGTGATTGGAAAAACGTGATTGGAAAAACGTGATTGGAAAAACGTGATTGGAAAAACGTGATTGGAAAAACGTGATTGGAAAAACGTGATTTGGAAAAACGTGACGTGATTGGAAAAACGTGACGTGATTGGAAAAACGTGACGTGATTGGAAAAACGTGATTGGAAAAACGTGATTGGAAAAACGTGATTGGAAAAACGTGATTGGAAAAACGTGATTGGAAAAACGTGATTGGAAAAACGTGATTGGAAAAACGTGATTGGAAAAACGTGATTGTAAAAACGTGATTGGAAAAACGTGATTGGAAAAACGTGATTGGAAAAACGTGATTGGAAAAACGTGATTGGAAAAACGTGAGTGGAAAAACGTGAGTGGAAAAACGTGAGTGGAAAAACGTGAGTGGAAAAACGTGAGTGGAAAAACGTGAGTGGAAAAACGTGAGTGGAAAAACGTGAGTGGAAAAACGTGATTGGAAAAACGTGATTGGAAAAACGTGATTGGAAAAACGTGATTGGAAAAACGTGATTGGAAAAACGTGATTGGAAAAACGTGATTGGAAAAACGTGATTGGAAAAACGTGATTGGAAAAACGTGATTGGAAAAACGTGATTGGAAAAACGTGATTGGAAAAACGTGATTGGAAAAACGTGGTTGGAAAAACGTGATTGGAAAAACGTGATTGGAAAAACGTGATTGGAAAAACGTGATTGGAAAAACGTGATTGGAAAAACGTGATTGGAAAAACGTGATTGGAAAAACGTGATTGGAAAAACGTGATTGGAAAAACGTGATTGGAAAAACGTGATTGGAAAAACGTGATTGGAAAAACGTGATTGGAAAAACGTGATTGGAAAAACGTGATTGGAAAAACGTGATTGGAAAAACGTGATTGGAAAAACGTGATTGGAAAAACGTGATTGGAAAAACGTGATTGGAAAAACGTGATTGGAAAAACGTGATTGGAAAAACGTGATTGGAAAAACGTGATTGGAAAAACGTGATTGGAAAAACGTGATTGGAAAACGTGATTGGAAAAACGTGATTGGAAAAACGTGATTGGAAAAACGTGATTGGAAAAACGTGATTGGAAAAACGTGATTGGAAAAACGTGATTGGAAAAACGTGATTGGAAAAACGTGATTGGAAAAACGTGATTGGAAAAACGTGATTGGAAAAACGTGATTGGAAAAACGTGATTGGAAAACGTGATTGGAAAAACGTGATTGGAAAAACGTGATTGGAAAACGTGATTGGAAAAACGTGATTGGAAAAACGTGATTGGAAAAACGTGATTGGAAAAACGTGATTGGAAAAACGTGATTGGAAAAACGTGATTGGAAAAACGTGATTGGAAAAACGTGATTGGAAAAACGTGATTGGAAAAACGTGATTTGGAAAAACGTGATTTGGAAAAACGTGATTTGGAAAAACGTGATTTGGAAAAACGTGATTGGAAAAACGTGATTTGGAAAAACGTGATTTGGAAAAACGTGATTGGAAAAACGTGATTGGAAAAACGTGATTGGAAAAACGTGATTGGAAAAACGTGATTGGAAAAACGTGATTGGAAAAACGTGATTGGAAAAACGTGATTGGAAAAACGTGATTGGAAAAACGTGATTGGAAAAACGTGATTGGAAAAACGTGATTGGAAAAACGTGATTGGAAAAACGTGATTGGAAAAACGTGATTGGAAAAACGTGATTGGAAAAACGTGATTGGAAAAACGTGATTGGAAAAACGTGATTGGAAAAACGTGATTGGAAAAACGTGATTGGAAAAACGTGATTGGAAAAACGTGATTGGAAAAACGTGATTGGAAAAACGTGATTGGAAAAACGTGATTGGAAAAACGTGATTGGAAAAACGTGATTGGAAAAACGTGATTGGAAAAACGTGATTGGAAAAACGTGATTGGAAAAACGTGATTGGAAAAACGTGATTGGAAAAACGTGATTGGAAAAACGTGATTGGAAAAAAGTGATTGGAAAAACGTGATTAGAAAAACGTGATTGGAAAAACGTGATTGGAAAAACGTGATTGGAAAAACGTGATTGAAAAAACGTGATTGGAAAAACGTGATTGGAAAAACGTGATTGGAAAAACGTGATTGGAAAAACGTGATTGGAAAAACGTGATTGGAAAAACGTGATTGGAAAAACGTGATTTTAAAAACGTGATTGGAAAAACGTGATTGGAAAAACGTGATTGGAAAAACGTGATTGGAAAAACATGATTGGAAAAACGTGATTGGAAAAACGTGATTGGAAAAACGTGATTGGAAAAACGTGATTGGAAAAACGTGATTTGGAAAAACGTGACGTTATTGGAAAAACGTGACGTGATTGGAAAAACGTGACGTGATTGGAAAAACGTGATTGGAAAAACGTGATTGGAAAAACGTGATTGGAAAAACGTGATTGGAAAAACGTGATTGGAAAAACGTGATTGGAAAAACGTGATTGGAAAAACGTGATTGGAAAAACGTGATTGGAAAAACGTGATTGGAAAAACGTGATTGGAAAAACGTGAGTGGAAAAACGTGAGTGGAAAAACGTGAGTGGAAAAACGTGAGTGGAAAAACGTGAGTGGAAAAACGTGAGTGGAAAAACGTGAGTGGAAAAACGTGAGTGGAAAAACGTGAGTGGAAAAACGTGAGTGGAAAAACGTGAGTGGAAAAACGTGAGTGGAAAAACGTGAGTGGAAAAACGTGAGTGGAAAAACGTGATTGGAAAAACGTGATTGGAAAAACGTGATTAGAAAAACGTGATTGGAAAAACGTGATTGGAAAAACGTGATTGGAAAAACGTGATTGGAAAAACGTGATTGGAAAAACGTGATTGGAAAAACGTGATTGGAAAAACGTGATTGGAAAAACGTGATTGGAAAAACGTGATTGAAAAAACGTGATTGGAAAAACGTGATTGGAAAAACGTGATTGGAAAAACGTGATTGGAAAAACGTGATTGGAAAAACGTGATTGGAAAAACGTGATTGGAAAAACGTGATTGGAAAAACGTGATTGGAAAAACGTGATTGGAAAAACGTGATTGGAAAAACGTGATTGGAAAAACGTGATTGGAAAAACGTGATTGGAAAAACGTGATTGGAAAAACGTGATTGGAAAAACGTGATTGGAAAAACGTGATTGAAAAAACGTGATTGGAAAAACGTGATTGGAAAAACGTGATTGGAAAAACGTGATTGGAAAAACGTGATTGGAAAAACGTGATTGGAAAAACGTGATTGGAAAAACGTGATTTGGAAAAACGTGATTTGGAAAAACGTGATTGGAAAAACGTGATTGGAAAAACGTGATTGGAAAAACGTGATTGGAAAAACGTGATTGGAAAAACGTGATTGGAAAAACGTGATTGGAAAAACGTGATTGGAAAAACGTGATTGGAAAAACGTGATTGGAAAAACGTGATTGAAAAAACGTGATTGGAAAAACGTGATTGGAAAAACGTGATTGGAAAAACGTGATTGGAAAAACGTGATTTGGAAAAACGTGATTTGGAAAAACGTGATTTGGAAAAACGTGATTGGAAAAACGTGATTTGGAAAAACGTGATTGGAAAAACGTGATTGGAAAAACGTGATTGGAAAAACGTGATTGGAAAAACGTGATTGGAAAAACGTGATTGGAAAAACGTGATTGGAAAAACGTGATTGGAAAAACGTGATTGGAAAAACGTGATTGGAAAAACGTGATTGGAAAAACGTGAATGGAAAAACGTGATTGGAAAAACGTGATTGGAAAAACGTGATTGGAAAAACGTGATTGGAAAAACGTGATTGGAAAAACGTGATTGGAAAAACGTGATAGGAAAAACGTGATTGGAAAAACGTGATTGGAAAAACGTGATTGGAAAAACGTGATTGGAAAAACGTGATTGGAAAAACGTGATTGGAAAAACGTGATTGGAATAACGTGATTGGAAAAACGTGATTGGAAAAACGTGATTGGAAAAACGTGATTGGAAAAACGTGATTGGAAAAACGTGATTGGAAAAACGTGATTGGAAAAACGTGATTGGAAAAACGTGATTGGAAAAACGTGATTGGAAAAACGTGATTGGAAAAACGTGATTGGAAAAACGTGATTGGAAAAACGTGATTGGAAAAACGTGATTGGAAAAACGTGATTGGAAAAACGTGATTGGAAAAACGTGATTGGAAAAACGTGATTGGAAAAACGTGATTGGAAAAACGTGATTGGAAAAACGTGATTGGAAAAACGTGATTGGAAAAACGTGATTGGAAAAACGTGATTGGAAAAACGTGATTGGAAAAACGTGATTGGAAAAACGTGATTGGAAAAACGTGATTGGAAAAACGTGATTGGAAAAACGTGATTGGAAAAACGTGATTGGAAAAACGTGATTTGGAAAAACGTGACGTGATTGGAAAAACGTGACGTGATTGGAAAAACGTGACGTGATTGGAAAAACGTGATTGGAAAAACGTGATTGGAAAAACGTGATTGGAAAAACGTGATTGGAAAAACGTGATTGGAAAAACGTGATTGGAAAAACGTGATTGGAAAAACGTGATTGGAAAAACGTGATTGGAAAAACGTGATTGGAAAAACGTGTGTGGAAAAACGTGAGTGGAAAAACGTGAGTGGAAAAACGTGAGTGGAAAAACGTGAGTGGAAAAACGTGAGTGGAAAAACGTGAGTGGAAAAACGTGAGTGGAAAAACGTGAGTGGAAAAACGTGAGTGGAAAAACGTGAGTGGAAAAACGTGAGTGGAAAAACGTGAGTGGAAAAACGTGAGTGGAAAAACGTGATTGGAAAAACGTGATTGGAAAAACGTGATTGGAAAAACGTGATTGGAAAAACGTGATTGGAAAAACGTGATTGGAAAAACGTGATTGGAAAAACGTGATTGGAAAAACGTGATTGGAAAAACGTGATTAGAAAAACGTGATTGGAAAAACGTGATTGGAAAAACGTGATAGGAAAAACGTGATTGGAAAAACGTGATTGGAAAAACGTGATTGGAAAAACGGGATTGGAAAAACGGGATTGGAAAAACGTGATTGGAAAAACGTGATTGGAAAAACGTGATTGGAAAAACGTGATTGGAAAAACGTGATTGGAAAAACGTGATTGGAAAAACGTGATTTGGAAAAACGTGACGTGATTGGAAAAACGTGACGTGATTGGAAAAACGTGATTGGAAAAACGTGATTGGAAAAACGTGATTGGAAAAACGTGATTGGAAAAACGGTATTGGAAAAACGTGATTGGAAAAACGTGATTGGAAAAACGTGATTGGAAAAACGTAATTGTAAAAACGTGATTGGAAAAACGTGATTGGAAAAACGTGATTGGAAAAACGTGATTGGAAAAACGTGATTGGAAAAACGTGATTGGAAAAACGTGATTGGAAAAACGTGAGTGGAAAAACGTGAGTGGAAAAACGTGAGTGGAAAAACGTGAGTGGAAAAACGTGAGTGGAAAAACGTGAGTGGAAAAACGTGAGTGGAAAAACGTGAGTGGAAAAACGTGAGTGGAAAAACGTGAGTGGAAAAACGTGAGTGGAAAAACGTGAGTGGAAAAACGTGAGTGGAAAAACGTGATTGGAAAAACGTGATTGGAAAAACGTGATTGGAAAAACGTGATTGGAAAAACGTGATTGGAAAAACGTGATTGGAAAAACGTGATTGGAAAAACGTGATTGGAAAAACGTGATTGGAAAAACGTGATTGGAAAAACGTGATTGGAAAAACGTGATTGGAAAAACGTGATTGAAAAAACGTGATTGGAAAAACGTGATTGGAAAAACGTGATTGGAAAAACGTGATTGGAAAAACGTGATTGGAAAAACGTGATTGGAAAAACGTGATTGGAAAAACGTGATTGGAAAAACGTGATTGGAAAAACGTGATTGGAAAAACGTGATTGGAAAAACGTGATTGGAAAAACGTGATTGGAAAAACGTGATTGGAAAAACGTGATTGGAAAAACGTGATTGGAAAAACGTGATTGGAAAAACGTGATTGAAAAAACGTGATTGGAAAAACGTGATTGGAAAAACGTGATTGGAAAAACGTGATTGGAAAAACGTGATTGGAAAAACGTGATTTGGAAAAACGTGATTTGGAAAAACGTGATTGGAAAAACGTGATTGGAAAAACGTGATTGGAAAAACGTGATTGGAAAAACGTGATTGGAAAAACGTGATTGGAAAAACGTGATTGGAAAAACGTGATTGGAAAAACGTGATTGAAAAAACGTGATTGGAAAAACGTGATTGGAAAAACGTGATTGGAAAAACGTGATTTGGAAAAACGTGATTTGGAAAAACGTGATTTGGAAAAACGTGATTTGGAAAAACGTGATTGAAAAAACGTGATTGGAAAAACGTGATTGGAAAAACGTGATTGGAAAAACGTGATTGGAAAAACGTGATTGGAAAAACGTGATTTGGAAAAACGTGATTTGGAAAAACGTGATTGGAAAAACGTGATTGGAAAAACGTGATTGGAAAAACGTGATTGGAAAAACGTGATTGGAAAAACGTGATTGGAAAAACGTGATTGGAAAAACGTGATTGAAAAAACGTGATTGGAAAAACGTGATTGGAAAAACGTGATTGGAAAAACGTGATTTGGAAAAACGTGATTTGGAAAAACGTGATTTGGAAAAACGTGATTGGAAAAACGTGATTTGGAAAAACGTGATTGGAAAAACGTGACTGGAAAAACGTGATTGGAAAAACGTGATTGGAAAAACGTGATTGGAAAAACGTGATTGGAAAAACGTGATTGGAAAAACGTGATTGGAAAAACGTGATTGGAAAAACGTGATTGGAAAAACGTGATTGGAAAAACGTGATTGGAAAAACGTGATTGGAAAAACGTGATTGGAAAAACGTGATTGGAAAAACGTGATTGGAAAAACGTGATTGGAAAAACGTGATTGGAAAAACGTGATTGGAAAAACGTGATTGGAAAAACGTGATTGGAAAAACGTGATTGGAAAAACGTGATTGAAAAAACGTGATTGGAAAAACGTGATTGGAAAAACGTGATTGGAAAAACGTGATTGGAAAAACGTGATTGGAAAAACGTGATTTGGAAAAACGTGATTTGGAAAAACGTGATTGGAAAAACGTGATTGGAAAAACGTGATTGGAAAAACGTGATTGGAAAAACGTGATTGGAAAAACGTGATTGGAAAAACGTGATTGGAAAAACGTGATTGGAAAAACGTGATTGAAAAAACGTGATTGGAAAAACGTGATTGGAAAAACGTGATTGGAAAAACGTGATTTGGAAAAACGTGATTTGGAAAAACGTGATTTGGAAAAACGTGATTTGGAAAAACGTGATTGAAAAAACGTGATTGGAAAAACGTGATTGGAAAAACGTGATTGGAAAAACGTGATTGGAAAAACGTGATTGGAAAAACGTGATTTGGAAAAACGTGATTTGGAAAAACGTGATTGGAAAAACGTGATTGGAAAAACGTGATTGGAAAAACGTGATTGGAAAAACGTGATTGGAAAAACGTGATTGGAAAAACGTGATTGGAAAAACGTGATTGAAAAAACGTGATTGGAAAAACGTGATTGGAAAAACGTGATTGGAAAAACGTGATTTGGAAAAACGTGATTTGGAAAAACGTGATTTGGAAAAACGTGATTGGAAAAACGTGATTTGGAAAAACGTGATTGGAAAAACGTGACTGGAAAAACGTGATTGGAAAAACGTGATTGGAAAAACGTGATTGGAAAAACGTGATTGGAAAAACGTGATTTGGAAAAACTTGATTTGGAAAAACGTGATTGGAAAAACGTGATTGGAAAAACGTGATTGGAAAAACGTGATTGGAAAAACGTGATTGGAAAAACGTGATTGGAAAAACGTGATTGGAAAAACGTGATTTGGAAAAACGTGATTTGGAAAAACGTGATTGGAAAAACGTGATTGGAAAAATGTGATTGGAAAAACGTGATTGGAAAAACGTGATTGGAAAAACGTGATTGGAAAAACGTGATTGGAAAAACGTGATTGAAAAAACGTGATTGGAAAAACGTGATTGGAAAAACGTGATTGGAAAAACGTGATTTGGAAAAACGTGATTTGGAAAAACGTGATTTGGAAAAACGTGATTGGAAAAACGTGATTTGGAAAAACGTGATTGGAAAAACGTGACTGGAAAAACGTGATTGGAAAAACGTGATTGGAAAAACGTGATTGGAAAAACGTGATTGGAAAAACGTGATTGGAAAAACGTGATTGGAAAAACGTGATTGGAAAAACGTGATTGGAAAAACGTGATTGGAAAAACGTGATTGGAAAAACGTGATTGGAAAAACGTGATTGGAAAAACGTGATTGGAAAAACGTGATTGGAAAAACGTGATTGGAAAAACGTGATTGGAAAAACGTGATTGGAAAAACGTGATTGGAAAAACGTGATTGGAAAAACGTGATTGGAAAAACGTGATTGAAAAAACGTGATTGGAAAAACGTGATTGGAAAAACGTGATTGGAAAAACGTGATTGGAAAAACGTGATTGGAAAAACGTGATTTGGAAAAACGTGATTTGGAAAAACGTGATTGGAAAAACGTGATTGGAAAAACGTGATTGGAAAAACGTGATTGGAAAAACGTGATTGGAAAAACGTGATTGGAAAAACGTGATTTGGAAAAACGTGATTTGGAAAAACGTGATTTGGAAAAACGTGATTGGAAAAACGTGATTTGGAAAAACGTGATTGGAAAAACGTGACTGGAAAAACGTGATTGGAAAAACGTGATTGGAAAAACGTGATTGGAAAAACGTGATTGGAAAAACGTGATTGGAAAAACGTGATTGGAAAAACGTGATTGGAAAAACGTGATTGGAAAAACGTGATTGGAAAAACGTGATTGGAAAAACGTGATTGGAAAAACGTGATTGGAAAAACGTGATTGGAAAAACGTAATTGGAAAAACGTGATTGGAAAAACGTGATTGGAAAAACGTGATTGGAAAAACGTGATTGGAAAAACGTGATTGGAAAAACGTGATTGGAAAAACGTGATTGGAAAAACGTGATTGGAAAAACGTGATTGGAAAAACGTGATTGGAAAAACGTGATTGGAAAAACGTGATTGGAAAAACGTGATTGGAAAAACGTGATTGGAAAAACGTGATTGGAAAAACGTGATTTGGAAAAACGTGAATGGAAAAACGTGATTGGAAAAACGTGATTTGGAAAAACGTGATTTGGAAAAACGTGATTCTAAAAACGTGATTGGAAAAACGTGATTTGGAAAAACGTGATTTGGAAAAACGTGATTTGGAAAAACGTGACGTGATTGGAAAAACGTGATTGGAAAAACGTGATTGGAAAAACGTGATTTGGAAAAACGTGATTGGAAAAACGTGATTGGAAAAACGTGATTGGAAAAACGTGATTGGAAAAACGTGATTGGAAAAACGTGATTGGAAAAACGTGATTGGAAAAACGTGATTGGAAAAACGTGATTGGAAAAACGTGTTTGGAAAAACGTGATTGGAAAAACGTGATTGGAAAAACGTGATTGGAAAAACGTGATTGGAAAAACGTGAAGGAAAAACGTGATTGGAAAAACGTGATTGGAAAAACGTGATTGAAAAAACGTGATTGGAAAAACGTGATTGAAAAAACGTGATTGGAAAAACGTGATTGGAAAAACGTGATTGGAAAAACGTGATTTGGAAAAACGTGATTTGGAAAAACGTGATTTGGAAAAACGTGATTTGGAAAAACGTGATTGAAAAAACGTGATTGGAAAAACGTGATTGGAAAAACGTGATTGGAAAAACGTGATTGGAAAAACGTGATTGGAAAAACGTGATTTGGAAAAACGTGATTTGGAAAAACGTGATTGGAAAAACGTGATTGGAAAAACGTGATTGGAAAAACGTGATTGGAAAAACGTGATTGGAAAAACGTGATTGGAAAAACGTGATTGGAAAAACGTGATTGGAAAAACGTGATTGGAAAAACGTGATTGGAAAAACGTGATTGGAAAAACGTGATTGGAAAAACGTGATTGGAAAAACGTGATTGGAAAAACGTGATTGGAAAAACGTGATTGGAAAAACGTGATTGGAAAAACGTGATTGGAAAAACGTGATTTGGAAAAACGTGATTTGGAAAAACGTGATTTGGAAAAACGTGATTGGAAAAACGTGATTTGGAAAAACGTGATTGGAAAAACGTGATTGGAAAAACGTGATTGGAAAAACGTGATTGGAAAAACGTGATTGGAAAAACGTGATTGGAAAAACGTGATTGGAAAAACGTGATTGGAAAAACGTGATTGGAAAAACGTGATTGGAAAAACGTGATTGGAAAAACGTGATTGGAAAAACGTGATTGGAAAAACGTGATTGAAAAAACGTGATTGGAAAAACGTGATTGGAAAAACGTGATTGGAAAAACGTGATTGGAAAAACGTGATTGGAAAAACGTGATTGGAAAAACGTGATTGGAAAAACGTGATTGGAAAAACGTGATTGGAAAAACGTGATTGGAAAAACGTGATTGGAAAAACGTGATTTGGAAAAACGTGAATGGAAAAACGTGATTGGAAAAACGTGATTTGGAAAAACGTGATTTGGAAAAACGTGATTCTAAAAACGTGATTGGAAAAACGTGATTTGGAAAAACGTGATTTGGAAAAACGTGATTTGGAAAAACGTGACGTGATTGGAAAAACGTGATTGGAAAAACGTGATTTTAAAAACGTGATTGGAAAAACGTGATTTGGAAAAACGTGATTGGAAAAACGTGATTGGAAAAACGTGATTGGAAAAACGTGATTGGAAAAACGTGATTTGGAAAAACGTGATTTGGAAAAACGTGATTCTAAAAACGTGATTGGAAAAACGTGATTTGGAAAAAGGTGATTTGGAAAAACGTGATTTGGAAAAACGTGACGTGATTGGAAAAACGTGATTGGAAAAACGTGATTGGAAAAACGTGATTTGGAAAAACGTGACGTGATTGGAAAAACGTGATTGGAAAAACGTGATTGGAAAAACGTGATTTGGAAAAACGTGATTGGAAAAACGTGATTGGAAAAACGTGATTGGAAAAACGTGATTGGAAAAACGTGATTGGAAAAACGTGATTGGAAAAACGTGATTGGAAAAACGTGATTGGAAAAACGTGATTGGAAAAACGTGTTTGGAAAACGTGATTGGAAAAACGTGATTGGAAAAACGTGATTGGAAAAACGTGATTGGAAAAACGTGAAGGAAAAACGTGATTGGAAAAACGTGATTGGAAAAACGTGATTGGAAAAACGTGAGTGGAAAAACGTGAGTGGAAAAACGTGAGTGGAAAAACGTGAGTGGAAAAATGTGAGTGGAAAAACGTGAGTGGAAAAACGTGAGTGGAAAAACGTGAGTGGAAAAACGTGATTGGAAAAACGTGATTGGAAAAACGTGATTGGAAAAACGTGATTGGAAAAACGTGATTGGAAAAACGTGATTGGAAAAACGTGATTGGAAAAACGTGATTGGAAAAACGTGATTGGAAAAACGTGATTGGAAAAGCGTGATTGGAAAAACGTGATTGGAAAAACGTGATTGGAAAAACGTGATTGGAAAAACGTGATTGGAAAAACGTGATTGGAAAAACGTGATTGGAAAAACGTGATTGGAAAAACGTGAGTGGAAAAACGTGAGTGGAAAAACGTGAGTGGAAAAACGTGAGTGGAAAAACGTGAGTGGAAAAACGTGAGTGGAAAAACGTGAGTGGAAAAACGTGAGTGGAAAAACGTGAGTGGAAAAACGTGAGTGGAAAAACGTGAGTGGAAAAACGTGAGTGGAAAAACGTGATTGGAAAAACGTGATTGGAAAAACGTGATTGGAAAAACGTGATTGGAAAAACGTGATTGGAAAAACGTGATTGGAAAAACGTGATTGGAAAAACGTGATTGGAAAAACGTGATTGGAAAAACGTGATTGGAAAAACGTGATTGGAAAAACGTGATTGGAAAAACGTGATTGGAAAAACGTGATTGGAAAAACGTGATTGGAAAAACGTGATTGGAAAAACGTGATTTGGAAAAACGTGACGTGATTGGAAAAACGTGACGTGATTGGAAAAACGTGATTGGAAAAACGTGATTGGAAAAACGTGATTGGAAAAACGTGATTGGAAAAACGTGATTGGAAAAACGTGATTGGAAAAACGTGAATGGAAAAACGTGATTGGAAAAACGTGATTTGGAAAAACGTGATTTGGAAAAACGTGATTCTAAAAACGTGATTGGAAAAACGTGATTTGGAAAAACGTTATTTGGAAAAACGTGATTTGGAAAAACGTGACGTGATTGGAAAAACGTGATTGGAAAAACGTGATTGGAAAAACGTGATTTGGAAAAACGTGATTGGAAAAACGTGATTGGAAAAACGTGATTGGAAAAACGTGATTGGAAAAACGTGATTGGAAAAACGTGATTGGAAAAACGTGATTGGAAAAACGTGATTGGAAAAATGTGATTGGAAAAACGTGATTGGAAAAACGTGATTGGAAAAACGTGATTGGAAAAACGTGATTGGAAAAACGTGATTGGAAAAACGTGATTTGGAAAAACGTGAATGGAAAAACGTGATTGGAAAAACGTGATTTGGAAAAACGTGATTTGGAAAAACGTGATTCTAAAAACGTGATTGGAAAAACGTGATTTGGAAAAACGTGATTTGGAAAAACGTGATTTGGAAAAACGTGACGTGATTGGAAAAACGTGATTGGAAAAACGTGATTGGAAAAACGTGATTGGAAAAACGTGATTTGGAAAAACGTGATTGGAAAAACGTGATTGGAAAAACGTGATTGGAAAAACGTGATTGGAAAAACGTGATTGGAAAAACGTGATTTGGAAAACGTGATTTGGAAAAACGTGATTCTAAAAACGTGATTGGAAAAACGTGATTTGGAAAAAGGTGATTTGGAAAAACGTGATTTGGAAAAACGTGACGTGATTGGAAAAACGTGATTGGAAAAACGTGATTGGAAAAACGTGATTTGGAAAAACGTGATTGGAAAAACGTGATTGGAAAAACGTGATTGGAAAAACGTGATTGGAAAAACGTCATTGGAAAAACGTGATTGGAAAAACGTGATTGGAAAAACGTGATTGGAAAAACGTGATTGGAAAAACGTGTTTGGAAAACGTGATTGGAAAAACGTGATTGGAAAAACGTGATTGGAAAAACGTGATTGGAAAAACGTGAAGGAAAAACGTGATTGGAAAAACGTGATTGGAAAAACGTGATTGGAAAAACGTGAGTGGAAAAACGTGAGTGGAAAAACGTGAGTGGAAAAACGTGAGTGGAAAAACGTGAGTGGAAAAACGTGAGTGGAAAAACGTGAGTGGAAAAACGTGAGTGGAAAAACGTGATTGGAAAAACGTGATTGGAAAAACGTGATTGGAAAAACGTGATTGGAAAAACGTGATTGGAAAAACGTGATTGGAAAAACGTGATTGGAAAAACGTGATTGGAAAAACGTGATTGGAAAAACGTGATTGGAAAAGCGTGATTGGAAAAACGTGATTGGAAAAACGTGATTGGAAAAACGTGATTGGAAAAACGTGATTGGAAAAACGTGATTGGAAAAACGTGATTGGAAAAACGTGAGTGGAAAAACGTGAGTGGAAAAACGTGAGTGGAAAAACGTGAGTGGAAAAACGTGAGTGGAAAAACGTGAGTGGAAAAACGTGAGTGGAAAAACGTGAGTGGAAAAACGTGAGTGGAAAAACGTGAGTGGAAAAACGTGAGTGGAAAAACGTGAGTGGAAAAACGTGAGTGGAAAAACGTGAGTGGAAAAACGTGATTGGAAAAACGTGATTGGAAAAACGTGATTGGAAAAACGTGATTGGAAAAACGTGATTGGAAAAACGTGATTGGAAAAACGTGATTGGAAAAACGTGATTGGAAAAACGTGATTGGAAAAACGTGATTGGAAAAACGTGATTGGAAAAACGTGATTGGAAAAACGTGATTGGAAAAACGTGATTGGAAAAACGTGATTGGAAAAACGTGATTTGGAAAAACGTGACGTGATTGGAAAAACGTGACGTGATTGGAAAAACGTGATTGGAAAAACGTGATTGGAAAAACGTGATTGGAAAAACGTGATTGGAAAAACGTGATTGGAAAAACGTGATTGGAAAAACGTGAATGGAAAAACGTGATTGGAAAAACGTGATTTGGAAAAACGTGATTTGGAAAAACGTGATTCTAAAAACGTGATTGGAAAAACGTGATTTGGAAAAACGTGATTTGGAAAAACGTGATTTGGAAAAACGTGACGTGATTGGAAAAACGTGATTGGAAAAACGTGATTGGAAAAACGTGATTTGGAAAAACGTGATTGGAAAAACGTGATTGGAAAAACGTGATTGGAAAAACGTGATTGGAAAAACGTGATTGGAAAAACGTGATTGGAAAAACGTGATTGGAAAAACGTGATTGGAAAAACGTGATTGGAAAAACGTGTTTGGAAAAACGTGATTGGAAAAACGTGATTGGAAAAACGTGATTGGAAAAACGTGATTGGAAAAACGTGAAGGAAAAACGTGATTGGAAAAACGTGATTGGAAAAACGTGATTGAAAAAACGTGATTGGAAAAACGTGATTGAAAAAACGTGATTGGAAAAACGTGATTGGAAAAACGTGATTGGAAAAACGTGATTTGGAAAAACGTGATTTGGAAAAACGTGATTTGGAAAAACGTGATTTGGAAAAACGTGATTGAAAAAACGTGATTGGAAAAACGTGATTGGAAAAACGTGATTGGAAAAACGTGATTGGAAAAACGTGATTGGAAAAACGTGATTTGGAAAAACGTGATTTGGAAAAACGTGATTGGAAAAACGTGATTGGAAAAACGTGATTGGAAAAACGTGATTGGAAAAACGTGATTGGAAAAACGTGATTGGAAAAACGTGATTGGAAAAACGTGATTGGAAAAACGTGATTGAAAAAACGTGATTGGAAAAACGTGATTGGAAAAACGTGATTGGAAAAACGTGATTTGGAAAAACGTGATTTGGAAAAACGTGATTTGGAAAAACGTGATTGGAAAAACGTGATTTGGAAAAACGTGATTGGAAAAACGTGATTGGAAAAACGTGATTGGAAAAACGTGATTGGAAAAACGTGATTGGAAAAACGTGATTGGAAAAACGTGATTGGAAAAACGTGATTGGAAAAACGTGATTGGAAAAACGTGATTGGAAAAACGTGATTGGAAAAACGTGATTGGAAAAACGTGATTGGAAAAACGTGATTGGAAAAACGTGATTGGAAAAACGTGATTGGAAAAACGTGATTGGAAAAACGTGATTTGAAAAACGTGATTGGAAAAACGTGATTGGAAAAACGTGATTGGAAAAACGTGATTGGAAAAACGTGATTGGAAAAACGTGATTGGAAAAACGTGATTGGAAAAACGTGATTGGAAAAACGTGATTTGGAAAAACGTGAATGGAAAAACGTGATTGGAAAAACGTGATTTGGAAAAACGTGATTTGGAAAAACGTGATTCTAAAAACGTGATTGGAAAAACGTGATTTGGAAAAACGTGATTTGGAAAAACGTGATTTGGAAAAACGTGACGTGATTGGAAAAACGTGATTGGAAAAACGTGATTGGAAAAACGTGATTTGGAAAAACGTGATTGGAAAAACGTGATTGGAAAAACGTGATTGGAAAAACGTGATTGGAAAAACGTGATTGGAAAAACGTGATTGGAAAAACGTGATTGGAAAAACGTGATTGGAAAAACGTGATTGGAAAAACGTGTTTGGAAAAACGTGATTGGAAAAACGTGATTGGAAAAACGTGATTGGAAAAACGTGATTGGAAAAACGTGAAGGAAAAACGTGATTGGAAAAACGTGATTGGAAAAACGTAATTGGAAAAACGTGAGTGGAAAAACGTGAGTGGAAAAACGTGAGTGGAAAAACGTGAGTGGAAAAACGTGAGTGGAAAAACGTGAGTGGAAAAACGTGAGTGGAAAAACGTGAGTGGAAAAACGTGATTGGAAAAACGTGATTGGAAAAACGTGATTGGAAAAACGTGATTGGAAAAACGTGATTGGAAAAACGTGATTTGGAAAAACGTGATTTGGAAAAACGTGATTTGGAAAAACGTGATTGAAAAAACGTGATTGGAAAAACGTGATTGGAAAAACGTGATTGGAAAAACGTGATTGGAAAAACGTGATTGGAAAAACGTGATTTGGAAAAACGTGATTTGGAAAAACGTGATTGGAAAAACGTGATTGGAAAAACGTGATTGGAAAAACGTGATTGGAAAAACGTGATTGGAAAAACGTGATTGGAAAAACGTGATTGGAAAAACGTGATTGGAAAAACGTGATTGAAAAAACGTGATTGGAAAAACGTGATTGGAAAAACGTGATTGGAAAAACGTGATTTGGAAAAACGTGATTTGGAAAAACGTGATTTGGAAAAACGTGATTGGAAAAACGTGATTTGGAAAAACGTGATTGGAAAAACGTGATTGGAAAAACGTGATTGGAAAAACGTGATTGGAAAAACGTGATTGGAAAAACGTGATTGGAAAAACGTGATTGGAAAAACGTGATTGGAAAAACGTGATTGGAAAAACGTGATTGGAAAAACGTGATTGGAAAAACGTGATTGGAAAAACGTGATTGGAAAAACGTGATTGGAAAAACGTGATTGGAAAAACGTGATTGGAAAAACGTGATTTGAAAAACGTGATTGGAAAAACGTGATTGGAAAAACGTGATTGGAAAAACGTGATTGGAAAAACGTGATTGGAAAAACGTGATTGGAAAAACGTGATTGGAAAAACGTGATTGGAAAAACGTGATTTGGAAAAACGTGAATGGAAAAACGTGATTGGAAAAACGTGATTTGGAAAAACGTGATTTGGAAAAACGTGATTCTAAAAACGTGATTGGAAAAACGTGATTTGGAAAAACGTGATTTGGAAAAACGTGATTTGGAAAAACGTGACGTGATTGGAAAAACGTGATTGGAAAAACGTGATTGGAAAAACGTGATTTGGAAAAACGTGATTGGAAAAACGTGATTGGAAAAACGTGATTGGAAAAACGTGATTGGAAAAACGTGATTGGAAAAACGTGATTGGAAAAACGTGATTGGAAAAACGTGATTGGAAAAACGTGATTGGAAAAACGTGTTTGGAAAAACGTGATTGGAAAAACGTGATTGGAAAAACGTGATTGGAAAAACGTGATTGGAAAAACGTGAAGGAAAAACGTGATTGGAAAAACGTGATTGGAAAAACGTAATTGGAAAAACGTGAGTGGAAAAACGTGAGTGGAAAAACGTGAGTGGAAAAACGTGAGTGGAAAAACGTGAGTGGAAAAACGTGAGTGGAAAAACGTGAGTGGAAAAACGTGAGTGGAAAAACGTGATTGGAAAAACGTGATTGGAAAAACGTGATTGGAAAAACGTGATTGGAAAAACGTGATTGGAAAAACGTGATTGGAAAAACGTGATTGGAAAAACGTGATTGGAAAAACGTGATTGGAAAAACGTGATTGGAAAAACGTGATTGGAAAAACGTGATTGGAAAAACGTGATTGGAAAAACGTGATTTGAAAAACGTGATTGGAAAAACGTGATTGGAAAAACGTGATTGGAAAAACGTGATTGGAAAAACGTGATTGGAAAAACGTGATTGGAAAAACGTGATTGGAAAAACGTGATTGGAAAAACGTGATTTGGAAAAACGTGAATGGAAAAACGTGATTGGAAAAACGTGATTTGGAAAAACGTGATTTGGAAAAACGTGATTCTAAAAACGTGATTGGAAAAACGTGATTTGGAAAAACGTGATTTGGAAAAACGTGATTTGGAAAAACGTGACGTGATTGGAAAAACGTGATTGGAAAAACGTGATTGGAAAAACGTGATTTGGAAAAACGTGATTGGAAAAACGTGATTGGAAAAACGTGATTGGAAAAACGTGATTGGAAAAACGTGATTGGAAAAACGTGATTGGAAAAACGTGATTGGAAAAACGTGATTGGAAAAACGTGATTGGAAAAACGTGTTTGGAAAAACGTGATTGGAAAAACGTGATTGGAAAAACGTGATTGGAAAAACGTGATTGGAAAAACGTGAAGGAAAAACGTGATTGGAAAAACGTGATTGGAAAAACGTAATTGGAAAAACGTGAGTGGAAAAACGTGAGTGGAAAAACGTGAGTGGAAAAACGTGAGTGGAAAAACGTGAGTGGAAAAACGTGAGTGGAAAAACGTGAGTGGAAAAACGTGAGTGGAAAAACGTGATTGGAAAAACGTGATTGGAAAAACGTGATTGGAAAAACGTGAGTGGAAAAACGTGAGTGGAAAAACGTGAGTGGAAAAACGTGAGTGGAAAAACGTGAGTGGAAAAACGTGAGTGGAAAAACGTGATTGGAAAAACGTGATTGGAAAAACGTGATTGGAAAAACGTGATTGGAAAAACGTGATTGGAAAAACGTGATTGGAAAAACGTGATTGGAAAAACGTGATTGGAAAAACGTGATTGGAAAAACGTGATTGGAAAAGCGTGATTGGAAAAACGTGATTGGAAAAACGTGATTGGAAAAACGTGATTGGAAAAACGTGATTGGAAAAACGTGATTGGAAAAACGTGATTGGAAAAACGTGATTGGAAAAACGTGAGTGGAAAAACGTGAGTGGAAAAACGTGAGTGGAAAAACGTGAGTGGAAAAACGTGAGTGGAAAAACGTGAGTGGAAAAACGTGAGTGGAAAAACGTGAGTGGAAAAACGTGAGTGGAAAAACGTGAGTGGAAAAACGTGAGTGGAAAAACGTGAGTGGAAAAACGTGAGTGGAAAAACGTGAGTGGAAAAACGTGATTGGAAAAACGTGATTGGAAAAACGTGATTGGAAAAACGTGATTGGAAAAACGTGATTGGAAAAACGTGATTGGAAAAACGTGATTGGAAAAACGTGATTGGAAAAACGTGATTGGAAAAACGTGATTGGAAAATCGTGATTGGAAAAACGTGATTGGAAAAACGTGATTGGAAAAACGTGATTGGAAAAACGTGATTGGAAAAACGTGATTGGAAAAACGTGATTGGAAAAACGTGATTGGAAAAACCTGATTGGAAAAACGTGATTGGAAAAACGTGATTGGAAAAACGTGATTGGAAAAACGTGATTGGAAAAACGTGATTGGAAAAACGTGATTGGAAAAACGTGATTGGAAAAACGTGAGTGGAAAAACGTGAGTGGAAAAACGTGAGTGGAAAAACGTGAGTGGAAAAACGTGAGTGGAAAAACGTGAGTGGAAAAACGTGAGTGGAAAAACGTGAGTGGAAAAACGTGATTGGAAAAACGTGATTGGAAAAACGTGATTGGAAAAACGTGATTGGAAAAACGTGATTGGAAAAACGTGATTGGAAAAACGTGATTGGAAAAACGTGATTGGAAAAACGTGATTGGAAAAACGTGATTGGAAAAACGTGATTGGAAAAACGTGATGGGAAAATCGTGATTGGAAAAACGTGATTGGAAAAACGTGATTGGAAAAACGTGATTGGAAAAACGTGATTGGAAAAACGTGATTGGAAAAACGTGATTGGAAAAACGTGATTGGAAAAACGTGATTGGAAAAACGTGATTGGAAAAACGTGATTGGAAAAACGTGATTGGAAAAACGTGATTGGAAAAACGTGATTTGGAAAAACGTGACGTGATTGGAAAAACGTGACGTGATTGGAAAAACGTGATTGGAAAAACGTGATTGGAAAAACGTGATTGGAAAAACGTGATTGGAAAAACGTGATTGGAAAAACGTGATTGGAAAAACGTGATTGGAAAAACGTGATTGGAAAAACGTGATTGGAAAAACGTGATTGGAAAAACGTGATTGGAAAAACGTGATTGGAAAAACGTGATTGGAAAAACGTGAGTGGAAAAACGTGAGTGGAAAAACGTGAGTGGAAAAACGTGAGTGGAAAAACGTGAGTGGAAAAACGTGAGTGGAAAAACGTGAGTGAAAAAACGTGAGTGGAAAAACGTGAGTGGAAAAACGTGAGTGGAAAAACGTGAGTGGAAAAACGTGAGTGGAAAAACGTGAGTGGAAAAACGTGAGTGGAAAAACGTGAGTGGAAAAACGTGATTGGAAAAACGTGATTGGAAAAACGTGATTGGAAAAACGTGATTGGAAAAACGTGATTGGAAAAACGTGATTGGAAAAACGTGATTGGAAAAACGTGATTGGAAAAACGTGATTGGAAAAACGTGATTGGAAAAACTCGATTGGAAAAACGTGATTGGAAAAACGTGATTGGAAAAACGTGATTGGAAAAACGTGATTGGAAAAACGTGATTGGAAAAACGTGATTGGAAAAACGTGATTTGGAAAAACGTGAATGGAAAAACGTGATTGGAAAAACGTGATTTGGAAAAACGTGATTTGGATAAACGTGATTCTAAAAACGTGATTGGAAAAACGTGATTTGGAAAAACGTGATTTGGAAAAACGTGATTTGGAAAAACGTGACGTGATTGGAAAAACGTGATTGGAAAAACGTGATTGGAAAAACGTGATTGGAAAAACGTGATTGGAAAAACGTGATTGGAAAAACGTGATTGGAAAAACGTGATTGGAAAAACGTGATTGGAAAAACGTGATTGGAAAAACGTGATTGGAAAAACGTGATTGGAAAAACGTGATTGGAAAAACGTGAAGGAAAAACGTGATTGGAAAAACGTGATTGGAAAAACGTGATTGGAAAAACGTGAGTGGAAAAACGTGATTGGAAAAACGTGATTGGAAAAACGTGATTGGAAAAACGTGATTGGAAAAACGTGAAGGAAAAACGTGATTGGAAAAACGTGATTGGAAAAACGTAATTGGAAAAACGTGAGTGGAAAAACGTGAGTGGAAAAACGTGAGTGGAAAAACGTGAGTGGAAAAACGTGAGTGGAAAAACGTGAGTGGAAAAACGTGAGTGGAAAAACGTGAGTGGAAAAACGTGATTGGAAAAACGTGATTGGAAAAACGTGATTGGAAAAACGTGATTGGAAAAACGTGATTGGAAAAACGTGATTGGAAAAACGTGATTGGAAAAACGTGATTGGAAAAACGTGATTGGAAAAACGTGATTGGAAAAGCGTGATTGGAAAAACGTGATTGGAAAAACGTGATTGGAAAAACGTGATTGGAAAAACGTGATTGGAAAAACGTGATTGGAAAAACGTGATTGGAAAAACGTGATTGGAAAAACGTGAGTGGAAAAACGTGAGTGGAAAAACGTGAGTGGAAAAACGTGAGTGGAAAAACGTGAGTGGAAAAACGTGAGTGGAAAAACGTGAGTGGAAAAACGTGAGTGGAAAAACGTGAGTGGAAAAACGTGAGTGGAAAAACGTGAGTGGAAAAACGTGAGTGGAAAAACGTGAGTGGAAAAACGTGATTGGAAAAACGTGATTGGAAAAACGTGATTGGAAAAACGTGATTGGAAAAACGTGATTGGAAAAACGTGATTGGAAAAACGTGATTGGAAAAACGTGATTGGAAAAACGTGATTGGAAAAACGTGATTGGAAAAACGTGATTGGAAAATCGTGATTGGAAAAACGTGATTGGAAAAACTCGATTGGAAAAACGTGATTGGAAAAACGTGATTGGAAAAACGTGATTGGAAAAACGTGATTGGAAAAACGTGATTGGAAAAACGTGATTGGAAAAACGTGATTTGGAAAAACGTGAATGGAAAAACGTGATTGGAAAAACGTGATTTGGAAAAACGTGATTTGGATAAACGTGATTCTAAAAACGTGATTGGAAAAACGTGATTTGGAAAAACGTGATTTGGAAAAACGTGATTTGGAAAAACGTGACGTGATTGGAAAAACGTGATTGGAAAAACGTGATTGGAAAAACGTGATTGGAAAAACGTGACTGGAAAAACGTGATTGGAAAAACGTGATTGGAAAAACGTGATTGGAAAAACGTGATTGGAAAAACGTGATTGGAAAAACGTGATTGGAAAAACGTGATTGGAAAAACGTGAAGGAAAAACGTGATTGGAAAAACGTGATTGGAAAAACGTGATTGGAAAAACGTGAGTGGAAAAACGTGATTGGAAAAACGTGATTGGAAAAACGTGATTGGAAAAACGTGATTGGAAAAACGTGAAGGAAAAACGTGATTGGAAAAACGTGATTGGAAAAACGTAATTGGAAAAACGTGAGTGGAAAAACGTGAGTGGAAAAACGTGAGTGGAAAAACGTGAGTGGAAAAACGTGAGTGGAAAAACGTGAGTGGAAAAACGTGAGTGGAAAAACGTGAGTGGAAAAACGTGATTGGAAAAACGTGATTGGAAAAACGTGATTGGAAAAACGTGATTGGAAAAACGTGATTGGAAAAACGTGATTGGAAAAACGTGATTGGAAAAACGTGATTGGAAAAACGTGATTGGAAAAACGTGATTGGAAAAGCGTGATTGGAAAAACGTGATTGGAAAAACGTGATTGGAAAAACGTGATTGGAAAAACGTGATTGGAAAAACGTGATTGGAAAAACGTGATTAGAAAAACGTGATTGGAAAAACGTGATTTAAAAAACGTGATTGGAAAAACGTGATTGGAAAAACGTGATTGGAAAAACGTGATTGGAAAAACGTGATTGGAAAAACGTGATTGGAAAAACGTGATTGGAAAAACGTGATTGGAAAAACGTGATTGGAAAAACGTGATTGGAAAAACGTGATTGGAAAAACGTGATTGGAAAAACGTGATTGGAAAAACGTGATTGGAAAAACGTGATTGGAAAAACGTGATTGGAAAAACGTGATAGGAAAAACGTGATTGGAAAAACGTGATTGGAAAAACGTGATTGGAAAAACGTGATTGGAAAAACGTGATTGGAAAATCGTGATTGGAAAAACGTGATTGGAAAAACGTGATTGGAAAAACGTGATTGGAAAAACGCGATTGGAAAAACGTGATTGGAAAAACGTGATTGGAAAAACGTGATTGGAAAAACGTGATTGGAAAAACGTGATAGGAAAAACGTGATTGGAAAAACGTGATTGGAAAAACGTGATTGGAAAAACGTGATTGGAAAAACGTGATTGGAAAAACGTGATTGGAAAAACGTGATTGGAAAAACGTGATTGAAAAAACGTGATTGGAAAAACGTGATTGGAAAAACGTGATTGAAAAAACGTGATTGGAAAAACGTGATTGGAAAAACGTGATTGGAAAAACGTGATTGGAAAAACGTGATTGGAAAAACGTGATTGGAAAAACGTGATTGGAAAAACGTGATTGGAAAAACGTGATTGGAAAAACGTGATTGGAAAAACGTGATTGGAAAAACGTGATTGGAAAAACGTGATTGGAAAAACGTGATTGGAAAAACGTGATTGGAAAAACGTGATTGGAAAAACGTGATTGGAAAAACGTGATTGAAAAAACGTGATTGGAAAAACGTGATTGGAAAAACGTGATTGGAAAAACGTGATTGGAAAAACGTGATTGGAAAAACGTGATTGGAAAAACGTGATTGGAAAAACGTGATTGAAAAAACGTGATTGGAAAAACGTGATTGGAAAAACGTGATTGGAAAAACGTGATTGGAAAAACGTGATTGGAAAAACGTGATTGGAAAAACGTGATTGGAAAAACGTGATTGGAAAAACGTGATTGGAAAAACGTGATTGGAAAAACGTGATTGGAAAAACCTGATTGGAAAAACCTGATTGGAAAAACCTGATTGGAAAAACCTGATTGGAAAAGACTGATTGGAAAAACCTGATTGAAAAACCTGATTGGAAAAACCTGATTGGAAAAACGTGATTGGAAAAACGTGGTTGGAAAAACGTGATTGGAAAAACGTGATTGGAAAAACGTGATTGGAAAAACGTGATTGGAAAAACGTGATTGGAAAAACGTGATTGGAAAAACGTGATTGGAAAAACGTGATTGGAAAAACGTAATTGGAAAAACCTGATTGGAAAAACCTGATTGGAAAAACCTGATTGGAAAAACCTGATTGGAAAAACCTGATTGGAAAAACTTGATTTAAAAAACCTGATTGGAAAAACCTGATTGGAAAAACCTGATTGGAAAAACCTGATTGGAAAAACCTGATTGGAAAAACCTGATTGGAAAAATCTGATTGGAAAAACCTGATTGGAAAAACCTGATTGGAAAAACCTGATTGGAAAAACCTGATTGGAAAAACCTGATTGGAAAAACCTGATTGGAAAAACCTGATTGGACAAACCTGATTGGAAAAACCTGATTGGAAAAACCTGATTCTAAAAACCTGATTTTAAAAACGTGATTGGAAAAACGTGATTGGAAAAACGTGATTGGAAAAACGTGATTGGAAAAACGTGATTGGAAAAACGTGAATGGAAAAACGTGATTTGGAAAAACGTGATTTGGAAAAACGTGATTGGAAAAACGTGATTGGAAAAACGTGATTTGGAAAAACGTGAATTGGAAAAACGTGATTGGAAAAACGTGATTGGAAAAACGTGATTTGGAAAAACGTGATTTGGAAAAACGTGATTTGGAGAAACGTGACGTGATTGGAAAAACGTGATTGGAAAAACGTGATTGGAAAAACGTGATTGGAAAAACGTGATTGGAAAAACGTGATTGGAAAAACGTGATTTGGAAAAACGTGATTAGAAAAACGTGATTGGAAAAACGTGATTTGGAAAAACGTGATTTGGAAAAACGTGATTTGGAAAAACGTGATTGGAAAAACGTGATTTGGAAAAACGTGATTGGAAAAACGTGAATGGAAAAACGTGATTTGGAAAAACGTGATTTGGAAAAACGTGATTGGAAAAACGTGATTGGAAAAACGTGATTTGGAAAAACGTGATTTGGAAAAACGTGATTTGGAAAAACGTGATTGGAAAAACGTGATTGGAAAAACGTGATTTGGAAAAACGTGATTTGGAAAAACGTGATTGGAAAAACGTGATTGGAAAAACGTGATTTGGAAAAACGTGATTTGGAAAAACGTGATTTGGAAAAACGTGACGTGATTGGAAAAACGTGATTGGAAAAACGTGATTGGAAAAACGTGATTGGAAAAACGTGATTGGAAAAACGTGATTTGGAAAAACGTGATTGGAAAAACGTGATTGGAAAAACGTGATTTGGAAAAACGTGATTTGGAAAAACGTGATTTGGAAAAACGTGATTGGAAAAACGTGATTTGGAAAAACGTGATTGGAAAAACGTGAATGGAAAAACGTGATTTGGAAAAACGTGATTTGGAAAAACGTGATTGGAAAAACGTGATTGGAAAAACGTGATTTGGAAAAACGTGATTTGGAAAAACGTGATTGGAAAAACGTGATTGGAAAAACGTGATTTGGAAAAACGTGATTTGGAAAAACGTGATTTGGAAAAACGTGACGTGATTGGAAAAACGTGATTGGAAAAACGTGATTGGAAAAACATGATTGGAAAAACGTGATTGGAAAAACGTGATTGGAAAAACGTGATTGGAAAAACGTGATTGGAAAAACGTGATTGGAAAAACGTGATTGGAAAAACGTGATTGGAAAAACGTGATTGGAAAAACGTGATTGGAAAAACGTGATTGGAAAAACGTGATTGGAAAAACGTGATTGGAAAAACGTGATTGGAAAAACGTGATTGGAAAAAACGTGATTGGAAAAACGTGATTGGAAAAACGTGATTGGAAAAACGTGATTGGAAAAACGTGATTGGAAAAACGTGATTGGAAAAACGTGATTGGAAAAACGTGATTGAAAAAACGTGATTGGAAAAACGTGATTGAAAAAACGTGATTGGAAAAACGTGATTGGAAAAACGTGATTGGAAAAACGTGATTGGAAAAACGTGATTGGAAAAACGTGATTGGAAAAACGTGATTGGAAAAACGTGATTGGAAAAACGTGATTGGAAAAACGTGATTGGAAAAACGTGATTGGAAAAACGTGATTGGAAAAACGTGATTGGAAAAACGTGATTGGAAAAACGTGATTGGAAAAACGTGATTGGAAAAACGTGATTGGAAAAACGTGATTGGAAAAACGTGATTGGAAAAACGTGATTGGAAAAACGTGATTGGAAAAACGTGATTGGAAAAACGTGATTGGAAAAACGTGATTGGAAAAACGTGATTTTAAAAACGTGATTGGAAAAACGTGATTGGAAAAACCTGATTGGAAAAACCTGATTGGAAAAACCTGATTGGAAAAACCTGATTGGAAAAACCTGATTGGAAAAACCTGATTGGAAAAACCTGATTGGAAAAACCTGATTGGAAAAACCTGATTGGAAAAACCTGATTGGAAAAACCTGATTGGAAAAACCTGATTGGAAAAACCTGATTGGAAAAACCTGATTGGAAAAACCTGATTGGAAAAACCTGATTGTAAAAACCTGATTGGAAAAACCTGATTGGAAAAACCTGATTGGAAAAACGTGATTGGAAAAACGTGATTGGAAAAACGTGATTGGAAAAACGTGATTGGAAAAACGTGATTGGAAAAACGTGATTGGAAAAACGTGATTGGAAAAACCTGATTGGAAAAACCTGATTGGAAAAACCTGATTGGAAAAACCTGATTGAAAAATCCTGATTGGAAAAACCTGATTGGAAAAACCTGATTGGAAAAACCTGATTGGAAAAACCTGATTGGAAAAACCTGATTGGAAAAACCTGATTGGAAAAACCTGATTGGAAAAACCTGATTGGAGAAACCTGATTGGAAAAACCTGATTGGAAAAACCTGATTGGAAAAACCTGATTGGAAAAACCTGATTGGAAAAACCTGATTGGAGAAACCTGATTGGAGACACCTGATTGGAAAAACCTGATTGGAAAAACCTGATTGGAAAAACCTGATTGGAAAAACCTGATTGGAAAAACCTGATTGGAAAAACCTGATTGGAAAAACCTGATTGGAAAAACCTGATTGGAAAAACCTGATTGGAAAAACCTGATTGGAAAAACCTGATTGGAAAAACCTGATTGGAAAAACCTGATTGGAAAAACCTGATTGGAAAAACCTGATTGTAAAAACCTGATTGGAAAAACCTGATTGGAAAAACCTGATTGGAAAAACGTGATTGGAAAAACGTGATTGGAAAAACGTGATTGGAAAAACGTGATTGGAAAAACGTGATTGGAAAAACGTGATTGGAAAAACGTGATTTTAAAAACGTGATTGGAAAAACGTGATTGGAAAAACCTGATTGGAAAAACCTGATTGGAAAAACCTGATTGGAAAAACCTGATTGGAAAAACCTGATTGGAAAAACCTGATTGGAAAAACCTGATTGGAAAAACCTGATTGGAAAAACCTGATTGGAAAAACCTGATTGGAAAAACCTGATTGGAAAAACCTGATTGGAAAAACCTGATTGGAAAAACCTGATTGGAAAAACCTGATTGGAAAAACCTGATTGTAAAAACCTGATTGGAAAAACCTGATTGGAAAAACCTGATTGGAAAAACGTGATTGGAAAAACGTGATTGGAAAAACGTGATTGGAAAAACGTGATTGGAAAAACGTGATTGGAAAAACGTGATTGGAAAAACGTGATTGGAAAAACCTGATTGGAAAAACCTGATTGGAAAAACCTGATTGGAAAAACCTGATTGAAAAATCCTGATTGGAAAAACCTGATTGGAAAAACCTGATTGGAAAAACCTGATTGGAAAAACCTGATTGGAAAAACCTGATTGGAAAAACCTGATTGGAAAAACCTGATTGGAAAAACCTGATTGGAGAAACCTGATTGGAAAAACCTGATTGGAAAAACCTGATTGGAAAAACCTGATTGGAAAAACCTGATTGGAAAAACCTGATTGGAGAAACCTGATTGGAGACACCTGATTGGAAAAACCTGATTGGAAAAACCTGATTGGAAAAACCTGATTGGAAAAACCTGATTGGAAAAACCTGATTGGAAAAACCTGATTGGAAAAACCTGATTGGAAAAACCTGATTGGAAAAACCTGATTGGAAAAACCTGATTGGAAAAACCTGATTGGAAAAACCTGATTGGAAAAACCTGATTGGAAAAACCTGATTGGAAAAACCTGATTGGAAAAACGTGATTGGAAAAACGTGATTTGGAAAAACGTGATTGGAAAAACGTGATTGGAAAAACGTGATTTGGAAAAACGTGATTTGGAGAAACGTGATTTGGAAAAACGTGATTGGAAAAACGTGATTTGGAAAAACGTGGTTGGAAAAACGTGAATGGAAAAACGTGATTTGCAAAAACGTGATTGGAAAAACGTGATTGGAAAAACGTGATTGGAAAAACGTGATTTGGAAAAACGTGATTTGGAAAAACGTGATTGGAAATACGTGATTGGAAAAACGTGATTTGGAAAAACGTGATTTGGAAAAACGTGATTTGGAAAAACGTGACGTGATTGGAAAAACGTGATTGGAAAAACGTGATTGGAAAAACGTGATTGGAAAAACGTGATTGGAAAAACGTGATTGGAAAAACGTGATTGGAAAAACGTGATTGGAAAAACGTGATTGGAAAAACGTGATTGGAAAAACGTGATTCGAAAAACATGATTGGAAAAACGTGATTGGAAAAACGTGATTGGAAAAACGTGATTGGAAAAACGTGATTGGAAAAACGTGATTGGAAAAACGTGATTGGAAAAACGTGATTGGAAAAACGTGATTGGAAAAACGTGATTGGAAAAACGTGATTGGAAAAACGTGATTGGAAAAACGTGATTAGAAAAACGTGATTGGAAAAACGTGATTGGACAAACGTGATTGGAAAAACGTGATTGGAAAAACGTGATTGGAAAAACGTGATTGGAAAAACGTGATTGGAAAAACGTGATTAGAAAAACGTGATTGGAAAAACGTGATTTAAAAAACGTGATTGGAAAAACGTGATTGGAAAAACGTGATTGGAAAAACGTGATTGGAAAAACGTGATTGGAAAAACGTGATTGGAAAAACGTGATTGGAAAAACGTGATTGGAAAAACGTGATTGGAAAAACGTGATTGGAAAAACGTGATTGGAAAAACGTGATTGGAAAAACGTGATTGGAAAAACGTGATTGGAAAAACGTGATTGGAAAAACGTGATTGGAAAAACGTGATAGGAAAAACGTGATTGGAAAAACGTGATTGGAAAAACGTGATTGGAAAAACGTGATTGGAAAAACGTGATTGGAAAACGTGATTGGAAAAACGTGATTGAAAAAACGTGATTGGAAAAACGTGATTGGAAAAACGTGATTGGAAAAACGTGATTGCAAAAACGTGATTGAAAAAACGTGATTGGAAAAACGTGATTGGAAAAAGGTGATTGGAAAAAGGTGATTGGAAAAAGGTGATTGGAAAAAGGTGATTGGAAAAAGGTGATTGGAAAAAGGTGATTGGAAAAACGTGATTGGAAAAACGTGATTGGAAAAACGTGATTGGAAAAAAATGATTGGAAAAACGTGATTGGAAAAACGTGATTGGAAAAACGTGATTGGAAAAACGTGATTGGAAAAACGTGATTGGAAAAACGTGATTGGAAAAACGTGATTGGAAAAACGTGATTGGAAAAACGTGATTGGAAAAACGTGATTGGAAAAACGTGATTGGAAAAACGTGATTGGAAAAACGTGATTGGAAAAACGTGATTGGAAAAACGTGATTGAAAAAACGTGATTGGAAAAACGTGATTGGAAAAACGTGATTGGAAAAACGTGATTGGAAAAACGTGATTGGAAAAACGTGATTGGAAAAACGCGATTGGAAAAACGTGATTGGAAAAACGTTTTTGGAAAAACGTGATTGGAAAAACGTGATTGGAAAAACGTGATAGGAAAAACGTGATTGGAAAAACGTGATTGGAAAAACGTGATTGGAAAAACGTGATTGGAAAAACGTGATTGGAAAAACGTGATTGGAAAAACGTGATTGGAAAAACGTGATTGAAAAAACGTGATTGGAAAAACGTGATTGGAAAAACGTGATTGAAAAAACGTGATTGGAAAAACGTGATTGGAAAAACGTGATTGGAAAAACGTGATTGGAAAAACGTGATTGGAAAAACGTGATTGGAAAAACGTGATTGGAAAAACGTGATTGGAAAAACGTGATTGGAAAAACGTGATTGGAAAAACGTGATTGGAAAAACGTGATTGGAAAAACGTGATTGGAAAAACCTGATTGGAAAAACCTGATTGGAAAAACCTGATTGGAAAAACCTGATTGGAAAAGACTGATTGGAAAAACCTGATTGGAAAAACCTGATTGGAAAAACCTGATTGGAAAAACGTGATTGGAAAAACGTGGTTGGAAAAACGTGATTGGAAAAACGTGATTGGAAAAACGTGATTGGAAAAACGTGATTGGAAAAACGTGATTGGAAAAACGTGATTGGAAAAACGTGATTGGAAAAACGTGATTGGAAAAACGTAATTGGAAAAACCTGATTGGAAAAACCTGATTGGAAAAACCTGATTGGAAAAACCTGATTGGAAAAACCTGATTGGAAAAACTTGATTTAAAAAACCTGATTGGAAAAACCTGATTGGAAAAACCTGATTGGAAAAACCTGATTGGAAAAACCTGATTGGAAAAACCTGATTGGAAAAATCTGATTGGAAAAACCTGATTGGAAAAACCTGATTGGAAAAACCTGATTGGAAAAACCTGATTGGAAAAACCTGATTGGAAAAACCTGATTGGAAAAACCTGATTGGACAAACCTGATTGGAAAAACCTGATTGGAAAAACCTGATTCTAAAAACCTGATTTTAAAAACGTGATTGGAAAAACGTGATTGGAAAAACGTGATTGGAAAAACGTGATTGGAAAAACGTGATTGGAAAAACGTGATTGGAAAAA
Source organism: Odiellus spinosus (assembly GCA_963920705.1). NCBI lineage: Eukaryota > Metazoa > Arthropoda > Arachnida > Opiliones > Phalangiidae > Odiellus > Odiellus spinosus. Next base: position 1,114,912 of record CAWUCO010000183.1, read on the forward strand.
CGTGATTGGAAAAACGTGATTGGAAAAACGTGATTGGAAAAACGTGATTGGAAAAACGTGATTGGAAAAACCTGATTGGAAAAACCTGATTGGAAAAACCTGATTGGAAAAACCTGATTGGAAAAACCTGATTGGAAAAACCTGATTGGAAAAACCTGATTGGAAAAACCTGATTGGAAAAACGTGATTGGAAAAACCTGATTGGAAAAACCTGATTGGAAAAACCTGATTGGAAAAACCTGATTGGAAAAACCTGATTGGAAAAACCTGATTGGAAAAACCTGATTGGAAAAACCTGATTGGAAAAACCTGATTGGAAAAACCTGATTGGAAAAACCTGATTGGAAAAACCTGATTGGAAAAACCTGATTGGAAAAACCTGATTGGAAAAACCTGATTGGAAAAACCTGATTGGAGAAACCTGATTGGAAAAACCTGATTGGAAAAACCTGATTGGAAAAACCTGATTGGAAAAACCTGATTGGAAAAACCTGATTGGAAAAACCTGATTGGAAAAACCTGATTGGAAAAACCTGATTGGAAAAACCTGATTGGAAAAACCTGATTGGAAAAACCTGATTGGAAAAACCTGATTGGAAAAACGTGATTGGAAAAACGTGATTGGAAAAACGTGATTGGAAAAACGTGATTGGAAAAACGTGATTGGAAAAACGTGATTGGAAAAACGTGATTGGAAAAACGTGATTGGAAAAACCTGATTGGAAAAACGTGATTGGAAAAACGTGATTGGAAAAACCTGATTGGAAAAACCTGATTTTAAAAACCTGATTGGAAAAACGTGATTGGAAAAACGTGATTGGAAAAACGTGATTGGAAAAACGTGATTGGAAAAACGTGATTTTAAAAACGTGATTGGAAAAACGTGATTGGAAAAACGTGATTGGAAAAACGTGATTGGAAAAACGTGATTGGAAAAACGTGATTGGAAAAACGTGATTGGAAAAACGTGATTGGAAAAACGTGATTGGAAAAACGTGATTGGAAAAACGTGATTGGAAAAACCTGATTGGAAAAACCTGATTGGAAAAACCTGATTGGAAAAACCTGATTGGAAAAACCTGGTTGGAAAAACCTGGTTGGAAAAACGTGATTGGAAAAACGTGATTGGAAAAACGTGATTGGAAAAACGTGATTGGAAAAACGTGATTGGAAAAACGTGATTGGAAAAACGTGATTGGAAAAACGTGATTGGAAAAACGTGATTGGAAAAACGTGATTTGAAAAACCTGATTGGAAAAACCTGATTGGAAAAACCTGATTGGAAAAACCTGATTGGAAAAACTTGATTTAAAAAACCTGATTGGAAAAACCTGATTGGAAAAACCTGATTGGAAAAACCTGATTGGAAAAACCTGATTGGAAAAACCTGATTGGAAAAACCTGATTGGAAAAACCTGATTGGAAAAACCTGATTGGAAAAACCTGATTGGAAAAACCTGATTGGAAAAACCTGATTGGAAAAACCTGATTGGAAAAACCTGATTGGAAAAACCTGATTGGAAAAACCTGATTGGAAAAACCTGATTGGAAAAACCTGATTGGAAAAACCTGATTGGAAAAACGTGATTGAAAAACGTGATTGGAAAAACGTGATTGGAAAAACGTGATTGGAAAAACGTGATTGGAAAAACGTGATTGGAAAAACGTGATTGGAAAAACGTGATTGGAAAAACGTGATTGGAAAAACGTGATTGGAAAAACGTGATTGGAAAAACGTGATTGGAAAAACGTGATTGGAAAAACGTGATTGGAAAAACGTGATTGGAAAAACGTGATTGGAAAAACTTGATTGGAAAAACCTGATTGGAAAAACCTGATTGGAAAAACCTGATTGGAAAAACCTGATTGGAAAAACCTGATTGGAAAAACCTGGTTGGAAAAACCTGGTTGGAAAAACGTGATTGGAAAAACGTGATTGGAAAAACGTGATTGGAAAAACGTGATTGGAAAAACGTGATTGGAAAAACGTGATTGGAAAAACGTGATTGGAAAAACGTGATTGGAAAAACGTGATTGGAAAAACGTGATTGGAAAAACCTGATTGGAAAAACCTGATTGGAAAAACCTGATTGGAAAAACCTGATTGGAAAAACTTGATTTAAAAAACCTGATTGGAAAAACCTGATTGGAAAAACCTGATTGGAAAAACCTGATTGGAAAAACCTGATTGGAAAAACCTGATTGGAAAAACCTGATTGGAAAAACCTGATTGGAAAAACCTGATTGGAAAAACCTGATTGGAAAAACCTGATTGGAAAAACCTGATTGGAAAAACCTGATTGGAAAAACCTGATTGGAAAAACCTGATTGGAAAAACCTGATTGGAAAAACCTGATTGGAAAAACGTGATTGGAAAAACGTGATTGGAAAAACGTGATTGGAAAAACGTGATTGAAAAAACGTGATTGGAAAAACGTGATTGGAAAAACGTGATTGGAAAAACGTGATTGGAAAAACGTGATTGGAAAAACGTGATTGGAAAAACGTGATTGAAAAAACGTGATTGGAAAAACGTGATTGGAAAAACGTGATTGGAAAAACGTGATTGGAAAAACGTGATTGGAAAAACGTGATTGGAAAAACTTGATTGGAAAAACCTGATTGGAAAAACCTGATTGGAAAAACCTGATTGGAAAAACCTGATTGGAAAAACCTGATTGGAAAAACCTGGTTGGAAAAACCTGGTTGGAAAAACGTGATTGGAAAAACGTGATTGGAAAAACGTGATTGGAAAAACGTGATTGGAAAAACGTGATTGGAAAAACGTGATTGGAAAAACGTGATTGGAAAAACGTGATTGGAAAAACGTGATTGGAAAAACCTGATTGGAAAAACCTGATTGGAAAAACCTGATTGGAAAAACCTGATTGGAAAAACCTGATTGGAAAAACTTGATTTAAAAAACCTGATTGGAAAAACCTGATTGGAAAAACCTGATTGGAAAAACCTGATTGGAAAAACCTGATTGGAAAAACCTGATTGGAAAAACCTGATTGGAAAAACCTGATTGGAAAAACCTGATTGGAAAAACCTGATTGGAAAAACCTGATTGGAAAAACCTGATTGGAAAAACCTGATTGGAAAAACCTGATTGGAAAAACCTGATTGGAAAAACCTGATTAGAAAAACCTGATTGGAAAAACCTGATTGGAAAAACCTGATTGGAAAAACCTGATTCTAAAAACCTGATTGGAAAAACGTGATTGGAAAAACGTGATTGGAAAAACGTGATTGGAAAAACGTGATTGGAAAAACGTGATTGGAAAAACGTGATTGGAAAAACGTGATTGGAAAAACGTGATTGGAAAAACGTGATTGGAAAAACGTGATTGGAAAAACCTGATTGGAAAAAATTGATTGGAAAAACCTGATTGGAAAAACCTGATTGGAAAAACCTGATTGGAAAAACCTGATTGGAAAAACCTGATTGGAAAAACCTGATTGGAAAAACCTGATTGGAAAAACCTGATTGGAAAAACCTGATTGGAAAAACCTGATTGGAAAAACCTGATTGGAAAAACCTGATTGGAAAAACCTGATTGGAAAAACCTGATTGGAAAAACCTGATTGGAAAAACCTGATTGGAAAAACCTGATTGGAAAAACCTGATTGGAAAAACCTGATTGGAAAAACGTGATTGGAAAAACGTGATTGGAAAAACGTGATTGGAAAAACGTGATTGGAAAAACGTGATTGGAAAAACGTGATTGGAAAAACGTGATTGGAAAAACGTGATTGGAAAAACGTGATTGGAAAAACGTGATTGGAAAAACGTGATTGGAAAAACGTGATTGGAAAAACGTGATTTGAAAAACGTGATTGGAAAAACGTGATTGGAAAAACGTGATTGGAAAAACGTGATTGGAAAAACGTGATTGGAAAAACGTGATTGGAAAAACGTGATTGGAAAAACGTGATTGGAAAAACGTGATTGGAAAAACGTGATTGGAAAAACGTGATTGGAAAAACGTGATTGGAAAAACGTGATTGGAAAAACGTGATTGGAAAAAGGTGATTGGAAAAAGGTGATTGGAAAAAGGTGATTGGAAAAAGGTGATTGGAAAAAGGTGATTGGAAAAACGTGATTGGAAAAACGTGATTGGAAAAACGTGATTGGAAAAACGTGATTGGAAAAACGTGATTGGAAAAACGTGATTGGAAAAACGTGATTGGAAAAACGTGATTGGAAAAACGTGATTGGAAAAACGTGATTGGAAAAACGTGATTGAAAAAACGTGATTGGAAAAACGTGATTGGAAAAACGTGATTGGAAAAACGTGATTGGAAAAACGTGATTGGAAAAACGTGATTGGAAAAACGTGATTGGAAAAACGTGATTGAAAAAACGTGATTGGAAAAACGTGATTGGAAAAACGTGATTGGAAAAACGTGAATGGAAAAACGTGATTGGAAAAACGTGATTGGAAAAACGTGATTGGAAAAACGTGATTGGAAAAACGTGATTGGAAAAACGTGATTGGAAAAACGTGATTGGAAAAACGTGATTGGAAAAACGTGATTGGAAAAACGTGATTGGAAAAACGTGATTGGAAAAACGTGATTGGAAAAACCTGATTGGAAAAACCTGATTGGAAAAACCTGATTGGAAAAACCTGATTGGAAAAACCTGATTGGAAAAACTTGATTGGAAAAACCTGATTGGAAAAACCTGATTGGAAAAACCTGATTGGAAAAACCTGATTTGAAAAACCTGATTGGAAAAACGTGATTGGAAAAACGTGATTTGGAAAAACGTGATTGGAAAAACGTGATTGGAAAAACGTGATTTGGAAAAACGTGATTTGGAAAAACGTGATTTGGAAAAACGTGATTGGAAAAACGTGATTTGAAAAAACGTGATTGGAAACACGTGAATGGAAAAACGTGATTTGGAAAAACGTGATTTGGAAAAACGTGATTGGAAAAACGTGATTGGAAAAACGTGATTTGGAAAAACGTGATTTGGAAAAACGTGATTGGAAAAACGTGATTGGAAAAACGTGATTTGGAAAAACGTGATTTGGAAAAACGTGACGTGATTGGAAAAACGTGATTAGAAAAACGTGATTGGAAAAACGTGATTGGAAAAACGTGATTGGAAAAACGTGATTGGAAAAACGTGATTGGAAAAACGTGATTGGAAAAACGTGATTGGAAAAACGTGATTGGAAAAAGGTGATTGGAAAAACGTGATTGGAAAAACGTGAATGGAAAAACGTGATTGGAAAAACCTGATTGGAAAAACCTGATTGGAAAAACCTGATTGGAAAAACCTGATTGGAAAAACCTGATTGGAAAAACCTGATTGGAAAAACCTGATTGGAAAAACCTGATTGGAAAAACCTGATTGGAAAAACCTGATTGGAAAAACCTGATTGGAAAAACCTGATTGGAAAAACCTGATTGGAAAAACGTGATTGGAAAAACGTGATTTGGAAAAACGTGATTGGAAAAACGTGATTGGAAAAACGTGATTTGGAAAAACGTGATTTGGAAAAACGTGATTTGGAAAAACGTGATTGGAAAAACGTGATTTGGAAAAACGTGATTGGAAACACGTGAATGGAAAAACGTGATTTGGAAAAACGTGATTTGGAAAAACGTGATTGGAAAAACGTGATTGGAAAAACGTGATTTGGAAAAACGTGATTTGGAAAAACGTGATTGGAAAAACGTGATTGGAAAAACGTGATTTGGAAAAACGTGATTTGGAAAAACGTGATTTGGAAAAACGTTACGTGATTGGAAAAACGTGATTGGAAAAACGTGATTGGAAAAACGTGATTGGAAAAACGTGATTGGAAAAACGTGATTGGAAAAACGTGATTGGAAAAACGTGATTGGAAAAACGTGATTGGAAAAACGTGATTGGAAAAACGTGATTGGAAAAACGTGATTGGAAAAACGTGATTGGAAAAACGTGATTGGAAAAACGTGATTGGAAAAACGTGATCGGAAAAACGTGATCGGAAAAACGTGATCGGAAAAACGTGATCGGAAAAACGTGATCGGAAAAACGTGATCGGAAAAACGTGATCGGAAAAACGTGATCGGAAAAACGTGATCGGAAAAACGTGATCGGAAAAACGTGATCGGAAAAACGTGATTGGAAAAACGTGATTGGAAAAACGTGATTGGAAAAACGTGATTGGAAAAACGTGATTGGAAAAACGTGATTGGAAAAACGTGATTGGAAAAACGTGATTGGAAAAACGTGATTGGAAAAACGTGATTGGAAAAACGTGATTGGAAAAACGTGATTGGAAAAACGTGATTGTAAAACGTGATTGGAAAAACGTGATTGGAAAAACGTGATTGGAAAAACGTGATTGGAAAAACGTGATTGGAAAAACGTGATTGGAAAAACGTGATTGGAAAAACGTGATTGGAAAAACGTGATTGGAAAAACGTGATTGGAAAAAGGTGATTGGAAAAACGTGATTGGAAAAACGTGACTGGAAAAACGTGATTGGAAAAACGTGATTGGAAAAACGTGATTGGAAAAACGTGATTGGAAAAACCTGATTGGAAAAACCTGATTGGAAAAACGTGATTGGAAAAACCTGATTGGAAAAACCTGATTGGAAAAACCTGATAGGAAAAACCTGATTGGAAAAACCTGATTGGAAAAACGTGATTGGAAAAACGTGATTGGAAAAACGTGATTGGAAAAACGTGATTGGAAAAACGTGATTGGAAAAACGTGATTGGAAAAACGTGATTGGAAAAACGTGATTGGAAAAACGTGATTGGAAAAACCTGATTGGAAAAACCTGATTGGAAAAACCTGATTGGAAAAACCTGATTGGAAAAACCTGATTGGAAAAACCTGATTGGAAAAACCTGATTGGAAAAACCTGATTGGAAAAACCTGATTGGAAAAACCTGATTGGAAAAACCTGATTGGAAAAACCTGATTGGAAAAACCTGATTGGAAAAACCTGATTGGAAAAACCTGATTGGAAAAACCTGATTGGAAAAACCTGATTGGAAAAACCTGATTGGAAAAACCTGATTGGAAAAACCTGATTGGAAAAACCTGATTGGAAAAACCTGATTGGAAAAACCTGATTGGAAAAACCTGATTGGAAAAACGTGATTGGAAAAACGTGATTTGGAAAAACGTGATTGGAAAAACGTGATTGGAAAAACGTGATTTGGAAAAACGTGATTGGAAAAACGTGATTGGAAAAACGTGATTGGAAAAACGTGATTGGAAAAACGTGATTGGAAAAACGTGATTGGAAAAACGTGATTTGGAAAAACGTGATTTGGAAAAACGTGATTTGGAAAAACGTGATTGGAAAAACGAGATTTGGAAAAACGTGATTTGGAAAAACCTGATTGGAAAAACCTGATTGGAAAAACCTGATTGGAAAAACCTGATTGGAAAAACCTGATTGGAAAAACTTGATTGGAAAAACCTGATTGGAAAAACCTGATTGTAAAAACCTGATTGTAAAAACCTGATTGGAAAAACCTGATTGGAAAAACCTGATTGGAAAAACCTGATTGTAAAAACCTGATTGGAAAAACCTGATTGGAAAAACCTGATTGGAAAAACCTGATTGGAAAAACCTGATTGGAAAAACCTGATTGGAAAAACCTGATTGGAAAAACCTGATTGGAAAAACGTGATTGGAAAAACGTGATTTGGAAAAACGTGATTGGAAAAATGTGATTGGAAAAACGTGATTTGGAAAAACGTGATTTGGAAAAACGTGATTTGGAAAAACGTGATTGGAAAAACGTGATTTGGAAAAACGTGATTGGAAACACGTGAATGGAAAAACGTGATTTGGAAAAACGTGATTTGGAAAAACGTGATTGGAAAAACGTGATTGGAAAAACGTGATTGGAAAAACGTGATTTGGAAAAACGTGAGTTGGAAAAACGTGATTGGAAAAACGTGATTTGGAAAAACGTGATTTGGAAAAACGTGACGTGATTGGAAAAACGTGATTGGAAAAACGTGATTGGAAAAACGTGATTGGAAAAACGTGATTGGAAAAACGTGATCGGAAAAACGTGATCGGAAAAACGTGATCGGAAAAACGTGATCGGAAAAACGTGATCGGAAAAACGTGATCGGAAAAACGTGATCGGAAAAACGTGATCGGAAAAACGTGATTGGAAAAACGTGATTGGAAAAACGTGATTGGAAAAACGTGATTGGAAAAACGTGATTGGAAAAACGTGATTGGAAAAACGTGATTGGAAAAACGTGATTGGAAAAACGTGATTGGAAAAACGTGATTGGAAAAACGTGATTGGAAAAACGTGATTGGAAAAACGTGATTGGAAAAACGTGATTGGAAAAACGTGATTGGAAAAACGTGATTGGAAAAACGTGATTGGAAAAACGTGATTGGAAAAACGTGATTGGAAAAACGTGATTGGAAAAACGTGATTGGAAAAACGTGATTGGAAAAACCTGATTGGAAAAACCTGATTGGAAAAACGTGATTGGAAAAACCAGATAGGAAAAACCTGATTGGAAAAACCTGATTGGAAAAACCTGATTGGAAAAACCTGATTGGAAAAACCTGTTTGGAAAAACCTGATTGGAAAAACCTGATTGGAAAAACCTGATTGGAAAAACCTGATTGGAAAAACGTGATTGGAAAAACGTGATTGGAAAAACGTGATTGGAAAAACGTGATTGGAAAAACGTGATTGGAAAAACGTGATTGGAAAAACGTGATTGGAAAAACGTGATTGGAAAAACGTGATTGGAAAAACCTGATTGGAAAAACCTGATTGGAAAAAACCTGATTGGAAAAACCTGATTGGAAAAACCTGATTGGAAAAACCTGATTGGAAAAACCTGATTGGAAAAACCTGATTGGAAAAACCTGATTGGAAAAACCTGATTGGAAAAACCTGATTGGAAAAACCTGATTGGAGAAACCTGATTGGAAAAACCTGATTGGAAAAACCTGATTGGAAAAACCTGATTGGAAAAACCTGATTGGAAAAACCTGATTGGAAAAACCTGATTGGAAAAACCTGATTGGAAAAACCTGATTGGAAAAACCTGATTGGAAAAACCTGATTGGAAAAAGGTGATTGGAAAAAGGTGATTGGAAAAAGGTGATTGGAAAAACGTGATTGGAAAAACGTGATTGGAAAAACGTGATTGGAAAAACGTGATTGGAAAAACGTGATTGGAAAAACGTGATTGGAAAAACGTGATTGGAAAAACGTGATTGAAAAACGTGATTGGAAAAACGTGATTGGAAAAACGTGATTGGAAAAACGTGATTGGAAAAACGTGATTGGAAAAACGTGATTGGAAAAACGTGATTGGAAAAACGTGATTGGAAAAACGTGATTGGAAAAACGTGATTGGAAAAACGTGATTGGAAAAACGTGATTGGAAAAACGTGATTGGAAAAACGTGATTGGAAAAACGTGATTGGAAAAACGTGATTGGAAAAACGTGATTGGAAAAACGTGATTGGAAAAACGTGATTGGAAAAACGTGATTGGAAAAACGTGATTGGAAAAACGTGATTGGAAAAACGTGATTGGAAAAACGTGATTGGAAAAACGTGATTGGAAAAACGTGATTGGAAAAACGTGATTGGAAAAACGTGATATAAAAAACGTGATTGGAAAAACGTGATTGGAAAAACGTGATTGGAAAAACGTGATTGAAAAAACCTGATTGGAAAAACCTGATTGGAAAAACCTGATTGGAAAAACCTGATTGGAAAAACCTGATTGGAAAAACCTGATTGGAAAAACCTGATTGGAAAAACCTGATTGGAAAAACCTGATTGGAAAAACCTGATTGGAAAAACCTGATTGGAAAAACCTGATTGGAAAAACCTGATTGGAAAAACCTGATTGGAAAAACCTGATTGGAAAAACCTGATTGGAAAAACCTGATTGGAAAAACCTGATTGGAAAAACCTGATTGGAAAAACCTGATTGGAAAAACCTGATTGGAAAAACCTGATTGGAAAAACCTGATTGGAAAAACCTGATTGGAAAAACCTGATTGGAAAAACCTGATTGGAAAAACCTGATTTGGAAAAACCTGATTGGAAAAACGTGATTGGAAAAACGTGATTGGAAAAACGTGATTGAAAAACGTGATTGGAAAAACGTGATTGGAAAAACGTGATTGGAAAAACGTGATTGGAAAAACGTGATTGGAAAAAGGTGATTGGAAAAAGGTGATTGGAAAAACCTGATTGGAAAAACCTGATTGGAAAAACCTGGTTGGAAAAACGTGATTGGAAAAACGTGATTGGAAAAACGTGATTGGAAAAACGTGTTTGGAAAAACGTGATTGGAAAAACGTGATTGGAAAAACGTGATTGGAAAAACGTGATTGGAAAAACGTGATTGGAAAAACGTGATTGGAAAAACGTGATTGGAAAAACGTGATTGGAAAAACGTGATTGGAAAAACGTGATTGAAAAAACGTGATTGGAAAAACGTGATTGGAAAAACGTGATTGGAAAAACGTGATTGGAAAAACGTGATTGAAAAAACGTGATTGGAAAAACGTGATTGGAAAAACGTGATTGGAAAAACGTGATTGGAAAAACGTGATTGGAAAAACGTGATTGGAAAAACGTGATTGGAAAAACGTGATTGGAAAAACGTGATTGGAAAAACGTGATTGGAAAAACGTGATTGGAAAAACGTGATTGGAAAAACGTGATTGGAAAAACGTGATTGGAAAAACGTGATTGAAAAAACGTGATTGGAAAAACGTGATTGGAAAAACGTGATTGGAAAAACGTGATTGGAAAAACGTGATTGGAAAAACGTGATTGGAAAAACGTGATTGGAAAAACGTGATTGGAAAAACGTGATTGGAAAAACGTGATTGGAAAAACGTGATTGGAAAAACGTGATTGGAAAAACCTGATTGGAAAAACCTGATTGGAAAAACCTGATTGGAAAAACCTGATTGGAAAAACCTGATTGGAAAAACGTGATTGGAAAAACGTGATTGGAAAAACGTGATTGGAAAAACGTGATTGGAAAAACGTGATTGGAAAAACGTGATTGGAAAAACGTGATTGGGAAAACGTGATTGGAAAAACGTGATTGGAAAAACGTGATTGGAAAAACGTGATTGGAAAAACGTGATTGGAAAAACGTGATTGGAAAAACGTGATTGGAAAAACGTGATTGGAAAAACGTGAGTGGAAAAACGTGATTGGAAAAACCTGATTGGAAAAACCTGATTGGAAAAACCTGATTGGAAAAACCTGATTGGAAAAACCTGATTGGAAAAACCTGATTGGAAAAACCTGATTGGAAAAACCTGATTGGAAAAACGTGAGTGGAAAAACGTGAGTGGAAAAACGTGAGTGGAAAAACGTGATTGGAAAAACGTGATTGGAAAAACGTGATTGGAAAAACGTGATTGGAAAAACGTGATTGGAAAAACGTGATTGGAAAAACGTGATTGGAAAAACCTGATTGGAAAAACCTGATTGGAAAAACCTGATTGGAAAAACCTGATTGGAAAAACCTGATTGGAAAAACCTGATTGGAAAAACCTGATTGGAAAAACCTGATTGGAAAAACCTGATTGGAAAAACCTGATTGGAAAAACCTGATTGGGAAAACCTGATTGGAAAAACGTGATTGGAAAAACGTGATTTGGAAAAACGTGATTTGGAAAAACGTGATTGGAAAAACGTGATTTAGAAAAACGTGATTTGGAAAAACGTGATTTGGAAAAACGTGATTTGGAAAAACGTGATTGGAAAAACGTGATTTGGAAAAACGTGATTGGAAAAACGTGAATGGAAAAACGTGATTTGGAAAAACGTGATTTGGAAAAACGTGATTGGAAAAACGTGATTGGAAAAACGTGATTTGGAAAAACGTGATTTGGAAAAACGTGATTGGAAAAACGTGATTGGAAAAACGAGATTTGGAAAAACGTGATTTGGAAAAACGTGATTTGGAAAAACGTGATTGGAAAAACGTGATTGGAAAAACGTGATTGGAAAAACGTGATTGGAAAAACGTGATTGGAAAAACGTGATTGGAAAAACGTGATTGGAAAAACGTGATTGGAAAAACGTGATTGGAAAAACGTGATTGGAAAAACGTGATTGGAAAAACGTGATTGGAAAAACGTGATTGGAAAAACGTGATTGGAAAAACGTGATTGGAAAAACGTGATTGGAAAAACGTGATTGGAAAAACGTGATTGGAAAAACGTGATTGGAAAAACGTGATTGGAAAAACGTGATTGGAAAAACGTGATTGGAAAAACGTGATTGAAAAAACGTGATTGGAAAAACGTGATTGGAAAAACCTGATTGGAAAAACCTGATTGGAAAAACCTGATTGGAAAAACCTGATTGGAAAAACCTGATTGGAAAAACCTGATTGGAAAAACCTGATTGGAAAAACCTGATTGGAAAAACCTGATTGGAAAAACCTGATTGGAAAAACCTGATTGGAAAAACCTGATTGGAAAAACCTGATTGGAAAAACCTGATTGGAAAAACCTGATTGGAAAAACCTGATTGGAAAAACCTGATTGGAAAAAACCTGATTGGAAAAACCTGATTGGAAAAACCTGATTTGGAAAAACCTGATTGGAAAAACGTGATTGGAAAAACGTGATTGGAAAAACGTGATTGAAAAACGTGATTGGAAAAACGTGATTGGAAAAACGTGATTGGAAAAACGTGATTGGAAAAACGTGATTGGAAAAAGGTGATTGGAAAAAGGTGATTGGAAAAACCTGATTGGAAAAACCTGATTGGAAAAACCTGGTTGGAAAAACGTGATTGGAAAAACGTGATTGGAAAAACGTGATTGGAAAAACGTGTTTGGAAAAACGTGATTGGAAAAACGTGATTGGAAAAACGTGATTGGAAAAACGTGATTGGAAAAACGTGATTGGAAAAACGTGATTGGAAAAACGTGATTGGAAAAACGTGATTGGAAAAACGTGATTGGAAAAACGTGATTGAAAAAACGTGATTGGAAAAACGTGATTGGAAAAACGTGATTGGAAAAACGTGATTGGAAAAACGTGATTGGAAAAACGTGATTGGAAAAACGTGATTGGAAAAACGTGATTGGAAAAACGTGATTGGAAAAACGTGATTGGAAAAACGTGATTGGAAAAACGTGATTGGAAAAACGTGATTGGAAAAACGTGATTGGAAAAACCTGATTGGAAAAACCTGATTGGAAAAACCTGATTGGAAAAACCTGATTGGAAAAACGTGATTGGAAAAACGTGATCGGAAAAACGTGATTGGAAAAACGTGATTGGAAAAACCTGATTGGAAAAACGTGATTGGAAAAACGTGATTGGGAAAACGTGATTGGAAAAACGTGATTGGAAAAACGTGATTGGAAAAACGTGATTGGAAAAACGTGATTGGAAAAACGTGATTGGAAAAACGTGATTGGAAAAACGTGATTGGAAAAACGTGATTGGAAAAACGTGAGTGGAAAAACGTGATTGGAAAAACCTGATTGTAAAAACCTGATTGGGAAAACCTGATTGGAAAAACGTGATTGGAAAAACGTGATTTGGAAAAACGTGATTTGGAAAAACGTGATTGGAAAAACGTGATTTGGAAAAACGTGATTTGGAAAAACGTGATTTGGAAAAACGTGATTTGGAAAAACGTGATTGGAAAAACGTGATTTGGAAAAACGTGATTGGAAAAACGTGAATGGAAAAACGTGATTTGGAAAAACGTGATTTGGAAAAACGTGATTGGAAAAACGTGATTGGAAAAACGTGATTTTGAAAAACGTGATTTGGAAAAACGTGATTGGAAAAACGTGATTGGAAAAACGAGATTTGGAAAAACGTGATTTGGAAAAACGTGATTTGGAAAAACGTGATTGGAAAAACGTGATTGGAAAAACGTGATTGGAAAAACGTGATTGGAAAAACGTGATTGGAAAAACGTGATTGGAAAAACGTGATTGGAAAAACGTGATTGGAAAAACGTGATTGGAAAAACGTGATTGGAAAAACGTGATTGGAAAAACGTGATTGGAAAAACGTGATTGGAAAAACGTGATTGGAAAAACGTGATTGGAAAAACGTGATTGGAAAAACGTGATTGGAAAAACGTGATTGGAAAAACGTGATTGGAAAAACGTGATTGGAAAAACGTGATTGGAAAAACGTGATTGGAAAAACGTGATTGAAAAAACGTGATTGGAAAAACGTGATTGGAAAAACCTGATTGGAAAAACCTGATTGGAAAAACCTGATTGGAAAAACCTGATTGGAAAAACCTGATTGGAAAAACCTGATTGGAAAAACCTGATTGGAAAAACCTGATTGGAAAAACCTGATTGGAAAAACCTGATTGGAAAAACCTGATTGGAAAAACCTGATTGGAAAAACCTGATTGGAAAAACCTGATTGGAAAAACCTGATTGGAAAAACCTGATTGGAAAAACCTGATTGGAAAAACCTGATTGGAAAAACCTGATTGGAAAAACCTGATTGGAAAAACCTGATTGGAAAAACCTGATTTGGAAAAACCTGATTGGAAAAACGTGATTGGAAAAACGTGATTGGAAAAACGTGATTGAAAAACGTGATTGGAAAAACGTGATTGGAAAAACGTGATTGGAAAAACGTGATTGGAAAAACGTGATTGGAAAAAGGTGATTGGAAAAAGGTGATTGGAAAAACCTGATTGGAAAAACCTGATTGGAAAAACCTGGTTGGAAAAACGTGATTGGAAAAACGTGATTGGAAAAACGTGATTGGAAAAACGTGTTTGGAAAAACGTGATTGGAAAAACGTGATTGGAAAAACGTGATTGGAAAAACGTGATTGGAAAAACGTGATTGGAAAAACGTGATTGGAAAAACGTGATTGGAAAAACGTGATTGGAAAAACGTGATTGGAAAAACGTGATTGAAAAAACGTGATTGGAAAAACGTGATTGGAAAAACGTGATTGGAAAAACGTGATTGGAAAAACGTGATTGGAAAAACGTGATTGGAAAAACGTGATTGGAAAAACGTGATTGGAAAAACGTGATTGGAAAAACGTGATTGGAAAAACGTGATTGGAAAAACGTGATTGGAAAAACCTGATTGGAAAAACCTGATTGGAAAAACCTGATTGGAAAAACCTGATTGGAAAAACCTGATTGGAAAAACCTGATTGGAAAAACGTGATTGGAAAAACGTGATCGGAAAAACGTGATCGGAAAAACGTGATTGGAAAAACGTGATTGGAAAAACGTGATTGGAAAAACGTGATTGGGAAAACGTGATTGGAAAAACGTGATTGGAAAAACGTGATTGGAAAAACGTGATTGGAAAAACGTGATTGGAAAAACGTGATTGGAAAAACGTGATTGGAAAAACGTGATTGGAAAAACGTGATTGGAAAAACGTGAGTGGAAAAACGTGATTGGAAAAACCTGATTGTAAAAACCTGATTGGAAAAACCTGATTGGAAAAACCTGATTGGAAAAACCTGATTGGAAAAACCTGATTGGAAAAACCTGATTGGAAAAACCTGATTGGAAAAACGTGAGTGGAAAAACGTGAGTGGAAAAACGTGAGTGGAAAAACGTGATTGGAAAAACGTGATTGGAAAAACGTGATTGGAAAAACGTGATTGGAAAAACGTGATTGGAAAAACGTGATTGGAAAAACGTGATTGGAAAAACGTGATTGGAAAAACGTGATTGGAAAAACGTGATTGGAAAAACGTGATTGGAAAAACGTGATTGGAAAAACGTTATTGGAAAAACGTTATTGGAAAAACGTGATTGGAAAAACGTGATTGGAAAAACGTGATTGGAAAAACGTGATTGGAATCACGTGATTGGAAAAACCTGATTGGAAAAACCTGATTGGAAAAACCTGATTGGAAAAACCTGATTGGAAAAACCTGATTGGAAAAACCTGATTGGAAAAACCTGATTGGAAAAACCTGATTGGAAAAACCTGATTGGAAAAACCTGATTGGAAAAACCTGATTGGAAAAACCTGATTGGAAAAACCTGATTGGAAAAACCTGATTGGGAAAACCTGATTGGAAAAACGTGATTGGAAAAACGTGATTTGGAAAAACGTGATTTGGAAAAACGTGATTGGAAAAACGTGATTTGGAAAAACGTGATTTGGAAAAACGTGATTTGGAAAAACGTGATTTGGAAAAACGTGATTGGAAAAACGTGATTTGGAAAAACGTGATTGGAAAAACGTGAATGGAAAAACGTGATTTGGAAAAACGTGATTTGGAAAAACGTGATTGGAAAAACGTGATTGGAAAAACGTGATTTGGAAAAACGTGATTTGGAAAAACGTGATTGGAAAAACGTGATTGGAAAAACGTGATTTGGAAAAACGTGATTTGGAAAAACGTGATTTGGAAAAACGTGACGTGATTGGAAAAACGTGATTGGAAAAACGTGATTGGAAAAACGTGATTGGAAAAACGTGATTGGAAAAACGTGATTGGAAAAACGTGATTGGAAAAACGTGATTGGAAAAACGTGATTGGAAAAACGTGATTGGAAAAACGTGATTGGAAAAACGTGATTGGAAAAACGTGATTGGAAAAACGTGATTGGAAAAACGTGATTGGAAAAACGTGATTGGAAAAACGTGATTGGAAAAACGTGATTGGAAAAACGTGATTGGAAAAACGTGATTGGAAAAACGTGATTGGAAAAACGTGATTGGAAAAACGTGATTGAAAAAACGTGATTGGAAAAACGTGATTGGAAAAACGTGATTAGAAAAAAGTGATTGGAAAAACGTGATTGGAAAAACGTGATTGGAAAAACGTGATTGGAAAAACGTGATTGGAAAAACGTGATTGGAAAAACGTGATTGGAAAAACGTGATTGGAAAAACCTGATTGGAAAAACCTGATTGGAAAAACTTGATTGGAAAAACCTGATTGGAAAAACCTGATTGGAAAAACCTGATTGGAAAAACCTGATTGGAAAAACCTGATTGGAAAAACCTGATTGGAAAAACCTGATTGGAAAAACCTGATTGGAAAAACCTGATTGGAAAAACCTGATTGGAAAAACCTGATTGGAAAAACCTGATTGGAAAAACCTGTTTGGAAAAACCTGATTGGAAAAACGTGATTGGAAAAACGTGATTGGAAAAACGTGATTGGAAAAACGTGATTGGAAAAACGTGATTGGAAAAACGTGATTGGAAAAACGTGATTGGAAAAACGTGATTGGAAAAACGTGATTGGAAAAACGTGATTGGAAAAACGTGATTGGAAAAACGTGATTGGAAAAACGTGATTGGAAAAACGTGAGTGGAAAAACGTGATTGGAGAAACCTGATTGGAAAAACGTGACTGGAAAAACCTGATTGGAAAAACCTGATTGGAAAAACCTGATTGGAAAAACCTGATTGGAAAAACCTGATTGGAAAAAGGTGATTGGAAAAAGGTGATTGGAAAAAGGTGATTGGAAAAAGGTGATTGGAAAAACGTGATTGGAAAAACGTGATTGGAAAAACGTGATTGGAAAAACGTGATTGGAAAACGTGATTGGAAAAACGTGATTGGAAAAACGTGATTGGATAAACGTGATTGGAAAAACGTGATTGGAAAAACGTGATTGGAAAAACGTGATTGGAAAAACGTGATTGGAAAAACGTGATTGGAAAAACGTGATTGGAAAAACGTGATTGGAAAAACGTGATTGGAAAAACGTGATTGAAAAAACGTGATTGGAAAAACGTGATTGGAAAAACGTGATTGGAAAAACGTGATTGGAAAAACGTGATTGGAAAAACGTGATTGGAAAAACGTGATTGGAAAAACGTGATTGGAAAAACGTGATTGGAAAAACGTGATTGGAAAAACGTGATTGGAAAAACGTGATTGGAAAAACGTGATTGGAAAAACGTGATTGGAAAAACGTGATTGGAAAAACGTGATTGGAAAAACGTGATTGGAAAAACGTGATTGGAAAAACGTGATTGGAAAAACGTGATTGGAAAAACGTGATTGAAAAAACGTGATTGGAAAAATCTGATTGGAAAAACCTGATTGGAAAAACCTGATTGGAAAAACCTGATTGGAAAAACCTGATTGGAAAAACCTGATTGGAAAAACCTGATTGGAAAAACCTGATTGGAAAAACCTGATTGGAAAAACCTGATTGGAAAAACCTGATTGGAAAAACCTGATTGGAAAAACCTGATTGGAAAAACCTGATTGGAAAAACCTGATTGGAAAAACCTGATTGGAAAAACCTGATTGGAAAAACCTGATTGGAAAAACCTGATTGGAAAAACCTGATTGGAAAAACCTGATTGGAAAAACCTGATTGGAAAAACCTGATTGGAAAAACCTGATTGGAAAAACCTGATTTGGAAAAACCTGATTTGGAAAAACGTGATTGGAAAAACGTGATTGGAAAAACGTGATTGGAAAAACGTGATTGAAAAACGTGATTGGAAAAACGTGATTGGAAAAACGTGATTGGAAAAACGTGATTGGAAAAACGTGATTGGAAAAAGGTGATTGGAAAAAGGTGATTGGAAAAACCTGATTGGAAAAACCTGATTGGAAAAACCTGGTTGGAAAAACGTGATTGGAAAAACGTGATTGGAAAAACGTGATTGGAAAAACGTGTTTGGAAAAACGTGATTGGAAAAACGTGATTGGAAAAACGTGATTGGAAAAACGTGATTGGAAAAACGTGATTGGAAAAACGTGATTGGAAAAACGTGATTGGAAAAACGTGATTGGAAAAACGTGATTGGAAAAACGTGATTGAAAAAACGTGATTGGAAAAACGTGATTGGAAAAACGTGATTGGAAAAACGTGATTGGAAAAACGTGATTGAAAAAACGTGATTGGAAAAACGTGATTGGAAAAACGTGATTGGAAAAACGTGATTGGAAAAACGTGATTGGAAAAACGTGATTGGAAAAACGTGATTGGAAAAACGTGATTGGAAAAACGTGATTGGAAAAACGTGATTGGAAAAACGTGATTGGAAAAACGTGATTGGAAAAACGTGATTGGAAAAACGTGATTGGAAAAACGTGATTGGAAAAACGTGATTGAAAAAACGTGATTGGAAAAACGTGATTGGAAAAACGTGATTGGAAAAACGTGATTGGAAAAACGTGATTGGAAAAACGTGATTGGAAAAACGTGATTGGAAAAACGTGATTGGAAAAACGTGATTGGAAAAACGTGATTGGAAAAACGTGATTGGAAAAACGTGATTGGAAAAACCTGATTGGAAAAACCTAATTGGAAAAACCTGATTGGAAAAACCTGATTGGAAAAACCTGATTGGAAAAACGTGATTGGAAAAACGTGATTGGAAAAACGTGATTGGAAAAACGTGATTGGAAAAACGTGATTGGAAAAACGTGATTGGAAAAACGTGATTGGGAAAACGTGATTGGAAAAACGTGATTGGAAAAACGTGATTGGAAAAACGTGATTGGAAAAACGTGATTGGAAAAACGTGATTGGAAAAACGTGAGTGGAAAAACGTGATTGGAAAAACCTGATTGGAAAAACCTGATTGGAAAAACCTGATTGGAAAAACCTGATTGGAAAAACCTGATTGGAAAAACCTGATTGGAAAAACCTGATTGGAAAAACCTGATTGGAAAAACGTGAGTGGAAAAACGTGAGTGGAAAAACGTGAGTGGAAAAACGTGATTGGAAAAACGTGATTGGAAAAACGTGATTGGAAAAACGTGATTGGAAAAACGTGATTGGAAAAACGTGATTGGAAAAACGTGATTGGAAAAACGTGATTGGAAAAACCTGATTGGAAAAACCTGATTGGAAAAACCTGATTGGAAAAACCTGATTGGAAAAACCTGATTGGAAAAACCTGATTGGAAAAACCTGATTGGAAAAACCTGATTGGAAAAACCTGATTGGAAAAACCTGATTGGAAAAACCTGATTGGGAAAACCTGATTGGAAAAACGTGATTGGAAAAACGTGATTTGGAAAAACGTGATTTGGAAAAACGTGATTGGAAAAACGTGATTTGGAAAAACGTGATTTGGAAAAACGTGATTTGGAAAAACGTGATTTGGAAAAACGTGATTGGAAAAACGTGATTTGGAAAAACGTGATTGGAAAAACGTGAATGGAAAAACGTGATTTGGAAAAACGTGATTTGGAAAAACGTGATTGGAAAAACGTGATTGGAAAAACGTGATTTGGAAAAACGTGATTTGGAAAAACGTGATTGGAAAAACGTGATTGGAAAAACGAGATTTGGAAAAACGTGATTTGGAAAAACGTGATTTGGAAAAACGTGATTGGAAAAACGTGATTGGAAAAACGTGATTGGAAAAACGTGATTGGAAAAACGTGATTGGAAAAACGTGATTGGAAAAACGTGATTGGAAAAACGTGATTGGAAAAACGTGATTGGAAAAACGTGATTGGAAAAACGTGATTGGAAAAACGTGATTGGAAAAACGTGATTGGAAAAACGTGATTGGAAAAACGTGATTGGAAAAACGTGATTGGAAAAACGTGATTGGAAAAACGTGATTGGAAAAACGTGATTGGAAAAACGTGATTGGAAAAACGTGATTGGAAAAACGTGATTGGAAAAACGTGATTGGAAAAACGTGATTGGAAAAACGTGATTGAAAAAACGTGATTGGAAAAACGTGATTGGAAAAACCTGATTGGAAAAACCTGATTGGAAAAACCTGATTGGAAAAACCTGATTGGAAAAACCTGATTGGAAAAACCTGATTGGAAAAACCTGATTGGAAAAACCTGATTGGAAAAACCTGATTGGAAAAACCTGATTGGAAAAACCTGATTGGAAAAACCTGATTGGAAAAACCTGATTGGAAAAACCTGATTGGAAAAACCTGATTGGAAAAACCTGATTGGAAAAACCTGATTGGAAAAACCTGATTGGAAAAACCTGATTGGAAAAACCTGATTGGAAAAACCTGATTGGAAAAACCTGATTGGAAAAACCTGATTTGGAAAAACCTGATTGGAAAAACGTGATTGGAAAAACGTGATTGGAAAAACGTGATTGAAAAACGTGATTGGAAAAACGTGATTGGAAAAACGTGATTGGAAAAACGTGATTGGAAAAACGTGATTGGAAAAAGGTGATTGGAAAAAGGTGATTGGAAAAACCTGATTGGAAAAACCTGATTGGAAAATCCTGGTTGGAAAAACGTGATTGGAAAAACGTGATTGGAAAAACGTGATTGGAAAAACGTGTTTGGAAAAACGTGATTGGAAAAACGTGATTGGAAAAACGTGATTGGAAAAACGTGATTGGAAAAACGTGATTGGAAAAACGTGATTGGAAAAACGTGATTGGAAAAACGTGATTGGAAAAACGTGATTGGAAAAACGTGATTGAAAAAACGTGATTGGAAAAACGTGATTGGAAAAACGTGATTGGAAAAACGTGATTGGAAAAACGTGATTGGAAAATCGTGATTGGAAAAACGTGATTGGAAAAACGTGATTGGAAAAACGTGATTGGAAAAACGTGATTGGAAAAACGTGATTGGAAAAACCTGATTGGAAAAACCTGATTGGAAAAACCTGATTGGAAAAACCTGATTGGAAAAACCTGATTGGAAAAACGTGATTGGAAAAACGTGATCGGAAAAACGTGATTGGAAAAACGTGATTGGAAAAACGTGATTGGAAAAACGTGATTGGAAAAACGTGATTGGGAAAACGTGATTGGAAAAACGTGATTGGAAAAACGTGATTGGAAAAACGTGATTGGAAAAACGTGATTGGAAAAACGTGATTGGAAAAACGTGATTGGAAAAACGTGATTGGAAAAACGTGATTGGAAAAACGTGAGTGGAAAAACGTGATTGGAAAAACCTGATTGTAAAAACCTGATTGGAAAAACCTGATTGGAAAAACCTGATTGGAAAAACCTGATTGGAAAAACCTGATTGGAAAAACCTGATTGGAAAAACCTGATTGGATAAACGTGAGTGGAAAAACGTGAGTGGAAAAACGTGAGTGGAAAAACGTGATTGGAAAAACGTGATTGGAAAAACGTGATTGGAAAAACGTGATTGGAAAAACGTGATTGGAAAAACGTGATTGGAAAAACGTGATTGGAAAAACGTGATTGGAAAAACGTGATTGGAAAAACGTGATTGGAAAAACGTGATTGGAAAAACGTGATTGGAAAAACGTTATTGGAAAAACGTTATTGGAAAAACGTGATTGGAAAAACGTGATTGGAAAAACGTGATTGGAAAAACGTGATTGGAATCACGTGATTGGAAAAACCTGATTGGAAAAACCTGATTGGAAAAACCTGATTGGAAAAACCTGATTGGAAAAACCTGATTGGAAAAACCTGATTGGAAAAACCTGATTGGAAAAACCTGATTGGAAAAACCTGATTGGAAAAACCTGATTGGAAAAACCTGATTGGAAAAACCTGATTGGAAAAACCTGATTGGAAAAACCTGATTGGGAAAACCTGATTGGAAAAACGTGATTGGAAAAACGTGATTTGGAAAAACGTGATTTGGAAAAACGTGATTGGAAAAACGTGATTTGGAAAAACGTGATTTGGAAAAACGTGATTTGGAAAAACGTGATTTGGAAAAACGTGATTGGAAAAACGTGATTTGGAAAAACGTGATTGGAAAAACGTGAATGGAAAAACGTGATTTGGAAAAACGTGATTTGGAAAAACGTGATTGGAAAAACGTGATTGGAAAAACGTGATTTGGAAAAACGTGATTTGGAAAAACGTGATTGGAAAAACGTGATTGGAAAAACGTGATTTGGAAAAACGTGATTTGGAAAAACGTGATTTGGAAAAACGTGACGTGATTGGAAAAACGTGATTGGAAAAACGTGATTGGAAAAACGTGATTGGAAAAACGTGATTGGAAAAACGTGATTGGAAAAACGTGATTGGAAAAACGTGATTGGAAAAACGTGATTGGAAAAACGTGATTGGAAAAACGTGATTGGAAAAACGTGATTGGAAAAACGTGATTGGAAAAACGTGATTGGAAAAACGTGATTGGAAAAACGTGATTGGAAAAACGTGATTGGAAAAACGTGATTGGAAAAACGTGATTGGAAAAACGTGATTGGAAAAACGTGATTGGAAAAACGTGATTGGAAAAACGTGATTGGAAAAACGTGATTGGAAAAACGTGATTGGAAAAACGTGATTGGAAAAACCTGATTGGAAAAACCTGATTGGAAAAACCTGATTGGAAAAACCTGATTGGAAAAACCTGATTGGAAAAACCTGATTGGAAAAACCTGATTGGAAAAACCTGATTGGAAAAACCTGATTGGAAAAACGTGATTGGAAAAACGTGATTGGAAAAACGTGATTGGAAAAACGTGATTGGAAAAACGTGATTGGAAAAACGTGATTGGAAAAACGTGATTGGAAAAACGTGATTGGAAAAACGTGATTGGAAAAACGTGATTGGAAAAACCTGATTGTAAAAACCTGATTGGAAAAACCTGATTGGAAAAACCTGATTGGAAAAACCTGATTGGAAAAACCTGATTGGAAAAACCTGATTGGAAAAACCTGATTGGAAAAACCTGATTGGAAAAACCTGATTGGAAAAACATGATTGGAAAAACCTGATTGGAAAAACCTGATTGGAGAAACCTGATTGGAAAAACCTGATTGGAAAAACCTGATTGGAAAAACCTGATTGGAAAAACCTGATTGGAAAAACCTGATTGGAAAAACGTGATTGGAAAAACGTGATTTGGAAAAACGTGATTTGGAAAAACGTGATTTGGAAAAACGTGACGTGATTGGAAAAACGTGATTGGAAAAACGTGATTGGAAAAACGTGATTGGAAAAACGTGATTGGAAAAACGTGATTAGAAAAACGTGATTGGAAAAACGTGATTGGAAAAACGTGAGTGGAAAAACGTGATTGGAAAAACCTGATTGGAAAAACGTGATTGGAAAAACCTGATTGGAAAAACCTGATTGGAAAAACCTGATTGGAAAAACCTGATTGGAAAAACCTGATTGGAAAAACGTGAGTGGAAAAACGTGAGTGGAAAAACGTGAGTGGAAAAACGTGATTGGAAAAACGTGATTGGAAAAACGTGATTGGAAAAACGTGATTGGAAAAACGTGATTGGAAAAACGTGATTGGAAAAACGTGATTGGAAAAACGTGATTGGAAAAACGTGATTGGAAAAACGTGATTGGAAAAACGTGATTGGAAAAACGTGATTGGAAAAACGTGATTGGAAAAACGTGATTGGAAAAACGTGATTGGAAAAACGTGATTGGAAAAACATGATTGGAATCACGTGATTGGAAAAACCTGATTGGAAAAACCTGATTGGAAAAACCTGATTGGAAAAACCTGATTGGAAAAACCTGATTGGAAAAACCTGATTGGAAAAACCTGATTGGAAAAACCTGATTGGAAAAACCTGATTGGAAAAACCTGATAGGAAAAACCTGATTGGAAAAACGTGATTTGGAAAAACGTGATTGGAAAAACGTGATTGGAAAAACGTGATTTGGAAAAACGTGATTTGGAAAAACGTGATTTGGAAAAACGTGATTGGAAAAACGTGATTGGAAAAACGTGAATGGAAAAACGTGATTTGGAAAAACGTGATTTGGAAAAACGTGATTGGAAAAACGTGATTGGAAAAACGTGATTTGGAAAAACGTGATTTGGAAAAACGTGATTGGAAAAACGTGATTGGAAAAACGTGATTTGGAAAAACGTGATTTGGAAAAACGTGATTTGGAAAAACGTGACGTGATTGGAAAAACGTGATTGGAAAAACCTGATTGGAAAAACGTGATTGGAAAAACGTGATTGGAAAAACGTGATTGGAAAAACGTGATTGGAAAAACGTGATTGGAAAAACGTGATTGGAAAAACGTGATTGGAAAAACGTGATTGGAAAAACGTGATTGGAAAAACGTGATTGGAAAAACGTGATTGGAAAAACGTGATTGGAAAAACGTGATTGGAAAAACGTGATTGGAAAAACGTGATTGGAAAAACGTGATTGGAAAAACGTGATTGGAAAAACGTGATTGGAAAAACGTGATTGGAAAAACGTGATTGGAAAAACGTGATTGGAAAAACGTGATTGGAAAAACGTGATTGGAAAAACGTGATTGGAAAAACGTGATTGGAAAAACGTGATTGGAAAAACGTGATTGGAAAAACGTGATTGGAAAAACGTGATTGGAAAAACGTGATTGGAAAAACGTGATTGGAAAAACGTGATTGGAAAAACGTGATTGGAAAAACCTGATTGGAAAAACGTGATTGGAAAAACGTGATTGGAAAAACGTGATTGGAAAAACGTGATTGGAAAAACGTGATTGGAAAAACCTGATTGGAAAAACCTGATTGGAAAAACCTGATTGGAAAAACCTGATTGGAAAAACCTGATTGGAAAAACCTGATTGGAAAAACCTGATTGGAAAAACCTGATTGGAAAAACCTGATTGGAAAAACGTGATTGGAAAAACGTGATTGGAAAATCGTGATTGGAAAAACGTGATTGGAAAAACGTGATTGGAAAAACGTGATTGGAAAAACGTGATTGGAAAAACGTGATTGGAAAAACCTGATTGGAAAAACCTGATTGGAAAAACCTGATTGGAAAACTGATTGGAAAAACCTGATTGGAAAAACCTGATTGGAAAAACCTGATTGGAAAAACCTGATTGGAAAAACCTGATTGGAAAAACCTGATTGGAAAAACCTTATTGGAAAAACCTGATTGGAAAAACCTGATTGGAGAAACCTGATTGGAAAAACCTGATTGGAAAAACCTGATTGGAAAAACCTGATTGGAAAAACCTGATTGGAAAAACCTGATTGGAAAAACCTGATTGGAAAAACCT
Source organism: Odiellus spinosus (assembly GCA_963920705.1). Classification (NCBI taxonomy): domain Eukaryota; kingdom Metazoa; phylum Arthropoda; class Arachnida; order Opiliones; family Phalangiidae; genus Odiellus; species Odiellus spinosus. Next base: position 1,140,790 of record CAWUCO010000183.1, read on the forward strand.
GATTGGAAAAACCTGATTGGAAAAACGTGATTGGAAAAACGTGATTTGGAAAAACGTGATTGGAAAAACGTGATTGGAAAAACGTGATTTGGAAAAACGTGATTTGGAAAAACGTGATTTGGAAAAACGTGATTTGGAAAAACGTGATTGGAAAAAAGTGATTGGAAAAACGTGATTTGGAAAAACGTGATTTGGAAAAACGTGATTGGAAAAACGTGATTTGGAAAAACGTGATTTGGAAAAACGTGATTTGGAAAAACGTGACGTGATTGGAAAAACGTGATTGGAAAAACGTGATTGGAAAAACGTGATTGGAAAAACGTGATTGGAAAAACGTGATTGGAAAAACGTGATTGGAAAAACGTGATTGGAAAAACGTGATTGGAAAAACGTGATTGGAAAAACGTGATTGGAAAAACGTGATTGGAAAAACGTGATTGGAAAAACGTGAATGGAAAAACGTGATTGGAAAAACGTGATTGGAAAAACGTGATTGGAAAAACCTGATTGGAAAAACGTGATTGGGAAAACGTGATTGGAAAAACGTGATTGGAAAAACGTGATTGGAAAAACGTGATTGGAAAAACGTGATTGGAAAAACCTGATTGGAAAAACCTGATTGGAAAAACCTGATTGGAAAAACCTGATTGGAAAAACCTGATTGGAAAAAACCTGATTGGAAAAACCTGATTGGAGAAACCTGATTGGAAAAACCTGATTGGAAAAACCTGATTGGAAAAACCTGATTGGAAAAACCTGATTGGAAAAACCTGATTGGAAAAACCTGATTGGACAAACCTGATTGGACAAACCTGATTGGAAAAACCTGATTGGAAAAACCTGATTGGAAAAACCTGATTGGAAAAACCTGATTGGAAAAAGGTGATTGGAAAAAGGTGATTGGAAAAACGTGATTGGAAAAACGTGATTGGAAAAACGTGATTGGAAAAACGTGATTGGAAAAACGTGATTGGAAAAACGTGATTGGAAAAACGTGATTGGAAAAACGTGATTGGAAAAACGTGATTGGAAAAACGTGATTGGAAAAACGTGATTGGAAAAACGTTTTTGGAAAAACGTGATTGGAAAAACGTGATTGGAATCACGTGATTGGAAAAACGTGATTGGAAAAACGTGATTGGAAAAACGTGATTGGAAAAACGTGATTGGAAAAACGTGATTGGAAAAACGTGATTGGAAAAACGTGATTGGAAAAACGTGAGTGGAAAAACGTGAGTGGAAAAACGTGAGTGGAAAAACGTGAGTGGAAAAACGTGAGTGGAAAAACGTGAGTGGAAAGACGTGATTGGAAAAACGTGAATGGAAAAACGTGATTGGAAAAACGTGATTGGAAAAACGTGATTGGAAAAACGTGATTGGAAAAACGTGATTGGAAAAACGTGATTGGAAAAACGTGATTGGAAAAACGTGATTGGAAAAACGTGATTGGAAAAACGTGATTGGAAAAACGTGATTGGAAAAACGTGATTGGAAAAACGTGATTGGAAAAACGTGATTGGAAAAACGTGATTGGAATCACGTGATTGGAATCACGTGATTGGAAACACGTGATTGGAAACACGTGATTGGAAACACGTGATTGGAAACACGTGATTGGAAAAACGTGATTGGAAAAACGTGATTGGAAAAACGTGATTGGAAAAACGTGATTGGAAAAACGTGATTGGAAAAACGTGATTGGAAAAACGTGATTGGAAAAACGTGATTGGAAAAACGTGATTGGAAAAACGTGATTGGAAAAACGTGATTGGAAAAACGTGATTGGAAAAACGTGATTGGAAAAACGTGATTGGAAAAACGTGATTGGAAAAACGTGATTGGAAAAACGTGATTGGAAAAACGTGATTGGAAAAACGTGATTGGAAAAACGTGATTGGAAAAACGTGATTGGAAAAACGTGATTGGAAAAACGTGATTGGAAAAACGTGATTTAAAAAACCTGATTGGAAAAACCTGATTGGAAAAACCTGATTGGAAAAACCTGATTGGAAAAACCTGATTGGAAAAACCTGATTGGAAAAACCTGATTGGAAAAACCTGATTGGAAAAACCTGATTGGAAAAACCTGATTGGAAAAACCTGATTGGAAAAACGTGAGTGGAAAAACGTGAGTGGAAAAACGTGAGTGGAAAAACGTGATTGGAAAAACGTGATTGGAAAAACGTGATTGGAAAAACGTGATTGGAAAAACGTGATTGGAAAAACGTGATTGGAAAAACGTGATTGGAAAAACGTGATTGGAAAAACGTGATTGGAAAAACGTGATTGGAAAAACGTGATTGGAAAAACGTGATTGGAAAAACGTTATTGGAAAAACGTTATTGGAAAAACGTGATTGGAAAAACGTGATTGGAAAAACGTGATTGGAAAAACGTGATTGGAATCACGTGATTGGAAAAACCTGATTGGAAAAACCTGATTGGAAAAACCTGATTGGAAAAACCTGATTGGAAAAACCTGATTGGAAAAACCTGATTGGAAAAACCTGATTGGAAAAACCTGATTGGAAAAACCTGATTGGAAAAACCTGATTGGAAAAACCTGATTGGAAAAACCTGATTGGAAAAACCTGATTGGGAAAACCTGATTGGAAAAACGTGATTGGAAAAACGTGATTTGGAAAAACGTGATTTGGAAAAACGTGATTGGAAAAACGTGATTTGGAAAAACGTGATTTGGAAAAACGTGATTTGGAAAAACGTGATTTGGAAAAACGTGATTGGAAAAACGTGATTTGGAAAAACGTGATTGGAAAAACGTGAATGGAAAAACGTGATTTGGAAAAACGTGATTTGGAAAAACGTGATTGGAAAAACGTGATTGGAAAAACGTGATTTGGAAAAACGTGATTTGGAAAAACGTGATTGGAAAAACGTGATTGGAAAAACGTGATTTGGAAAAACGTGATTTGGAAAAACGTGATTTGGAAAAACGTGACGTGATTGGAAAAACGTGATTGGAAAAACGTGATTGGAAAAACGTGATTGGAAAAACGTGATTGGAAAAACGTGATTGGAAAAACGTGATTGGAAAAACGTGATTGGAAAAACGTGATTGGAAAAACGTGATTGGAAAAACGTGATTGGAAAAACGTGATTGGAAAAACGTGATTGGAAAAACGTGATTGGAAAAACGTGATTGGAAAAACGTGATTGGAAAAACGTGATTGGAAAAACGTGATTGGAAAAACGTGATTGGAAAAACGTGATTGGAAAAACGTGATTGGAAAAACGTGATTGGAAAAACGTGATTGGAAAAACGTGATTGGAAAAACGTGATTGGAAAAACCTGATTGGAAAAACCTGATTGGAAAAACCTGATTGGAAAAACCTGATTGGAAAAACCTGATTGGAAAAACCTGATTGGAAAAACCTGATTGGAAAAACCTGATTGGAAATACCTGATTGGAAAAACCTGATTGGAAAAACGTGATTGGAAAAACGTGATTGGAAAAACGTGATTGGAAAAACGTGATTGGAAAAACGTGATTGGAAAAACGTGATTGGAAAAACGTGATTGGAAAAACGTGATTGGAAAAACGTGATTGGAAAAACGTGATTGGAAAAACCTGATTGTAAAAACCTGATTGGAAAAACCTGATTGGAAAAACCTGATTGGAAAAACCTGATTGGAAAAACCTGATTGGAAAAACCTGATTGGAAAAACCTGATTGGAAAAACATGATTGGAAAAACCTGATTGGAAAAACCTGATTGGAGAAACCTGATTGGAAAAACCTGATTGGAAAAACCTGATTGGAAAAACCTGATTGGAAAAACCTGATTGGAAAAACCTGATTGGAAAAACGTGATTGGAAAAACGTGATTTGGAAAAACGTGATTGGAAAAACTTGATTGGAAAAACGTGATTTGGAAAAACGTGATTTGGAAAAACGTGATTTGGAAAAACGTGATTGGAAAAACGTGATTTGGAAAAACGTGATTGGAAAAACGTGAATGGAAAAACGTGATTTGGAAAAACGTGATTTGGAAAAACGTGATTGGAAAAACGTGATTGGAAAAACGTGATTTGGAAAAACGTGATTTGGAAAAACGTGATTGGAAAAACGTGATTGGAAAAACGTGATTTGGAAAAACGTGATTTGGAAAAACGTGATTTGGAAAAACGTGACGTGATTGGAAAAACGTGATTGGAAAAACGTGATTGGAAAAACGTGATTGGAAAAACGTGATTGGAAAAACGTGATTGGAAAAACGTGATTAGAAAAACGTGATTGGAAAAACGTGATTGGAAAAACGTGAGTGGAAAAACGTGATTGGAAAAACCTGATTGGAAAAACGTGATTGGAAAAACCTGATTGGAAAAACCTGATTGGAAAAACCTGATTGGAAAAACCTGATTGGAAAAACCTGATTGGAAAAACGTGAGTGGAAAAACGTGAGTGGAAAAACGTGAGTGGAAAAACGTGATTGGAAAAACGTGATTGGAAAAACGTGATTGGAAAAACGTGATTGGAAAAACGTGATTGGAAAAACGTGATTGGAAAAACGTGATTGGAAAAACGTGATTGGAAAAACGTGATTGGAAAAACGTGATTGGAAAAACGTGATTGGAAAAACGTGATTGGAAAAACGTGATTGGAAAAACGTGATTGGAAAAACGTGAGTGGAAAAACGTGAGTGGAAAAACGTGAGTGGAAAAACGTGAGTGGAAAAACGTGAGTGGAAAAACGTGAGTGGAAAGACGTGATTGGAAAAACGTGAATGGAAAAACGTGATTGGAAAAACGTGATTGGAAAAACGTGATTGGAAAAACGTGATTGGAAAAACGTGATTGGAAAAACGTGATTGGAAAAACGTGATTGGAAAAACGTGATTGGAAAAACGTGATTGGAAAAACGTGATTGGAAAAACGTGATTGGAAAAACGTGATTGGAAAAACGTGATTGGAAAAACGTGATTGGAAAAACGTGATTGGAATCACGTGATTGGAATCACGTGATTGGAAACACGTGATTGGAAACACGTGATTGGAAACACGTGATTGGAAACACGTGATTGGAAAAACGTGATTGGAAAAACGTGATTGGAAAAACGTGATTGGAAAAACGTGATTGGAAAAACGTGATTGGAAAAACGTGATTGGAAAAACGTGATTGGAAAAACGTGATTGGAAAAACGTGATTGGAAAAACGTGATTGGAAAAACGTGATTGGAAAAACGTGATTGGAAAAACGTGATTGGAAAAACGTGATTGGAAAAACGTGATTGGAAAAACGTGATTGGAAAAACGTGATTGGAAAAACGTGATTGGAAAAACGTGATTGGAAAAACGTGATTGGAAAAACGTGATTGGAAAAACGTGATTGGAAAAACGTGATTGGAAAAACGTGATTTAAAAAACCTGATTGGAAAAACCTGATTGGAAAAACCTGATTGGAAAAACCTGATTGGAAAAACCTGATTGGAAAAACCTGATTGGAAAAACCTGATTGGAAAAACCTGATTGGAAAAACCTGATTGGAAAAACCTGATTGGAAAAACCTGATTGGAAAAACGTGAGTGGAAAAACGTGAGTGGAAAAACGTGAGTGGAAAAACGTGATTGGAAAAACGTGATTGGAAAAACGTGATTGGAAAAACGTGATTGGAAAAACGTGATTGGAAAAACGTGATTGGAAAAACGTGATTGGAAAAACGTGATTGGAAAAACGTGATTGGAAAAACGTGATTGGAAAAACGTGATTGGAAAAACGTGATTGGAAAAACGTTATTGGAAAAACGTTATTGGAAAAACGTGATTGGAAAAACGTGATTGGAAAAACGTGATTGGAAAAACGTGATTGGAATCACGTGATTGGAAAAACCTGATTGGAAAAACCTGATTGGAAAAACCTGATTGGAAAAACCTGATTGGAAAAACCTGATTGGAAAAACCTGATTGGAAAAACCTGATTGGAAAAACCTGATTGGAAAAACCTGATTGGAAAAACCTGATTGGAAAAACCTGATTGGAAAAACCTGATTGGAAAAACCTGATTGGGAAAACCTGATTGGAAAAACGTGATTGGAAAAACGTGATTTGGAAAAACGTGATTTGGAAAAACGTGATTGGAAAAACGTGATTTGGAAAAACGTGATTTGGAAAAACGTGATTTGGAAAAACGTGATTTGGAAAAACGTGATTGGAAAAACGTGATTTGGAAAAACGTGATTGGAAAAACGTGAATGGAAAAACGTGATTTGGAAAAACGTGATTTGGAAAAACGTGATTGGAAAAACGTGATTGGAAAAACGTGATTTGGAAAAACGTGATTTGGAAAAACGTGATTGGAAAAACGTGATTGGAAAAACGTGATTTGGAAAAACGTGATTTGGAAAAACGTGATTTGGAAAAACGTGACGTGATTGGAAAAACGTGATTGGAAAAACGTGATTGGAAAAACGTGATTGGAAAAACGTGATTGGAAAAACGTGATTGGAAAAACGTGATTGGAAAAACGTGATTGGAAAAACGTGATTGGAAAAACGTGATTGGAAAAACGTGATTGGAAAAACGTGATTGGAAAAACGTGATTGGAAAAACGTGATTGGAAAAACGTGATTGGAAAAACGTGATTGGAAAAACGTGATTGGAAAAACGTGATTGGAAAAACGTGATTGGAAAAACGTGATTGGAAAAACGTGATTGGAAAAACGTGATTGGAAAAACGTGATTGGAAAAACGTGATTGGAAAAACGTGATTGGAAAAACCTGATTGGAAAAACCTGATTGGAAAAACCTGATTGGAAAAACCTGATTGGAAAAACCTGATTGGAAAAACCTGATTGGAAAAACCTGATTGGAAAAACCTGATTGGAAATACCTGATTGGAAAAACCTGATTGGAAAAACGTGATTGGAAAAACGTGATTGGAAAAACGTGATTGGAAAAACGTGATTGGAAAAACGTGATTGGAAAAACGTGATTGGAAAAACGTGATTGGAAAAACGTGATTGGAAAAACGTGATTGGAAAAACGTGATTGGAAAAACCTGATTGTAAAAACCTGATTGGAAAAACCTGATTGGAAAAACCTGATTGGAAAAACCTGATTGGAAAAACCTGATTGGAAAAACCTGATTGGAAAAACCTGATTGGAAAAACATGATTGGAAAAACCTGATTGGAAAAACCTGATTGGAGAAACCTGATTGGAAAAACCTGATTGGAAAAACCTGATTGGAAAAACCTGATTGGAAAAACCTGATTGGAAAAACCTGATTGGAAAAACGTGATTGGAAAAACGTGATTTGGAAAAACGTGATTGGAAAAACTTGATTGGAAAAACGTGATTTGGAAAAACGTGATTTGGAAAAACGTGATTTGGAAAAACGTGATTGGAAAAACGTGATTTGGAAAAACGTGATTGGAAAAACGTGAATGGAAAAACGTGATTTGGAAAAACGTGATTTGGAAAAACGTGATTGGAAAAACGTGATTGGAAAAACGTGATTTGGAAAAACGTGATTTGGAAAAACGTGATTGGAAAAACGTGATTGGAAAAACGTGATTTGGAAAAACGTGATTTGGAAAAACGTGATTTGGAAAAACGTGACGTGATTGGAAAAACGTGATTGGAAAAACGTGATTGGAAAAACGTGATTGGAAAAACGTGATTGGAAAAACGTGATTGGAAAAACGTGATTAGAAAAACGTGATTGGAAAAACGTGATTGGAAAAACGTGAGTGGAAAAACGTGATTGGAAAAACCTGATTGGAAAAACGTGATTGGAAAAACCTGATTGGAAAAACCTGATTGGAAAAACCTGATTGGAAAAACCTGATTGGAAAAACCTGATTGGAAAAACGTGAGTGGAAAAACGTGAGTGGAAAAACGTGAGTGGAAAAACGTGATTGGAAAAACGTGATTGGAAAAACGTGATTGGAAAAACGTGATTGGAAAAACGTGATTGGAAAAACGTGATTGGAAAAACGTGATTGGAAAAACGTGATTGGAAAAACGTGATTGGAAAAACGTGATTGGAAAAACGTGATTGGAAAAACGTGATTGGAAAAACGTGATTGGAAAAACGTGATTGGAAAAACGTGATTGGAAAAACGTGATTGGAAAAACGTGATTGGAATCACGTGATTGGAAAAACCTGATTGGAAAAACCTGATTGGAAAAACCTGATTGGAAAAACCTGATTGGAAAAACCTGATTGGAAAAACCTGATTGGAAAAACCTGATTGGAAAAACCTGATTGGAAAAACCTGATTGGAAAAACCTGATAGGAAAAACCTGATTGGAAAAACGTGATTTGGAAAAACGTGATTGGAAAAACGTGATTGGAAAAACGTGATTTGGAAAAACGTGATTTGGAAAAACGTGATTTGGAAAAACGTGATTGGAAAAACGTGATTGGAAAAACGTGAATGGAAAAACGTGATTTGGAAAAACGTGATTTGGAAAAACGTGATTGGAAAAACGTGATTGGAAAAACGTGATTTGGAAAAACGTGATTTGGAAAAACGTGATTGGAAAAACGTGATTGGAAAAACGTGATTTGGAAAAACGTGATTTGGAAAAACGTGATTTGGAAAAACGTGACGTGATTGGAAAAACGTGATTGGAAAAACCTGATTGGAAAAACGTGATTGGAAAAACGTGATTGGAAAAACGTGATTGGAAAAACGTGATTGGAAAAACGTGATTGGAAAAACGTGATTGGAAAAACGTGATTGGAAAAACGTGATTGCAAAAACGTGATTGGAAAAACGTGATTGGAAAAACGTGATTGGAAAAACGTGATTGGAAAAACGTGATTGGAAAAACGTGATTGGAAAAACGTGATTGGAAAAACGTGATTGGAAAAACGTGATTGGAAAAACGTGATTGGAAAAACGTGATTGGAAAAACGTGATTGGAAAAACGTGATTGGAAAAACGTGATTGGAAAAACGTGATTGGAAAAACGTGATTGGAAAAACGTGATTGGAAAAACGTGATTGGAAAAACGTGATTGGAAAAACGTGATTGGAAAAACGTGATTGGAAAAACGTGATTGGAAAAACGTGATTGGAAAAACGTGATTGGAAAAACGTGATTGGAAAAACGTGATTGGAAAAACCTGATTGGAAAAACGTGATTGGAAAAACGTGATTGGAAAAACGTGATTGGAAAAACGTGATTGGAAAAACGTGATTGGAAAAACCTGATTGGAAAAACCTGATTGGAAAAACCTGATTGGAAAAACCTGATTGGAAAAACCTGATTGGAAAAACCTGATTGGAAAAACCTGATTGGAAAAACCTGATTGGAAAAACCTGATTGGAAAAACCTGATTGGAAAAACGTGATTGGAAAAACGTGATTGGAAAATCGTGATTGGAAAAACGTGATTGGAAAAACGTGATTGGAAAAACGTGATTGGAAAAACGTGATTGGAAAAACGTGATTGGAAAAACCTGATTGGAAAAACCTGATTGGAAAAACCTGATTGGAAAACTGATTGGAAAAACCTGATTGGAAAAACCTGATTGGAAAAACCTGATTGGAAAAACCTGATTGGAAAAACCTGATTGGAAAAACCTGATTGGAAAAACCTTATTGGAAAAACCTGATTGGAAAAACCTGATTGGAGAAACCTGATTGGAAAAACCTGATTGGAAAAACCTGATTGGAAAAACCTGATTGGAAAAACCTGATTGGAAAAACCTGATTGGAAAAACCTGATTGGAAAAACCTGATTGGAAAAACCTGATTGGAAAAACGTGATTGGAAAAACGTGATTTGGAAAAACGTGATTGGAAAAACGTGATTGGAAAAACGTGATTTGGAAAAACGTGATTTGGAAAAACGTGATTTGGAAAAACGTGATTTGGAAAAACGTGATTGGAAAAAAGTGATTGGAAAAACGTGATTTGGAAAAACGTGATTTGGAAAAACGTGATTGGAAAAACGTGATTTGGAAAAACGTGATTTGGAAAAACGTGATTTGGAAAAACGTGACGTGATTGGAAAAACGTGATTGGAAAAACGTGATTGGAAAAACGTGATTGGAAAAACGTGATTGGAAAAACGTGATTGGAAAAACGTGATTGGAAAAACGTGATTGGAAAAACGTGATTGGAAAAACGTGATTGGAAAAACGTGATTGGAAAAACGTGATTGGAAAAACGTGATTGGAAAAACGTGATTGGAAAAACGTGATTGGAAAAACGTGAATGGAAAAACGTGATTGGAAAAACGTGATTGGAAAAACGTGATTGGAAAAACCTGATTGGAAAAACGTGATTGGGAAAACGTGATTGGAAAAACGTGATTGGAAAAACGTGATTGGAAAAACGTGATTGGAAAAACGTGATTGGAAAAACCTGATTGGAAAAACCTGATTGGAAAAACCTGATTGGAAAAACCTGATTGGAAAAACCTGATTGGAAAAAACCTGATTGGAAAAACCTGATTGGAGAAACCTGATTGGAAAAACCTGATTGGAAAAACCTGATTGGAAAAACCTGATTGGAAAAACCTGATTGGAAAAACCTGATTGGAAAAACCTGATTGGAAAAACCTGATTGGACAAACCTGATTGGAAAAACCTGATTGGAAAAACCTGATTGGAAAAACCTGATTGGAAAAACCTGATTGGAAAAAGGTGATTGGAAAAAGGTGATTGGAAAAACGTGATTGGAAAAACGTGATTGGAAAAACGTGATTGGAAAAACGTGATTGGAAAAACGTGATTGGAAAAACGTGATTGGAAAAACGTGATTGGAAAAACGTGATTGGAAAAACGTGATTGGAAAAACGTGATTGGAAAAACGTGATTGGAAAAACGTTTTTGGAAAAACGTGATTGGAAAAACGTGATTGGAATCACGTGATTGGAAAAACGTGATTGGAAAAACGTGATTGGAAAAACGTGATTGGAAAAACGTGATTGGAAAAACGTTTTTGGAAAAACGTGATTGGAAAAACGTGATTGGAATCACGTGATTGGAAAAACGTGATTGGAAAAACGTGATTGGAAAAACGTGATTGGAAAAACGTGATTGGAAAAACGTGATTGGAAAAACGTGATTGGAAAAACGTGATTGGAAAAACGTGAGTGGAAAAACGTGAGTGGAAAAACGTGAGTGGAAAAACGTGAGTGGAAAAACGTGAGTGGAAAAACGTGAGTGGAAAGACGTGATTGGAAAAACGTGATTGGAAAAACGTGATTGGAAAAACGTGATTGGAAAAACGTGATTGGAAAAACGTGATTGGAAAAACGTGATTGGAAAAACGTGATTGGAAAAACGTGATTGGAAAAACGTGATTGGAAAAACGTGATTGGAAAAACGTGATTGGAAAAACGTGATTGGAAAAACGTGATTGGAAAAACGTGATTGGAAAAACGTGATTGGAAAAACGTGATTGGAATCACGTGATTGGAATCACGTGATTGGAAACACGTGATTGGAAACACGTGATTGGAAACACGTGATTGGAAACACGTGATTGGAAACACGTGATTGGAAACACGTGATTGGAAAAACGTGATTGGAAAAACGTGATTGGAAAAACGTGATTGGAAAAACGTGATTGGAAAAACGTGATTGGAAAAACGTGATTGGAAAAACGTGATTGGAAAAACGTGATTGGAAAAACGTGATTGGAAAAACGTGATTGGAAAAACGTGATTGGAAAAACGTGATTGGAAAAACGTGATTGGAAAAACGTGATTGGAAAAACGTGATTGGAAAAACGTGATTGGAAAAACGTGATTGGAAAAACGTGATTGGAAAAACGTGATTGGAAAAACGTGATTGGAAAAACGTGATTGGAAAAACGTGATTGGAAAAACGTGATTTAAAAAACCTGATTGGAAAAACCTGATTGGAAAAACCTGATTGGAAAAACCTGATTGGAAAAACCTGATTGGAAAAACCTGATTGGAAAAACCTGACTGGAAAAACCTGATTGGAAAAACCTGATTGGAAAAACCTGATTGGAAAAACCTGATTGGAAAAACCTGATTGGAAAAACCTGATTGGAAAAACGTGATTGGAAAAACGTGATTGGAAAATCGTGATTGGAAAAACGTGATTGGAAAAACGTGATTGGAAAAACGTGATTGGAAAAACGTGATTGGAAAAACGTGATTGGAAAAACGTGATTAGAAAAACGTGATTGGAAAAACGTGATTGGAAAAACGTGAGTGGAAAAACGTGATTGGAAAAACCTGATTGGAAAAACGTGATTGGAAAAACCTGATTGGAAAAACCTGATTGGAAAAACCTGATTGGAAAAACCTGATTGGAAAAACCTGATTGGAAAAACGTGAGTGGAAAAACGTGAGTGGAAAAACGTGAGTGGAAAAACGTGATTGGAAAAACGTGATTGGAAAAACGTGATTGGAAAAACGTGATTGGAAAAACGTGATTGGAAAAACGTGATTGGAAAAACGTGATTGGAAAAACGTGATTGGAAAAACGTGATTGGAAAAACGTGATTGGAAAAACGTGATTGGAAAAACGTGATTGGAAAAACGTGTTTGGAAAAACGTGATTGGAAAAACGTGATTGGAAAAACGTGATTGGAATCACGTGATTGGAAAAACCTGATTGGAAAAACCTGATTGGAAAAACCTGATTGGAAAAACCTGATTGGAAAAACCTGATTGGAAAAACCTGATTGGAAAAACCTGATTGGAAAAACCTGATTGGAAAAACCTGATTGGAAAAACCTGATTGGAAAAACCTGATTGGAAAAACCTGATAGGAAAAACGTGATTGGAAAAACGTGATTGGAAAAACGTGATTGGAAAAACGTGATTGGAAAAACGTGATTGGAAAAACGTGATTGGAAAAACGTGATTGGAAAAACGTGATTGGAAAAACGTGATTGGAAAAACGTGATTGGAAAAACGTGATTGGAAAAACGTGATTGGAAAAACGTGATTGGAAAAACGTGATTGGAAAAACGTGATTGGAAAAACGTGATTGGAAAAACGTGATTGGAAAAACGTGATTGGAAAAACGTGATTGGAAAAACGTGATTGGAAAAACGTGATTGGAAAAACGTGATTGGAAAAACGTGAGTGGAAAAACGTGAGTGGAAAAACGTGAGTGGAAAAACGTGATTGGAAAAACGTGATTGGAAAAACGTGGTTGGAAAAACGTGGTTGGAAAAACGTGGTTGGAAAAACGTGATTGGAAAAACGTGATTGGAAAAACGTGATTGGAAAAACGTGATTGGAAAAACGTGATTGGAAAAACGTGATTGGAAAAACGTGATTGGAAAAACGTGATTGGAAAAACGTGATTGGAAAAACGTGATTGGAAAAACGTGATTGGAAAAACGTGATTTGGAAAAACGTGATTGGAAAAACGTGATTTGGAAAAACGTGATTTGGAAAAACGTGATTTGGAAAAACGTGATTGGAAAAACGTGATTGGAAAAACGTGATTGGAAAAACGTGATTGGAAAAACGTGATTGGAAAAACGTGATTGGAAAAACGTGATTGGAAAAACGTGATTGGAAAAACGTGATTGGAAAAACGTGATTGGAAAAACGTGATTGGAAAAACGTGATTGGAAAAACGTGATTGGAAAAACGTGATTTGGAAAAACGTGATTTGGAAAAACGTGATTTGGAAAAACGTGACGTGATTGGAAAAACGTGATTTGGAAAAACGTGACGTGATTGGAAAAACGTGATTGGAAAAACCTGATTGGAAAAACGTGATTGGAAAAACGTGATTGGAAAAACGTGATTGGAAAAACGTGATTGGAAAAACGTGATTGGAAAAACGTGATTGGAAAAACGTGATTGGAAAAACGTGATTGGAAAAACGTGATTGGAAAAACGTGATTGGAAAAACGTGATTGGAAAAACGTGATTGGAAAAACGTGATTGGAAAAACGTGATTGGAAAAACGTGATTGGAAAAACGTGATTGGAAAAACGTGATTGGAAAAACGTGATTGGAAAAACGTGATTGGAAAAACGTGATTGGAAAAACGTGATTGGAAAAACGTGATTGGAAAAACGTGATTGGAAAAACGTGATTGGAAAAACGTGATTGGAAAAACGTGATTGGAAAAACGTGATTGGAAAAACGTGATTGGAAAAACCTGATTGGAAAAACGTGATTGGAAAAACGTGATTGGAAAAACGTGATTGGAAAAACGTGATTGGAAAAACGTGATTGGAAAAACCTGATTGGAAAAACCTGATTGGAAAAACCTGATTGGAAAAACCTGATTGGAAAAACCTGATTGGAAAAACCTGATTGGAAAAACCTGATTGGAAAAACCTGATTGGAAAAACCTGATTGGAAAAACCTGATTGGAAAAACCTGATTGGAAAAACGTGATTGGAAAAACGTGATTGGAAAATCGTGATTGGAAAAACGTGATTGGAAAAACGTGATTGGAAAAACGTGATTGGAAAAACGTGATTGGAAAAACGTGATTGGAAAAACGTGATTGGAAAAACCTGATTGGAAAAACCTGATTGGAAAAACCTGATTGGAAAACTGATTGGAAAAACCTGATTGGAAAAACCTGATTGGAAAAACCTGATTGGAAAAACCTGATTGGAAAAACCTGATTGGAAAAACCTGATTGGAAAAACCTGATTGGAAAAACCTGATTGGAAAAACCTGATTGGAGAAACCTGATTGGAAAAACCTGATTGGAAAAACCTGATTGGAAAAACCTGATTGGAAAAACCTGATTGGAAAAACCTGATTGGAAAAACCTGATTGGAAAAACCTGATTGGAAAAACCTGATTGGAAAAACGTGATTGGAAAAACGTGATTTGGAAAAACGTGATTGGAAAAACGTGATTGGAAAAACGTGATTTGGAAAAACGTGATTTGGAAAAACGTGATTTGGAAAAACGTGATTTGGAAAAACGTGATTGGAAAAAAGTGATTGGAAAAACGTGATTTGGAAAAACGTGATTTGGAAAAACGTGATTGGAAAAACGTGATTTGGAAAAACGTGATTTGGAAAAACGTGATTTGGAAAAACGTGACGTGATTGGAAAAACGTGATTGGAAAAACGTGATTGGAAAAACGTGATTGGAAAAACGTGATTGGAAAAACGTGATTGGAAAAACGTGATTGGAAAAACGTGATTGGAAAAACGTGATTGGAAAAACGTGATTGGAAAAACGTGATTGGAAAAACGTGATTGGAAAAACGTGATTGGAAAAACGTGATTGGAAAAACGTGATTGGAAAAACGTGATTGGAAAAACGTGAATGGAAAAACGTGATTGGAAAAACGTGATTGGAAAAACGTGATTGGAAAAACCTGATTGGAAAAACGTGATTGGGAAAACGTGATTGGAAAAACGTGATTGGAAAAACGTGATTGGAAAAACGTGATTGGAAAAACGTGATTGGAAAAACCTGATTGGAAAATCCTGATTGGAAAAACCTGATTGGAAAAACGTGATTGGAAAAACGTGATTGGAAAAACGTGATTGGAAAAACCTGATTGGAAAAACCTGATTGGAAAAACCTGATTGGAAAAACCTGATTGGAAAAACCTGATTGGAAAAACCTGATTGGAAAAACCTGATTGGAAAAACCTGATTGGAAAAACCTGATTGGAAAAACCTGATTGGAAAAACCTGATTGGAAAAACGTGATTGGAAAAACGTGATTGGAAAATCGTGATTGGAAAAACGTGATTGGAAAAACGTGATTGGAAAAACGTGATTGGAAAAACGTGATTGGAAAAACGTGATTGGAAAAACGTGATTGGAAAAACCTGATTGGAAAAACCTGATTGGAAAAACCTGATTGGAAAACTGATTGGAAAAACCTGATTGGAAAAACCTGATTGGAAAAACCTGATTGGAAAAACCTGATTGGAAAAACCTGATTGGAAAAACCTGATTGGAAAAACCTGATTGGAAAAACCTGATTGGAAAAACCTGATTGGAGAAACCTGATTGGAAAAACCTGATTGGAAAAACCTGATTGGAAAAACCTGATTGGAAAAACCTGATTGGAAAAACCTGATTGGAAAAACCTGATTGGAAAAACCTGATTGGAAAAACCTGATTGGAAAAACGTGATTGGAAAAACGTGATTTGGAAAAACGTGATTGGAAAAACGTGATTGGAAAAACGTGATTTGGAAAAACGTGATTTGGAAAAACGTGATTTGGAAAAACGTGATTTGGAAAAACGTGATTGGAAAAAAGTGATTGGAAAAACGTGATTTGGAAAAACGTGATTTGGAAAAACGTGATTGGAAAAACGTGATTTGGAAAAACGTGATTTGGAAAAACGTGATTTGGAAAAACGTGACGTGATTGGAAAAACGTGATTGGAAAAACGTGATTGGAAAAACGTGATTGGAAAAACGTGATTGGAAAAACGTGATTGGAAAAACGTGATTGGAAAAACGTGATTGGAAAAACGTGATTGGAAAAACGTGATTGGAAAAACGTGATTGGAAAAACGTGATTGGAAAAACGTGATTGGAAAAACGTGATTGGAAAAACGTGATTGGAAAAACGTGAATGGAAAAACGTGATTGGAAAAACGTGATTGGAAAAACGTGATTGGAAAAACCTGATTGGAAAAACGTGATTGGGAAAACGTGATTGGAAAAACGTGATTGGAAAAACGTGATTGGAAAAACGTGATTGGAAAAACGTGATTGGAAAAACCTGATTGGAAAAACCTGATTGGAAAAACCTGATTGGAAAAACCTGATTGGAAAAACCTGATTGGAAAAACCTGATTGGAAAAACCTGATTGGAGAAACCTGATTGGAAAAACCTGATTGGAAAAACCTGATTGGAAAAACCTGATTGGAAAAACCTGATTGGAAAAACCTGATTGGAAAAACCTGATTGGAAAAACCTGATTGGAAAAACCTGATTGGACAAACCTGATTGGAAAAACCTGATTGGAAAAACCTGATTGGAAAAACCTGATTGGAAAAACCTGATTGGAAAAAGGTGATTGGAAAAAGGTGATTGGAAAAACGTGATTGGAAAAACGTGATTGGAAAAACGTGATTGGAAAAACGTGATTGGAAAAACGTGATTGGAAAAACGTGATTGGAAAAACGTGATTGGAAAAACGTGATTGGAAAAACGTGATTGGAAAAACGTGATTGGAAAAACGTGATTGGAAAAACGTGATTGGAAAAACGTTTTTGGAAAAACGTGATTGGAAAAACGTGATTGGAATCACGTGATTGGAAAAACGTGATTGGAAAAACGTGATTGGAAAAACGTGATTGGAAAAACGTGATTGGAAAAACGTGATTGGAAAAACGTGATTGGAAAAACGTGATTGGAAAAACGTGAGTGGAAAAACGTGAGTGGAAAAACGTGAGTGGAAAAACGTGAGTGGAAAAACGTGAGTGGAAAAACGTGAGTGGAAAGACGTGATTGGAAAAACGTGATTGGAAAAACGTGATTGGAAAAACGTGATTGGAAAAACGTGATTGGAAAAACGTGATTGGAAAAACGTGATTGGAAAAACGTGATTGGAAAAACGTGATTGGAAAAACGTGATTGGAAAAACGTGATTGGAAAAACGTGATTGGAAAAACGTGATTGGAAAAACGTGATTGGAAAAACGTGATTGGAAAAACGTGATTGGAAAAACGTGATTGGAATCACGTGATTGGAATCACGTGATTGGAAACACGTGATTGGAAACACGTGATTGGAAACACGTGATTGGAAACACGTGATTGGAAAAACGTGATTGGAAAAACGTGATTGGAAAAACGTGATTGGAAAAACGTGATTGGAAAAACGTGATTGGAAAAACGTGATTGGAAAAACGTGATTGGAAAAACGTGATTGGAAAAACGTGATTGGAAAAACGTGATTGGAAAAACGTGATTGGAAAAACGTGATTGGAAAAACGTGATTGGAAAAACGTGATTGGAAAAACGTGATTGGAAAAACGTGATTGGAAAAACGTGATTGGAAAAACGTGATTGGAAAAACGTGATTGGAAAAACGTGATTGGAAAAACGTGATTGGAAAAACGTGATTTAAAAAACGTGATTGGAAAAACCTGATTGGAAAAACCTGATTGGAAAAACCAGATTGGAAAAACCTGATTGGAAAAACCTGATTGGAAAAACCTGATTGGAAAAACCTGATTGGAAAAACCTGATTGGAAAAACCTGATTGGAAAAACCTGATTGGAAAAACCTGATTGGAAAAACCTGATTGGAAAAACCTGATTGGAAAAACCTGATTGGAAAAACCTGATTGGAAAAACCTGATAGGAAAAACCTGATTGGAAAAACCTGATTGGAAAAACCTGATTGGAAAAACCTGATTGGAAAAACCTGATTGGAAAAACCTGATTGGAAAAACCTGATTGGAAAAACCTGATTGGAAAAACCTGATTGGAAAAACCTGATTGGAAAAACCTGATTGGAAAAACCTGATTGGAAAAACCTGATTGGAAAAACCTGATTGGAAAAACCTGATTGGAAAAACCTGGTTGGAAAAACCTGGTTGGAAAAACCTGATTGGAAAAACCTGATTGGAAAAACCTGATTGGAAAAACCTGATTGGAAAAACCTGATTGGAAAAACCTGATTGGAAAAACCTGATTGGAAAAACCTGATTGGAAAAACCTGATTGGAAAAACCTGATTGGAAAAACCTGATTGGAAAAACCTGATTGGAAAAACCTGATTGGAAAAACCTCATTGGAAAAACCTGATTGGAAAAACCTGATTGGAAAAATCTGATTGGAAAAACCTGATTGGAAAAACCTGATTGGAAAAACCTGATTGGAAAAACCTGATAGGAAAAACCTGATTGGAAAAACCTGATTGGAAAAACCTGATTGGAAAAACCTGATTGGAAAAACCTGATTGGAAAAACCTGATTGGAAAAACGTGATTGGAAAAACGTGATTGGAAAAACGTGATTGGAAAAACGTGATTGGAAAAACGTGATTGGAAAAACGTGATTGGAAAAACGTGATTGGAAAAACGTGATTGGAAAAACGTGATTGGAATCACGTGATTGGAATCACGTGATTGGAAACACGTGATTGGAAACACGTGATTGGAAACACGTGATTGGAAACACGTGATTGGAAAAACGTGATTGGAAAAACGTGATTGGAAAAACGTGATTGGAAAAACGTGATTGGAAAAACGTGATTGGAAAAACGTGATTGGAAAAACGTGATTGGAAAAACGTGATTGGAAAAACGTGATTGGAAAAACGTGATTGGAAAAACGTGATTGGAAAAACGTGATTGGAAAAACGTGATTGGAAAAACGTGATTGGAAAAACGTGATTGGAAAAACGTGATTGGAAAAACGTGATTGGAAAAACGTGATTGGAAAAACGTGATTGGAAAAACGTGATTGGAAAAACGTGATTGGAAAAACGTGATTGGAAAAACGTGATTTAAAAAACGTGATTGGAAAAACCTGATTGGAAAAACCTGATTGGAAAAACCAGATTGGAAAAACCTGATTGGAAAAACCTGATTGGAAAAACCTGATTGGAAAAACCTGATTGGAAAAACCTGATTGGAAAAACCTGATTGGAAAAACCTGATTGGAAAAACCTGATTGGAAAAACCTGATTGGAAAAACCTGATTGGAAAAACCTGATTGGAAAAACCTGATTGGAAAAACCTGATAGGAAAAACCTGATTGGAAAAACCTGATTGGAAAAACCTGATTGGAAAAACCTGATTGGAAAAACCTGATTGGAAAAACCTGATTGGAAAAACCTGATTGGAAAAACCTGATTGGAAAAACCTGATTGGAAAAACCTGATTGGAAAAACCTGATTGGAAAAACCTGATTGGAAAAACCTGATTGGAAAAACCTGATTGGAAAAACCTGATTGGAAAAACCTGGTTGGAAAAACCTGGTTGGAAAAACCTGATTGGAAAAACCTGATTGGAAAAACCTGATTGGAAAAACCTGATTGGAAAAACCTGATTGGAAAAACCTGATTGGAAAAACCTGATTGGAAAAACCTGATTGGAAAAACCTGATTGGAAAAACCTGGTTGGAAAAACCTGGTTGGAAAAACCTGATTGGAAAAACCTGATTGGAAAAACCTGATTGGAAAAACCTGATTGGAAAAACCTGATTGGAAAAACCTGATTGGAAAAACCTGATTGGAAAAACCTGATTGGAAAAACCTGATTGGAAAAACCTGATTGGAAAAACCTGATTGGAAAAACCTGATTGGAAAAACCTGATTGGAAAAACCTCATTGGAAAAACCTGATTGGAAAAACCTGATTGGAAAAATCTGATTGGAAAAACCTGATTGGAAAAACCTGATTGGAAAAACCTGATTGGAAAAACCTGATAGGAAAAACCTGATTGGAAAAACCTGATTGGAAAAACCTGATTGGAAAAACCTGATTGGAAAAACCTGATTGGAAAAACCTGATTGGAAAAACGTGATTGGAAAAACGTGATTGGAAAAACGTGATTGGAAAAACGTGATTGGAAAAACGTGATTGGAAAAACGTGATTGGAAAAACGTGATTGGAAAAACGTGATTGGAAAAACGTGATTGGAATCACGTGATTGGAATCACGTGATTGGAAACACGTGATTGGAAACACGTGATTGGAAACACGTGATTGGAAACACGTGATTGGAAAAACGTGATTGGAAAAACGTGATTGGAAAAACGTGATTGGAAAAACGTGATTGGAAAAACGTGATTGGAAAAACGTGATTGGAAAAACGTGATTGGAAAAACGTGATTGGAAAAACGTGATTGGAAAAACGTGATTGGAAAAACGTGATTGGAAAAACGTGATTGGAAAAACGTGATTGGAAAAACGTGATTGGAAAAACGTGATTGGAAAAACGTGATTGGAAAAACGTGATTGGAAAAACGTGATTGGAAAAACGTGATTGGAAAAACGTGATTGGAAAAACGTGATTGGAAAAACGTGATTGGAAAAACGTGATTTAAAAAACGTGATTGGAAAAACCTGATTGGAAAAACCTGATTGGAAAAACCAGATTGGAAAAACCTGATTGGAAAAACCTGATTGGAAAAACCTGATTGGAAAAACCTGATTGGAAAAACCTGATTGGAAAAACCTGATTGGAAAAACCTGATTGGAAAAACCTGATTGGAAAAACCTGATTGGAAAAACCTGATTGGAAAAACCTGATTGGAAAAACCTGATTGGAAAAACCTGATAGGAAAAACCTGATTGGAAAAACCTGATTGGAAAAACCTGATTGGAAAAACCTGATTGGAAAAACCTGATTGGAAAAACCTGATTGGAAAAACCTGATTGGAAAAACCTGATTGGAAAAACCTGATTGGAAAAACCTGATTGGAAAAACCTGATTGGAAAAACCTGATTGGAAAAACCTGATTGGAAAAACCTGATTGGAAAAACCTGATTGGAAAAACCTGGTTGGAAAAACCTGGTTGGAAAAACCTGATTGGAAAAACCTGATTGGAAAAACCTGATTGGAAAAACCTGATTGGAAAAACCTGATTGGAAAAACCTGATTGGAAAAACCTGATTGGAAAAACCTGATTGGAAAAACCTGATTGGAAAAACCTGATTGGAAAAACCTGATTGGAAAAACCTGATTGGAAAAACCTGATTGGAAAAACCTCATTGGAAAAACCTGATTGGAAAAACCTGATTGGAAAAATCTGATTGGAAAAACCTGATTGGAAAAACCTGATTGGAAAAACCTGATTGGAAAAACCTGATAGGAAAAACCTGATTGGAAAAACCTGATTGGAAAAACCTGATTGGAAAAACCTGATTGGAAAAACCTGATTGGAAAAACCTGATTGGAAAAACCTGATTGGAAAAACCTGATTGGAAAAACCTGATTGGAAAAACCTGATTGGAAAAACCTGATTGGAAAAACCTGATTGGAAAAACCTGATTGGAAAAACGTGATTGGAAAAACGTGATTGGAAAAACGTGATTGGAAAAACGTGATTGGAAAAACGTGATTGGAAAAACCTGATTGGAAAAACCTGATTGGAAAAACCTGATTGGAAAAACCTGATTGGAAAAACGTGATTGGAAAAACGTGATTGGAAAAACGTGATTGGAAAAACGTGATTGGAAAAACGTGATTGGAAAAACGTGATTGGAAAAACCTGATTGGAAAAACTTGATTGGAAAAACCTGATTGGAAAAACGAGATTGGAAAAACGTGATTTGAAAAACGTGATTGGAAAAACGTGATTGGAAAAACGTGATTGGAAAAACGTGATTGGAAAAACGTGATTGGAAAAACGTGATTGGAAAAACGTGATTGGAAAAACGTGATTGGAAAAACGTGATTGGAAAAACCTGATTGGAAAAACGTGATTGGAAAAACCTGATTGGAAAAACGTGATTGGAAAAACGTGATTGGAAAAACGTGATTGGAAAAACCTGATTGGAAAAACCTGATTGGAAAAACCTGATTGGAAAAACCTGATTGGAAAAACCTGATTGGAAAAACCTGATTGGAAAAACGTGATTGGAAAAACGTGATTGGAAAAACCTGATTGGAAAAACCTGATTGGAAAAACCTGATTGGAAAAACCTGATTGGAAAAACCTGATTGGAAAAACCTGATTGGAAAAACCTGATTGGAAAAACCTGATTGGAAAAACCTGATTGGAAAAACCTGATTGGAAAAACCTGATTGGAAAAACCTGATTGGAAAAACCTGATTGGAAAAACCTGATTGGAAAAACCTGATTGGAAAAACCTGATTGGAAAAACCTGATTGGAAAAACCTGATTGGAAAAACCTGATTGGAAAAACGTGATTGGAAAAACGTGATTGGAAAAACGTGATTGGAAAAACGTGATTGGAAAAACGTGATTGGAAAAACGTGATTGGAAAAACGTGATTGGAAAAACGTGATTGGAAAAACGTGATTGGAAAAACGTGATTGGAAAAACGTGATTGGAAAAACGTGATTGGAAAAACGTGATTGGAAAAACGTGATTGGAAAAACGTGATTGGAAAAACGTGATTGGAAAAACGTGATTGGAAAAACGTGATTGGAAAAACGTGATTGGAAAAACGTGATTGGAAAAACCTGATTGGAAAAACCTGATTGGAAAAACCAGATTGGAAAAACCAGATTGGAAAAACCTGATTGGAAAAACCTGATTGGAAAAACCTGATTGGAAAAACCTGATTGGAAAAACCTGATTGGAAAAACCTGATTGGAAAAACCTGATTGGAAAAACCTGATTGGAAAAACCTGATTGGAAAAACCTGATTGGAAAAACCTGATTGGAAAAACCTGATTGGAAAAACCTGATAGGAAAAACCTGATTGGAAAAACCTGATTGGAAAAACCTGATTGGAAAAACCTGATTGGAAAAACCTGATTGGAAAAACCTGATTGGAAAAACCTGATTGGAAAAACCTGATTGGAAAAACCTGATTGGAAAAACCTGATTGGAAAAACCTGATTGGAAAAACCTGATTGGAAAAACCTGATTGGAAAAACCTGATTGGAAAAACCTGGTTGGAAAAACCTGGTTGGAAAAACCTGGTTGGAAAAACCTGATTGGAAAAACCTGATTGGAAAAACCTGATTGGAAAAACCTGATTGGAAAAACCTGATTGGAAAAACCTGATTGGAAAAACCTGATTGGAAAAACCTGATTGGAAAAACCTGATTGGAAAAACCTGATTGGAAAAACCTGATTGGAAAAACCTGATTGGAAAAACCTGATTGGAAAAACCTGATTGGAAAAACCTGATTGGAAAAATCTGATTGGAAAAACCTGATTGGAAAAACCTGATTGGAAAAACCTGATTGGAAAAACCTGATAGGAAAAACCTGATTGGAAAAACCTGATTGGAAAAACCTGATTGGAAAAACCTGATTGGAAAAACCTGATTGGAAAAACCTGATTGGAAAAACCTGATTGGAAAAACCTGATTGGAAAAACCTGATTGGAAAAACCTGATTGGAAAAACCTGATTGGAAAAACCTGATTGGAAAAACCTGATTGGAAAAACGTGATTGGAAAAACGTGATTGGAAAAACGTGATTGGAAAAACGTGATTGGAAAAACGTGATTGGAAAAACCTGATTGGAAAAACCTGATTGGAAAAACCTGATTGGAAAAACCTGATTGGAAAAACCTGATTGGAAAAACGTGATTGGAAAAACGTGATTGGAAAAACGTGATTGGAAAAACGTGATTGGAAAAACGTGATTGGAAAAACCTGATTGGAAAAACCTGATTGGAAAAACCTGATTGGAAAAACGAGATTGGAAAAACGTGATTTGAAAAACGTGATTGGAAAAACGTGATTGGAAAAACGTGATTGGAAAAACGTGATTGGAAAAACGTGATTGGAAAAACGTGATTGGAAAAACGTGATTGGAAAAACGTGATTGGAAAAACGTGATTGGAAAAACCTGATTGGAAAAACGTGATTGGAAAAACCTGATTGGAAAAACGTGATTGGAAAAACGTGATTGGAAAAACGTGATTGGAAAAACCTGATTGGAAAAACCTGATTGGAAAAACCTGATTGGAAAAACCTGATTGGAAAAACCTGATTGGAAAAACCTGATTGGAAAAACGTGATTGGAAAAACGTGATTGGAAAAACCTGATTGGAAAAACCTGATTGGAAAAACCTGATTGGAAAAACCTGATTGGAAAAACCTGATTGGAAAAACCTGATTGAAAAACCTGATTGGAAAAACCTGATTGGAAAAACCTGATTGGAAAAACCTGATTGGAAAAACCTGATTGGAAAAACCTGATTGGAAAAACCTGATTGGAAAAACCTGATTGGAAAAACCTGATTGGAAAAACCTGATTGGAAAAACCTGATTGGAAAAACCTGATTGGAAAAACGTGATTGGAAAAACCTGATTGGAAAAACCTGATTGGAAAAACCTGATTGGAAAAACCTGATTGGAAAAACCTGATTGGAAAACCTGATTGGAAAAACCTGATTGGAAAAACCTGATTGGAAAAACCTGATTGGAAAAACCTGATTGGAAAAACCTGATTGGAAAAACCTGATTGGAAAAACGTGATTGGAAAAACGTGATTGGAAAAACGTGATTGGAAAAACGTGATTGGAAAAACGTGATTGGAAAAACGTGATTGGAAAAGCCTGATTGGAAAAACCTGATTGGAAAAACCTGATTGGAAAAACCTGATTGGAAAAACGAGATTGGAAAAACGTGATTGGAAAAACGTGATTGGAAAAACGTGATTGGAAAAACGTGATTGGAAAAACGTGATTGGAAAAACGTGATTGGAAAAACGTGATTGGAAAAACGTGATTGGAAAAACGTGATTGGAAAAACGTGATTGGAAAAACGTGATTGGAAAAACGTGATTGGAAAAACGTGATTGGAAAAACGTGATTGGAAAAACGTGATTGGAAAAACGTGATTGGAAAAACGTGATTGGAAAAACGTGATTGGAAAAACGTGATTGGAAAAACGTGATTGGAAAAACGTGATTGGAAAAACGTGATTGGAAAAACGTGATTGGAAAAACGTGATTGGAAAAACGTGATTGGAAAAACGTGATTGGAAAAACGTGATTGGAAAAACGTGATTGGAAAAACGTGATTGGAAAAACGTGATTGGAAAAACGTGATTGGAAAAACGTGATTGGAAAAACGTGATTTGAAAAACCTGATTGGAAAAACCTGATTGGAAAAACCTGATTGGAAAAAACCTGATTGGAAAAACCTGATTGGAAAAACCTGATTGGAAAAACCTGATTGGAAAAACCTGATTGGAAAAACGTGATTGGAAAAACGTGATTGGAAAAACGTGATTGGAAAAACCTGATTGAAAAACCTGATTGGAAAAACCTGATTGGAAAAACCTGATTGGAAAAACCTGATTGGAAAAACCTGATTGGAAAAACCTGATTGGAAAAACCTGATTGGAAAAACCTGATTGGAAAAACCTGATTGGAAAAACCTGATTGGAAAAACCTGATTGGAAAAACCTGATTGGAAAAACCTGATTGGAAAAACCTGATTGGAAAAACCAGATTGAAAAAACCAGATTGGAAAAACCTGATTGGAAAAACCTGATTGGAAAAACCTGATTGGAAAAACCTGATTGGAAAAACCTGATTGGAAAAACCTGATTGGAAAAACCTGATTGGAAAAACCTGATTGGAAAAACCTGATTGGAAAAACCTGATTGGAAAAACCTGATTGGAAAAACCTGATTGGAAAAACCTGATTGGAAAAACCTGATTGTAAAAACCTGATTGGAAAAACGTGATTGGAAAAACGTGATTGGAAAAACCTGATTGGAAAAACCTGATTGGAAAAACCTGATTGGAAAAACCTGATTGGAAAAACCTGATTGGAAAAACCTGATTGGAAAAACCTGATTGGAAAAACCTGATTGGAAAAATCTGATTGGAAAAACCTGATTGAAAAAACCTGATTGGAAAAACCTGATTGGAAAAACCTGATTGGAAAAACCTGATTGGAAAAACCTGATTGTAAAAACCTGATTGGAAAAACGTGATTGGAAAAACGTGATTGGAAAAACGTGATTGGAAAAACCTGATTGGAAAAGCCTGATTGGAAAAGCCTGATTGGAAAAACCTGATTGGAAAAACCTGATTGGAAAAACCTGATTGGAAAAACGAGATTGGAAAAACGTCATTGGAAAAACGTCATTGGAAAAACGTCATTGGAAAATCGTCATTGGAAAAACGTGATTGGAAAAACGTGATTGGAAAAACGTGATTGGAAAAACGTGATTGGAAAAACGTGATTGGAAAAACGTGATTGGAAAAACGTGATTGGAAAAACGTGATTGGAAAAACGTGATTGGAAAAACGTGATTGGAAAAACGTGATTGGAAAAACGTGATTGGAAAAACGTGATTGGAAAAACCTGATTGGAAACACCTGATTGGAAAAACCTGATTGGAAAAACCTGATTGGAAAAACCTGATTGGAAAAACCTGATTGAAAAACCTGATTGGAAAAACCTGATTGGAAAAACCTGATTGGAAAAACCTGATTGGAAAAACCTGATTGAAAAAACCTGATTGGAAAAACCTGATTGGAAAAACCTGATTGGAAAAACCTGATTGGAAAAACGAGATTGGAAAAACGTGATTGGAAAAACGTGATTGGAAAAACGTGATTGGAAAAACGTGATTGGAAAAACGTGATTGGAAAAACGTGATTGGAAAAACGTGATTGGAAAAACCTGATTGGAAAAGCCTGATTGGAAAAGCCTGATTGGAAAAACCTGATTGGAAAAACCTGATTGGAAAAACCTGATTGGAAAAACGAGATTGGAAAAACGTCATTGGAAAAACGTCATTGGAAAAACGTCATTGGAAAAACGTCATTGGAAAAACGTGATTGGAAAAACGTGATTGGAAAAACGTGATTGGAAAAACGTGATTGGAAAAACGTGATTGGAAAAACGTGATTGGAAAAACGTGATTGGAAAAACGTGATTGGAAAAACGTGATTGGAAAAACGTGATTGGAAAAACGTGATTGGAAAAACGTGATTGGAAAAACGTGATTGGAAAAACGTGATTGGAAAAACCTGATTGGAAACACCTGATTGGAAAAACCTGATTGGAAAAACCTGATTGGAAAAACCTGATTGGAAAAACCTGATTGAAAAACCTGATTGGAAAAACCTGATTGGAAAAACCTGATTGGAAAAACCTGATTGGAAAAACCTGATTGAAAAAACCTGATTGGAAAAACCTGATTGGAAAAACCTGATTGGAAAAACCTGATTGGAAAAACGAGATTGGAAAAACGTGATTGGAAAAACGTGATTGGAAAAACGTGATTGGAAAAACGTGATTGGAAAAACGTGATTGGAAAAACGTGATTGGAAAAACGTGATTGGAAAAACGTGATTGGAAAAACGTGATTGGAAAAACGTGATTGGAAAAACGTGATTGGAAAAACGTGATTGGAAAAACGTGATTGGAAAAACCTGATTGGAAACACCTGATTGGAAAAACCTGATTGGAAAAACCTGATTGGAAAAACCTGATTGGAAAAACCTGATTGAAAAACCTGATTGGAAAAACCTGATTGGAAAAACCTGATTGGAAAAACCTGATTGGAAAAACCTGATTGAAAAAACCTGATTGGAAAAACCTGATTGGAAAAACCTGATTGGAAAAACCTGATTGGAAAAACCTGATTGGAAAAACCTGATTGGAAAAACCTGATTGGAAAAACCTGATTGGAAAAACCTGATTGGAAAAACGAGATTGGAAAAACGTGATTGGAAAAACGCGATTGGAAAAACGCGATTGGAAAAACGCGATTGGAAAAACGTGATTGGAAAAACGTGATTGGAAAAACGTGATTGGAAAAACGTGATTGGAAAAACGTGATTGGAAAAACGTGATTGGAAAAACGTGATTGGAAAAACGTGATTGGAAAAACGTGATTGGAAAAACCTGATTGGAAACACCTGATTGGAAAAACCTGATTGGAAAAACCTGATTGGAAAAACCTGATTGGAAAAACCTGATTGAAAAACCTGATTGGAAAAACCTGATTGGAAAAACCTGATTGGAAAAACCTGATTGGAAAAACCTGATTGGAAAAACCTGATTGGAAAAACCTGATTGGAAAAACCTGATTGGAAAAACCTGATTGGAAAAACCTGATTGGAAAAACCTGATTGGAAAAACCTGATTGGAAAAACCTGATTGGAAAAACCTGATTGGAAAAACCTGATTGGAAAAACCTGATTGGAAAAACCTGATTGGAAAAACCTGATTGGAAAAACCTGATTGGAAAAACCTGATTGGAAAAACCTGATTGGAAAAACCTGATTGGAAAAACCTGATTGGAAAAACCTGATTGGAAAAACCTGATTGGAAAAACCTGATTGGAAAAACCTGATTGGAAAAACCTGATTGGAAAAACCTGATTGGAAAAACCTGATTGGAAAAACCTGATTGGAAAAACGTGATTGGAAAAACGTGATTGGAAAAACGTGATTGGAAAAACGTGATTGGAAAAACGTGATTGGAAAAACGTGATTGGAAAAGCCTGATTGGAAAAACCTGATTGGAAAAACCTGATTGGAAAAACCTGATTGGAAAAACGTGATTGGAAAAACGTGATTGGAAAAACGTGATTGGAAAAACGTGATTGGAAAAACGTGATTGGAAAAACGTGATTGGAAAAACGTGATTGGAAAAACGTGATTGGAAAAACGTGATTGGAAAAACGTGATTGGAAAAACGTGATTGGAAAAACGTGATTGGAAAAACGTGATTGGAAAAACGTGATTGGAAAAACGTGATTGGAAAAACGTGATTGGAAAAACGTGATTGGAAAAACGTGATTGGCAAAACGTGATTGGAAAAACGTGATTGGAAAAACGTGATTGGAAAAACGTGATTGGAAAAACAAGATTGGAAAAACGTGATTGGAAAAACGTGATTGGAAAAACGTGATTGGAAAACGTGATTGGAAAAACGTGATTGGAAAAACGTGATTGGAAAAACGTGATTGGAAAAACGTGATTGGAAAAACGTGATTGGAAAAACGTGATTGGAAAAACGTGATTTAAAAAACCTGATTGGAAAAACCTGATTGGAAAAACCTGATTGGAAAAACCTGATTGGAAAAACCTGATTGGAAAAACCTGATTGGAAAAACCTGATTGGAAAAACCTGATTGGAAAAACCTGATTGGAAAAACCTGATTGGAAAAACCTGATTGGAAAAACCTGATTGGAAAAACCTGATTGGAAAAACCTGATTGGAAAAACCTGATTGGAAAAACCTGATTGGAAAAACCTGATTGGAAAAACCTGATTGGAAAAACCTGATTGGAAAAACCTGATTGGAAAAACCTGATTGGAAAAACCTGATTGGAAAAACCTGATTGGAAAAACGTGATTGGAAAAACGTGATTGGAAAAACGTGATTGGAAAAACCTGATTAGTAAAACCTGATTGGAAAAACCTGATTGGAAAAAATTGATTGGAAAAACCTGATTGGAAAAACCTGATTGGAAAAACCTGATTGGAAAAACCTGATTGGAAAAACCTGATTGGAAAAACCTGATTGGAAAAACCTGATTGGAAAAACCTGATTGGAAAAACCTGATTGGATAAACCTGTTTGGAAAAACCTGATTGGAAAAACCTGATTGGAAAAACCTGATTGGAAAAACCTGATAGGAAAAACCTGATTGGAAAAACCTGATTGGAAAAACCTGATTGGAAAAACCTGATTGGAAAAACCTGATTGGAAAAACCTGATTGGAAAAACCTGATTGGAAAAACCTGATTGGAAAAACCTGATTGGAAAAACCTGATTGGAAAAACCTGATTGGAAAAACCTGATTGGAAAAACGTGATTGGAAAAACGTGATTGGAAAAACGTGATTGGAAAAACGTGATTGGAAAAACGTGATTGGAAAAACGTGATTGGAAAAACCTGATTGGAAAAACCTGATTGGAAAAACCTGATTGGAAAAACCTGATTGGAAAAACCTGATTGGAAAAACGAGATTGGAAAAACGTGATTGGAAAAACGTGATTGGAAAAACGTGATTGGAAAAACGTGATTGGAAAAACGTGATTGGAAAAACGTGATTGGAAAAACGTGATTGGAAAAACGTGATTGGAAAAACGTGATTGGAAAAACGTGATTGGAAAAACGTGATTGGAAAAACGTGATTGGAAAAACGTGATTGGAAAAACGTGATTGGAAAAACGTGATTGGAAAAACGTGATTGGAAAAACGTGATTGGAAAAACGTGATTGGAAAAACGTGATTGGAAAAACGTGATTGGAAAAACGTGATTGGAAAAACGTGATTGGAAAAACGTGATTGGAAAAACGTGATTGGAAAAACGTGATTGGAAAAACGTGATTGGAAAAACGTGATTGGAAAAACGTGATTGGAAAAACGTGATTGGAAAAACGTGATTGGAAAAACGTGATTGGAAAAACGTGATTGGAAAAACGTGATTGGAAAAACGTGATTGGAAAAACGTTATTGGAAAAACGTCATTGGAAAAACGTCATTGGAAAAACGTCATTGGAAAAACGTCATTGGAAAATCGTCATTGGAAAAACGTCATTGGAAAAACGTCATTGGAAAAACGTCATTGGAAAAACGTCATTGGAAAAACGTCATTGGAAAAACGTCATTGGAAAAACGTCATTGGAAAAACGTCATTGGAAAAACGTCATTGGAAAAACGTCATTGGAAAAACGTCATTGGAAAAACGTCATTGGAAAAACGTCATTGGAAAAACGTCATTGGAAAAACGTCATTGGAAAAACGTCATTGGAAAAACGTCATGGGAAAAACGTCATGGGAAAAACGTCATGGGAAAAACGTCATTGGAAAAACGTCATTGGAAAAACGTCATTGGAAAAACGTCATTGGAAAAACGTCATTGGAAAAACGTGAGTGGAAAAACGTGAGTGGAAAAACGTGAGTGGAAAAACGTGATTGGAAAAACGTGATTGGAAAAACGTGATTGGAAAAACGTGATTGGAAAAACGTGATTGGAAAAACGTGATTGGAAAAACGTGATTGGAAAAACCTGATTGGAAAAACGAGATTGGAAAAACGTGATTGGAAAAACGTGATTGGAAAAACGTGATTGGAAAAACGTGATTGGAAAAACGTGATTGGAAAAACGTGATTGGAAAAACGTGATTGGAAAAACGTGATTGGAAAAACGTGATTGGAAAAATGTGATTGGAAAAACGTGATTGGAAAAACGTGATTGGAAAAACGTGGTTGGAAAAACGTGGTTGGAAAAACGTGGTTGGAAAAACGTGATTGGAAAAACGTGATTGGAAAAACGTGATTGGAAAAACGTGATTGGAAAAACGTGATTGGAAAAACGTGATTGGAAAAACGTGATTGGAAAAACGTGATTGGAAAAACGTGATTGGAAAAACGTGATTGGAAAAACGTGATTGGAAAAACCTGATTGGAAAAACCTGATTGGAAAAACCTGATTGGAAAAACCTGATTGGAAAAACGTGATTGGAAAAACGTGATTGGAAAAACCTGATTGGAAAAACCTGATTGGAAAAACCTGATTGAAAAACCTGATTGGAAAAACCTGATTGGAAAAACCTGATTGGAAAAACCTGATTGGAAAAACCTGATTGGAAAAACCTGATTGGAAAAACCTGATTGGAAAAACCTGATTGGAAAAACCTGATTGGAAAAACCTGATTGGAAAAACCTGATTGGAAAAACCTGATTGGAAAAACCTGATTGGAAAAACCTGATTGGAAAAACCTGATTGGAAAAACCTGATTGGAAAAACCAGATTGGAAAAACCAGATTGGAAAAACCTGATTGGAAAAACCTGATTGGAAAAACCTGATTGGAAAAACCTGATTGGAAAAACCTGATTGGAAAAACCTGATTGGAAAAACCTGATTGGAAAAACCTGATTGGAAAAACCTGATTGGAAAAACCTGATTGGAAAAACCTGATTGGAAAAACCTGATTGGAAAAACCTGATTGGAAAAACCTGATTGGAAAAACCTGATTGGAAAAACCTGATTGTAAAAACCTGATTGGAAAAACGTGATTGGAAAAACGTGATTGGAAAAACGTGATTGGAAAAACCTGATTGGAAAAACCTGATTGGAAAAACCTGATTGGAAAAACCTGATTGGAAAAACCTGATTGGAAAAACCTGATTGGAAAAACCTGATTGGAAAAATCTGATTGGAAAAACCTGATTGGAAAAACCTGATTGGAAAAACGTGATTGGAAAAACGTGATTGGAAAAACGTGATTGGAAAAACGTGATTGGAAAAACGTGATTGGAAAAACGTGATTGGAAAAACGTGATTGGAAAAACGTGATTGGAAAAACGTGATTGGAAAAACGTGATTGGAAAAACGTGATTGGAAAAACGTGATTGGAAAAACGTGATTGGAAAAACGTGATTGGAAAAACGTGATTGGAAAAACGTGATTGTAAAAACCTGATTGGAAAAACCTGATTGGAAAAACCTGATTGGAAAAACCTGATTGGAAAAACCTGATTGGAAAAACCTGATTGGAAAAACCTGATTGGAAAAACCTGATTGGAAAAACCTGATTGGAAAAACCTGATTGGAAAAACCTGATTGGAAAAACCTGATTGGAAAAACCTGATTGGAAAAACCTGATTGGAAAAACCTGATTGGAAAAACCTGATTGGAAAAACCTGATTGGAAAAACCTGATTGGAAAAACCTGATTGGAAAAACCTGATTGGAAAAACGTGATTGGAAAAACGTGATTGGAAAAACGTGATTGGAAAAACGTGATTGGAAAAACGTGATTGGAAAAACCTGATTGGTAAAACCTGATTGGAAAAACCTGATTGGAAAAAATTGATTGGAAAAACGTGATTGGAAAAGCCTGATTGGAAAAACCTGATTGGAAAAACCTGATTGGAAAAACCTGATTGGAAAAACGAGATTGGAAAAACGTGATTGGAAAAACGTGATTGGAAAAACGTGATTGGAAAAACGTGATTGGAAAAACGTGATTGGAAAAACGTGATTGGAAAAACGTGATTGGAAAAACGTGATTGGAAAAACGTGATTGGAAAAACGTGATTGGAAAAACGTGATTGGAAAAACGTGATTGGAAAAACGTGATTGGAAAAACGTGATTGGAAAAACCTGATTGGAAACACCTGATTGGAAAAACCTGATTGGAAAAACCTGATTGGAAAAACCTGATTGGAAAAACCTGATTGAAAAACCTGATTGGAAAAACCTGATTGGAAAAACCTGATTGGAAAAACCTGATTGAAAAAACCTGATTGGAAAAACCTGATTGGAAAAACCTGATTGGAAAAACCTGATTGGAAAAACCTGATTGGAAAAACCTGATTGGAAAAACCTGATTGGAAAAACCTGATTGGAAAAACCTGATTGGAAAAACCTGATTGGAAAAACCTGATTGGAAAAACGAGATTGGAAAAACGTGATTGGAAAAACGTGATTGGAAAAACGTGATTGGAAAAACGCGATTGGAAAAACGTGATTGGAAAAACGTGATTGGAAAAACGTGATTGGAAAAACGTGATTGGAAAAACGTGATTGGAAAAACGTGATTGGAAAAACGTGATTGGAAAAACGTGATTGGAAAAACGTGATTGGAAAAACCTGATTGGAAACACCTGATTGGAAAAACCTGATTGGAAAAACCTGATTGGAAAAACCTGATTGAAAAACCTGATTGGAAAAACCTGATTGGAAAAACCTGATTGGAAAAACCTGATTGGAAAAACCTGATTGGAAAAACCTGATTGGAAAAACCTGATTGGAAAAACCTGATTGGAAAAACCTGATTGGAAAAACCTGATTGGAAAAACCTGATTGGAAAAACCTGATTGGAAAAACCTGATTGGAAAAACCTGATTGGAAAAACCTGATTGGAAAAACCTGATTGGAAAAACCTGATTGGAAAAACCTGATTGGAAAAACCTGATTGGAAAAACCTGATTGGAAAAACCTGATTGGAAAAACCTGATTGGAAAAACCTGATTGGAAAAACCTGATTGGAAAAACCTGATTGGAAAAACCTGATTGGAAAAACCTGATTGGAAAAACCTGATTGGAAAAACGTGATTGGAAAAACGTGATTGGAAAAACGTGATTGGAAAAACGTGATTGGAAAAACGTGATTGGAAAAACCTGATTGGAAAAGCCTGATTGGAAAAACCTGATTGGAAAAACCTGATTGGAAAAACCTGATTGGAAAAACGTGATTGGAAAAACGTGATTGGAAAAACGTGATTGGAAAAACGTGATTGGAAAAACGTGATTGGAAAAACGTGATTGGAAAAACGTGATTGGAAAAACGTGATTGGAAAAACGTGATTGGAAAAACGTGATTGGAAAAACGTGATTGGAAAAACGTGATTGGAAAAACGTGATTGGAAAAACGTGATTGGAAAAACGTGATTGGAAAAACGTGATTGGAAAAACGTGATTGGAAAAACGTGATTGGCAAAACGTGATTGGAAAAACGTGATTGGAAAAACGTGATTGGAAAAACGTGATTGGAAAAACGTGATTGGAAAAACGTGATTGGAAAAACGTGATTGGAAAAACGTGATTGGAAAAACGTGATTGGAAAACGTGATTGGAAAAACGTGATTGGAAAAACGTGATTGGAAAAACGTGATTGGAAAAACGTGATTGGAAAAACGTGATTGGAAAAACGTGATTGGAAAAACGTGATTTAAAAAACCTGATTGGAAAAACCTGATTGGAAAAACCTGATTGGAAAAACCTGATTGGAAAAACCTGATTGGAAAAACCTGATTGGAAAAACCTGATTGGAAAAACCTGATTGGAAAAACCTGATTGGAAAAACCTGATTGGAAAAACCTGATTGGAAAAACCTGATTGGAAAAACCTGATTGGAAAAACCTGATTGGAAAAACCTGATTGGAAAAACCTGATTGGAAAAACCTGATTGGAAAAACCTGATTGGAAAAACCTGATTGGAAAAACCTGATTGGAAAAACCTGATTGGAAAAACCTGATTGGAAAAACCTGATTGGAAAAACCTGATTGGAAAAACCTGATTGGAAAAACCTGATTGGAAAAACCTGATTGGAAAAACCTGATTGGAAAAACCTGATTGGAAAAACCTGATTGGAAAAACGTGATTGGAAAAACGTGATTGGAAAAACGTGATTGGAAAAACCTGATTAGTAAAACCTGATTGGAAAAACCTGATTGGAAAAAATTGATTGGAAAAACCTGATTGGAAAAACCTGATTGGAAAAACCTGATTGGAAAAACCTGATTGGAAAAACCTGATTGGAAAAACCTGATTGGAAAAACCTGATTGGAAAAACCTGATTGGAAAAACCTGATTGGATAAACCTGATTGGAAAAACCTGATTGGAAAAACCTGATTGGAAAAACCTGATTGGAAAAACCTGATAGGAAAAACCTGATTGGAAAAACCTGATTGGAAAAACCTGATTGGAAAAACCTGATTGGAAAAACCTGATTGGAAAAACCTGATTGGAAAAACCTGATTGGAAAAACCTGATTGGAAAAACCTGATTGGAAAAACCTGATTGGAAAAACCTGATTGGAAAAACGTGATTGGAAAAACGTGATTGGAAAAACGTGATTGGAAAAACGTGATTGGAAAAACGTGATTGGAAAAACGTGATTGGAAAAACGTGATTGGAAAAACCTGATTGGAAAAACCTGATTGGAAAAACCTGATTGGAAAAACGTGATTGGAAAAACGTGATTGGAAAAACGTGATTGGAAAAACGTGATTGGAAAAACGTGATTGGAAAAACGTGATTGGAAAAACGTGATTGGAAAAACGTGATTGGAAAAACGTGATTGGAAAAACGTGATTGGAAAAACGTGATTGGAAAAACCTGATTGGAAAAACCTGATTGGAAAAACCTGATTGGAAAAACCTGATTGGAAAAACCTGATTGGAAAAACCTGATTGAAAAACCTGATTGGAAAAACCTGATTGGAAAAACCTGATTGGAAAAACCTGATTGGAAAAACCTGATTGGAAAAACCTGATTGGAAAAACCTGATTGGAAAAACCTGATTGGAAAAACCTGATTGGAAAAACCTGATTGGAAAAACCTGATTGTAAAAACCTGATTGGAAAAACCTGATTGGAAAAACCTGATTGGAAAAACCTGATTGGAAAAACCTGATTGGAAAAACCTGATTGGAAAAACCTGATTGGAAAAACCTGATTGGAAAAACCTGATTGGAAAAACCTGATTGGAAAAACCTGATTGGAAAAACCTGATTGGAAAAACCTGATTGGAAAAACCTGATTGGAAAAACCTGATTGGAAAAACCTGATTGGAAAAACCTGATTGGAAAAACCTGATTGGAAAAACCTGATTGGAAAAACCTAATTGGAAAAACCTGATTGGAAAAACCTGATTGGAAAAACGTGATTGGAAAAACGTGATTGGAAAAACGTGATTGGAAAAACGTGTTTGGAAAAACGTGATTGGAAAAACGTGATTGGAAAAGCCTGATTGGAAAAACCTGATTGGAAAAACCTGATTGGAAAAATCTGATTGGAAAAACGCGATTGGAAAAACGTGATTGGAAAAACGTGATTGGAAAAACGTGATTGGAAAAACGTGATTGGAAAAACGTGATTGGAAAAACGTGATTGGAAAAACGTGATTGGAAAAACGTGATTGGAAAAACGTGATTGGAAAAACGTGATTGGAAAAACGTGATTGGAAAAACGTGATTGGAAAAACGTGATTGGAAAAACGTGATTGGAAAAACGTGATTGGAAAAACGTGATTGGAAAAACGTGATTGGAAAAACGTGATTGGAAAAACGTGATTGGAAAAACGTGATTGGAAAAACGTGATTGGAAAAACGTGATTGGAAAAACGTGATTGGAAAAACGTGATTGGAAAAACGTGATTGGAAAAACGTGATTGGAAAAACGTGATTGGAAAAACGTGATTGGAAAAACCTGATTGAAAAACCTGATTGGAAAAACCTGATTGGAAAAACCTGATTGGAAAAACCTGATTGGAAAAACCTGATTGGAAAAACCTGATTGGAAAAATCTGATTGGAAAAACCTGATTGGAAAAACCTGATTGGAAAAACCTGATTGTAAAAACCTGATTGGAAAAACCTGATTGGAAAAACCTGATTGGAAAAACCTGATTGGAAAAACCTGATTGGAAAAACCTGATTGGAAAAACCTGATTGGAAAAACCTGATTGGAAAAACCTGATTGGAAAAACCTGATTGGAAAAACCTGATTAGAAAAACCTGATTGGAAAAACCTGATTGGAAAAACCTGATTGGAAAAACCTGATTGGAAAAACCTGATTGGAAAAACCTGATTGGAAAAACCTGATTGGAAAAACCTGATTGGAAAAACCTGATTGGAAAAACCTGATTGGAAAAACCTGATTGGAAAAACCTGATTGGAAAAACGTGATTGGAAAAACGTGATTGGAAAAACGTGATTGGAAAAACGTGATTGGAAAAACGTGATTGGAAAAACGTGATTGGAAAAGCCTGATTGGAAAAACCTGATTGGAAAAACGTGATTGGAAAAACGTGATTGGAAAAACGTGATTGGAAAAACGTGATTGGAAAAACGTGATTGGAAAAATGTGATTGGAAAAACCTGATTGGAAAAACGTGATTGGAAAAACGTGATTGGAAAAACGTGATTGGAAAAACGTGATTGGAAAAACCTGATTGGAAAAACCTGATTGGAAAAACGTGATTGGAAAAACGTGATTGGAAAAACGTGATTGGAAAAACGTGATTGGAAAAACGTGATTGGAAAAACGTGATTGGAAAAACCTGATTGGAAAAACCTGATTGGAAAAACCTGATTGGAAAAACCTGATTGGAAAAACCTGATTGGAAAAACCTGATTGGAAAAACCTGATTGGAAAAACCTGATTGGAAAAACCTGATTGGAAAAACCTGATTGGAAAAACCTGATTGGAAAAACCTGATTGGAAAAACCTGATTGGAAAAACCTGATTGGAAAAACCTGATTGGAAAAACCTGATTGGAAAAACCTGATTGGAAAAACCTGATTGGAAAAACCTGATTGGAAAAACCTGATTGGAAAAACGTGATTGGAAAAACGTGATTGGAAAAACGTGATTGGAAAAACGTGATTGGAAAAACGTGATTGGAAAAACGTGATTGGAAAAGCCTGATTGGAAAAACCTGATTGGAAAAACCTGATTGGAAAAACCTGATTGGAAAAACGTGATTGGAAAAACGTGATTGGAAAAACGTGATTGGAAAAACGTGATTGGAAAAACGTGATTGGAAAAACGTGATTGGAAAAACGTGATTGGAAAAACGTGATTGGAAAAACGTGATTGGAAAAACGTGATTGGAAAAACGTGATTGGAAAAACGTGATTGGAAAAACGTGATTGGAAAAACGTGATTGGAAAAACGTGATTGGAAAAACGTGATTGGAAAAACGTGATTGGAAAAACGTGATTGGCAAAACGTGATTGGAAAAACGTGATTGGAAAAACGTGATTGGAAAAACGTGATTGGAAAAACGTGATTGGAAAAACGTGATTGGAAAAACGTGATTGGAAAAACGTGATTGGAAAAACGTGATTGGAAAACGTGATTGGAAAAACGTGATTGGAAAAACGTGATTGGAAAAACGTGATTGGAAAAACGTGATTGGAAAAACGTGATTGGAAAAACGTGATTGGAAAAACGTGATTTAAAAAACCTGATTGGAAAAACCTGATTGGAAAAACCTGATTGGAAAAACCTGATTGGAAAAACCTGATTGGAAAAACCTGATTGGAAAAACCTGATTGGAAAAACCTGATTGGAAAAACCTGATTGGAAAAACCTGATTGGAAAAACCTGATTGGAAAAACCTGATTGGAAAAACCTGATTGGAAAAACCTGATTGGAAAAACCTGATTGGAAAAACCTGATTGGAAAAACCTGATTGGAAAAAC
Source organism: Odiellus spinosus (assembly GCA_963920705.1). Classification (NCBI taxonomy): domain Eukaryota; kingdom Metazoa; phylum Arthropoda; class Arachnida; order Opiliones; family Phalangiidae; genus Odiellus; species Odiellus spinosus. Next base: position 1,180,234 of record CAWUCO010000183.1, read on the forward strand.
CTGATTGGAAAAACCTGATTGGAAAAACCTGATTGGAAAAACCTGATTGGAAAAACCTGATTGGAAAAACCTGATTGGAAAAACCTGATTGGAAAAACCTGATTGGAAAAACCTGATTGGAAAAACCTGATTGGAAAAACCTGATTGGAAAAACCTGATTGGAAAAACCTGATTGGAAAAACCTGATTGGAAAAACGTGATTGGAAAAACGTGATTGGAAAAACGTGATTGGAAAAACCTGATTAGTAAAACCTGATTGGAAAAACCTGATTGGAAAAAATTGATTGGAAAAACCTGATTGGAAAAACCTGATTGGAAAAACCTGATTGGAAAAACCTGATTGGAAAAACCTGATTGGAAAAACCTGATTGGAAAAACCTGATTGGAAAAACCTGATTGGAAAAACCTGATTGGATAAACCTGATTGGAAAAACCTGATTGGAAAAACCTGATTGGAAAAACCTGATTGGAAAAACCTGATAGGAAAAACCTGATTGGAAAAACCTGATTGGAAAAACCTGATTGGAAAAACCTGATTGGAAAAACCTGATTGGAAAAACCTGATTGGAAAAACCTGATTGGAAAAACCTGATTGGAAAAACCTGATTGGAAAAACCTGATTGGAAAAACCTGATTGGAAAAACCTGATTGGAAAAACGTGATTGGAAAAACGTGATTGGAAAAACGTGATTGGAAAAACGTGATTGGAAAAACGTGATTGGAAAAACGTGATTGGAAAAACCTGATTGGAAAAACCTGATTGGAAAAACCTGATTGGAAAAACGTGATTGGAAAAACGTGATTGGAAAAACGTGATTGGAAAAACGTGATTGGAAAAACGTGATTGGAAAAACGTGATTGGAAAAAAGTGATTGGAAAAACCTGATTGGAAAAACCTGATTGGAAAAACCTGATTGGAAAAACCTGATTGGAAAAACCTGATTGGAAAAACCTGATTGAAAAACCTGATTGGAAAAACCTGATTGGAAAAACCTGATTGGAAAAACCTGATTGGAAAAACCTGATTGGAAAAACCTGATTGGAAAAACCTGATTGGAAAAACCTGATTGGAAAAACCTGATTGTAAAAACCTGATTGTAAAAACCTGATTGTAAAAACCTGATTGGAAAAACCTGATTGGAAAAACCTGATTGGAAAAACCTGATTGGAAAAACCTGATTGGAAAAACCTGATTGGAAAAACCTGATTGGAAAAACCTGATTGGAAAAACCTGATTGGAAAAACCTGATTGGAAAAACCTGATTGGAAAAACCTGATTGGAAAAACCTGATTGGAAAAACCTGATTGGAAAAACCTGATTGGAAAAACCTGATTGGAAAAACCTGATTGGAAAAACCTAATTGGAAAAACCTGATTGGAAAAACCTGATTGGAAAAACGTGATTGGAAAAACGTGATTGGAAAAACGTGTTTGGAAAAACGTGATTGGAAAAACGTGATTGGAAAAGCCTGATTGGAAAAACCTGATTGGAAAAACCTGATTGGAAAAATCTGATTGGAAAAACGAGATTGGAAAAACGTGATTGGAAAAACGTGATTGGAAAAACGTGATTGGAAAAACGTGATTGGAAAAACGTGATTGGAAAAACGTGATTGGAAAAACGTGATTGGAAAAACGTGATTTAAAAAACCTGATTGGAAAAACCTGATTGGAAAAACCTGATTGGAAAAACCTGATTGGAAAAACCTGATTGGAAAAACCTGATTGGAAAAACCTGATTGGAAAAACCTGATTGGAAAAACCTGATTGGAAAAACCTGATTGGAAAAACCTGATTGGAAAAACCTGATTGGAAAAACCTGATTGGAAAAACCTGATTGGAAAAACCTGATTGGAAAAACCTGATTGGAAAAACCTGATTGGAAAAACCTGATTGGAAAAACCTGATTGGAAAAACCTGATTGGAAAAACGTGATTGGAAAAACGTGATTGGAAAAACGTGATTGGAAAAACGTGATTGGAAAAACGTGATTGGAAAAACGTGATTGGAAAAACGTGATTGGAAAAACGTGATTGGAAAAACGTGATTGGAAAAACGTGATTGGAAAGACGTGATTGCAAAAACGTGATTGGAAAAACGTGATTGGCAAAACGTGATTGGAAAAACGTGATTGGAAAAACGTGATTGGAAAAACGTGATTGGAAAAACGTGATTGGAAAAACGTGGTTGGAAAAACGTGATTGGAAAAACGTGATTGGAAAAACGTGATTGGAAAACGTGATTGGAAAAACGTGATTGGAAAAACGTGATTGGAAAAACGTGATTGGAAAAACGTGATTGGAAAAACGTGATTGGAAAAACGTGATTGGAAAAACGTGATTTAAAAAACCTGATTGGAAAAACCTGATTGGAAAAACCTGATTGGAAAAACCTGATTGGAAAAACCTGATTGGAAAAACCTGATTGGAAAAACCTGATTGGAAAAACCTGATTGGAAAAACCTGATTGGAAAAACCTGATTGGAAAAACCTGATTGGAAAAACCTGATTGGAAAAACCTGATTGGAAAAACCTGATTGGAAAAACCTGATTGGAAAAACCTGATTGGAAAAACCTGATTGGAAAAACCTGATTGGAAAAACCTGATTGGAAAAACCTGATTGGAAAAACCTGATTGGAAAAACCTGATTGGAAAAACCTGATTGGAAAAACCTGATTGGAAAAACCTGATTGGAAAAACCTGATTGGAAAAACCTGATTGGAAAAACCTGATTGGAAAAACCTGATTGGAAAAACCTGATTGGAAAAACGTGATTGGAAAAACGTGATTGGAAAAACGTGATTGGAAAAACCTGATTAGTAAAACCTGATTGGAAAAACCTGATTGGAAAAAATTGATTGGAAAAACCTGATTGGAAAAACCTGATTGGAAAAACCTGATTGGAAAAACCTGATTGGAAAAACCTGATTGGAAAAACCTGATTGGAAAAACCTGATTGGAAAAACCTGATTGGAAAAACCTGATTGGATAAACCTGATTGGAAAAACCTGATTGGAAAAACCTGATTGGAAAAACCTGATTGGAAAAACCTGATAGGAAAAACCTGATTGGAAAAACCTGATTGGAAAAACCTGATTGGAAAAACCTGATTGGAAAAACCTGATTGGAAAAACCTGATTGGAAAAACCTGATTGGAAAAACCTGATTGGAAAAACCTGATTGGAAAAACCTGATTGGAAAAACCTGATTGGAAAAACCTGATTGGAAAAACGTGATTGGAAAAACGTGATTGGAAAAACGTGATTGGAAAAACGTGATTGGAAAAACGTGATTGGAAAAACGTGATTGGAAAAACCTGATTGGAAAAACCTGATTGGAAAAACCTGATTGGAAAAACGTGATTGGAAAAACGTGATTGGAAAAACGTGATTGGAAAAACGTGATTGGAAAAACGTGATTGGAAAAACGTGATTGGAAAAAAGTGATTGGAAAAACCTGATTGGAAAAACCTGATTGGAAAAACCTGATTGGAAAAACCTGATTGGAAAAACCTGATTGGAAAAACCTGATTGAAAAACCTGATTGGAAAAACCTGATTGGAAAAACCTGATTGGAAAAACCTGATTGGAAAAACCTGATTGGAAAAACCTGATTGGAAAAACCTGATTGGAAAAACCTGATTGGAAAAACCTGATTGTAAAAACCTGATTGTAAAAACCTGATTGTAAAAACCTGATTGTAAAAACCTGATTGGAAAAACCTGATTGGAAAAACCTGATTGGAAAAACCTGATTGGAAAAACCTGATTGGAAAAACCTGATTGGAAAAACCTGATTGGAAAAACCTGATTGGAAAAACCTGATTGGAAAAACCTGATTGGAAAAACCTGATTGGAAAAACCTGATTGGAAAAACCTGATTGGAAAAACCTGATTGGAAAAACCTGATTGGAAAAACCTGATTGGAAAAACCTGATTGGAAAAACCTAATTGGAAAAACCTGATTGGAAAAACCTGATTGGAAAAACGTGATTGGAAAAACGTGATTGGAAAAACGTGTTTGGAAAAACGTGATTGGAAAAACGTGATTGGAAAAGCCTGATTGGAAAAACCTGATTGGAAAAACCTGATTGGAAAAATCTGATTGGAAAAACGAGATTGGAAAAACGTGATTGGAAAAACGTGATTGGAAAAACGTGATTGGAAAAACGTGATTGGAAAAACGTGATTGGAAAAACGTGATTGGAAAAACGTGATTGGAAAAACGTGATTGGAAAAACGTGATTGGAAAAACGTGATTGGAAAAACGTGATTGGAAAAACGTGATTGGAAAAACGTGATTGGAAAAACGTGATTGGAAAAACGTGATTGGAAAAACGTGATTGGAAAAACGTGATTGGAAAAACGTGATTGGAAAAACGTGATTGGAAAAACGTGATTGGAAAAACGTGATTGGAAAAACGTGATTGGAAAAACGTGATTGGAAAAACGTGATTGGAAAAACGTGATTGGAAAAACGTGATTGGAAAAACGTGATTGAAAAACCTGATTGGAAAAACCTGATTGGAAAAACCTGATTGGAAAAACCTGATTGGAAAAACCTGATTGGAAAAACCTGATTGGAAAAATCTGATTGGAAAAACCTGATTGGAAAAACCTGATTGGAAAAACCTGATTGTAAAAACCTGATTGGAAAAACCTGATTGGAAAAACCTGATTGGAAAAACCTGATTGGAAAAACCTGATTGGAAAAACCTGATTGGAAAAACCTGATTGGAAAAACCTGATTGGAAAAACCTGATTGGAAAAACCTGATTGGAAAAACCTGATTAGAAAAACCTGATTGGAAAAACCTGATTGGAAAAACCTGATTGGAAAAACCTGATTGGAAAAACCTGATTGGAAAAACCTGATTGGAAAAACCTGATTGGAAAAACCTGATTGGAAAAACCTGATTGGAAAAACCTGATTGGAAAAACCTGATTGGAAAAACCTGATTGGAAAAACGTGATTGGAAAAACGTGATTTGAAAAACGTGATTGGAAAAACGTGATTGGAAAAACGTGATTGGAAAAACGTGATTGGAAAAGCCTGATTGGAAAAACCTGATTGGAAAAACGTGATTGGAAAAACGTGATTGGAAAAACGTGATTGGAAAAACGTGATTGGAAAAACGTGATTGGAAAAATGTGATTGGAAAAACCTGATTGGAAAAACGTGATTGGAAAAACGTGATTGGAAAAACGTGATTAGAAAAACGTGATTGGAAAAACCTGATTGGAAAAACCTGATTGGAAAAACGTGATTGGAAAAACGTGATTGGAAAAACGTGATTGGAAAAACGTGATTGGAAAAACGTGATTGGAAAAACGTGATTGGAAAAACCTGATTGGAAAAACCTGATTGGAAAAACCTGATTGGAAAAACCTGATTGGAAAAACGAGATTGGAAAAACGTGATTGGAAAAACGTGATTGGAAAAACGTGATTGGAAAAACGTGATTGGAAAAACGTGATTGGAAAAACGTGATTGGAAAAACGTGATTGGAAAAACGTGATTGGAAAAACCTGATTGGAAAAACCTGATTGGAAAAACGTGATTGGAAAAACGTGATTGGAAAAACGTGATTGGAAAAACGTGATTGGAAAAACGTGATTGGAAAAACGTGATTGGAAAAACGTGATTGGAAAAACGTGATTGGAAAAACGTGATTGGAAAAACGTGATTGGAAAAACCTGATTGGAAAAACCTGATTGGAAAAACCTGATTGGAAAAACCTGATTGGAAAAACGTGATTGGAAAAACGTGATTGGAAAAACGTGATTGGAAAAACCTGATTGGAAAAACCTGATTGGAAAAACCTGATTGGAAAAACCTGATTGGAAAAACCTGATTGAAAAACCTGATTGGAAAAACCTGATTGGAAAAACCTGATTGGAAAAACCTGATTGGAAAAACCTGATTGGAAAAACCTGATTGGAAAAACCTGATTGGAAAAACCTGATTGGAAAAACCTGATTGGAAAAACCTGATTGGAAAAACCTGATTGGAAAAACCTGATTAGAAAAACCTGATTGGAAAAACCTGATTGGAAAAACCTGATTAGAAAAACCTGATTGGAAAAACCTGATTGGAAAAACCTGATTGGAAAAACCTGATTGGAAAAACCTGATTCAAAAAACTTGATTGGAAAAACGTGATTGGAAAAACCTGATTGGAAAAACCTGATTGGAAAAACCTGATTGGAAAAACCTGATTGGAAAAACGAGATTGGAAAAACGTGATTGGAAAAACGTGATTGGAAAAACGTGATTGGAAAAACGTGATTGGAAAAACGTGATTGGAAAAACCTGATTGGAAAAACCTGATTGGAAAAACGTGATTGGAAAAACGTGATTGGAAAAACGTGATTGGAAAAACGTGATTGGAAAAACGTGATTGGAAAAACCTGATTGGAAAAACGTGATTGGAAAAACGTGATTGGAAAAACGTGATTGGAAAAACCTGATTGGAAAAACCTGATTGGAAAAACCTGATTGGAAAAACCTGATTGGAAAAACCTGATTGGAAAAACCTGATTGGAAAAACGAGATTGGAAAAACGTGATGGGAAAAACGTGATTGGAAAAACGTGATTGGAAAAACGTGATTGGAAAAACGTGATTGGAAAAACGTGATTGGAAAAACGTGATTGGAAAAACGTGATTGGAAAAACGTGATTGGAAAAACGTGATTGGAAAAACCTGATTGGAAAAACGTGATTGGAAAAACGTGATTGGAAAAACGTGATTGGAAAAACGTGATTGGAAAAACGTGATTGGAAAAACGTGATTGGAAAAACGTGATTGGAAAAACGTGATTGGAAAAACGTGATTGGAAAAACCTGATTGGAAAAACCTGATTGGAAAAACCTGATTGGAAAAACCTGATTGGAAAAACGTGATTGGAAAAACGTGATTGGAAAAACGTGATTGGAAAAACCTGATTGGAAAAACCTGATTGGAAAAACCTGATTGGAAAAACCTGATTGGAAAAACCTGATTGGAAAAACCTGATTGAAAAACCTGATTGGAAAAACCTGATTTGAAAAACCTGATTGGAAAAACCTGATTGGAAAAACCTGATTGGAAAAACCTGATTGGAAAAACCTGATTGGAAAAACCTGATTGGAAAAACCTGATTGGAAAAACCTGATTGGAAAAACCTGATTGGAAAAACCTGATTGGAAAAACCTGATTGGAAAAACCTGATTGGAAAAACGTGATTGGAAAAACGTGATTGGAAAAACCTGATTGGAAAAACCTGATTGGAAAAACCTGATTGGAAAAACCTGATTGGAAAAACCTGATTGGAAAAACCTGATTGGAAAAACCTGATTGGAAAAACCTGATTGGAAAAACCTGATTGGAAAAACCTGATTGGAAAAACCTGATTGGAAAAACCTGATTAGAAAAACCTGATTGGAAAAACCTGATTGGAAAAACCTGATTGGAAAAACCTGATTGGAAAAACCTGATTGGAAAAACCTGATTCAAAAAACTTGATTGGAAAAACGTGATTGGAAAAACCTGATTGGAAAAACCTGATTGGAAAAACCTGATTGGAAAAACCTGATTGGAAAAACGAGATTGGAAAAACGTGATTGGAAAAACGTGATTGGAAAAACGTGATTGGAAAAACGTGATTGGAAAAACGTGATTGGAAAAACCTGATTGGAAAAACCTGATTGGAAAAACCTGATTGGAAAAACGTGATTGGAAAAACGTGATTGGAAAAACGTGATTGGAAAAACGTGATTGGAAAAACGTGATTGGAAAAACCTGATTGGAAAAACGTGATTGGAAAAACGTGATTGGAAAAACGTGATTGGAAAACGTGATTGGAAAAACGTGATTGGAAAAACCTGATTGGAAAAACCTGATTGGAAAAACGTGATTGGAAAAACGTGATTGGAAAAACGTGATTGGAAAAACGTGATTGGAAAAACGTGATTGGAAAAACGTGATTGGAAAAACCTGATTGGAAAAACCTGATTGGAAAAACCTGATTGGAAAAACCTGATTGGAAAAACGTGATTGGAAAAACGTGATTGGAAAAACGTGATTGGAAAAACCTGATTGGAAAAACCTGATTGGAAAAACCTGATTGGAAAAACCTGATTGGAAAAACCTGATTGGAAAAACCTGATTGAAAAACCTGATTGGAAAAACCTGATTGGAAAAACCTGATTGGAAAAACCTGATTGGAAAAACCTGATTGGAAAAACCTGATTGGAAAAATCTGATTGGAAAAACCTGATTGGAAAAACCTGATTGGAAAAACCTGATTGGAAAAACCTGATTGGAAAAACCTGATTGGAAAAACCTGATTGGAAAAACCTGATTGGAAAAACCTGATTGGAAAAACCTGATTGGAAAAACCTGATTGGAAAAACCTGATTGGAAAAACCTGATTGGAAAAACCTGATTGGAAAAACCTGATTGGAAAAACCTGATTGGAAAAACCTGATTGGAAAAACCTGATTGGAAAAACCTGATTGGAAAAACCTGATTGGAAAAACCTGATTGGAAAAACCTGATTGGAAAAACCTGATTGGAAAAACCTGATTGGAAAAACCTGATCGGAAAAACCTGATCGGAAAAACCTGATCGGAAAAACCTGATCGGAAAAACCTGATCGGAAAAACCTGATCGGAAAAACCTGATCGGAAAAACCTGATCGGAAAAACCTGATTGGAAAAACCTGATTGGAAAAACCTGATTGGAAAAACCTGATTGGAAAAACCTGATTGGAAAAACCTGATTGGAAAAACCTGATTGGAAAAACCTGATTGGAAAAACCTGATTGGAAAAACCTGATTGGAAAAACCTGATTGGAAAAACCTGATTGGAAAAACCTGATTGGATAAACCTGATTGGAAAAACCTGATTGGAAAAACCTGATTGGAAAAACCTGATTGGAAAAACCTGATTGGAAAAACCTGATTGGAAAAACCTGATTGGAAAAACCTGATTGGAAAAACCTGATTGGAAAAACCTGATTGGAAAAACCTGATTGGAAAAACGTGATTGGAAAAACGTGATTGGAAAAACGTGATTGGAAAAACGTGAGTGGAAAAACGTGAGTGGAAAAACGTGAGTGGAAAAACGTGAGTGGAAAAACGTGAGTGGAAAAACGTGATTGGAAAAACGTGATTGGAAAAACGTGATTGGAAAAACGTGATTGGAAAAACGTGATTGGAAAAACGTGATTGGACAAACGTGATTGGAAAAACGTGATTGGAAAAACGTGATTGGAAAAACCTGATTGGAAAAACGTGATTGGAAAAACGTGATTGGAAAAACGTGATTGGAAAAACGTGATTGGAAAAACGTGATTGGAAAAACGTGATTGGAAAAACGTGATTGGAAAAACGTGATTGGAAAAACGTGATTGGAAAAACGTGATTGGAAAAACGTGATTGGAAAAACGTGATTGGAAAAACGTGATTGGAAAAACGTGATTGGAAAAACGTGATTGGAAAAACCTGATTGGAAAAACGTGTTGGAAAAACCTGATTGGAAAAACCTGATTGGAAAAACCTGATTGGAAAAACCTGATTGGAAAAACGTGTTTGGAAAAACCTGATTGGAAAAACCTGATTGGAAAAACGTGATTGGAAAAACGTGATTGGAAAAAGGTGATTGGAAAAACGTGATTGGAAAAACCTGATTGGAAAAACGTGATTGGAAAAACGTGATTGGAAAAACGTGATTGGAAAAACGTGATTGGAAAAACGTGATTGGAAAAACGTGATTGGAAAAACGTGATTGGAAAAACGTGATTGGAAAAACCTGATTGGAAAAACCTGATTGGAAAAACCTGATTGGAAAAACCTGATTGGAAAAACCTGATTGGAAAAACCTGATTGGAAAAACCTGATTGGAAAAACCTGATTGGAAAAACCTGATTGGAAAAACCTGATTGGAAAAACCTGATTGGAAAAACCTGATTGGAAAAACCTGATTGGAAAAACCTGATTGGAAAAACGTGATTGGAAAAACGTGATTGGAAAAACGTGATTGGAAAAACGTGATTGGAAAAACGTGTTTGGAAAAACGTGATTGGAAAAACGAGATTTGAAAAACGTGATTGGAAAAACGTGATTGGAAAAACGTGATTGGAAAAACGTGAGTGGAAAAACGTGAGTGGAAAAACGTGATTGGAAAAACGTGATTGGAAAAACGTGATTGGAAAAAACGTGATTGGAAAAACGTGATTGGAAAAACGTGATTGGAAAAACGTGATTGGAAAAACGTGATTGGAAAAACGTGATTGGAAAAACGTGATTGGAAGAAACGTGATTGGAAAAACGTGAGTGGAAAAACGTGAGTGGAAAAACGTGAGTGGAAAATCGTGATTGGAAAAACGTGATTGGAAAAACGTGATTGGAAAAACGTGATTGGAAAAACGTGATTGGAAAAACGTGATTGGAAAAACGTGAATGGAAAAACGTGATTGGAAAAACGTGATTGGAAAAACGTGATTGGAAAAACGTGATTGGAAAAACGTGATTGGAAAAACGTGATTGGAAAAACGTGATTGGAAAAACGTGATTGGAAAAACGTGATTGGAAAAACGTGATTGGAAAAACGTGATTGGAAAAACGTGATTGGAAAAACGTGATTGGAAAAACGTGATTGGAAAAACGTGATTGGAAAAACGTGATTGGAAAAACGTGATTGGAAAAACGTGATTGGAAAAACGTGATTGGAAAAACGTGATTGGAAAAACGTGATTGGAAAAACGTGATTGGAAAAACGTGATTGGAAAAACGTGATTGGAAAAACGTCATTGGAAAAACGTCATTGGAAAAACGTCATTGGAAAAACGTCATTGGAAAAACGTCATTGGAAAAACGTCATTGGAAAAACGTCATTGGAAAAACGTCATTGGAAAAACGTCATTGGAAAAACGTCATTGGAAAAACGTGAGTGGAAAAACGTGAGTGGGAAAACGTGAGTGGAAAAACGTGATGGAAAAACGTGAGTGGAAAAACGTGAGTGGAAAAACGTGAGTGGAAAAACGTGAGTGGAAAAACGTGAGTGGAAAAACGTGATTGGAAAAACGTGATTGGAAAAACGTGATTGGAAAAACGTGATTGGAAAAACGTGATTGGAAAAACGTGATTGGAAAAACGTGATTGGAAAAACGTGATTGGAAAAACGTGATTGGAAAAACGTGATTGGAAAAACGTGATTGGAAAAACGTGATTGGAAAAACGTGATTGGAAAAACGTGATTGGAAAAACGTGATTGGAAAAACGTGGTTGGAAAAACGTGGTTGGAAAAACGTGGTTGGAAAAACGTGGTTGGAAAAACGTGATTGGAAAAACGTGATTGGAAAAACGTGATTGGAAAAACGTGATTGGAAAAACGTGATTGGAAAAACGTGATTGGAAAAACGTGATTGGAAAAACGTGATTGGAAAAACGTGATTGAAAAAACGTGATTGGAAAAACGTGATTGGAAAAACGTGATTGGAAAAACGTGATTGGAAAAACGTGATTTAAAAAACGTGATTGGAAAAACGTGATTGGAAAAACGTGATTGGAAAAACGTGATTGGAAAAACGTGATTGGAAAAACGTGATTGGAAAAACGTGATTGGAAAAACGTGATTGGAAAAACGTGATTGGAAAAACGTGATTGGAAAAACGTGATTGGAAAAACGTGATTGGAAAAACGTGATTGGAAAAACGTGATTGGAAAAACGTGATTGGAAAAACGTGATTGGAAAAACGTGATTGGAAAAACGTGATTGGAAATACGTGATTGGAAAAACGTGATTGGAAAAACGTGATTGGAAAAACGTGATTGGAAAAACGTGATTGGAAAAACGTGATTGGAAAAACGTGATTGGAAAAACGTGATTGGAAAAACGTGATTGGAAAAACGTGATTGGAAAAACGTGATTGGAAAAACGTGATTGGAAAAACGTGATTGGAAAAACGTGAATGGAAAAACGTGATTGGAAAAACGTGATTGGAAAAACGTGATTGGAAAAACGTGATTGGAAAAACGTGATTGGAAAAACGTGATTGTAAAAACGTGATTGTAAAAACGTGATTGTAAAAACGTGATTGGAAAAACGTGATTGGAAAAACGTGATTGGAAAAACGTGATTGGAAAAACGTGATTGGAAAAACGTCATTGGAAAAACGTCATTGGAAAAACGTCATTGGAAAAACGTCATTGGAAAAACGTCATTGGAAAAACGTCATTGGAAAAACGTCATTGGAAAAACGTCATTGGAAAAACGTCATTGGAAAAACGTCATTGGAAAAACGTCATTGGAAAAACGTCATTGGAAAAACGTCATTGGAAAAACGTCATTGGAAAAACGTCATTGGAAAAACGTCATTGGAAAAACGTCATTGGAAAAACGTCATTGGAAAAACGTCTTTGGAAAAACGTCATTGGAAAAACGTCATTGGAAAAACGTGATTGGAAAAACGTGATTGGAAAAACTTGAGTGGAAAAACGTGAGTGGAAAAACGTGAGTGGAAAAACGTGAGTGGAAAAACGTGAGTGGAAAAACGTGAGTGGAAAAACGTGAATGGAAAAACGTGAGTGGAAAAACGTGAGTGGAAAAACGTGATTGGAAAAACGTGATTGGAAAAACGTGATTGGAAAAACGTGATTGGAAAAACGTGATTGGAAAAACGTGATTGGAAAAACGTGATTGGAAAAACGTGATTGGAAAAACGTGATTGGAAAAACGTGATTGGAAAAACGTGATTGGAAAAACGTGATTGGAAAAACGTGATTGGAAAAACGTGATTGGAAAAACGTGATTGGAAAAACGTGATTGGAAAAACGTGATTGGAAAAACGTGGTTGGAAAAACGTGATTGGAAAAACGTGATTGGAAAAACGTGATTGGAAAAACGTGATTGGAAAAACGTGATTGGAAAAACGTGATTGGAAAAACGTGATTGGAAAAACGTGATTGGAAAAACGTGATTGGAAAAACGTGATTGGAAAAACGTGATTGGAAAAACGTGATTGGAAAAACGTGATTGGAAAAACCTGATTGGAAAAACGTGATTGGAAAAACGTGATTGGAAAAACGTGATTGGAAAAACGTGATTGGAAAAACGTGATTGGAAAAACGTGATTGGAAAAACGTGATTGGAAAAACGTGATTGGAAAAACGTGATTGGAAAATCGTGATTGGAAAAACGTGATTGGAAAAACGTGATTGGAAAAACGTGATTGGAAAAACGTGATTGGAAAAACGTGATTGGAAAAACGTGATTGGAAAAACCTGATTGGAAAAACCTGATTGGAAAAACCTGATTGGAAAAACCTGATTGGAAAAAACCTGATTGGAAAAACCTGATTGGAAAAACCTGATTGGAAAAACCTGATTGGAAAAACCTGATTGGAAAAACCTGATTGGAAAAACCTGATTGGAAAAACCTGATTGGAAAAACCTGATTGGAAAAACCTGATTGGAAAAACCTGATTGGAAAAACCTGATTGGAAAAACCTGATTGGAAAAACCTGATTGGAAAAACCTGATTAGAAAAACCTGATTGGAAAAACCTGATTGGAAAAACCTGATTGGAAAAACGTGATTGGAAAAACGTGATTGGAAAAACGTGATTGGAAAAACCTGATTGGTAAAACCTGATTGGAAAAACCTGATTGGAAAAACCTGATTGGAAAAACCTGATTGGAAAAACGTGATTGGAAAAACGTGATTGGAAAAACGTGATTGGAAAAGCGTAATTGGAAAAACGTGATTGGAAAAACGTGATTGGAAAAACCTGATTGGAAAAACCTGATTGGAAAAACCTGATTGGAAAAACCTGATTGGAAAAACCTGATTGGAAAAACCTGATTGGAAAAACCTGATTGGAAAAACCTGATTGGAAAAACGTGATTGGAAAAACGTGATTGGAAAAACGTGATTGGAAAAACGTGATTGGAAAAACGTGATTGGAAAAACCTGATTAGTAAAACCTGATTGGAAAAACCTGATTGGAAAAACCTGATTGGAAAAACCTGATTGGAAAAACCTGATTGGAAAAACCTGATTGGAAAAACCTGATTGGAAAAACCTGATTGGAAAAACCTGATTGGAAAAACCTGATTGGAAAAACCTGATTGGAAAAACCTGATTGGAAAAACCTGATTGGAAAAACCTGATTGGAAAAACCTGATTGGAAAAACCTGATTGGAAAAACCTGATTGGAAAAACATGATTGGAAAAACCTGATTGGAAAAACCTGATTGGAAAAATCTGATTGGAAAAACTTGATTGGAAAAACGTGATTGGAAAAACGTGATTGGAAAAACGTGATTGGAAAAACCTGATTGGAAAAACCTGATTGGAAAAACGTGAGTGGAAAAACGTGATTGGAAAAACGTGATTGGAAAACGTGATTGGAAAAACGTGATTGGAAAAACGTGATTGGAAAAACGTGAGTGGAAAAACGTGATTGGAAAAACGTGATTGGAAAAACGTGATTGGAAAAACGTGATTGGAAAAACGTGATTGGAAAAACGTGATTGGAAAAACGTGATTGGAAAAACGTGATTGGAAAAACGTGATTGGAAAAACGTGATTGGAAAAACGTGATTGGAAAAACGTGATTGGAAAAACGTGATTGGAAAAACGTGATTGGAAAAACGTGATTGGAAAAACGTGATTGGAAAAACGTGGTTGGAAAAACGTGGCTGGAAAAACGTGATTGGAAAAACGTGATTGGAAAAACGTGATTGGAAAAACGTGATTGGAAAAACGTGATTGGAAAAACGTGATTGGAAAAACGTGATTGGAAAAACGTGATTGGAAAAACGTGATTGGAAAAACGTGATTGGAAAAACGTGATTGGAAAAACGTGATTGGAAAAACGTGATTGGAAAAACGTGATTGGAAAAACGTGATTGGAAAAACGTGATTGGAAAAACGTGATTGGAAAAACGTGATTGGAAAAACGTGATTGGAAAAACGGGATTGGAAAAACGGGATTGGAAAAACGGGATTGGAAAAACGGGATTGGAAAAACGTGATTGGAAAAACGTGATTGGAAAAACGTGATTGGAAAAACGTGATTGGAAAAACGTGATTGGAAAAACGTGATTGGAAAAACGTGATTGGAAATACGTGATTGGAAAAACGTGATTGGAAAAACGTGATAGGAAAAACGTGATTGGAAAAACGTGATTGGAAAAACGTGATTGGAAAAACGTGATTGGAAAAACGTGATTGGAAAAACGTGATTGGAAAAACGTGATTGGAAAAACGTGATTGGAAAAACGTGATTGGAAAAACGTGATTGGAAAAACGTGATTGGAAAAACGTGATTGGAAAAACGTGAATGGAAAAACGTGATTGGAAAAACGTGATTGGAAAAACGTGATTGGAAAAACGTGATTGGAAAAACGTGATTGGAAAAACGTGATTGGAAAAACGTGATTGGAAAAACGTCATTGGAAAAACGTCATTGGAAAAACGTCATTGGAAAAACGTCATTGGAAAAACGTCATTGGAAAAACGTCATTGGAAAAACGTCATTGGAAAAACGTCATTGGAAAAACGTCATTGGAAAAACGTCATTGGAAAAACGTCATTGGAAAAACGTCATTGGAAAAACGTCATTGGAAAAACGTCATTGGAAAAACGTCATTGGAAAAACGTCATTGGAAAAACGTCATTGGAAAAACGTCATTGGAAAAACGTCATTGGAAAAACGTCATTGGAAAAACGTCATTGGAAAAACGTCATTGGAAAAACGTCATTGAAAAAACGTCATTGAAAAAACGTGAGTGGAAAAACGTGAGTGGAAAAACGTGAGTGGAAAAACGTGAGTGGAAAAACGTGATTGGAAAAACGTGATTGGAAAAACGTGATTGGAAAAACGTGATTGGAAAAACGTGATTGGAAAAACGTGATTGGAAAAACGTGATTGGAAAAACGTGATTGGAAAAACGTGATTGGAAAAACGTGATTGGAAAAACGTGATTGGAAAAACGTGATTGGAAAAACGTGATTGGAAAAACGTGATTGGAAAAACGTGGTTGGAAAAACGTGATTGGAAAAACGTGATTGGAAAAACGTGATTGGAAAAACGTGATTGGAAAAACGTGATTGGAAAAACGTGATTGGAAAAACGTGATTGGAAAAACGTGATTGGAAAAACGTGATTGGAAAAACGTGATTGGAAAAACGTGATTGGAAAAACGTGATTGGAAAAACGTGATTGGATAAACGTGATTGGAAAAACGTGATTGGAAAAACGTGATTGGAAAAACGTGATTGGAAAAACGTGATTGGAAAAACGTGATTGGAAAAACGTGATTGGAAAAACGTGATTGGAAATACGTGATTGGAAAAACGTGATTGGAAAAACGTGATTGGAAAAACGTGATTGGAAAAACGTGATTGGAAAAACGTGATTGGAAAAACGTGATTGGAAAAACGTGATTGGAAAAACGTGATTGGAAAAACGTGATTGGAAAAACGTGATTGGAAAAACGTGATTGGAAAAACGTGATTGGAAAAACGTGATTGGAAAAACGTGATTGGAAAAACGTGATTGGAAAAACGTGATTGGAAAAACGTGATTGGAAAAACGTGATTGGAAAAACGTGATTGGAAAAACGTCATTGGAAAAACGTCATTGGAAAAACGTCATTGGAAAAACGTCATTGGAAAAACGTCATTGGAAAAACGTCATTGGAAAAACGTCATTGGAAAAACGTCATTGGAAAAACGTCATTGGAAAAACGTCATTGGAAAAACGTCATTGGAAAAACGTCATTGGAAAAACGTCATTGGAAAAACGTCATTGGAAAAACGTCATTGGAAAAACGTCATTGGAAAAACGTCATTGGAAAAACGTGATTGGAAAAACGTGATTGGAAAAACGTGATTGGAAAAACGTGATTGGAAAAACGTGATTGGAAAAACGTGAGTGGAAAAACGTGAGTGGAAAAACGTGAGTGGAAAAACGTGAGTGGAAAAACGTGAGTGGAAAAACGTGAGTGGAAAAACGTGAGTGGAAAAACGTGAGTGGAAAAACGTGATTGGAAAAACGTGATTGGAAAAACGTGATTGGAAAAACGTGATTGGAAAAACGTGATTGGAAAAACGTGATTGGAAAAACGTGATTGGAAAAACGTGATTGGAAAAACGTGATTGGAAAAACGTGATTGGAAAAACGTGATTGGAAAAACGTGATTGGAAAAACGTGATTGGAAAAACGTGATTGGAAAAACGTGATTGGAAAAACGTGGTTGGAAAAACGTGGTTGGAAAAACGTGGTTGGAAAAACGTGATTGGAAAAACGTGATTGGAAAAACGTGATTGGAAAAACGTGATTGGAAAAACGTGATTGGAAAAACGTGATTGGAAAAACGTGATTGGAAAAACGTGATTGGAAAAACGTGATTGGAAAAACGTGATTGGAAAAACGTGATTGGAAAAACCTGATTGGAAAAACGTGATTGGAAAAACGTGATTGGAAAAACGTGATTGGAAAAACGTGATTGGAAAAACGTGATTGGAAAAACGTGAATGGAAAAACGTGATTGGAAAAACGTGATTGGAAAAACGTGATTGGAAAAACGTCATTGGAAAAACGTCATTGGAAAAACGTCATTGGAAAAACGTCATTGGAAAAACGTCATTGGAAAAACGTCATTGGAAAAACGTCATTGGAAAAACGTCATTGGAAAAACATCATTGGAAAAACGTCATTGGAAAAACGTCATTGGAAAAACGTCATTGGAAAAACGTCATTGGAAAAACGTCATTGGAAAAACGTCATTGGAAAAACGTCATTGGAAAAACGTCATTGGAAAAACGTCATTGGAAAAACGTCATTGGAAAAACGTCATTGGAAAAACGTCATTGGAAAAACGTCATTGGAAAAACGTCATTGGAAAAACGTCATTGGAAAAACGTCATTGGAAAAACGTCATTGGAAAAACGTCATTGGAAAAACGTCATTGGAAAAACGTCATTGGAAAAACGTCATTGGAAAAACGTCATTGGAAAAACGTCATTGGAAAAACGTCATTGGAAAAACGTGAGTGGAAAAACGTGAGTGGAAAAACGTGAGTGGAAAAACGTGAGTGGAAAAACGTGAGTGGAAAAACGTGAGTGGAAAAACGTGAATGGAAAAACGTGAGTGGAAAAACGTGAGTGGAAAAACGTGATTGGAAAAACGTGATTGGAAAAACGTGATTGGAAAAACGTGATTGGAAAAACGTGATTGGAAAAACGTGATTGGAAAAACGTGATTGGAAAAACGTGATTGGAAAAACGTGATTGGAAAAACGTGATTGGTAAAACGTGATTGGAAAAACGTGATTGGAAAAACGTGATTGGAAAAACGTGATTGGAAAAACGTGATTGGAAAAACGTGGTTGGAAAAACGTGATTGGAAAAACGTGATTGGAAAAACGTGATTGGAAAAACGTGATTGGAAAAACGTGATTGGAAAAACGTGATTGGAAAAACGTGATTGGAAAAACGTGATTGGAAAAACGTGATTGGAAAAACGTGATTGGAAAAACGTGATTGGAAAAACGTGATTGGAAAAACGTGATTGGAAAAACGTGATTGGAAAAACGTGATTGGAAAAACGTGATTGGAAAAACGTGATTGGAAAAACGTGATTGGAAAAACGTGATTGGAAAAACGTGATTGGAAAAACGTGATTGGAAAAACGTGATTGGAAAAACGTGATTGGAAATACGTGATTGGAAAAACGTGATTGGAAAATCGTGATTGGAAAAACGTGATTGGAAAAACGTGATTGGAAAAACGTGATTGGAAAAACGTGATTGGAAAAACGTGATTTAAAAAACGTGATTGGAAAAACGTGATTGGAAAAACGTGATTGGAAAAACGTGATTGGAAAAACGTGATTGGAAAATCGTGATTGGAAAAACGTGATTGGAAAAACATGATTGGAAAAACGTGATTGGAAAAACGTGATTGGAAAAACGTGATTGGAAAAACGTGATTGGAAAAACGTGATTGGAAAAACCTGATTGGAAAAACCTGATTGGAAAAACCTGATTGGAAAAAACCTGATTGGAAAAACCTGATTGTAAAAACCTGATTGGAAAAACCTGATTGGAAAAACCTGATTGGAAAAACCTGATTGGAAAAACCTGATTGGAAAAACCTGATTGGAAAAACCTGATTGGAAAACCTGATTGGAAAAACCTGATTGGAAAAACCTGATTGGAAAAACCTGATTGGAAAAACCTGATTGGAAAAACCTGATTGGAAAAACCTGATTGGAAAAACCTGATTGGAAAAACCTGATTGGAAAAACGTGATTGGAAAAACGTGATTGGAAAAACGTGATTGGAAAAACGTGATTGGAAAAACCTGATTGGTAAAACCTGATTGGAAAAACCTGAATGGAAAAACCTGATCGGAAAAACCTGATCGGAAAAACCTGATCGGAAAAACCTGATCGGAAAAACCTGATTGGAAAAACCTGATTGGAAAAACCTGATTGGAAAAACCTGATTGGAAAAACCTGATTGGAAAAACCTGATTGGAAAAACCTGATTGGAAAAACCTGATTGGAAAAACCTGATTGGAAAAACCTGATTGGAAAAACCTGATTGGAAAAACCTGATTGGAAAAACCTGATTGGAAAAACGTGATTGGAAAAACGTGATTGGAAAAACGTGATTGGAAAAACGTGATTGGAAAAACCTGATTGGAAAAACCTGATTGGAAAAACGTGAGTGGAAAAACGTGATTGGAAAAACGTGATTGGAAAACGTGATTGGAAAAACGTGATTGGAAAAACGTGATTGGAAAAACGTGATTGGAAAAACGTGATTGGAAAAACGTGATTGGAAAAACGTGATTAGAAAAACGTGATTGGAAAAACGTGATTGGAAAAACGTGATTGGAAAAACGTGATTGGAAAAGCGTGATTGGAAAAACGTGATTGGAAAAACGTGATTGGAAAAACCTGATTGGAAAAACCTGATTGGAAAAACCTGATTGGAAAAACCTGATTGGAAAAACCTGATTGGAAAAACCTGATTGGAAAAACCTGATTGGAAAAACCTGATTGGAAAAACGTGATTGGAAAAACGTGAGTGGAAAAACGTGAGTGGAAAAACGTGATTGGAAAAACGTGATTGGAAAAACGTGATTGGAAAAACGTGATTGGAAAAACGTGATTGGAAAAACGTGATTGGAAAAACGTGATTGGAAAAACGTGATTGGAAAAACGTGATTGGAAAAACGTGATTGGAAAAACGTGATTGGAAAAACGTGATTGGAAAAACGTGATTGGAAAAACGTGATTGGAAAAACGTGGTTGGAAAAACGTGGTTGGAAAAACGTGGTTGGAAAAACGTGATTGGAAAAACGTGATTGGAAAAACGTGATTGGAAAAACGTGATTGGAAAAACGTGATTGGAAAAACGTGATTGGAAAAACGTGATTGGAAAAACGTGATTGGAAAAACGTGATTGGAAAAACCTGATTGGAAAAACCTGATTGGAAAAACCTGATTGGAAAAAACCTGATTGTAAAAACCTGATTGTAAAAACCTGATTGGAAAAACCTGATTGGAAAAACCTGATTGGAAAAACCTGATTGGAAAAACCTGATTGGAAAAACCTGATTGGAAAAACCTGATTGGAAAACCTGATTGGAAAAACCTGATTGGAAAAACCTGATTGGAAAAACCTGATTGGAAAAACCTGATTGGAAAAACCTGATTGGAAAAACCTGATTGGAAAAACCTGATTGGAAAAACCTGATTGGAAAAACGTGATTGGAAAAACGTGATTGGAAAAACGTGATTGGAAAAACGTGATTGGAAAAACCTGATTGGTAAAACCTGATTGGAAAAACCTGAATGGAAAAACCTGATCGGAAAAACCTGATCGGAAAAACCTGATCGGAAAAACCTGATCGGAAAAACCTGATTGGAAAAACCTGATTGGAAAAACCTGATTGGAAAAACCTGATTGGAAAAACCTGATTGGAAAAACCTGATTGGAAAAACCTGATTGGAAAAACCTGATTGGAAAAACCTGATTGGAAAAACCTGATTGGAAAAACCTGATTGGAAAAACCTGATTGGAAAAACCTGATTGGAAAAACCTGATTGGAAAAACCTGATTGGAAAAACGTGATTGGAAAAACGTGATTGGAAAAACGTGATTGGAAAAACCTGATTGGAAAAACCTGATTGGAAAAACGTGAGTGGAAAAACGTGATTGGAAAAACGTGATTGGAAAACGTGATTGGAAAAACGTGATTGGAAAAACGTGATTGGAAAAACGTGATTGGAAAAACGTGATTGGAAAAACGTGATTGGAAAAACGTGATTAGAAAAACGTGATTGGAAAAACGTGATTGGAAAAACGTGATTGGAAAAACGTGATTGGAAAAACGTGATTGGAAAAGCGTGATTGGAAAAACGTGATTGGAAAAACGTGATTGGAAAAACCTGATTGGAAAAACCTGATTGGAAAAACCTGATTGGAAAAACCTGATTGGAAAAACCTGATTGGAAAAACCTGATTGGAAAAACCTGATTGGAAAAACCTGATTGGAAAAACGTGATTGGAAAAACGTGAGTGGAAAAACGTGAGTGGAAAAACGTGATTGGAAAAACGTGATTGGAAAAACGTGATTGGAAAAACGTGATTGGAAAAACGTGATTGGAAAAACGTGATTGGAAAAACGTGATTGGAAAAACGTGATTGGAAAAACGTGATTGGAAAAACGTGATTGGAAAAACGTGATTGGAAAAACGTGATTGGAAAAACGTGATTGGAAAAACGTGATTTAAAAAACGTGGTTGGAAAAACGTGGTTGGAAAAACGTGGTTGGAAAAACGTGATTGGAAAAACGTGATTGGAAAAACGTGATTGGAAAAACGTGATTGGAAAAACGTGATTGGAAAAACGTGATTGGAAAAACGTGATTGGAAAAACGTGATTGGAAAAACGTGATTGGAAAAACGTGATTGGAAAAACGTGATTGGAAAAACGTGATTGGAAAAACGTGATTGGAAAAACGTGATTGGAAAAACGTGATTGGAAAAACGTGATTGGAAAAACGTGATTGGAAAAACGTGATTGGAAAAACGTGATTGGAAAAACGTGATTGGAAAAACGTGATTGGAAAAACGTGGTTGGAAAAACGTGATTGGAAAAACGTGATTGGAAAAACGTGATTGGAAAAACGTGATTGGAAAAACGTGATTGGAAAAACGTGATTGGAAAAACGTGATTGGAAAAACGTGATTGGAAAAACGTGATTGGAAAAACGTGATTGGAAAAACGTGATTGGAAAAACGTGATTGGAAAAACGTGATTGGAAAAACGTGATTGGAAAAACGTGATTGGAAAAACGTGATTGGAAAAACGTGATTGGAAAAACGTGATTGGAAAAACGTGATTGGAAAAACGTGATTGGAAATACGTGATTGGAAAAACGTGATTGGAAAAACGTGATTGGAAAAACGTGATTGGAAAAACGTGATTGGAAAAACGTGATTGGAAAAACGTGATTGGAAAAACGTGATTGGATAAACGTGATTGGAAAAACGTGATTGGAAAAACGTGATTGGAAAAACGTGAATGGAAAAACGTGATTGGAAAAACGTGATTGGAAAAACGTGATTGGAAAAACGTGATTGGAAAAACGTCATTGGAAAAACGTCATTGGAAAAACGTCATTGGAAAAACGTCATTGGAAAAACGTCATTGGAAAAACGTCATTGGAAAAACGTCATTGGAAAAACGTCATTGGAAAAACGTCATTGGAAAAACGTCATTGGAAAAACGTCATTGGAAAAACGTCATTGGAAAAACGTCATTGGAAAAACGTCATTGGAAAAACGTCATTGGAAAAACGTCATTGGAAAAACGTCATTGGAAAAACGTCATTGGAAAAACGTCATTGGAAAAACGTCATTGGAAAAACGTCATTGGAAAAACGTCATTGGAAAAACGTCATTGGAAAAACGTCATTGGAAAAACGTCATTGGAAAAACGTCATTGGAAAAACGTCATTGGAAAAACGTGATTGGAAAAACGTGAGTGGAAAAACGTGAGTGGAAAAACGTGAGTGGAAAAACGTGAGTGGAAAAACGTGAGTGGAAAAACGTGAGTGGAAAAACGTGAATGGAAAAACGTGAGTGGAAAAACGTGAGTGGAAAAACGTGATTGGAAAAACGTGATTGGAAAAACGTGATTGGAAAAACGTGATTGGAAAAACGTGATTGGAAAAACGTGATTGGAAAAACGTGATTGGAAAAACGTGATTGGAAAAACGTGATTGGAAAAACGTGATTGGAAAAACGTGATTGGAAAAACGTGATTGGAAAAACGTGATTGGAAAAACGTGATTGGAAAAACGTGGTTGGAAAAACGTGGTTGGAAAAACGTGATTGGAAAAACGTGATTGGAAAAACGTGATTGGAAAAACGTGATTGGAAAAACGTGATTGGAAAAACGTGATTGGAAAAACGTGATTGGAAAAACGTGATTGGAAAAACGTGATTGGAAAAACGTGATTGGAAAAACGTGATTGGAAAAACGTGATTGGAAAAACGTGATTGGAAAAACGTGGTTGGAAAAACGTGGTTGGAAAAACGTGATTGGAAAAACGTGATTGGAAAAACGTGATTGGAAAAACGTGATTGGAAAAACGTGATTGGAAAAACGTGATTGGAAAAACGTGATTGGAAAAACGTGATTGGAAAAACGTGATTGGAAAAACGTGATTGGAAAAACGTGATTGGAAAAACGTGATTGGAAAAACGTGATTGGATAAACGTGATTGGAAAAACGTGATTGGAAAAACGTGATTGGAAAAACGTGATTGGAAAAACGTGATTGGAAAAACGTGATTGGAAAAACGTGATTGGAAAAACGTGATTGGAAATACGTGATTGGAAAAACGTGATTGGAAAAACGTGATTGGAAAAACGTGATTGGAAAAACGTGATTGGAAAAACGTGATTGGAAAAACGTGATTGGAAAAACGTGATTGGAAAAACGTGATTGGAAAAACGTGATTGGAAAAACGTGATTGGAAAAACGTGATTGGAAAAACGTGATTGGAAAAACGTGATTGGAAAAACGTGATTGGAAAAACGTGATTGGAAAAACGTGATTGGAAAAACGTGATTGGAAAAACGTGATTGGAAAAACGTGATTGGAAAAACGTGATTGGAAAAACGTGATTGGAAAAACGTGATTGGAAAAACGTGATTGGAAAAACGTGATTGGAAAAACGTGATTGGAAAAACGTGATTGGAAAAACGTGATTGGAAAAACGTGATTGGAAAAACGTGATTGGAAAAACGTGATTGGAAAAACGTGATTGGAAAAACGTGATTGGAAAAACGTGATTGGAAAAACGTGATTGGAAAAACGTGATTGGAAAAACGTGATTGGAAAAACGTGATTGGAAAAACGTGATTGGAAAAACGTGATTGGAAAAACGTGATTGGAAAAACGTGATTGGAAAAACGTGATTGGAAAAACGTGGTTGGAAAAACGTGGTTGGAAAAACGTGATTGGAAAAACGTGATTGGAAAAACGTGATTGGAAAAACGTGATTGGAAAAACGTGATTGGAAAAACGTGATTGGAAAAACGTGATTGGAAAAACGTAATTGGAAAAACGTTATTGGAAAAACGTGATTGGAAAAACGTGATTGGAAAAACGTGATTGGAAAAACGTGATTGGAAAAACGTGATTGGAAAAACGTGATTGGAAAAACGTGATTGGAAAAACGTGATTGGAAAAACGTGATTGGAAAAACGTGATTGGAAAAACGTGATTGGAAAAACGTGATTGGAAAAACGTGATTGGAAAAACGTGATTGGAAAAACGTGATTGGAAAAACGTGATTGGAAAAACGTGATTGGAAAAACGTGATTGGAAAAACGTGATTGGAAAAACGTGATTGGAAAAACGTGATTGGAAATACGTGATTGGAAAAACGTGATTGGAAAAACGTGATTGGAAAAACGTGATTGGAAAAACGTGATTGGAAAAACGTGATTGGAAAAACGTGATTGGAAAAACGTGATTGGAAAAACGTGATTGGAAAAACGTGATTGGAAAAACGTGATTGGAAAAACGTGATTGGAAAAACGTGATTGGAAAAACGTGATTGGAAAAACGTGATTGGAAAAACGTGAATGGAAAAACGTGATTGGAAAAACGTGATTGGAAAAACGTCATTGGAAAAACGTCATTGGAAAAACGTGATTGGAAAAACGTCATTGGAAAAACGTCATTGGAAAAACGTCATTGGAAAAACGTCATTGGAAAAACGTCATTGGAAAAACGTCATTGGAAAAACGTCATTGGAAAAACGTCATTGGAAAAACGTCATTGGAAAAACGTCATTGGAAAAACGTCATTGGAAAAACGTCATTGGAAAAACGTCATTGGAAAAACGTCATTGGAAAAACGTCATTGGAAAAACGTCATTGGAAAAACGTCATTGGAAAAACGTCATTGGAAAAACGTCATTGGAAAAACGTCATTGGAAAAACGTCATTGGAAAAACGTCATTGGAAAAACGTCATTGGAAAAACGTCATTGGAAAAACGTCATTGGAAAAACGTCATTGGAAAAACGTGAGTGGAAAAACGTGAGTGGAAAAACGTGAGTGGAAAAACGTGAGTGGAAAAACGTGAGTGGAAAAACGTGAGTGGAAAAACGTGAATGGAAAAACGTGAGTGGAAAAACGTGAGTGGAAAAACGTGATTGGAAAAACGTGATTGGAAAAACGTGATTGGAAAAACGTGATTGGAAAAACGTGATTGGAAAAACGTGATTGGAAAAACGTGATTGGAAAAACGTGATTGGAAAAACGTGATTGGAAAAACGTGATTGGAAAAACGTGATTGGAAAAACGTGATTGGAAAAACGTGATTGGAAAAACGTGATTGGAAAAACCTGATTGGAAAAACCTGATTGGAAAAACGTGATTGGAAAAACGTGATTGGAAAAACGTGATTGGAAAAACCTGATTGGAAAAACCTGATTGGAAAAACGTGAGTGGAAAAACGTGATTGGAAAAACGTGATTGGAAAACGTGATTGGAAAAACGTGATTGGAAAAACGTGATTGGAAAAACGTGATTGGAAAAACGTGATTGGAAAAACGTGATTGGAAAAACGTGATTAGAAAAACGTGATTGGAAAAACGTGATTGGAAAAACGTGATTGGAAAAACGTGATTGGAAAAGCGTGATTGGAAAAACGTGATTGGAAAAACGTGATTGGAAAAACCTGATTGGAAAAACCTGATTGGAAAAACCTGATTGGAAAAACCTGATTGGAAAAACCTGATTGGAAAAACCTGATTGGAAAAACCTGATTGGAAAAACCTGATTGGAAAAACGTGATTGGAAAAACGTGAGTGGAAAAACGTGAGTGGAAAAACGTGATTGGAAAAACGTGATTGGAAAAACGTGATTGGAAAAACGTGATTGGAAAAACGTGATTGGAAAAACGTGATTGGAAAAACGTGATTGGAAAAACGTGATTGGAAAAACGTGATTGGAAAAACGTGATTGGAAAAACGTGATTGGAAAAACGTGATTGGAAAAACGTGATTGGAAAAACGTGATTGGAAAAACGTGGTTGGAAAAACGTGGTTGGAAAAACGTGGTTGGAAAAACGTGATTGGAAAAACGTGATTGGAAAAACGTGATTGGAAAAACGTGATTGGAAAAACGTGATTGGAAAAACGTGATTGGAAAAACGTGATTGGAAAAACGTGATTGGAAAAACGTGATTGGAAAAACGTGATTGGAAAAACGTGATTGGAAAAACGTGATTGGAAAAACGTGATTGGAAAAACGTGATTGGAAAAACGTGATTGGAAAAACGTGATTGGAAAAACGTGATTGGAAAAACGTGATTGGAAAAACGTGATTGGAAAAACGTGATTGGAAAAACGTGATTGGAAAAACGTGGTTGGAAAAACGTGATTGGAAAAACGTGATTGGAAAAACGTGATTGGAAAAACGTGATTGGAAAAACGTGATTGGAAAAACGTGATTGGAAAAACGTGATTGGAAAAACGTGATTGGAAAAACGTGATTGGAAAAACGTGATTGGAAAAACGTGATTGGAAAAACGTGATTGGAAAAACGTGATTGGAAAAACGTGATTGGAAAAACGTGATTGGAAAAACGTGATTGGAAAAACGTGATTGGAAAAACGTGATTGGAAAAACGTGATTGGAAAAACGTGATTGGAAAAACGTGATTGGAAAAACGTGATTGGAAAAACGTGATTGGAAAAACGTGATTGGAAAAACGTGATTGGAAAAACGTGATTGGAAAAACGTGATTGGAAAAACGTGGTTGGAAAAACGTGGTTGGAAAAACGTGATTGGAAAAACGTGATTGGAAAAACGTGATTGGAAAAACGTGATTGGAAAAACGTGATTGGAAAAACGTGATTGGAAAAACGTGATTGGAAAAACGTGATTGGAAAAACGTGATTGGAAAAACGTGATTGGAAAAACGTGATTGGAAAAACGTGATTGGAAAAACGTGATTGGATAAACGTGATTGGAAAAACGTGATTGGAAAAACGTGATTGGAAAAACGTGATTGGAAAAACGTGATTGGAAAAACGTGATTGGAAAAACGTGATTGGAAAAACGTGATTGGAAATACGTGATTGGAAAAACGTGATTGGAAAAACGTGATTGGAAAAACGTGATTGGAAAAACGTGATTGGAAAAACGTGATTGGAAAAACGTGATTGGAAAAACGTGATTGGAAAAACGTGATTGGAAAAACGTGATTGGAAAAACGTGATTGGAAAAACGTGATTGGAAAAACGTGATTGGAAAAACGTGATTGGAAAAACGTGATTGGAAAAACGTGATTGGAAAAACGTGATTGGAAAAACGTGATTGGAAAAACGTGATTGGAAAAACGTGATTGGAAAAACGTGATTGGAAAAACGTGATTGGAAAAACGTGATTGGAAAAACGTGATTGGAAAAACGTGATTGGAAAAACGTGATTGGAAAAACGTGATTGGAAAAACGTGATTGGAAAAACGTGATTGGAAAAACGTGATTGGAAAAACGTGATTGGAAAAACGTGATTGGAAAAACGTGATTGGAAAAACGTGATTGGAAAAACGTGATTGGAAAAACGTGATTGGAAAAACGTGATTGGAAAAACGTGATTGGAAAAACGTGATTGGAAAAACGTGATTGGAAAAACGTGATTGGAAAAACGTGATTGGAAAAACGTGATTGGAAAAACGTGATTGGAAAAACGTGATTGGAAAAACGTGATTGGAAAAACGTGATTGGAAAAACGTGATTGGAAAAACGTGATTGGAAATACGTGATTGGAAAAACGTGATTGGAAAAACGTGATTGGAAAAACGTGATTGGAAAAACGTGATTGGAAAAACGTGATTGGAAAAACGTGATTGGAAAAACGTGATTGGAAAAACGTGATTGGAAAAACGTGATTGGAAAAACGTGATTGGAAAAACGTGATTGGAAAAACGTGATTGGAAAAACGTGATTGGAAAAACGTGATTGGAAAAACGTGAATGGAAAAACGTGATTGGAAAAACGTCATTGGAAAAACGTCATTGGAAAAACGTCATTGGAAAAACGTCATTGGAAAAACGTCATTGGAAAAACGTCATTGGAAAAACGTCATTGGAAAAACGTCATTGGAAAAACGTCATTGGAAAAACGTCATTGGAAAAACGTCATTGGAAAAACGTCATTGGAAAAACGTCATTGGAAAAACGTCATTGGAAAAACGTCATTGGAAAAACGTCATTGGAAAAACGTCATTGGAAAAACGTCATTGGAAAAACGTCATTGGAAAAACGTCATTGGAAAAACGTCATTGGAAAAACGTCATTGGAAAAACGTCATTGGAAAAACGTCATTGGAAAAACGTCATTGGAAAAACGTCATTGGAAAAACGTCATTGGAAAAACGTGAGTGGAAAAACGTGAGTGGAAAAACGTGAGTGGAAAAACGTGAGTGGAAAAACGTGAGTGGAAAAACGTGAGTGGAAAAACGTGAATGGAAAAACGTGAGTGGAAAAACGTGAGTGGAAAAACGTGATTGGAAAAACGTGATTGGAAAAACGTGATTGGAAAAACGTGATTGGAAAAACGTGATTGGAAAAACGTGATTGGAAAAACGTGATTGGAAAAACGTGATTGGAAAAACGTGATTGGAAAAACGTGATTGGAAAAACGTGATTGGAAAAACGTGATTGGAAAAACGTGATTGGAAAAACGTGATTGGAAAAACGTGATTGGAAAAACGTGGTTGGAAAAACGTGATTGGAAAAACGTGATTGGAAAAACGTGATTGGAAAAACGTGATTGGAAAAACGTGATTGGAAAAACGTGATTGGAAAAACGTGATTGGAAAAACGTGATTGGAAAAACGTGATTGGAAAAACGTGATTGGAAAAACGTGATTGGAAAAACGTGATTGGAAAAACGTGATTGGAAAAACGTGATTGGAAAAACGTGATTGGAAAAACGTGATTGGAAAAACGTGATTGGAAAAACGTGATTGGAAAAACGTGATTGGAAAAACGTGATTGGAAAAACGTGATTGGAAAAACGTGATTGGAAAAACGTGATTGGAAAAACGTGATTGGAAAAACGTGATTGGAAAAACGTGATTGGAAAAACGTGATTGGAAAAACGTGATTGGAAAAACGTGATTGGAAATACGTGATTGGAAAAACGTGATTGGAAAAACGTGATTGGAAAAACGTGATTGGAAAAACGTGATTGGAAAAACGTGATTGGAAAAAGGTGATTGGAAAAAGGTGATTGGAAAAACGTGATTGGAAAAACGTGATTGGAAAAACGTGATTGGAAAAACGTGATTGGAAAAACGTGATTGGAAAAACGTGATTGGAAAAACGTGATTGGAAAAACGTGATTGGAAAAACGTGAATGGAAAAACGTGACTGGAAAAACGTGATTGGAAAAACGTGATTGGAAAAACGTGATTGGAAAAACGTGATTGGAAAAACGTGATTGGAAAAACGTCATTGGAAAAACGTCATTGGAAAAACGTCATTGGAAAAACGTCATTGGAAAAACGTCATTGGAAAAACGTCATTGGAAAAACGTCATTGGAAAAACGTCATTGGAAAAACGTCATTGGAAAAACGTCATTGGAAAAACGTCATTGGAAAAACGTCATTGGAAAAACGTCATTGGAAAAACGTCATTGGAAAAACGTCATTGGAAAAACGTCATTGGAAAAACGTCATTGGAAAAACGTCATTGGAAAAACGTCATTGGAAAAACGTCATTGGAAAAACGTCATTGGAAAAACGTCATTGGAAAAACGTCATTGGAAAAACGTGATTGGAAAAACGTGAGTGGAAAAACGTGAGTGGAAAAACGTGAGTGGAAAAACGTGAGTGGAAAAACGTGAGTGGAAAAACGTGAATGGAAAAACGTGAGTGGAAAAACGTGAGTGGAAAAACGTGATTGGAAAAACGTGATTGGAAAAACGTGATTGGAAAAACGTGATTGGAAAAACGTGGTTGGAAAAACGTGATTGGAAAAACGTGATTGGAAAAACGTGATTGGAAAAACGTGATTGGAAAAACGTGATTGGAAAAACGTGATTGGAAAAACGTGATTGGAAAAACGTGATTGGAAAAACGTGATTGGAAAAACGTGATTGGAAAAACGTGATTGGAAAAACGTGATTGGAAAAACGTGATTGGAAAAACGTGGTTGGAAAAACGTGGTTGGAAAAACGTGATTGGAAAAACGTGATTGGAAAAACGTGATTGGAAAAACGTGATTGGAAAAACGTGATTGGAAAAACGTGATTGGAAAAACGTGATTGGAAAAACGTGATTGGAAAAACGTGATTGGAAAAACGTGATTGGAAAAACGTGATTGGAAAAACGTGATTGGAAAAACGTGATTGGAAAAACGTGATTGGAAAAACGTGATTGGAAAAACGTGATTGGAAAAACGTGATTGGAAAAACGTGATTGGAAAAACGTGATTGGAAAAACGTGATTGGAAAAACGTGATTGGAAAAACGTGATTGGAAATACGTGATTGGAAAAACGTGATTGGAAAAACGTGATTGGAAAAACGTGATTGGAAAAACGTGATTGGAAAAACGTGATTGGAAAAACGTGATTGGAAAAACGTGATTGGAAAAACGTGATTGGAAAAACGTGATTGGAAAAACGTGATTGGAAAAACGTGATTGGAAAAACGTGATTGGAAAAACGTGATTGGAAAAACGTGATTGGAAAAACGTGATTGGAAAAACGTGATTGGAAAAACGTGATTGGAAAAACGTGATTGGAAAAACGTGATTGGAAAAACGTGATTGGAAAAACGTGATTGGAAAAACGTGATTGGAAAAACGTGATTGGAAAAACGTCATTGGAAAAACGTCATTGGAAAAACGTCATTGGAAAAACGTCATTGGAAAAACGTCATTGGAAAAACGTCATTGGAAAAACGTCATTGGAAAAACGTCATTGGAAAAACGTCATTGGAAAAACGTCATTGGAAAAACGTGATTGGAAAAACGTGATTGGAAAAACGTGATTGGAAAAACGTGAGTGGAAAAACGTGAGTGGAAAAACGTGAGTGGAAAAACGTGAGTGGAAAAACGTGAGTGGAAAAACGTGAGTGGAAAAACGTGAGTGGAAAAACGTGAGTGGAAAAACGTGAGTGGAAAAACGTGAGTGGAAAAACGTGATTGGAAAAACGTGATTGGAAAAACGTGATTGGAAAAACGTGATTGGAAAAACGTGATTGGAAAAACGTGATTGGAAAAACGTGATTGGAAAAACGTGATTGGAAAAACGTGATTGGAAAAACGTGATTGGAAAAACGTGATTGGAAAAACGTGATTGGAAAAACGTGATTGGAAAAACGTGATTGGAAAAACGTGATTGGAAAAACGTGGTTGGAAAAACGTGGTTGGAAAAACGTGGTTGGAAAAACGTGGTTGGAAAAACGTGATTGGAAAAACGTGATTGGAAAAACGTGATTGGAAAAACGTGATTGGAAAAACGTGATTGGAAAAACGTGATTGGAAAAACGTGATTGGAAAAACGTGATTGGAAAAACGTGATTGGAAAAACGTGATTGGAAAAACGTGATTGGAAAAACGTGATTGGAAAAACGTGATTGGAAAAACGTGATTGGAAAAACGTGATTGGAAAAACGTGATTGGAAAAACGTGATTGGAAAAACGTGATTGGAAAAACGTGATTGGAAATACGTGATTGGAAAAACGTGATTGGAAAAACGTGATTGGAAAAACGTGATTGGAAAAACGTGATTGGAAAAACGTGATTGGAAAAACGTGATTGGAAAAACGTGATTGGAAAAACGTGATTGGAAAAACGTGATTGGAAAAACGTGATTGGAAAAACGTGATTGGAAAAACGTGATTGGAAAAACGTGATTGGAAAAACGTGAATGGAAAAACGTGATTGGAAAAACGTGATTGGAAAAACGTGATTGGAAAAACGTGATTGGAAAAACGTGATTGGAAAAACGTGATTGGAAAAACGTGATTGGAAAAACGTGATTGGAAAAACGTCATTGGAAAAACGTCATTGGAAAAACGTCATTGGAAAAACGTCATTGGAAAAACGTCATTGGAAAAACGTCATTGGAAAAACGTCATTGGAAAAACGTCCTTGGAAAAACGTCCTTGGAAAAACGTCATTGGAAAAACGTCATTGGAAAAACGTCATTGGAAAAACGTCATTGGAAAAACGTCATTGTGGAAAAACGTCATTGGAAAAACGTCATTGGAAAAACGTCATTGGAAAAACGTCATTGGAAAAACGTCATTGGAAAAACGTCATTGGAAAAACGTCATTGGAAAAACGTCATTGGAAAAACGTCATTGGAAAAACGTCATTGGAAAAACGTGAGTGGAAAAACGTGAGTGGAAAAACGTGAGTGGAAAAACGTGAGTGGAAAAACGTGAGTGGAAAAACGTGAGTGGAAAAACGTGATTGGAAAAACGTGATTGGAAAAACGTGATTGGAAAAACGTGATTGGAAAAACGTGATTGGAAAAACGTGATTGGAAAAACGTGATTGGAAAAACGTGATTGGAAAAACGTGATTGGAAAAACGTGATTGGAAAAACGTGATTGGAAAAACGTGATTGGAAAAACGTGATTGGAAAAACGTGATTGGAAAAACGTGATTGGAAAAACGTGATTGGAAAAACGTGATTGGAAAAACGTGATTGGAAAAACGTGATTGGAAAAACGTGATTGGAAAAACGTGGTTGGAAAAACGTGATTGGAAAAACGTGATTGGAAAAACGTGATTGGAAAAACGTGATTGGAAAAACGTGATTGGAAAAACGTGATTGGAAAAACGTGATTGGAAAAACGTGATTGGAAAAACGTGACTGGAAAAACGTGATTGGAAAAACGTGATTGGAAAAACGTGATTGGAAAAACGTGATTGGAAAAACGTGATTGGAAAAACGTGATTGGAAAAACGTGATTGGAAAAACGTGATTGGAAAAACGTGATTGGAAAAACGTGATTGGAAAAACGTGATTGGAAAAACGTGATTGGAAAATCGTGATTGGAAAAACGTGATTGGAAAAACGTGATTGGAAAAACGTGATTGGAAAAACGTGATTGGAAAAACGTGATTGGAAAAACGTGATTGGAAAAACGTGATTGAAAAACGTGATTGGAAAAACGTGATTGGAAAAACGTGATTGGAAAATCGTGATTGGAAAAACGTGATTGGAAAAACGTGATTGGAAAAACGTGATTGGAAAAACGTGATTGGAAAAACGTGATTGGAAAAACGTGATTGGAAAAACGTGATTGGAAAAACCTGATTGGAAAAACCTGATTGGAAAAACCTGATTGGAAAAAACCTGATTGGAAAAACCTGATTGGAAAAACCTGATTGGAAAAACCTGATTGGAAAAACCTGATTGGAAAAACCTGATTGGAAAAACCTGATTGGAAAAACCTGATTGGAAAAACCTGATTGGAAAAACCTGATTGGAAAAACCTGATTGGAAAAACCTGATTGGAAAAACCTGATTGGAAAAACCTGATTGGAAAAACCTGATTGGAAAAACCTGATTGGAAAAACCTGATTGGAAAAACCTGATTGGAAAAACCTGATTGGAAAAACGTGATTGGAAAAACGTGATTGGAAAAACGTGATTGGAAAAACCTGATTGGTAAAACCTGATTGGAAAAACCTGATCGGAAAAACCTGATCGGAAAAACCTGATCGGAAAAACCTGATCGGAAAAACCTGATCGGAAAAACCTGATCGGAAAAACCTGATCGGAAAAACCTGATTGGAAAAACCTGATTGGAAAAACCTGATTGGAAAAACCTGATTGGAAAAACCTGATTGGAAAAACCTGATTGGAAAAACCTGATTGGAAAAACCTGATTGGAAAAACCTGATTGGAAAAACCTGATTGGAAAAACCTGATTGGAAAAACCTGATTGGAAAAACCTGATTGGAAAAACCTGATTGGAAAAACGTGATTGGAAAAACGTGATTGGAAAAACGTGATTGGAAAAACGTGATTGGAAAAACCTGATTGGAAAAACCTGATTGGAAAAACGTGAGTGGAAAAACGTGATTGGAAAAACGTGATTGGAAAACGTGATTGGAAAAACGTGATTGGAAAAACGTGATTGGAAAAACGTGATTGGAAAAACGTGATTGGAAAAACGTGATTGGAAAAACGTGATTAGAAAAACGTGATTGGAAAAACGTGATTGGAAAAACGTGATTGGAAAAACGTGATTGGAAAAGCGTGATTGGAAAAACGTGATTGGAAAAACGTGATTGGAAAAACCTGATTGGAAAAACCTGATTGGAAAAACCTGATTGGAAAAACCTGATTGGAAAAACCTGATTGGAAAAACCTGATTGGAAAAACCTGATTGGAAAAACCTGATTGGAAAAACCTGATTGGAAAAACGTGATTGGAAAAACGTGAGTGGAAAAACGTGAGTGGAAAAACGTGATTGGAAAAACGTGATTGGAAAAACGTGATTGGAAAAACGTGATTGGAAAAACGTGATTGGAAAAACGTGATTGGAAAAACGTGATTGAAAAACGTGATTGGAAAAACGTGATTGGAAAAACGTGATTGGAAAAACGTGATTGGAAAAACGTGATTGGAAAAACGTGATTGGAAAAACGTGATTGGAAAAACGTGATTGGAAAAACGTGGTTGGAAAAACGTGGTTGGAAAAACGTGGTTGGAAAAACGTGATTGGAAAAACGTGATTGGAAAAACGTGATTGGAAAAACGTGATTGGAAAAACGTGATTGGAAAAACGTGATTGGAAAAACGTGATTGGAAAAACGTGATTGGAAAAACGTGATTGGAAAAACGTGATTGGAAAAACGTGATTGGAAAAACGTGATTGGAAAAACGTGATTGGAAAAACGTGATTGGAAAAACGTGATTGGAAAAACGTGATTGGAAAAACGTGGTTGGAAAAACGTGATTGGAAAAACGTGATTGGAAAAACGTGATTGGAAAAACGTGATTGGAAAAACGTGATTGGAAAAACGTGATTGGAAAAACGTGATTGGAAAAACGTGATTGGAAAAACGTGATTGGAAAAACGTGATTGGAAAAACGTGATTGGAAAAACGTGATTGGAAAAACGTGATTGGAAAAACGTGATTGGAAAAACGTGATTGGAAAAACGTGATTGGAAAAACGTGATTGGAAAAACGTGATTGGAAAAACGTGATTGGAAAAACGTGATTGGAAAAACGTGATTGGAAAAACGTGATTGGAAAAACGTGATTGGAAATACGTGATTGGAAAAACGTGATTGGAAAATCGTGATTGGAAAAACGTGATTGGAAAAACGTGATTGGAAAAACGTGATTGGAAAAACGTGATTGGAAAAACGTGATTGGAAAAACGTGATTGGAAAAACGTGATTGGAAAAACGTGATTGGAAAAACGTGATTGGAAAAACGTGATTGGAAAAACGTGATTGGAAAATCGTGATTGGAAAAACGTGATTGGAAAAACGTGATTGGAAAAACGTGATTGGAAAAACGTGATTAGAAAAACGTGATTGGAAAAACGTGATTGGAAAAACGTGATTGGAAAAACCTGATTGGAAAAACCTGATTGGAAAAACCTGATTGGAAAAAACCTGATTGGAAAAACCTGATTGGAAAAACCTGATTGGAAAAACCTGATTGGAAAAACCTGATTGGAAAAACGTGATTGGAAAAACGTGATTGGAAAAACGTGATTGGAAAAACGTGATTGGAAAAACGTGATTGGAAAAACGTGATTGGAAAAACGTGATTGGAAAAACGTGATTGGAAAAACGTGATTGGAAAAACGTGGTTGGAAAAACGTGATTGGAAAAACGTGATTGGAAAAACGTGATTGGAAAAACGTGATTGGAAAAACGTGATTGGAAAAACGTGATTGGAAAAACGTGATTGGAAAAACGTGATTGGAAAAACGTGATTGGAAAAACGTGATTGGAAAAACGTGATTGGAAAAACGTGATTGGAAAAACGTGATTGGAAAAACGTGATTGGAAAAACGTGATTGGAAAAACGTGATTGGAAAAACGTGATTGGAAAAACGTGATTGGAAAAACGTGATTGGAAAAACGTGATTGGAAAAACGTGATTGGAAAAACGTGATTGGAAAAACGTGATTGGAAATACGTGATTGGAAAAACGTGATTGGAAAATCGTGATTGGAAAAACGTGATTGGAAAAACGTGATTGGAAAAACGTGATTGGAAAAACGTGATTGGAAAAACGTGATTGGAAAAACGTGATTGGAAAAACGTGATTGGAAAAACGTGATTGGAAAAACGTGATTGGAAAAACGTGATTGGAAAATCGTGATTGGAAAAACGTGATTGGAAAAACGTGATTGGAAAAACGTGATTGGAAAAACGTGATTAGAAAAACGTGATTGGAAAAACGTGATTGGAAAAACGTGATTGGAAAAACCTGATTGGAAAAACCTGATTGGAAAAACCTGATTGGAAAAAACCTGATTGGAAAAACCTGATTGGAAAAACCTGATTGGAAAAACCTGATTGGAAAAACCTGATTGGAAAAACCTGATTGGAAAAACCTGATTGGAAAAACCTGATTGGAAAAACCTGATTGGAAAAACCTGATTGGAAAAACCTGATTGGTAAAACCTGATTGGAAAAACCTGATCGGAAAAACCTGATCGGAAAAACCTGATTGGAAAAACCTGATTGGAAAAACCTGATTGGAAAAACCTGATTGGAAAAACCTGATTGGAAAAACGTGATTGGAAAAACGTGATTGGAAAAACGTGATTGGAAAAACCTGATTGGAAAAACCTGATTGGAAAAACGTGAGTGGAAAAACGTGATTGGAAAAACGTGATTGGAAAACCGTGATTGGAAAAACGTGATTGGAAAACGTGATTGGAAAAACGTGATTGGAAAAACGTGATTGGAAAAACGTGATTGGAAAAACGTGATTGGAAAAACGTGATTGGAAAAACGTGATTGGAAAAACGTGATTGGAAAAACGTGATTGGAAAAACGTGATTGGAAAAACGTGATTGGAAAAACGTGATTGGAAAAACGTGATTGGAAAAACGTGATTGGAAAAACGTGATTGGAAAAACGTGATTGGAAAAACGTGATTGGAAAAACGTCATTGGAAAAACGTCATTGGAAAAACGTCATTGGAAAAACGTCATTGGAAAAACGTCATTGGAAAAACGTCATTGGAAAAACGTCATTGGAAAAACGTCATTGGAAAAACGTCATTGGAAAAACGTCATTGGAAAAACGTCATTGGAAAAACGTCATTGGAAAAACGTCATTGGAAAAACGTCATTGGAAAAACGTCATTGGAAAAACGTCATTGGAAAAACGTCATTGGAAAAACGTCATTGGAAAAACGTCATTGGAAAAACGTCATTGGAAAAACGTCATTGGAAAAACGTCATTGGAAAAACGTCATTGGAAAAACGTCATTGGAAAAACGTCATTGGAAAAACGTCATTGGAAAAACGTCATTGGAAAAACGTGATTGGAAAAACGTGAGTGGAAAAACGTGAGTGGAAAAACGTGAGTGGAAAAACGTGAGTGGAAAAACGTGAGTGGAAAAACGTGAGTGGAAAAACGTGAGTGGAAAAACGTGATTGGAAAAACGTGATTGGAAAAACCTGATTGGAAAAACCTGATTGGAAAAACCTGATTGGAAAAACCTGATTGGAAAAACCTGATTGGAAAAACCTGATTGGAAAAACCTGATTGGAAAAACCTGATTGGAAAAACCTGATTGGAAAAACCTGATTGGAAAAACCTGATTGGAAAAACCTGATTGGAAAAACCTGATTGGAAAAACCTGATTGGAAAAACCTGATTGGAAAAACCTGATTGGAAAAACCTGATTGGAAAAACCTGATTGGAAAAACCTGATTGGAAAAACCTGATTGGAAAAACCTGATTGGAAAAACCTGATTGGAAAAACCTGATTGGAAAAACGTGATTGGAAAAACGTGATTGGAAAAACGTGATTGGAAAAACCTGATTGGAAAAACCTGATTGGAAAAACGTGAGTGGAAAAACGTGATTGGAAAAACGTGATTGGAAAACGTGATTGGAAAAACGTGATTGGAAAAACGTGATTGGAAAAACGTGATTGGAAAAACGTGATTGGAAAAACGTGATTGGAAAAACGTGATTGGAAAAACGTGATTGGAAAAACGTGATTGGAAAAACGTGATTGGAAAAACGTGATTGGAAAAGCGTAATTGGAAAAACGTGATTGGAAAAACGTGATTGGAAAAACCTGATTGGAAAAACCTGATTGGAAAAACCTGATTGGAAAAACCTGATTGGAAAAACCTGATTGGAAAAACCTGATTGGAAAAACCTGATTGGAAAAACCTGATTGGAAAAACGTGATTGGAAAAACTTGATTGGAAAAACGTGATTGGAAAAACGTGATTGGAAAAACGTGATTGGAAAAACCTGATTAGTAAAACCTGATTGGAAAAACCTGATTGGAAAAACCTGATTGGAAAAACCTGATTGGAAAAACCTGATTGGAAAAACCTGATTGGAAAAACCTGATTGGAAAAACCTGATTGGAAAAACCTGATTGGAAAAACCTGATTGGAAAAACCTGATTGGAAAAACCTGATTGGAAAAACCTGATTGGAAAAACCTGATTGGAAAAACCTGATTGGAAAAACCTGATTGGAAAAACCTGATTGGAAAAACCTGATTGGAAAAACCTGATTGGAAAAACCTGATTGGAAAAACGTGATTGGAAAAACGTGATTGGAAAAAAGTGATTGGAAAAACCTGATTGGAAAAACCTGATTGGAAAAACGTGAGTGGAAAAACGTGATTGGAAAAACGTGATTGGAAAACGTGATTGGAAAAACGTGATTGGAAAAACGTGATTGGAAAAACGTGATTGGAAAAACGTGATTGGAAAAACGTGATTGGAAAAACGTGATTAGAAAAACGTGATTGGAAAAACGTGATTGGAAAAACGTGATTGGAAAAACGTGATTGGAAAAAACGTGATTGGAAAAACGTGATTGGAAAAACGTGATTGGAAAAACGTGATTGGAAAAACGTGATTGGAAAAACGTGATTGGAAAAACGTGATTGGAAAAACGTGATTGGAAAAAACGTGATTGGAAAAACGTGAGTGGAAAAACGTGAGTGGAAAAACGTGATTGGAAAAACGTGATTGGAAAAACGTGATTGGAAAAACGTGATTGGAAAAACGTGATTGGAAAAACGTGATTGGAAAAACGTGAATGGAAAAACGTGATTGGAAAAACGTGATTGGAAAACGTGATTGGAAAAACGTGATTGGAAAAACGTGATTGGAAAAACGTGATTGGAAAAACGTGATTGGAAAAACGTGATTGGAAAAACGTGATTGGAAAAACGTGATTGGAAAAACGTGATTGGAAAAACGTGATTGGAAAAACGTGATTGGAAAAACGTGATTGGAAAAACGTGATTGGAAAAACGTGATTGGAAAAACGTGATTGGAAAAACGTGATTGGAAAAACGTGATTGGAAAAACGTCATTGGAAAAACGTCATTGGAAAAACGTCATTGGAAAAACGTCATTGGAAAAACGTCATTGGAAAAAGTCATTGGAAAAACGTCATTGGAAAAACGTCATTGGAAAAACGTCATTGGAAAAACGTCATTGGAAAA
Source organism: Odiellus spinosus (assembly GCA_963920705.1). Classification (NCBI taxonomy): domain Eukaryota; kingdom Metazoa; phylum Arthropoda; class Arachnida; order Opiliones; family Phalangiidae; genus Odiellus; species Odiellus spinosus. The sequence goes on from CAWUCO010000183.1 coordinate 1,220,484, forward strand.
ACGTCATTGGAAAAACGTCATTGGAAAAACGTCATTGGAAAAACGTCATTGGAAAAACGTCATTGGAAAAACGTCATTGGAAAAACGTCATTGGAAAAACGTCATTGGAAAAACGTCATTGGAAAAACGTCTTTGGAAAAACGTGAGTGGAAAAACGTGAGTGGAAAAACGTGAGTGGAAAAACGTGAGTGGAAAAACGTGAGTGGAAAAACGTGAGTGGAAAAACGTGAGTGGAAAAACGTGAGTGGAAAAACGTGAGTGGAAAAACGTGAGTGGAAAAACGTGAGTGGAAAAACGTGATTGGAAAAACGTGATTGGAAAAACGTGATTGGAAAAACGTGATTGGAAAAACGTGATTGGAAAAACGTGATTGGAAAAACGTGATTGGAAAAACGTGATTGGAAAAACGTGATTGGAAAAACGTGATTGGAAAAACGTGATTGGAAAAACGTGATTGGAAAAACGTGATTGGAAAAACGTGATTGGAAAAACGTGATTGGAAAAACGTGATTGGAAAAACGTGGTTGGAAAAACGTGGTTGGAAAAACGTGATTGGAAAAACGTGATTGGAAAAACGTGATTGGAAAAACGTGATTGGAAAAACGTGATTGGAAAAACGTGATTGGAAAAACGTGATTGGAAAAACGTGATTGGAAAAACGTGATTGGAAAAACGTGATTGGAAAAACGTGATTGGAAAAACGTGATTGGAAAAACGTGATTGGAAAAACGTGATTGGAAAAACGTGATTGGAAAAACGTGATTGGAAAAACGTGATTGGAAAAACGTGATTGGAAAAACGTGATTGGAAAAACGTGATTGGAAAAACGTGATTGGAAAAACGTGATTGGAAAAACGTGATTGGAAAAACGTGATTGGAAAAACGTGATTGGAAAAACGTGATTGGAAAAACGTGATTGGAAAAACGTGATTGGAAAAACGTGATTGGAAAAACGTGATTGGAAAAACGTGATTGGAAAAACGTGATTGGAAATACGTGATTGGAAAAACGTGATTGGAAAAACGTGATAGGAAAAACGTGATTGGAAAAACGTGATTGGAAAAACGTGATTGGAAAAACGTGATTGGAAAAACGTGATTGGAAAAACGTGATTGGAAAAACGTGATTGGAAAAACGTGATTGGAAAAACGTGATTGGAAAAACGTGATTGGAAAAACGTGATTGGAAAAACGTGATTGGAAAAACGTGATTGGAAAAACGTGATTGGAAAAACGTGATTGGAAAAACGTGATTGGAAAAACGTGATTGGAAAAACGTGATTGGAAAAACGTGATTGGAAAAACGTGATTGGAAAAACGTGATTGGAAAAACGTGATTGGAAAAACGTGATTGGAAAAACGTGATTGGAAAAACGTGATTGGAAAAACGTGATTGGAAAAACGTGATTGGAAAAACGTGATTGGAAAAACGTCATTGGAAAAACGTCATTGGAAAAAGGTCATTGGAAAAAGGTCATTGGAAAAACGTCATTTGAAAAACGTCATTGGAAAAACGTCATTGGAAAAACGTCATTGGAAAAACGTCATTGGAAAAACGTCATTGGAAAAACGTCATTGGAAAAACGTGATTGGAAAAACGTGATTGGAAAAACGTGATTGGAAAAACGTGATTGGAAAAACGTGATTGAAAAAACCTGATTGGAAAAACCTGATTGGAAAAACCTGATTGGAAAAACCTGATTGGAAAAACCTGATTGGAAAAACCTGATTGGAAAAACCTGATTGGAAAAACCTGATTGGAAAAACCTGATTGGAAAAACCTGATTGGAAAAACCTGATTGGAAAAACGTGATTGGAAAAACGTGATTGGAAAAACGTGATTGGAAAAACGTGATTGGAAAAACGTGATTGGAAAAACGTGATTGGAAAAACGTGATTGGAAAAACGTGATTGGAAAAACGTGATTGGAAAAACGTGATTGGAAAAACGTGATTGGAAAAACGTGATTGGAAAAACGTGATTGGAAAAACGTGATTGGAAAAACGTGATTGGAAAAACGTGATTGGAAAAACGTGATTGGAAAAACGTGATTGGAAAAACGTGATTGGAAAAACGTGAGTGGAAAAACGTGAGTGGAAAAACGTGAGTGGAAAAACGTGATTGGAAAAACGTGATTGGAAAAACCTGATTGGAAAAACCTGATTGGAAAAACCTGATTGGAAAAACCTGATTGGAAAAACCTGATTGGAAAAACCTGATTGGAAAAACCTGATTGGAAAAACCTGATTGGAAAAACCTGATTGGAAAAACCTGATTGGAAAAACCTGATTGGAAAAACCTGATTGGAAAAACCTGATTGGAAAAACCTGATTGGAAAAACCTGATTGGAAAAACGTGATTGGAAAAACGTGATTGGAAAAACGTGATTGGAAAAACGTGATTGGAAAAACCTGATTGGAAAAACCTGATTGGAAAAACCTGATTGGAAAAACCTGATTGGAAAAACCTGATTGGAAAAACCTGATTGGAAAAACCTGATTGGAAAAACCTGATTGGAAAAACCTGATTGGAAAAACCTGATTGGAAAAACCTGATTGGAAAAACCTGATTGGAAAAACCTGATTGGAAAAACGTGATTGGAAAAACGTGATTGGAAAAACCTGATTGGAAAAACCTGATTGGAAAAACCTGATTGGAAAAACCTGATTGGAAAAACCTGATTGGAAAAACCTGATTGGAAAAACCTGATTGGAAAAACCTGATTGGAAAAACCTGATTGGAAAAACCTGATTGGAAAAACCTGATTGGAAAAACCTGATTGGAAAAACCTGATTGGAAAAACCTGATTGGAAAAACCTGATTGGAAAAACCTGATTGGAAAAACCTGATTGGAAAAACCTGATTGGAAAAACCTGATTGGAAAAACCTGATTGGAAAAACGTGATTGGAAAAACGTGATTGGAAAAACCAGATTGGAAAAACCTGATTGGAAAAACCTGATTGGAAAAACCTGATTGGAAAAACGTGATTGGAAAAACCTGATTGGAAAAACCTGATTGGAAAAACCTGATTGGAAAAACCTGATTGGAAAAACCTGATTGGAAAAACCTGATTGAAAAAACCTGATTGGAAAAACCTGATTGGAAAAACCTGATTGGAAAAACCTGATTGGAAAAACCTGATTGGAAAAACGTGATTGGAAAAACGTGATTGGAAAAACGTGATTGGAAAAACGTGATTGGAAAAACGTGATTGGAAAAACGTGATTGGAAAAACGTGATTGGAAAAACCTGATTGGAAAAACCTGATTGGAAAAACCTGATTGGATAAACCTGATTGGAAAAACGTGATTGGAAAAACGGGATTGGAAAAACGTGATTGGAAAAACGTGATTGGAAAAACGTGATTGGAAAAACGTGATTGGAAAAACGTGATTGGAAAAACGTGATTGGAAAAACGTGATTGGAAAAACGTGATTGGAAAAACGTGATTGGAAAAACGTGATTGGAAAAACGTGAGTGGAAAAACGTGAGTGGAAAAACGTGAGTGGAAAAACGTGATTGGAAAAACGTGATTGGAAAAACGTGATTGGAAAAACGTGATTGGAAAAACGTGATTGGAAAAACGTGATTGGAAAAACGTGATTGGAAAAACGTGATTGGAAAAACGTGATTGGAAAAACGTGATTGGAAAAACCTGATTGGAAAAACCTGATTGGAAAAACCTGATTGGAAAAACCTGATTGGAAAAACCTGATTGGAAAAACCTGATTGGAAAAACCTGATTGGAAAAACCTGATTGGAAAAACCTGATTGGAAAAACCTGATTGGAAAAACCTGATTGGAAAAACCTGATTGGAAAAACCTGATTGGAAAAACGTGATTGGAAAAACGTGATTGGAAAAACCAGATTGGAAAAACCTGATTGGAAAAACCTGATTGGAAAAACCTGATTGGAAAAACGTGATTGGAAAAACCTGATTGGAAAAACCTGATTGGAAAAACCTGATTGGAAAAACCTGATTGGAAAAACCTGATTGGAAAAACCTGATTGAAAAAACCTGATTGGAAAAACCTGATTGGAAAAACCTGATTGGAAAAACCTGATTGGAAAAACCTGATTGGAAAAACCTGATTGGAAAAACGTGATTGGAAAAACGTGATTGGAAAAACGTGATTGGAAAAACGTGATTGGAAAAACGTGATTGGAAAAACGTGATTGGAAAAACGTGATTGGAAAAACGTGATTGGAAAAACCTGATTGGAAAAACCTGATTGGAAAAACCTGATTGGAAAAACCTGATTGGAAAAACCTGATTGGAAAAACCTGATTGGAAAAACCTGATTGAAAAAACCTGATTGGAAAAACCTGATTGGAAAAACCTGATTGGAAAAACCTGATTGGAAAAACCTGATTGGAAAAACCTGATTGGAAAAACGTGAGTGGAAAAACGTGAGTGGAAAAACGTGATTGGAAAAACGTGATTGGAAAAACGTGATTGGAAAAACGTGATTGGAAAAACCAGATTGGAAAAACCTGATTGGAAAAACCTGATTGGAAAAACCTGATTGGAAAAACGTGATTGGAAAAACCTGATTGGAAAAACCTGATTGGAAAAACCTGATTGGAAAAACCTGATTGGAAAAACCTGATTGGAAAAACCTGATTGAAAAAACCTGATTGGAAAAACCTGATTGGAAAAACCTGATTGGAAAAACCTGATTGGAAAAACCTGATTGGAAAAACCTGATTGGAAAAACGTGAGTGGAAAAACGTGAGTGGAAAAACGTGATTGGAAAAACGTGATTGGAAAAACGTGATTGGAAAAACGTGATTGGAAAAACGTGATTGGAAAAACGTGATTGGAAAAACGTGATTGGAAAAACGTGATTGGAAAAACGTGATTGGAAAAACGTGATTGGAAAAACCTGATTGGAAAAACCTGATTGGAAAAACCTGATTGGAAAAACCTGATTGGAAAAACCTGATTGGAAAAACCTGATTGGAAAAACCTGATTGGAAAAACCTGATTGGAAAAACCTGATTGGAAAAACCTGATTGGAAAAACCTGATTGGAAAAACCTGATTGGAAAAACGTGATTGGAAAAACGTGATTGGAAAAACCAGATTGGAAAAACCTGATTGGAAAAACCTGATTGGAAAAACCTGATTGGAAAAACGTGATTGGAAAAACCTGATTGGAAAAACCTGATTGGAAAAACCTGATTGGAAAAACCTGATTGGAAAAACCTGATTGGAAAAACCTGATTGAAAAAACCTGATTGGAAAAACCTGATTGGAAAAACCTGATTGGAAAAACCTGATTGGAAAAACCTGATTGGAAAAACCTGATTGGAAAAACGTGATTGGAAAAACGTGATTGGAAAAACGTGATTGGAAAAACGTGATTGGAAAAACGTGATTGGAAAAACGTGATTGGAAAAACCTGATTGGAGGAAAAACCTGATTGGAAAAACCTGATTGGATAAACCTGATTGGAAAAACGTGATTGGAAAAACGGGATTGGAAAAACGTGATTGGAAAAACGTGATTGGAAAAACGTGATTGGAAAAACGTGATTGGAAAAACGTGATTGGAAAAACGTGATTGGAAAAACGTGATGGAAAAACGTGATTGGAAAAACGTGATTGGAAAACGTGATTGGAAAAACGTGAGTGGAAAAACGTGAGTGGAAAAACGTGAGTGGAAAAACGTGATTGAAAAACGTGATTGGAAAAACGTGATTGGAAAAACGTGATTGGAAAAACGTGATTGGAAAAACGTGATTGGAAAAACGTGATTGGAAAAACGTGATTGGAAAAACGTGATTGGAAAAACGTGATTGGAAAAAACGTGATTGGAAAAACGTGATTGGAAAAACGTGATTGAAAAACGTGATTGGAAAAACGTGATTGGAAAAACGTGATTGGAAAAACGTGATTGGAAAAACGTGATTGGAAAAACGTGATTGGAAAAACGTGATTGGAAAAACGTGATTGGAAAAACGTGATTGGAAAAACGTGATTGGAAAAACGTGATTGGAAAAAACGTGATTGGAAAAACGTGATTGGAAAAACGTGATTGGAAAAACGTGATTGGAAAAACGTGATTGGAAAAACGTGATTGGAAAAACGTGATTGGAAAAACGTGATTGGAAAAACGTGATTGGAAAAACGTGATTGGAAAAACGTGATTGGAAAAACGTGATTGGAAAAACGTGATTGGAAAACGTGATTGGAAAAACGTGATTGGAAAAACGTGATTGGAAAAACGTGATTGGAAAAAAGGTGATTGGAAAAAGGTGATTGGAAAAAGGTCATTGGAAAAAGGTCATTGGAAAAAGGTCATTGGAAAAACGTCATTGGAAAAACGTCATTGGAAAAACGTCATTGGAAAAACGTCATTGGAAAAACGTCATTGAAAAACGTCATTGGAAAAACGTCATTGGAAAAACGTCATTGGAAAAACGTCATTGGAAAAACGTCATTGGAAAAACGTCATTGGAAAAACGTGATTGGAAAAACGTGATTGGAAAAACGTGATTGGAAAAACGTGATTGGAAAAACGTGATTGGAAAAACGTGATTGGAAAAACGTGATTGAAAAAACGTGATTGGAAAAACCTGATTGGAAAAACCTGATTGGAAAAACCTGATTGGAAAAACCTGATAGGAAAAACCTGATTGGAAAAACCTGATTGGAAAAACCTGATTGGAAAAACCTGATTGGAAAAACCTGATTGGAAAAACCTGATTGGAAAAACCTGATTGGAAAAACGTGATTGGAAAAACGTGATTGGAAAAACGTGATTGGAAAAACGTGATTGGAAAAACGTGATTGGAAAAACGTGATTGGAAAAACGTGATTGGAAAAACGTGATAGGAAAAACGTGATTGGAAAAACGTGATTGGAAAAACGTGATTGGAAAAACGTGATTGGAAAAACGTGATTGGAAAAACGTGATTGGAAAAACGTGATTGGAAAAACGTGATTGGAAAAACGTGATTAGAAAAACGTGATTGGAAAAACGTGATTGGAAAAACGTGATTGGAAAAACGTGAGTGGAAAAACGTGAGTGGAAAAACGTGAGTGGAAAAACGTGAGTGGAAAAACGTGAGTGGAAAAACGTGATTGGAAAAACCTGATTGGAAAAACCTGATTGGAAAAACCTGATTGGAAAAACCTGATTGGAAAAACCTGATTGGAAAAACCTGATTAGAAAAACCTGATTGGAAAAACCTGATTGGAAAAACCTGATTGGAAAAACCTGATTGGAAAAACCTGATTGGAAAAACCTGATTGGAAAAGCCTGATTGGAAAAACCTGATTGGAAAAACCTGATTGGAAAAACGTGATTGGAAAAACGTGATTGGAAAAACGTGATTGGAAAAACGTGATTGGAAAAACGTGATTGGAAAAACCTGATTGGAAAAACCTGATTAGAAAAACCTGATTGGAAAAACCTGATTGGAAAAACCTGATTGGAAAAACCTGATTGGAAAAACCTGATTGGAAAAACCTGATTGGAAAAACCTGATTGGAAAAACCTGATTGGAAAAACCTGATTGGAAAAACCTGATTGGAAAAACGTGATTGGAAAAACGTCATTGGAAAAACGTCATTGGAAAAACCTGATTGGAAAAACCTGATTGGAAAAACCTGATTGGAAAAACCTGATTGGAAAAACCTGATTGGAAAAACCTGATTGGAAAAACCTGATTGGAAAAACCTGATTGGAAAAACCTGATTGGAAAAACCTGATTGGAAAAGTCTGATTGGAAAAACCTGATTGGAAAAACCTGATTGGAAAAACCTGATTGGAAAAACCTGATTGGAAAAACCTGATTGGAAAAACCTGATTGGAAAAACCTGATTTGAAAAACCTGATTGGAAAAACCTGATTGGAAAAACCTGATTGGAAAAACCTGATTGGAAAAACCTGATTGGAAAAACGTGATTGGAAAAACGTGATTGGAAAAACCAGATTGGAAAAACCTGATTGGAAAAACCTGATTGGAAAAACCTGATTGGAAAAACGTGATTGGAAAAACCTGATTGGAAAAACCAGATTGGAAAAACCTGATTGGAAAAACCTGATTGGAAAAACCTGATTGGAAAAACCTGATTGGAAAAACCTGATTGGAAAAACCTGATTGGAAAAACCTGATTGGAAAAACCTGATTGGAAAAACCTGATTGGAAAAACGTGATTGGAAAAACGTGATTGGAAAAACGTGATTGGAAAAACGTGATTGGAAAAACGTGATTGGAAAAACCTGATTGGAAAAACCTGATTGGAAAAACCTGATTGGAAAAACCTGATTGGAAAAACCTGATTGGAAAAACCTGATTGGAAAAACCTGATTGGAAAAACCTGATTGGAAAAACCTGATTGGAAAAACCTGATTGGAAAAACGTGATTGGAAAAACGTGATTGGAAAAACGTGATTGGAAAAACGTGATTGGAAAAACGTGATTGGAAAAACCTGATTGGAAAAACCTGATTGGAAAAACCTGATTGGAACAACCTGATTGGAAAAACCTGATTGGAAAAACCAGATTGGAAAAACCAGATTGGAAAAACCTGATTGGAAAAACCTGATTGGAAAAACCTGATTGGAAAAACCTGATTGGAAAAACGTGATTGGAAAAACGTGATTGGAAAAACGTGATTGGAAAAACGTGATTGGAAAAACGTGATTGGAAAAACGTGATTGGAAAAACGTGATTGGAAAAACGTGATTGGAAAAACGTGATTGGAAAAACGTGATTGGAAAAACGTGATTGGAAAAACGTGATTGGAAAAACGTGATTGGAAAAACGTGATTGGAAAAACGTGATTGGAAAAACGTGATTGGAAAAACGTGATTGGAAAAACGTGATTGGAAAAACGTGATTGGAAAAACGTGATTGGAAAAACGTGATTGGAAAAACGTGATTGGAAAAACGTGATTGGAAAAACGTGATTGGAAAAACGTGATTGGAAAAACGTGATTGGAAAAACGTGATTGGAAAAACGTGATTGGAAAAACGTGATTGGAAAAACGTGATTGGAAAAACGTGATTGGAAAAAGGTGATTGGAAAAAGGTGATTGGAAAAAGGTGATTGGAAAAAGGTCATTGGAAAAAGGTCATTGGAAAAAGGTCATTGGAAAAAGGTCATTGGAAAAACGTCATTGGAAAAACGTCATTGGAAAAACGTCATTGGAAAAACGTCATTGGAAAAACGTCATTGGAAAAACGTCATTGGAAAAACGTCATTGGAAAAACGTCATTGGAAAAACGTCATTGGAAAAACGTCATTGGAAAAACGTCATTGGAAAAACGTGATTGGAAAAACGTGATTGGAAAAACGTGATTGGAAAAACGTGATTGGAAAAACGTGATTGAAAAAACGTGATTGGAAAAACCTGATTGGAAAAACCTGATTGGAAAAACCTGATTGGAAAAACCTGATAGGAAAAACCTGATTGGAAAAACCTGATTGGAAAAACCTGATTGGAAAAACCTGATTGGAAAAACCTGATTGGAAAAACCTGATTGGAAAAACCTGATTGGAAAAACGTGATTGGAAAAACGTGATTGGAAAAACGTGATTGGAAAAACGTGATTGGAAAAACGTGATTGGAAAAACGTGATTGGAAAAACGTGATAGGAAAAACGTGATTGGAAAAACGTGATTGGAAAAACGTGATTGGAAAAACGTGATTGGAAAAACGTGATTGGAAAAACGTGATTGGAAAAACGTGATTGGAAAAACGTGATTGGAAAAACGTGATTAGAAAAACGTGATTGGAAAAACGTGATTGGAAAAACGTGAGTGGAAAAACGTGAGTGGAAAAACGTGAGTGGAAAAACGTGAGTGGAAAAACGTGAGTGGAAAAACGTGATTGGAAAAACGTGATTGGAAAAACGTGATTGGAAAAACCTGATTGGAAAAACCTGATTGGAAAAACCTGATTAGAAAAACCTGATTGGAAAAACCTGATTGGAAAAACCTGATTGGAAAAACCTGATTGGAAAAACCTGATTGGAAAAACCTGATTGGAAAAACCTGATTGGAAAAACCTGATTGGAAAAACCTGATTGGAAAAACGTCATTGGAAAAACGTCATTGGAAAAACCTGATTGGAAAAACCTGATTGGAAAAACCTGATTGGAAAAACCTGATTGGAAAAACCTGATTGGAAAAACCTGATTGGAAAAACCTGATTGGAAAAACCTGATTGGAAAAACCTGATTGGAAAAACCTGATTGGAAAAGTCTGATTGGAAAAACCTGATTGGAAAAACCTGATTGGAAAAACCTGATTGGAAAAACCTGATTGGAAAAACCTGATTGGAAAAACCTGATTGGAAAAACCTGATTGGAAAAACCTGATTTGAAAAACCTGATTGGAAAAACCTGATTGGAAAAACCTGATTGGAAAAACCTGATTGGAAAAACCTGATTGGAAAAACGTGATTGGAAAAACGTGATTGGAAAAACCAGATTGGAAAAACCTGATTGGAAAAACCTGATTGGAAAAACCTGATTGGAAAAACGTGATTGGAAAAACCTGATTGGAAAAACCTGATTGGAAAAACCTGATTGGAAAAACCTGATTGGAAAAACCTGATTGGAAAAACCTGATTGGAAAAACCTGATTGGAAAAACCTGATTGGAAAAACCTGATTGGAAAAACCTGATTGGAAAAACCTGATTGGAAAAACCTGATTGGAAAAACGTGATTGGAAAAACGTGATTGGAAAAACCTGATTGGAAAAACGTGATTGGAAAAACGTGATTGGAAAAACGTGATTGGAAAAACCTGATTGGAAAAACCTGATTGGAAAAACCTGATTGGAAAAACCTGATTGGAAAAACCTGATTGGAAAAACCTGATTGGAAAAACCTGATTGGAAAAACCTGATTGGAAAAACCTGATTGGAAAAACCTGATTGGAAAAACGTGATTGGAAAAACGTGATTGGAAAAACCTGATTGGAAAAACGTGATTGGAAAAACCTGATTGGAAAAACCTGATTGGAAAAACCTGATTGGAAAAACCTGATTGGAAAAACCTGATTGGAAAAACCAGATTGGAAAAACCAGATTGGAAAAACCTGATTGGAAAAACCTGATTGGAAAAACCTGATTGGAAAAACCTGATTGGAAAAACCTGATTGGAAAAACCTGATTGGAAAAACCTGATTGGAAAAACCTGATTGGAAAAACCTGATTTGAAAAACCTGATTGGAAAAACCTGATTGGAAAAACCTGATAGTAGTTTATTCCTATACAACAAGGAGGGGGAAAACACTTTTATCTTTCCACCCCCCCTCCAAAACAACCAATGACGTCATCAAATCAACAAATTAGCATCATCCCCGCCCCTAAAAACAACAAATGACGTCATCCGTCAACAAATTAGCCTAATTAGCCCCGCCCCAAAGTAAACAGATTTACCTAATTAGCCCCGCCCCCAAAATCAACAAACAGCGCATCCGTCAACAGCGCATCCGTCAATCAACAGCTCATCCGTCAACAAATGACCTCATCCGTCAACAAATTGGCCTAATTCACCCCGCCAGTCTGACCCGGCCTAACCCCCGGTCAAAAAACCCATTTTCAAGGAGGACTGACACAAATTTTCATTTTTCCGTCCCTGCTCCTTTTTTTTATTTTTTCCCTCCCTGCTCCTTTGTTTTTCTGCATGACTCCGGATATAAAAGGGGGATTCTGTAGCCAAAAAGACTGGGGGACCAATGACTCATTCACTCACTAGGGAGAAGGATATCATATAAAAGACTCGATCCTAAAGTCAGCTTAAAATGGATTTACGGGTAACGAAGGAAAGTGCTCGCGTTCAATTACAGAAATGTCAATGCTGTGTCTGGAAGCGTTGGTTTTTTCACGATTCTTACACTCTTCGCCATTGTAAATACTGGCTTAGAGTCCTCATGACTCCGATCACGGTCCCCATTGGTCTTATTCGTTCAATTATTACTCGAAATTCCCGATTCGTTCTGGCCCCATGGTACGATATTCTAGGGATAATTTTTATTTTACCGTATTATTGGGAGATCTACGAGTTGAAACCTTTAAACCATATATGCCGCTGGTGCGATGGCTTAATTCCTCTCAAAAGGAAGGATAAATAAGTCTGACCAGCTTGTTTCATCTTCATTGTTATTCTTCAACTCTGCTTGACGATGCTCGCTCCCATCTACGATTCGTTCTACTTGACTCTCCCGAGTAACGCCTCCATGACTCAATACCCAAAAAACACAAAAACCAGTTACACGACGCAATTACCCACGTCATTTGATTTATCTGAAGGACATTGGGAAGTCGGTTTATCGGGCATTAGTATGCCTTCGAAATGGGATAATATTACTGACTTTTTCGATACTTTTGTCGTTAGAATGGTTGATTTAGATTTAAAATACGAAACGGGTCAGGGAACCGTAAACGATAAAAGTACAATAATTAAAAATACGAATGAAAGTATTTATCATAAAATTATTAATCAGATGCAGGCGTCTATTACTCAACAACAAGTAAAAGACAAGTTAGAATTTCAAATCGGGATCGTCAACGGTCAGGAACGTTTTCTTATTGAATTTAAAGATCCCAATGGTGAAACCTTCGTTAAATTTCCCAGAATGTATTGCGAATTATTAGGTTTAGAAGCGCGGGATTGTGAAAAATGGATAACGGGGACCACCATTGTTGGAACACGAGCTTTAGACCAGAACAGGATCAAACTCGACACCTCCAAATATCCCCCTTTTTACGTTCGGCAGATGGTCAAAAGAGACAAGACCATAAAATTAACGGGTAACGAACGAATCGAAAATCTTTTATATCAAACTAAAACTTATCAATTACCACACGGTACGTACGAAACTATAGAGAAGGTGTTAAAAGGAATGAGAGAGTGTTTACCCCCGAGAATGAGGCCTTATTTTGATTTTGAGCAAAATAACAATGGGACGGTAACGCTACTTTGTGGTCGAGGGTTAATTGATGAAGCAAAACCCGATTATCTTCTCACGGATCAACAAAAAAATTTGCGAGACAGTTTTACCATTCGCTTTCCCAAATCCAATCCTGGTTTAGGTCTTATGCTGGGTTTTGATAATACACAACTTGAGAAAGGCTTAACGCACAAGAGCCATGGTGAACATATCGCTGATATAAATAGAGGTGTCCAGAGTTTATTCGTTTATACCAGTCTCATATACCCTCAGGTTATAGGTGACGCTTGGGGAGGTCTATTGCGTACAATACCCAGACCAGAGAACAACAAGTATAACACCCCCTACGAGTTAACGTTTAACCCGATTAATTATTACCCCGTCAGAACACCGAATTTTAACGTGGTTGATATAGAAATTGCCACTGATTCGGGCAGTAAAATTCCTTTCAAACTCGGGAAAACAGTGACCACATTACATTTTAGACGAAGATAAATAAAAATGACGTCGCGAAATAGGTATTATTACTATTACCTGCAGCAAGCTGGAGGAGGAGGCTTTCGAGGTCCCGTTTTTCAACGCGGTAACGGGTTAGGTTCAATTTTTAAGAGTCTAGTTCGATTCATTACCCCAATTATAAAGCCAGCGGCCAAGGCCTTAGGTCGGGAAGCGATTGGTGTTGGAAGTCGCTGGATAGGTGATATTTCAGCGGGGCAAGATCCAAAATCAGCTTTAAAAAGGAATATTAAAATTGCTGGGTCTAATCTATTACACACAGCTGGTGACAAAGTTCTCAATTCGCAATACGGCACTGGTAAACGTAAAAGAAAAAGTCTAAAGAGTCGTAAAGTAAAACGAAGAAAGAAAACCGATTTTTTATCCTAGGGATATAAATAGCCGGATCTTGCCGGCATCGGCTTTAGTTGTAGTTATCTAACGCGACAAGATGGGGTCTGAAGGTATGATGTCTGAAGCCGACTTATTCGTCAAACCTGTTAGTAATTATAATATTTTGGCTAGTAATGATATTGAATTAAAACCCGTCAATTCAATTACGGATGGAGGACCAATCGAATTTTTCGTCCCCGGTACTCCGGAACACTATGTCGATTTATCCAAAACCAGATTAAAGCTTAACGTTAAATTATTAAAAAAAAACACGACGAATAATGCTTGGGAAGATATGACGGCGGCGATAGACACAGTTGGACCTGTGAATTTACTCTTATGGGCTTTATTTTCTCAAATAGAAGCAATGTTAAATGATACGTTAGTACAAACCGTTAATAATTTAGCTCCGTATATCGCTTATTTCGAAACATTGTTAAATTACGGGAAAGATGCCAAAGAGACGCAATTAGCTTTGGAAATGTTTTACAAAGATACCAAGATAAAACCCGAGGATATTTTTGACGCGTCTAATCAAGGAATGAAACTGAGAAAAGAGCGCGTTGATCCATCTCAAGTATGTGAAATGATAGGGAGACTCCATCTGGATATTTGTAAAATGAATAAATTCCTCTTAAACAATGTAGATGTAAAATTTAAATTTATTAGATCAGGAATGTCGTTTCCCATTATATCGCGAGAAGCACTTCCAGCCCCGCCCGCGCTGCCCCCAGCCGCCACTCAATATAGATTCGTCATCAGCGATGCTTCGCTCTACGTTAGGAAAATTAAGTTAAACCCAGACTTAATGTTAGCCCACGCCATGGTTTTGGAAAAAACACCCTGCGTCTACCCGATTAATCAGACTGTGGCAAAGTACTTTGGGATAGAAAGAGGTAATACTGACACGACGAAAGAAAATGTCTTCTTGGGTAGAATCCCAAATAGAATTATAATTGCTTTCGTAAAGACATCAGCCTTCAACGGAGATTTAACTGAAAATCCTTTTAATTTCGAGCACTTGGATTTGACGTATTTAGCCGTTACGGTTGGAAATAAAAATTATCCCGATCAACCTTTTCAACCAAATTTTGCTGAAAAACGCTATTGTCGCGAATACCAATCCCTGTTCACGGCTTTAGATTTTTACGGTAAAAATAAAGGTAATGATATCTCGTACGAGGAATACCCCCAGGGCAATTGTTTACTGGCGTTGGATTTAACAGCTGAAGAGGGAGCTAGTGGCGAACATTTTTCTTTGGAAAAACATGGTAGTTTACGCTTAACGATGAAATTTAAAAACCCGTTAAGCTCGGCCGTCACAGTTATCGTCTACGGCGAGTTTGAGAACCAAATGTTGATAACGAAAGATCGAACCATTCTTTACAAGTTAGAGTAAGAGGATGGACGAGTACGTTTTCTTCTCTCAACGAAAAGAACTAAACCTGGTGGTGACAGTTCGAAACAATCTTAGAGAAGTCGGATTTGTTCGATCCTGTTGGAATTTCCAAGAGATGAAAAAAGCCTTAAAAGAAGTTTAAAAAGAACTTTTTGAATCATATCGCTGACGGATCTCGCGTTATCATGCCGCAAGAACATTTTCTCTCCGACAAACAGACGATTGGAATAAGCGCTTCTGGCGAAAGTTTCTTTATTCGTCGGAATGACGCCAAATCCGTTGTTCATCTTCAACTCCCGGTCTGGGAAAATATCTGGAGCTTAAGAGACGTTGTTAACGATTTCTTCGAAGACGTGTTACCACGCTTTCATACTCGATTAGCGGAGAACTTTCAACTCGAAGGACATATTTCGGGAAGCGGAATGAAGTTTATTGATATTCGTCAATATACACCCGATGATACCAAATTCTGCGACTCCTGGTTTGCTACATCGAACGGATTTACCTTTAGAAAAGATACATGGCTCAGACTGAAACAGCTGAAACCGGAACTGGACGAAGAACGTCAAATTCAAACTCAAATAACGAGAAAGAATGGTTTGAAAGATCTGATTGTCGACAAAATTGGACATTATCTCTTCGAAGAAAAGGCTGGGAAGTTAGCCCAGGAATTTCCTTATCCTTACAACAGAAGTCTAGAATATGACAAAAGACGTGAGAAGGATTTGATCGAGGCCGTTCAAGCTTTAAACCGGGAAGATATCAGGTTTGAGTTTCTTGGCAAATACGGATCCGACAACTTTGAAGAATGGTATATGGAAATAATTAATGATATTGTAGACTTGAAAAACCATGTTTTTTGTGATTGTGTTGGATAAAAATAAAAAATATAAAATAACCTATTTGATTGTTTGATGTCATTATTACACATACTATGGTCACGAAACGCGTAGCTCAAGATCTGGCCCGGATATATTACGATCCGCAACACCCCGCTAGTTTAGGGTCGTTAAAAAAACTGCATTCAGCTCTTCCTCGTGTTAAGACTCGAGACGTCATCACCTGGTCAAGGTCTCAACCAGCCTATACAAAGCATAGAAATCGAAGAAAAAGGTTTCCGAGAAATAAAACCTTTGTTAATACTAAAGATGAAATATTCCAAGCGGATCTGGTAGATCTACCCCAGTTGGCCAAATTCAACAATAGATATCGATATATTTTAACGGTTATTGACGTGCTATCGCGCTACGCTTGGGCTAAACCACTCAAGAAAAAAACGGCTAACGAAATTATTCCGGCTCTCGAATCAATTTTTCGAGAACGAACTCCTTTAAAGTTGAATACAGACGCGGGTACCGAATTTATTAATAAAGAAGTTCAAGCTTATTTAAAACGAAAAGGGATCCTCTGGTACGCTAGTTATGGTAATATAAAATGTGGGATTATAGAACGATGGAATAGAACTTTAAAAAGTCGAATGTTTCGACTTATGACCAAGAACCAGGATTATAATTACTCGAAACATTTACAAAAATTGGTTGATGGTTACAATCAAACTGTCCATTCAACCATTGGGATGGCACCCAAAAATGTTACTATAAATAACGAACATCTTGTCTGGAAAAGATTATACATGAATAGAAGCGTAAAAAGAAAAGTCCCAAAGTTACGAGTCGGTGATTTGGTTAGAATAGCGGCTGATAAAGGGGTTTTTGCTAAAGGTTATACTGGGTACTGGACAACGGAAATTTTTGTTATTAAAAAAGTCTTATTTCGAGATCCGCCCGCTTACGTCATACAAGACGAAAATGATGAAATAATTAAGGGTAGCTTTTACGAGCCCGAGCTTCAAAAAATCGAATTATGAATACCGAAGATTTACAACGCTTTTTGCATTGCGATCCCCGTACTAGACCATTTTTTATCGGGGTTTACCCTCAAGATATTCTACCCAAGAAACCAGATTTTACGCCCTTTTGTTTCGTCATCAACTCGCAACCTTCGACTGAAAGTGGATTGCATTGGATGGGCGTCTACGTGGATAAAAATGATGACGGCATTTTCTTTTGTTCTTACGGGAAAGAACCGGATTTTTACGGATTAGATTTGTCGAGATACGCCTCAAACTGGAAACACAATCTTGCACAACTGCAGCCAACCGAATCCTTCTCCTGCGGCGGACACGTCATTTTTGTTCTGACAAACCTGTGCTCCGGAATTTCTTTCGAAGATATCCTTCAAGATATGTACAACAAGAATGACAAAACGTACAACGACGCTATAATTATGTTAAATATGCTTATACATTTATGGAATCATAAAAATCAATCTTGTCTTGAATAAAAAACATTTTATTACTTTGTTATACGTTTATGACAATAATTACAAAAACCACCGTAACCCGCGCCTAAAACAGAAGTAAAGACAAACAAGGCTGAATAATACAGCATCTTTACTTTTTTAAGATTAAATGATAATAGGGCTTTTACAAGAAAAATAATAAAGTGCAAAGAATTACACCAAATAAAAAAATATGCTCGACGAAACTGCGAATCGTGAAAATAAAGACGGACTAATCCCGGACATTCGCAACAGATTGAATTCCTATGCTTAAACTTGGTATATAAAAGGCAAAGTAACAAAATGGGTAAAAATAAAATTAACCAAAACGTAATGTTCAAAAATATTACTATACATAAAACCAGTTTAGCAAAATTTTTCGCGATAGAATAAATCATTGTCAATTACTCCCAAAGTAATGTTCCTTTACCCGATTGTTTAGTCTTTTTGGGATTTTTTCTCATAGTCATTCGGGGTGTCACATCCTCATCATCGGCAATATCAGTAGCATCTTTCAAAGTAAGCGTACGACGGGCGTACCTTTGATGCTCTCGTTTCTCTTCTCGATTTTTCGCCAATAGTTTTTTGGCCACGCTGCTCGCGCTACGCTTCGGAGGCAGGTGAGCAACTTGTAGCGGAGGTAAAGAGGACGCCGCTTGCGAAGTCAACAGATTCGATATCGCTTGTGATAAACGCTGGGTCTGACTGCTTGATGCTCCGGCTGATATCTGAGGTGGAGGGGTAGGAGTCCGTGATATAGAAGCGAGCGGTGTAGACGTACCAGTTGATGACAACGCTAAGGCGGGAGAAGTTGTAAAACTCGGAAACCAGCTCGGTGTAGGTGTAATTTGCGTCGGTCCGGTCAATGGTGGCGCTGGTGTTGATATTGGTGCCGTCAGACTGGCTGGAAAGTTCTGCACGTTGACGGAAGGGGGTTCTATTAAACTTTTCATGGTCAAAAATTGTTGTAGAGTCGTCAAATAGTGTCGAAGTTTGTTTTCGGGTGACATGTCCATTTTCAAAATCCTCTTTATTTCACGATCAAGAGCTGAGGCTTCTTTACCCGCTTCCGAGGAAAGAGCCGTTTCTGGTAACAAAACCATTCGCTTCATCGTACCAGAGAAGAAATTGTTGAAATCAGGGTCGGTACCAGAGCACCGATTAAACCGGGCAACAGACCTCCAGCTTGTTTTATATACAATTTCCGATTCGTTTGGGTGGTCCCCCGTTTACTGCCTAATTGACGGACAAGACCTCGGTGTTGTTTTAGGTACAACCGGGCTTCCTCAGGTATCTCAATGTTACCGCGTAACAAGTTAAAAAACGTTTTGTTGATTGATTTAATTTGAGGGGCCTTGGCTCTTTTCAAAAACTGCTCTAGTTTTCCACCTCCTTTTTGACTAACGTTGACCAACCTCCGTAAGAAAGGCAAGTGTTTCTTCAGGGGATGCCGTTGTCTGGTAAATCTGGTTTGGGTCCGTAAAGCCCTCCGAGCGTTCCGTAATAAAACTTTTTTCAGTAATGATATTGGTTTTCGCTTGCTCCGCAAACGTCTTGAGGTACGTTTTCTCACCATGTTCTTTTAAAGTCAAGATCCGTAATAACACTTTTATTGAAGAAACAAGCTTATTTATTTGTCATTGCAAACAATAATCATATTACCTTCGTGAGGGAATAGGTTACTTCTTAAACGTAACTCGTCAGGCATATTTTGTTTTAAATCTATACACAAGTAAGAAAATGGATTAGCAGCCGTCACTAGATGAAAAGCTTTGGCCACGAGATTTTTGTTATGGGGAAATATTTGTCTACTCAAGTAGTTTATTTGACTTCCATCACGAGGATTTTTGAAACATATGATATACGAGGAATTAAGGCTAATTGTTCGACTTTCTTTTCCTTGTCCAAATAGATTTTGAGTTAACAAAGCCACTGACACATTTTTATGGTGCGAGGAAACACAATAGATATTAGCAATGTGCGCGTTATTATAACAGGTAAAGGCCAAGTCATCAATAATTAAAAAATTATGCAAATTTTCATCCCAAAAATTGGGATCTTCTGGGGGCAATCCCTCAATAAACTCTAAATTTTTTATTTCTTTCTGCATGTCTTTAAATTTTGGTTGGTACTCTTTATAACAGTACACAATCCTATTGGGTGGAGGTTCAATTAAAGTCTCGGCGTTTTTTAAAAGGTTAAATATCCAGGTGGTTTTACCACACATGGTTGGACCACTCACCAACAGCTGCATTGGGGCTTGAAATTTGATTCGACACGACATTTTTGAAATTTAACCTCAAAATCTTTAATTCTCTTTTTAAAACGGAAATGATTGACAAAATTCCAATTGATCCGATCCTCGACAGGGATATACCAAATAACCGTTATCTCGTCAAATGTCACCTTTTTTATACTCTTTTCCAAATCCATCTAATACCACCTCGCGTAATGTTTCCACAAACCTCAAAATATGTTTGTTTTTCATCAAAATGGTCAGTTTTTCCACAGCTTCCTTGGCCAATTTTTCTTGATGGGCTTCTTCGTACGCTTTCAAATTCGTTTTATCCTGATCGAGTAAAAAGGCGCAAAACGGGGCTTCTCTTTGATGTACGTTCAGTGGATATTCATCGCTACTGCTCTCGCTCCAGTCAAATTCATTGTGACAACAGAAACATCTAGTCTTACAACCTTCGTTCAAGTAGAAAAAACCCGCTTCAGCTAGTTCCGAAGCTAGATACGAGTGGCGTGGCAAATGTTTCGAGGCCGTCAACCAATTGATATTGTTAAAGGTTTCCAATCTTTTACTTTCACGATACATCTTATTCGTTCGAATATCCAAAGGGCACTGTCGAGTAATCATCTTTGATAATTCTTTTATTAAAGGTGACACCAAAAGTCTTCTTTAAATTACCCAGAAAAAGCTTCGCCTGACTCTTGTTGCGCACCACGTTAAAGGGGACCTCCACCGAGTACGTGGTTTCTGGTTTGTCCAAGGCCGCTTTTATCGAATCAAAATTGATGATTTCTTCATTTTTTCGATTGAGGGAAATGCCTTTCATTTTCGTGACGCTTTTACCATCGGCTGTTTTGTAGCTATACGATTTGGGTCCTGAACACACAAATTCAGTGATATAAGTACCCGGAACTTCGTCGGTCCAGTCTCCCATAAATTGACCGAGGGGTGGAAAATTTGTTTCGTCATTGTTCTTTCGGACAAAAAAAACCGAGTCAGTGTCATAATATAAAATCCTGGTCCCCAACTGTTGCAAAGTTTGAAACAAGACAATGCGACCATAGGAGCTAACGAAGCAACCAACCACAGGCGATCCTTTGTAGTACGTCGGACAAAAATCTTTCTTGAACTTGTAAGACAACATACAAACTTCGTCATTGAAAGGTCGCATATCAGTCAGTTCGATAGTCGGGTCTGTGACAATGGATATGTAGGCTTCGTAGGTTTTGACAAAGACCGTCTTGGGCTTGTCGTGGGACATGCAGTGACGTCCCCAATTACAGTTTAATGCTAGCTTGGCAAGAGTTCTGAGAGGGGTGTTGCACGTCACATCCTCAGCTTTAATATCAATGTCTTCCCTCTCCTTGATCGCCTTCAAATATTCCGATTTTTCGGCTTCCGTTTTCACTTCTCTCGGCCATCCCGAATTTTGAATTTTCAGCTTCAAAAAGGTATTGATGTACTCGCCAAAAAAACCTGGATCCTCCCCTTTAACGTAGCGGTATCTTTCAGCGTAGTGATGGACTTCAAAAATTTCCATTATGACGTATCCAAATTCCACGGCATTGTATATTTCAACACTCGTCCAGCAGCCGTCGAAAGCCCTTTCTTGGTCACTGTGGGTGCAAGACTCAAGATCGTTTTCCACACATGTCTCACATAAGGCAAAGAAAAGTTTACCCCTTGTTCGAAAAGGTAAGGCTGGTATATAGGCGTTTTTTGGTGCCAAAATCTTGCAAGACATTAATCCAAAATAAAAATTTGTTTCGTAATTAAAATTTTTTTTAATTATTTCCGGGTGTAACTTTGGATAGTCACGGTACTTACAGACAAAGGGGTAAAGACTCATTATATCGTAGAATAAGATCTTCTCATCCGGTTGAGCCTTTCGGTACAAAACGAGACCTTCTGTCCGACCACCGTATAACGCGGATTTCGGACCAATTGGTTCGCGAAAAGATAAAGATTTGCAGAATGTTTTCAGCTCTTGGTTAGTCTTCAACATTTCTTCCCATTCGCAGCTCCAGATTCGGACGTATTCGGCATTGGGGGCGTCGGCTTTGATGGCGTCATCCCGATCTAAAGTTCTTTCGTACAGGTTTTTGAAAGAATCTTGTAACAAAGGATTCCACTGGCTACCCTTTGTATGAAGCGGGCATCCGTGAAAAAAGTCCCCGTCGTATTGAAAAATGATTTCTGGATTAGCGCAATATCCGTCAACCGGAAAACGACCAATTTTCTTTTCACCTCCCAACGATAGGGTGGTTTGTATATCGATGTTACGTTTCTCCGCTTCCCAAGCCAACCACTTTAATGCGGCTTGACTTTGATTGATATTGTTTCCATATCCATTTGCCGGAACAACGCCTAAACTAAATTCTTCCAGGTACTTGTGCAGAAATATGTTAGTACAGGCCCCGGCAATGGTCAAAGCATTCATGTTCATAACGTCGTAAGCGGTTTCTTGCTGGAATAATCGTCGAAAGGTATCCATTCCTTGTTGTAACACCTTGACATCCATGATTGTGTAATACTCCAATTCTTCTCTCAAATTATAGACTGGTTGCTTTTTCTTCTCTTCGTACCACTGGCTAAACTCGACGTAATCTTTTTCTTTCATGTATTCAGGTTGAAAAAAGTCTTTGCTAGGAAGAGGTCCGACGTAATCTAGCGTGTCTTCAGTATGAAAAGTATAGGGGAAAAATTCTTTTTTGCTTTCCCCCAATGAAAACGTGGCGGGAAACGATCTTAAAGGTTGAGCCACAAAATTAAAGGAATCCAAGAATTTCATTTTTTGTTGGTTCAGAAAGATGGCCAGCAGCTTGCTACCTTTAAAGACAACATCAGGGGTAATGGACATTTTTAATAAGGCGTTTAAAATGAAGAAACTATCAAAGCCCATAAAATTGTGAGCGATTAAGGTTAGGTTTTCAAAGACTGGAACCGTTTTCTTCATACGTTTCGTGGCGTGTTGAATATAGGTATCTTTCGTTTGGAAGAGGTACGCCATAAACTGGTCAATGCAGTCAAACCCTCGGAAAATACTGTAGGTGTATTCGCCGTCTTCTTCATTTTCCATGGCGCTAACCAACAGAACTGGTACATGTTCGTTATTTTTGGTCACAGTCTCAGTGTCAAAATAACAATAACGTCTCTTTTCGTATTTGGTATCCAAAGGCATGACGTAACAACGGTTTTTTTCGTGTTTTCTCCGACAATTTTTACAGGGTCTCGAACATTCGTGATTGTCTTTCAATTCTAATCCACATTTTACGCATCGTTTAAAATTTTTACACGTGGCGTTAGCTAAATGTAAATTGAAGCAATCTGGACCTCTAAAGTAACGCCCACAGTCGCGACATCTCTGTAACGGAATGTTAATTTCCTCGTGAAAAACGTTTAACATATGACATCTACTACAATTCACTCGCGTCTCGCAATCGTGTTCTTTACTTTGACTATAGCGTGTAAAAATCTTTAAGCATTTGGGACAATAGGATGACCCACCCTTCAGACAATGATAATCCTTCAATAAATGCACGTGATCGTTTACAAGGACCATAAAAATTTGTTTTTCACGCCAGGGACCGCGAAAATAAAATTCATTAATATTTTCTAATCGAATAATGACAATTTGGTAGTCGACCAGAAATTGTTGGAATTTTTCGATACTTTTCAAGTTAACGGCCCCTGGTTCGATTTTGGCATTATGGTATAAGAGTAGAGCTTCTTGTTTCTGTAGATCCTTCGTACTGTCTTTAAGTTCCCTAAAGTAATATGTCTGCTCTTTGTTCAGTTTGAAGGCTTTGTTCTTTCGTTTCTCGACCCGGACATCGGCTAAAAAGATGCCAATAGCCAAAGCTCGGCCGAAACATAAATTATCATCATTTTCCAGATAAATGTAATTGGGATTGATTTTAATAAACGTGTCAAAAGGGACAATATTTCGACGATTCAAACCTTTTTGGAGACCGCCAACTGGGACGTCACATTGTAATAGAACCACGTCAAAAGTTAGGGAACTCTCAAGATGAAAATTTTGGTTCGATTGCGCTACTTGGCTAATAGCTCGAATAACTCTTTCGGCTGTTAGGTCATTTATGTTCATAAAGGCCAGGTTAATCGGGCTATCCAATTCATCCGAGCGAATACAGAAACGTACTCGATTGTACCCTTGGTAGTCCCGTAACAATTCGTACAGTAAAGAGTTTATAATACTGACAAAAGTTTCGTGAATTTCAGTCAGTTTAATTTGATCCAAATTTTTGAAGCGCACTTTACCTTCTATCTGCTGACATTTGTATTTCCGCGAATGTTTAGCTAGAATTTTATCAATAGAATAAAATTGTTTTGGGTTACTTTTTAAACTTAAATCTAATGGCTGTTCATCCTGATCGCTGTCCGATTCTTGGCTACTCATGGCTCGAAATGTTTTGAAAGTTAAAACGCGGCTCGCTTTTAACGGCGATGGGCCAATAAAATGTCAACCTCCAAAGTCGATAAACCCCGAAATATACGTAAGGGGCTTTTTTTTAATGATCTTTTCTTTCTTTGTTCCAAGACTTCATATATAAAGTTCATTGATTCTTCTTCCGTATACGAGACAATGCCTGATAAATGCGAGCAATCGGGAACTTGTAGAGTTAAGAGATTAAAAATGCAAGAAATGTATCCCTTAATGAATCTCGTAAAAATCATATAGTCGTAGGAAAACTTGAAACTCTGGGACATAAAATCTACTTCGAGATCACTTACATCGAGATTTTCACGCTTACTATCTTTGTCGAGGACATACCACCACCCGTCACCTAGATAACTACTATATTCTTCATTAAAGTTATATTCATTTTTTAGAGATTGATATTTTTCTGTAAGTTGCTTATTGAGACTATGCAGAACGTATTCAACCAGTTTCTCATCCTCAAAATAGTGACCGTTAATATAACTCGGAAACCCTTCGACTTTCCATTGTTTGAGAGATAAGGTATTTAAACGACTCATTTCGTCGTGCGGGCTTGGAAAAAATCGCCAAAAGTCATATTCCTCCATCCAGGGGTGATTGATGGTAATGGATTTGAAGCATTTAACTTTCCATATATAAAACCCATTATAATAGTACCTTCTTGTAATATTATCAGGGTACCTTTCAATCCATTCCAAATTTTCCAACAAAGTTAAGTACTTGCAAAAATTATAATGTTTTTTGTAAATGGCTTTGACGAGGTTTTTGTTGAATTTTAACATGAAGAATAAACGTGATTGGCCATAAATTAAGACCGAATTCAACGCCGTTATAACCAAACTGGGTGGGTTCATATTTGACTTTTAAGAGTAAGGCCGTAATTCGTTTCGATGTCGTAAACCGGGTTAGAAATTGAAAAGTCATTGACTTACTTTTTGACCCTTTTGTTCGCTGGACTGATGGACTTATTCGGATTTTGCCTCATATCTTTAGCAATTTGGGTGACAATAGAGTTTACCAGTTTACACTCCTTGCTGTTCTCTTGGGCAAAGAAACGTAGTCTTCGACCATCGGCCATCCAAATTTCATTGGCTGGTAAATTCTTAATCTTGTTGTAGTCGTAAATTTGGATATCAATGTAGTAATCTCCGACTTGAGCGGGTAAACTTATAGAGTAAGAAGCCGAGTCTTCTTTAACGTCGTATTTTGGAACTAGGCCCCCTTGATTTTGAATAATACTTCCTTCTTTAACTGTATTAATATGCGAGATTAATTCCTCTTTCCAATCCAAATTATCTGAGAGATCAGGTAAAGAATCAAAGAAGTCGGTTACCTTGCGTTTATTCGATGATGAATTATCAGCCATGAGTTACAGGATCACTTTAAGGTTGTGAAGACTTGAAGAGATGAGAGCTGGAAACGTTTGTGAGGTTTGCCTGAATTTCTCGTCTTTATATACTCATCTGGGTGTGGTTCTGAAAATCCCAGAGATGGGCGAAGTTTACGATATTCCGATTAAAATATGTTAATTTGGGCGAAGTTAGAATATAAGTAACTAGTTAGGTAATTAACTTTTCTAATTTTTTGATTGGTCCATCAAATTTTATAAGTCTTGAAAAACTAGTTGGCACGTGTAAAATTAGTTTTTGATTGGTTAATTCATAAAAGATAGGATTTAGCTTTGATACAGGCAAAGTGCACGTGTAATCTAACTTCTGATTGGCTATTTCAATGTTAGACACTTTTGATCCACGAGGTAAACTCCTTCAGTTTTAACCCTGAAAATGAGTATAAAAGGCTTTCGTAATCATTGGAAAGATATCCAAAGTTTGATTAACCTTACAACTCAAAGTTTTCTTTTTTCACCGTCACTCAAAACAATAACAAGAAGTACCATGTCTTTTTCTGCTGGTAAGTTTCAATTTTTGCATTATGAAAATATTCTACGGTTATAGTTTTATGATCACTTTAAAGCTGTCTATAGCATTAAGAATATAACTCTAGATCTAACCTCATCCGGACCAATGTTGTATTAGTACGTCAACCAAGAGTGTTATAGTTATTTAAAAGCAGATCTATAAATGATAGAAATTTAAATTACATGAAATAAAAGTCATAAGTGAGAAAAATATTTTTATTGTAGTATTATCAAGAGTATATAATGTACAGATCTTAAATCGATCAACATAAGTTTATTTGCTATTCTAGGCTAGAGAAAGTTCATTTTACTAGTCTAGGATAGAGAAAGACCATAGACAAAGGCCATTAGTTTATTTTAGTATAGGTACAATACAAGTGAGAGAAAAGAATATTTTACTATACTAGGATAGACAGAAATCCATTTCTAGTGTATACATAAGTATATTTTATTAGACTATAGTACCAATTTACTAAGATTGTGATTTCTCTGAAGTTTAACCACGCATGAATATTTGCTTGGGAGTCAATGTGCCCAACAGCTGCGACGCTAAATGATGAAGGTGTTATGAGGTACAAGGCTTGTCTTTGTTTTGTTCCAATTCCTGACAAGCATGTTTTATCGCGGCCGGAGATGAGGATAGAGTCTGGGAGGTGTCGATTTATTTAAACTACGAGTCACGGAAAAAAAGCAGCATGCATGCTAAAAAGATATAAAGGGATAGATGGGTAATAAGTTATTTTAGAAACGTGAAAGCTAACATTAATGGCTAAAAATAAAAAGAAAAAGCTAGAAAAAGTTTGTGAATTTAAAATAAAGTTAAAAGCTAGAAAGGTTTTGTTAATTGGTAAAGCTAACAGCTGGAAAGAGTTAGTTATAATGGATAGTTATCGGGGATATAAATTTAGAGGTACCAAGGAAAATGGAAAGTAATCGCGAGATTATAGTCGCTATCGTTATCCAGAACATTTAAATTGATAAAAATAGGCTCGCCGGGAGACTGGATAACCATAGCGACAAGAAGTTCGTGAAAGCGGCATTCGGGATTCATGCAATAGTAAACTAAATAGGGAAAGGTCCGGATAAGGATCTCGTAGTTTAATTCGACCGATTGACAGAAAGAGCAGGTGGGATTTTCAGGAAATCTGCCAAAGAAATAAATTTTAATGTTAATTTTTCTAATTTTAGATTCATTGGAAAAATCTTTGGTTGTGGACATTATGTATCTGCGCGGAAAACCGATGTTTAACTCTCATCGTAGTAAGTTGGAACCGGAATATGTAGTTAAAGAAATGAGCGTGGTTAAATTCGAACCAGTTGGTTATGCAAAATACCAACCAAAACCCCTTCTTCTAGCAACGTATAGGCCGCCCTATGCGGCAACCGAGATACCTTCTAAGGTTAGAGCTAGTAACAATTATGTTATACATAACATGTTAGGTATCGGTTGGAGCAGGGGTATGACGGGTTATGAGCGTCTGTACGCTCATTGCAATGATGTTCAGTTTCAAAACTATAATCGAATTTACGTGAAAGGTCACGATAAAAAAATCATTGTTTGTCAGTTATTTCAAAAGGAAACTTTTGATTTAAACGCTTGGGACTGCCCAAAACTGGAATTTGCCTTAAACCCGTGTTCCATGCATAGAATAGGGAAAGCTAAATGTACACGGGGTTCTTCGCTACATTACGCGGATTATATCCTGTCAAACCCCGTCATAACAGCCTATAAGACCCCAAAACCTTAAAAAACATAATAAATACCTGATATTATCCAGAGGGTTTTGTTCCTCATCTTCATAATCCCCTTCCCTTTCCTCTAAATCCTCCCTTTCGAGGGGTATCGTGTCATCCGAGTCGTACCCCTCTTCCGCAGCGGCTGCCAACCTAAAAACAAATAGAAAAAATGTAACAGTTTCCCTTTAAAATTAGTTTATGTAAATATTTACGCGGCGTTTTCGGCCTGCATTTCAGCCTCTATTTCTTCTTCCATTTCTTGCTCTAGAAGAGCGTGCTCATGCGCCGCTAGGACGCCCTCGGGCCAGTCCTGCTCGTATCCCCAACTGCGTTATATAGTTAATTTAATTTGGATAAAACCTATATAAATTTAAAAAATACTTACATTTTCTCGTGGTTTAATTTACGGCACATATTTGTTTAGTTTTAAAATTTAGTGCGTTAATACAATCTCTTTTACAGAGTGGAATGAGTATTTTGTAGAAATTAACCGGCTTTATATACTAGATTAACTCAAGGTTATTTTATATTATCTAGTTATATAGTTATATTCGAGTTTTTTCTTAAGAAATTCATTTTTTAATGTATGAACACGTGTATATTAACTATATTAAACATTTCTTAACTTAGTTTAATTATCATATAAGAAACTCTTTACTTAATGCCTTGAATACTTTTATAGTAAAATAACTTGAATATATTTATGCCCTAAAGGATCTTATATTTTCAATATGATACACGCCCTTGTAAAAAAGTAATTAACTTTTTAGGGCAATATATATTTTTTATATAAGCCCGAGTTTTGAAACGTTCTTTAAATATTTTAAGTATAGTTAGGTTACATGTTAAATAACTATATTAAACATTTCCCAACTTGGTTTAATTATCATATCAGAAACTCTTTACTTAATGCCTTGAATACTTTTATTGTAAAATAAGGTGAATATATTTATGCCCTAGAGGATCTAATATTTTCAATATGATACACGTCCTTGTAAAAAGTAATTAAGTTTTTAAATAGAACGAAAAACCCTGACATATAGATATTGATTTTGTTATAGATTTTCATCTGAGACGCAATTACCGCGGGAAAAAAATCGTAAAAAGGAATGAAGTGGTGCTGTGTCCTTCGTGCGATCAAGTAACCCTGGGTTTAAGCGTGAATGAAGGAATTGTACATTATTGTTTGACCCCTACGTGTTATATCTTCAAAGAGGCAGTTTATTTACAAAAAGAAAATATCCTTTTGACGCAAATGTCATATCCACCATTAGACTATTTGCCGGTAAATGACATATGCGTCAATTGCAAGGTTTTTTGTCCCTCGGAACTGAGGTATAAAAAGCCTTGTGCCGTTTTTGAAAGGGAGAATAAAGTGAATTATCACTGCTGCCGCTATCCCAAAGATTAGTCTTAGGATAATCCCTTTCCTTCTTTCTATTATTTTAATTTGTCCATCCTACCAATTTCTTTCCTCTCATTTTATCCTTCAATTTCCTTACTAACAATTATTAATCTTTCCTTTTCAACGCTTATTTTAACTTGATCATCCTTTTAACCCTTTCCGAATCCCATATCTAACCTTATATCTCTCTTTCACAAATGTCAAGGGTTAAATATACTTCCGTGTGCTCTACTTATAACTGTGGGGGTCTAGAATATGTAAAAGACAATCTAAAAATTAAAGTGCCGCGTTTAGGGACGCTGTGTCTCATAGAGATTGAACATAAACGCGAGCAATATGGTGAAAATTTTCAAAATATAATTGAAAAACTTGTTTGTCTTGAAATGCTGAAGAATTCGCGTCTGCCAAATATTATCATTGAAATATCTTTGACAATTAATCTAACTTTTACCGCGTTCCATCGGTTTTGTTCGCGAGACATTGGAAATCGCGTTATATCAAGAAAGTGTAAAAAAGGGAGAATTCACAAATATAATTCCAACGAAGAATGTCAAGACTTTCAAGATGCGGCCTTTATTTTCAATTATGTCTGCCACGATGTAGAGGCGGCTGGAGCCGTCTTAAGTACCGCAGTAATTAAAATATTATATCAACTTAATTCAACAATAACAATTAAGAACGTGGAAACTTTGAATGCACGCCCGGGTGAAGGCTTTCTTAGAAACGTCATCAAATTAATGGAAATAAAACGGACTTACGACCTTTTGAAATTATACGGTTGTAAATTCAACGATGAACAATCTGAAAATATTCCTTCCTATTTAATTGAGACTTTTAAATATAACCCTCGGGGAAATATTTTCAAGAACGATACTAATAAATTTAAAAGCCTAGATGAGCGTTATTTTGTTAAGTTTAAAACTGAAGATACTATTAACAATGAAATGTGGTGTGTTTTAAATTGTGAATAAAATACAAATATGTTAAACAAAACAATTTATTGCTTTTCATTTAATTTTCCATATTTCCTGAGGCATGAAAAATAATAAAACCGACTTTCTCTATAAAAATACTCTGAGATTTTTACAGGAACTAAAAATAATGCTTTTAAAGCTTCGTATCCGTAAAACAAAATCCAAAATAAAGGTGAACATGTTACCAAGAGACAATGTGGATCGTTTGTTATTAAAGAAACACAAAAAGCAATTGGTAGTGATATGGGTAACAAAAATATAAGGACTAGAGCGACGAACCAATTTGGTGGAATTTGAAGAAGAAGTACAATGAAAATCCCAGTTAATATTATCCAATAGTCGATCCAGATATCGAGAGTAAAAGTTAAAAACGAGTCAAGATCCAACATCTTCAAAGTTTGGGTATCCGACTTTAAATGACGTTTAACTAAAGAGTGTTTTGATTGATATCTTTAAAGTCACGTGATGTTTTAAAAATGACGTCGGAATGACTCTGATATGAGCCTGGAGTTCTACCGATATGGTGTTAAAAACTTTTACCATTTTGGAAAAATAAAGGAGCAGGGACGGAAAAATGAAAATTTGTGTCAGTCCTCCTTGAAAATGGGTTTTTTGACCGGGGGTTAGGCCGGGTCAGACTGGCGGGGTGAATTAGGCCAATTTGTTGATTTATGAGGTCATTTGTTGATGGATGAGCTGTTGATTGACGGATGCGCTGTTGACGGATGCGCTGTTTGTTGATTTTGGGGGCGGGGCTAATTAGGTAAATTTGTAGCCTTTAGGGCGGGGCTAATTATGCTAATTTGTTGACGTATGACGTCATTTGTTGTTTTTAGGGGCGGGGATGATGCTAATTTGTTGATTTGATGACGTCATTGGTTGTTTTGGAGGGGGGGTGGAAAGATAAAAGTGTTTTCCCCCTTTTTGTTGTATAGGAATAAACTACTCCTGATTGGAAAAACCTGATTGGAAAAACCTGATTGGAAAAACGTGATTGGAAAAACGTGATTGGAAAAACCAGATTGGAAAAACCTGATTGGAAAAACCTGATTGGAAAAACCTGATTGGAAAAACGTGATTGGAAAAACCTGATTGGAAAAACCTGATTGGAAAAACCTGATTGGAAAAACCTGATTGGAAAAACCTGATTGGAAAAACCTGATTGGAAAAACCTGATTGGAAAAACCTGATTGGAAAAACCTGATTGGAAAAACCTGATTGGAAAAACCTGATTGGAAAAACGTGATTGGAAAAACGTGATTGGAAAAACGTGATTGGAAAAACGTGATTGGAAAAACGTGATTGGAAAAACGTGATTGGAAAAACCTGATTGGAAAAACCTGATTGGAAAAACCTGATTGGAAAAACCTGATTGGAAAAACCTGATTGGAAAAACCTGATTGGAAAAACCTGATTGGAAAAACCTGATTGGAAAAACCTGATTGGAAAAACCTGATTGGAAAAACCTGATTGGAAAAACCTGATTGGAAAAACGTGATTGGAAAAACGTGATTGGAAAAACGTGATTGGAAAAACGTGATTGGAAAAACCTGATTGGAAAAACCTGATTGGAAAAACCTGATTGGAAAAACCTGATTGGAAAAACCAGATTGGAAAAACCAGATTGGAAAAACCTGATTGGAAAAACCTGATTGGAAAAACCTGATTGGAAAAACCTGATTGGAAAAACGTGATTGGAAAAACGTGATTGGAAAAACGTGATTGGAAAAACCTGATTGGAAAAACGTGATTGGAAAAACCTGATTGGAAAAACCTGATTGGAAAAACCTGATTGGAAAAACCTGATTGGAAAAACCTGATTGGAAAAACCTGATTGGAAAAACCTGATTGGAAAAACCTGATTGGAAAAACCTGATTGGAAAAACCTGATTGGAAAAACCTGATTGGAAAAACCTGATTGGAAAAACCTGATTGGAAAAACCTGATTGGAAAAACCTGATTGGAAAAACCTGATTGGAAAAACCTGATTGGAAAAACCTGATTGGAAAAACCTGATTGGAAAAACCTGATTGGAAAAACGTGATTGGAAAAACGTGATTGGAAAAACGTGATTGGAAAAACCAGATTGGAAAAACCTGATTGGAAAAACCTGATTGGAAAAACCTGATTGGAAAAACCTGATTGGAAAAACCTGATTGGAAAAACCTGATTGGAAAAACCTGATTGGAAAAACCTGATTGGAAAAACCTGATTGGAAAAACCTGATTGGAAAAACCTGATTGGAAAAACCTGATTGGAAAAACGTGTTTGGAAAAACGTGATTGGAAAAACGTGATTGGAAAAACGTGATTGGAAAAACGTGATTGGAAAAACGTGATTGGAAAAACGTGATTGGAAAAACGTGATTGGAAAAACCTGATTGGAAAAACCTGATTGGAAAAACCTGATTGGAAAAACCTGAATGGAAAAACCTGATTGGAAAAACCTGATTGGAAAAACCTGATTGGAAAAACCTGATTGGAAAAACCTGATTGGAAAAACCTGATTGGAAAAACCTGATTGGAAAAACGTGATTGGAAAAACGTGATTGGAAAAACGTGATTGGAAAAACGTGATTGGAAAAACGTTATTGGAAAAACCTGATTGGAAAAACCTGATTGGAAAAACCTGATTGGAAAAACCTGATTGGAAAAACCTGATTTGAAAAACCTGATTGGAAAAACCTGATTGGAAAAAAATGATTGGAAAAACCTGATTGGAAAAACCTGATTGGAAAAACCTGATTGGAAAAACCTGATTGGAAAAACCTGATTGGAAAAACCTGATTGGAAAAACCTGATTGGAAAAACCTGATTGGAAAAACCTGATTGAAAAAACGTGATTGGAAAAACGTGATTGGAAAAACCAGATTGGAAAAACCTGATTGGAAAAACCTGATTGGAAAAACCTGATTGGAAAAACCTGATTGGAAAAACGAGATTGGAAAAACGTGATTGGAAAAACGTGATTGGAAAAACGTGATTGGAAAAACGTGATTGGAAAAACGTGATTGGAAAAACGTGATTGGAAAAACGTGATTGGAAAAACGTGATTGGAAAAACGTGATTGGAAAAACCTGATTGGAAAAACCTGATTGGAAAAACGTGATTGGAAAAACGTGATTGGAAAAACGTGATTGGAAAAACGTGATTGGAAAAACGTGATTGGAAAAACGTGATTGGAAAAACGTGATTGGAAAAACCTGATTGGAAAAACCTGATTGGAAAAACCTGATTGGAAAAACCTGATTGGAAAAACCTGATTGGAAAAACCTGATTGGAAAAACGTGATTGGAAAAACGTGATTGGAAAAGCCTGATTGGAAAAACGTGATTGGAAAAACCTGATTGGAAAAACCTGATTGGAAAAACCTGATTGGAAAAACCTGAATGGAAAAACCTGATTGGAAAAACCTGATTGGAAAAACCTGATTGGAAAAACCTGATTGGAAAAACCTGATTGGAAAAACCTCATTGGAAAAACCTGATTGAAAAACCTGATTGGAAAAACCTGATTGGAAAAACCTGATTGGAAAAACCTGATTGGAAAAACCTGATTGGAAAAACCTGATTGGAAAAACCTGATTGGAAAAACCTGATTGGAAAAACCTGATTGGAAAAACCTGATTGGAAAAACCTGATTGGAAAAACCTGATTGGAAAAACCTGATTGGAAAAACGTGATTGGAAAAACGTGATTGGAAAAACGTGATTGGAAAAACCTGATTGGAAAAACCTGATTGGAAAAACGTGAGTGGAAAAACGTGATTGGAAAAACGTGATTGGAAAACGTGATTGGAAAAACGTGATTGGAAAAACGTGATTGGAAAAACGTGATTGGAAAAACGTGATTGGAAAAACGTGATTGGAAAAACGTGATTGGAAAAACGTGATTGGAAAAACGTGATTGGAAAAACGTGATTGGAAAAACGTGATTGGAAAAACGTGATTGGAAAAACGTGATTGGAAAAACGTGATTGGAAAAACGTGATTGGAAAAACGTGATTGGAAAAACGTGATTGGAAAAACGTGATTGGAAAAACGTGATTGGAAAAACCTGATTGGAAAAACCTGATTGGAAAAACCTGATTGGAAAAACCTGATTGGAAAAACCTGATTGGAAAAACCTGATTGGAAAAACCTGATTGGAAAAACCTGATTGGAAAAACCTGATTGGAAAAACCTGATTGGAAAAACGTGATTGGAAAAACGTGATTGGAAAAACGTGATTGGAAAAACGTGATTGGAAAAACGTGATTGGAAAAACGTGATTGGAAAAACGTGATTGGAAAAACCTGATTGGAAAAACCTGATTGGAAAAACGTGATTGGAAAAACCTGATTGGAAAAACCTGATTAGAAAAACCTGATTGGAAAAACCTGATTGGAAAAACCTGATTGGAAAAACCTGATTGGAAAAACCTGATTGGAAAAACCTGATTGGAAAAACGTGATTGGAAAAACGTGATTGGAAAAACGTGATTGGAAAAACGTGATTGGAAAAACCTGATTGGAAAAACCTGATTGGAAAAACCTGATTGGAAAAACCTGATTGGAAAAACCTGATTGGAAAAACCTGATTGGAAAAACCTGATTGGAAAAACCTGATTGGAAAAACCAGATTGGAAAAACCTGATTGGAAAAACGTGATTGGAAAAACGTGATTGGAAAAACCAGATTGGAAAAACCTGATTGGAAAAACGTGATTGGAAAAACGTGATTGGAAAAACCAGATTGGAAAAACCTGATTGGAAAAACCTGATTGGAAAAACCTGATTGGAAAAACGTGATTGGAAAAACCTGATTGGAAAAACCTGATTGGAAAAACCTGATTGGAAAAACCTGATTGGAAAAACCTGATTGGAAAAACCTGATTGGAAAAACCTGATTGGAAAAACCTGATTGGAAAAACCTGATTGGAAAAACCTGATTGGAAAAACGTGTTTGGAAAAACTTGATTGGAAAAACGTGATTGGAAAAACGTGATTGGAAAAACGTGATTGGAAAAACGTGATTGGAAAAACCTGATTGGAAAAACCTGATTGGAAAAACCTGATTGGAAAAACCTGAATGGAAAAACCTGATTGGAAAAACCTGATTGGAAAAACCTGATTGGAAAAACCTGATTGGAAAAACCTGATTGGAAAAACCTGATTGGAAAAACCTGATTGGAAAAACGTGATTGGAAAAACGTGATTGGAAAAACGTGATTGGAAAAACGTGATTGGAAAAACGTGATTGGAAAAACCTGATTGGAAAAACCTGATTGGAAAAACCTGATTGGAAAAACCTGATTGGAAAAACCTGATTGGAAAAACCTGATTGGAAAAACCTGATTGGAAAAAAATGATTGGAAAAACCTGATTGGAAAAACCTGATTGGAAAAACCTGATTGGAAAAACCTGATTGGAAAAACCTGATTGGAAAAACCTGATTGGAAAAACCTGATTGGAAAAACCAGATTGAAAAAACGTGATTGGAAAAACGTGATTGGAAAAACCAGATTGGAAAAACCTGATTGGAAAAACCTGATTGGAAAAACGAGATTGGAAAAACGTGATTGGAAAAACGTGATTGGAAAAACGTGATTGGAAAAACGTGATTGGAAAAACGTGATTGGAAAAACGTGATTGGAAAAACGTGATTGGAAAAACGTGATTGGAAAAACGTGATTGGAAAAACGTGATTGGAAAAACCTGATTGGAAAAACCTGATTGGAAAAACGTGATTGGAAAAACGTGATTGGAAAAACGTGATTGGAAAAACGTGATTGGAAAAACGTGATTGGAAAAACGTGATTGGAAAAACCTGATTGGAAAAACCTGATTGGAAAAACCTGATTGGAAAAACCTGATTGGAAAAACCTGATTGGAAAAACCTGATTGGAAAAACGTGATTGGAAAAACGTGATTGGAAAAGCCTGATTGGAAAAACGTGATTGGAAAAACCTGATTGGAAAAACCTGATTGGAAAAACCTGATTGGAAAAACCTGATTGGAAAAACCTGATTGGAAAAACCTGATTGGAAAAACCTGATTGGAAAAACCTGATTGGAAAAACCTGATTGGAAAAACCTCATTGGAAAAACCTGATTGAAAAACCTGATTGGAAAAACCTGATTGGAAAAACCTGATTGGAAAAACCTGATTGGAAAAACCTGATTGGAAAAACCTGATTGGAAAAACCTGATTGGAAAAACCTGATTGGAAAAACCTGATTGGAAAAACGTGATTGGAAAAACGTGATTGGAAAAACGTGATTGGAAAAACCTGATTGGAAAAACCTGATTGGAAAAACGTGAGTGGAAAAACGTGATTGGAAAAACGTGATTGGAAAAACGTGATTGGAAAACGTGATTGGAAAAACGTGATTGGAAAAACGTGATTGGAAAAACGTGATTGGAAAAACGTGATTGGAAAAACGTGATTGGAAAAACGTGATTGGAAAAACGTGATTGGAAAAACGTGATTGGAAAAACGTGATTGGAAAAACGTGATTGGAAAAACGTGATTGGAAAAACGTGATTGGAAAAACGTGATTGGAAAAACGTGATTGGAAAAACGTGATTGGAAAAACGTGATTGGAAAAACGTGATTGGAAAAACGTGATTGGAAAAACGTGATTGGAAAAACGTGATTGGAAAAACCTGATTGGAAAAACCTGATTGGAAAAACCTGATTGGAAAAACCTGATTGGAAAAACCTGATTGGAAAAACCTGATTGGAAAAACCTGATTGGAAAAACCTGATTGGAAAAACCTGATTGGAAAAACCTGATTGGAAAAACGTGATTGGAAAAACGTGATTGGAAAAACGTGATTGGAAAAACGTGATTGGAAAAACGTGATTGGAAAAACTTGATTGGAAAAACGTGATTGGAAAAACCTGATTGGAAAAACCTGATTGGAAAAACGTGATTGGAAAAACCTGATTGGAAAAACCTGATTGGAAAAACCTGATTGGAAAAACCTGATTGAAAAAACCTGATTGGAAAAACCTGATTGGAAAAACCTGATTGGAAAAACCTGATTGGAAAAACGTGATTGGAAAAACGTGATTGGAAAAACGTGATTGGAAAAACCTGATTGGAAAAACCTGATTGGAAAAACCTGATTGGAAAGACCTGATTGGAAAAACCAGATTGGAAAAACCTGATTGGAAAAACCTGATTGGAAAAACGTGATTGGAAAAACCTGATTGGAAAAACCTGATTGGAAAAACGTGATTGGAAAAACGTGATTGGAAAAACCAGATTGGAAAAACCTGATTGGAAAAACGTGATTGGAAAAACGTGATTGGAAAAACCAGATTGGAAAAACCTGATTGGAAAAACCTGATTGGAAAAACCTGATTGGAAAAACGTGATTGGAAAAACCTGATTGGAAAAACCTGATTGGAAAAACCTGATTGGAAAAACCTGATTGGAAAAACCTGATTGGAAAAACCTGATTGGAAAAACCTGATTGGAAAAACCTGATTGGAAAAACCTGATTGGAAAAACCTGATTGGAAAAACGTGTTTGGAAAAACGTGATTGGAAAAACGTGATTGGAAAAACGTGATTGGAAAAACGTGATTGGAAAAACGTGATTGGAAAAACGTGATTGGAAAAACGTGATTGGAAAAACGTGATTGGAAAAACCTGATTGGAAAAACCTGATTGGAAAAACCTGAATGGAAAAACCTGATTGGAAAAACCTGATTGGAAAAACCTGATTGGAAAAACCTGATTGGAAAAACCTGATTGGAAAAACCTGATTGGAAAAACCTGATTGGAAAAACCTGATTGGAAAAACGTGATTGGAAAAACGTGATTGGAAAAACGTGATTGGAAAAACGTGATTGGAAAAACGTGATTGGAAAAACCTGATTGGAAAAACCTGATTGGAAAAACCTGATTGGAAAAACCTGATTTTAAAAACCTGATTGGAAAAACCTGATTGGAAAAACCTGATTGGAAAAACCTGATTGGAAAAAAATGATTGGAAAAACCTGATTGGAAAAACCTGATTGGAAAAACCTGATTGGAAAAACCTGATTGGAAAAACCTGATTGGAAAAACCTGATTGGAAAAACCTGATTGGAAAAACCTGATTGAAAAAACGTGATTGGAAAAACGTGATTGGAAAAACCAGATTGGAAAAACCTGATTGGAAAAACCTGATTGGAAAAACCTGATTGGAAAAACCTGATTGGAAAAACGAGATTGGAAAAACGTGATTGGAAAAACGTGATTGGAAAAACGTGATTGGAAAAACGTGATTGGAAAAACGTGATTGGAAAAACGTGATTGGAAAAACGTGATTGGAAAAACGTGATTGGAAAAACCTGATTGGAAAAACCTGATTGGAAAAACCTGATTGGAAAAACGTGATTGGAAAAACGTGATTGGAAAAACGTGATTGGAAAAACGTGATTGGAAAAACGTGATTGGAAAAACGTGATTGGAAAAACCTGATTGGAAAAACCTGATTGGAAAAACCTGATTGGAAAAACCTGATTGGAAAAACCTGATTGGAAAAACGTGATTGGAAAAACGTGATTGGAAAAGCCTGATTGGAAAAACGTGATTGGAAAAACCTGATTGGAAAAACCTGATTGGAAAAACCTGATTGGAAAAACCTGATTGGAAAAACCTGATTGGAAAAACCTGATTGGAAAAACCTGATTGGAAAAACCTGATTGGAAAAACCTGATTGGAAAAACCTCATTGGAAAAACCTGATTGAAAAACCTGATTGGAAAAACCTGATTGGAAAAACCTGATTGGAAAAACCTGATTGGAAAAACCTGATTGGAAAAACCTGATTGGAAAAACCTGATTGGAAAAACCTGATTGGAAAAACCTGATTGGAAAAACCTGATTGGAAAAACGTGATTGGAAAAACGTGATTGGAAAAACGTGATTGGAAAAACCTGATTGGAAAAACCTGATTGGAAAAACGTGAGTGGAAAAACGTGATTGGAAAAACGTGATTGGAAAACGTGATTGGAAAAACGTGATTGGAAAAACGTGATTGGAAAAACCTGATTGGAAAAACCTGATTGGAAAAACCTGATTGGAAAAACCTGATTGGAAAAACCTGATTGGAAAAACCTGATGGGAAAAACCTGATGGGAAAAACCTGATGGGAAAAACCTGATTGGAAAAACCTGATTGGAAAAACCTGATTGGAAAAACCTGATTGGAAAAACCTGATTGGAAAAACCTGATTGGAAAAACCTGATTGGAAAAACCTGATTGGAAAAACCTGATTGGAAAAACCTGATTGGAAAAACCTGATTGGAAAAACCTGATTGGAAAAACCTGATTGGAAAAACCTGATTGGAAAAACCTGATTGGAAAAACCTGATTGGAAAAACCTGATTGGAAAAACCTGATTGGAAAAACCTGATTGGAAAAACCTGATTGGAAAAACCTGATTGGAAAAACCTGATTGGAAAAACCTGATTGGAAAAACCTGATTGGAAAAACGTGATTGGAAAAACGTGATTGGAAAAACGTGATTGGAAAAACGTGATTGGAAAAACGTGATTGGAAAAACGTGATTGGAAAAACCTGATTGGAAAAACCTGATTGGAAAAACCTGATTGGAAAAACCTGATTGGAAAAAACTGATTGGAAAAACCTGATTGGAAAAACCTGATTGGAAAAACCTGATTGGAAAAACCTGATTGGAAAAACCTGATTGGAAAAACGTGATTGGAAAAACGTGATTGGAAAAACGTGATTGGAAAAACGTGATTGGAAAAACGTGATTGGAAAAACCTGATTGGAAAACCTGATTGGAAAAACCTGATTGGAAAAACCTGATTGGAAAAACCTGATTGGAAAAACCTGATTGGAAAAACCTGATTGGAAAAACCTGATTGGAAAAACCTGATTGGAAAAACCTGATTGGAAAAACCTGATTGGAAAAACCTGATTGGAAAAACCTGATTGGAAAAACCTGATTGGAAAAACCTGATTGGAAAAACCTGATTGGAAAAACCTGTTTGGAAAAACCTGATTGGAAAAACCTGATTGGAAAAACCTGATTGGAAAAACCTGATTGGAAAAACCTGATTGGAAAAACCTGATTGGAAAAACCTGATTGGAAAAACCTGATTGGAAAAACCTGATTGGAAAAACCTGATTGGAAAAACCTGATTGGAAAAACCTGATTGGAAAAACCTGATTGGAAAAACCTGATTGGAAAAACCTGATTGGAAAAACCTGATTGGAGAAACCTGATTGGAAAAACCTGATTGGAAAAACCTGATTGGAAAAACCTGATTGGAAAAACCTGATTGGAAAAACCTGATTGGAAAAACCTGATTGGAAAAACCTGATTGGAAAAACCTGATTGGAAAAACCTGATTGGAAAAACGTGATTGGAAAAACGTGATTGGAAAAACGTGATTGGAAAAACGTGATTGGAAAAACGTGATTGGAAAAACGTGATTGGAAAAACGTGATTGGAAAAACGTGATTGGAAAAACGTGATTGGAAAAACCTGATTGGAAAAACCTGATTGGAAAAACCTGA
Source organism: Odiellus spinosus (assembly GCA_963920705.1). Taxonomy (NCBI): domain Eukaryota; kingdom Metazoa; phylum Arthropoda; class Arachnida; order Opiliones; family Phalangiidae; genus Odiellus; species Odiellus spinosus. The sequence continues at coordinate 1,261,283 of CAWUCO010000183.1, forward strand.
TTGGAAAAACCTGATTGGAAAAACCTGATTGGAAAAACCTGATTGGAAAAACCTGATTGGAAAAACCTGATTGGAAAAACCTGATTGGAAAAACGTGATTGGAAAAACGTGATTGGAAAAACGTGATTGGAAAAACGTGATTGGAAAAACGTGATTGGAAAAACGTGATTGGAAAAACCTGATTGGAAAACCTGATTGGAAAAACCTGATTGGAAAAACCTGATTGGAAAAACCTGATTGGAAAAACCTGATTGGAAAAACCTGATTGGAAAAACCTGATTGGAAAAACCTGATTGGAAAAACCTGATTGGAAAAAACCTGATTGGAAAAACCTGATTGGAAAAACCTGATTGGAAAAACCTGATTGGAAAAACCTGATTGGAAAAACCTGTTTGGAAAAACCTGATTGGAAAAACCTGATTGGAAAAACCTGATTGGAAAAACCTGATTGGAAAAACCTGATTGGAAAAACCTGATTGGAAAAACCTGATTGGAAAAACCTGATTGGAAAAACCTGATTGGAAAAACCTGATTGGAAAAACCTGATGGGAAAAACCTGATGGGAAAAACCTGATGGGAAAAACCTGATTGGAAAAACCTGATTGGAAAAACCTGACTGGAAAAACCTGATTGGAAAAACCTGATTGGAAAAACCTGATTGGAAAAATCTGATTGGAAAAACGTGATTGGAAAAACGTGATTGGAAAAACGTGATTGGAAAAACCTGATTGGAAAACCTGATTGGAAAAACCTGATTGGAAAAACCTGATTGGAAAAACCTGATTGGAAAAACCTGATTGGAAAAACCTGATTGGAAAAACCTGATTGGAAAAACCTGATTGGAAAAACCTGATTGGAAAAAACCTGATTGGAAAAACCTGATTGGAAAAACCTGATTGGAAAAACCTGATTGGAAAAACCTGATTGGAAAAACCTGTTTGGAAAAACCTGATTGGAAAAACCTGATTGGAAAAACCTGATTGGAAAAACCTGATTGGAAAAACCTGATTGGAAAAACCTGATTGGAAAAACCTGATTGGAAAAACCTGATTGGAAAAACCTGATTGGAAAAACCTGATTGGAAAAACCTGATGGGAAAAACCTGATGGGAAAAACCTGATGGGAAAAACCTGATTGGAAAAACCTGATTGGAAAAACCTGACTGGAAAAACCTGATTGGAAAAACCTGATTGGAAAAACCTGATTGGAAAAATCTGATTGGAAAAACCTGATTGGAAAAACCTGATTGGAAAAACCTGATTGGAAAAACCTGATTGGAAAAACCTGATTGGAAAAACCTGATTGGAAAAACCTGATTGGAAAAACCTGATTGGAAAAACCTGATTGGAAAAACGTGATTGGAAAAACGTGATTGGAAAAACGTGATTGGAAAAACGTGATTGGAAAAACGTGATTGGAAAAACGTGATTGGAAAAACGTGATTGGAAAAACGTGATTGGAAAAACGTGATTGGAAAAACGTGATTGGAAAAACCTGATTGGAAAAACCTGATTGGAAAAACCTGATTGGAAAAACCTGATTGGAAAAACCTGATTGGAAAAACCTGATTGGAAAAACCTGATTGGAAAAACGTGATTGGAAAAACGTGATTGGAAAAACGTGATTGGAAAAACGTGATTGGAAAAACGTGATTGGAAAAACGTGATTGGAAAAACGTGATTGGAAAAACCTGATTGGAAAACCTGATTGGAAAAACCTGATTGGAAAAAACTGATTGAAAAACCTGATTGGAAAAACCTGATTGGAAAAACCTGATTGGAAAAACCTGATTGGAAAAACCTGATTGGAAAAACCTGATTGGAAAAACGTGATTGGAAAAACGTGATTGGAAAAACGTGATTGGAAAAACGTGATTGGAAAAACGTGATTGGAAAAACCTGATGGGAAAAACCTGATGGGAAAAACCTGATGGGAAAAACGTGATTGGAAAAACGTGATTGGAAAAACGTGATTGGAAAAACGTGATTGGAAAAACGTGATTGGAAAAACGTGATTGGAAAAACCTGATTGGAAAAACCTGATTGGAAAAACCTGATTGGAAAAACCTCATTGGAAAAACCTAATTGGAAAAACCTGATTGGAAAAACCTGATTGGAAAAACCTGATTGGAAAAATCTGATTGGAAAAACGTGATTGGAAAAACGTGATTGGAAAAACGTGATTGGAAAAACGTGATTGGAAAAACGTGATTGGAAAAACGTGATTGGAAAAACGTGATTGGAAAAACCTGATTGGAAAACCTGATTGGAAAAACCTGATTGGAAAAAACTGATTGGAAAAACCTGATTGGAAAAACCTGATTGGAAAAACGTGATTGGAAAAACGTGATTGGAAAAACCTGATTGGAAAAACCTGATTGGAAAAACCTGATTGGAAAAACCTGATTGGAAAAACCTGATTGGAAAAACCTGATTGGAAAAACCTGATTGGAAAAACGTGATTGGAAAAACGTGATTGAAAAAACGTGATTGGAAAAACCTGATTGGAAAAACCTGATTGGAAAAACGAGATTGGAAAAACGTGATTGGAAAAACGTGATTGGAAAAACGTGATTGGAAAAACGTGATTGGAAATACGTGATTGGAAAAACGTGATTGGAAAAACGTGATTGGAAAAACGTGATTGGAAAAACGTGATTGGAAAAACGTGATTGGAAAAACGTGATTGGAAAAACCTGATTGGAAAAACCTGATTGGAAAAACCTGATTGGAAAAACCTGATTGGAAAAACGTGATTGGAAAAACCTGATTGGAAAAACCTAATTGGAAAAAACCTGATTGGAAAAACCTGATTGGAAAAACCTGATTGGAAAAAATTATTGGAAAAACCTGATTGGAAAAACCTGATTGGAAAAACCTGATTGGAAAAACCTGATTGGAAAAACCTGATTGGAAAAACCTTATTGGAAAAACCTGATTGGAAAAACCTGATTGGAAAAACCTGATTGGAAAAACCTGATTGGAAAAACCTGATTGGAAAAACCTGATTGGAAAAACCTGATTTTAAAAACCTGATTGGAAAAACCTGATTGGAAAAACCTGATTGGAAAAACCTGATTGGAAAAACCTGATTGGAAAAACCTGATTGGAAAAACCTGATTGGAAAAACCTGATTGGAAAAACCTGATTGGAAAAACCTGATTGGAAAAACCTGATTGGAAAAACCTGATTGGAAAAACCTGATTGGAAAAACCTGATTGGAAAAACCTGATTGGAAAAACCTGATTGGAAAAACCTGATTGGAAAAACCTGATTGGAAAAACCTGATTGGAAAAACCTGATTGGAAAAACCTGATTGGAAAAACCTGATTGGAAAAACCTGATTGGAAAAACCTGATTGGAAAAACCTGATTGGAAAAACGTGATTGGAAAAACGTGATTGGAAAAACGTGATTGGAAAAACGTGATTGGAAAAACGTGATTGGAAAAACGTGATTGGAAAAACGTGATTGGAAAAACGTGATTGGAAAAACGTGATTGGAAAAACGTGATTGGGAAAACGTGATTGGAAAAACGAGATTGGAAAAACGTGATTGGAAAAACGTGATTGGAAAAACGTGATTGGAAAAACGTGATTGGAAAAACGTGATTGGAAAAACGTGATTGGATAAACGTGATTGGATAAACCTGATTGGAAAAACCTGATTGGAAAAACCTGATTGGAAAAACCTGATTGGAAAAACCTGATTGGAAAAACCTGATTGGAAAAACCTGATTGTAAAAACCTGATTAGAAAAACGTGATTGGAAAAACGTGATTGGAAAAACGTGATTGGAAAAACGTGATCGGAAAAACGTGATCGGAAAAACGTGATCGGAAAAACGTGATCGGAAAAACGTGATCGGAAAAACGTGATCGGAAAAACGTGATTGGAAAACCTGATTGGAAAAACCTGATTGGAAAAACCTGATTGGAAAAACCTGATTGGAAAAACCTGATTGGAAAAACCTGATTGGAAAAACCTGATTGGAAAAACCTGATTGGAAAAACCTGATTGGAAAAACCTGATTGGAAAAACCTGATTGGAAAAACCTGATTGGAAAAACCTGATTGGAAAAACCTGATTGGAAAAACCTGATTGGAAAAACCTGATTGGAAAAACCTGATTGGAAAAACCTGATTGGAAAAACCTGATTGGAAAAACCTGATTGGAAAAACCTGATTGGAAAAACCTGATTGGAAAAACCTGTTTGGAAAAACCTGATTGGAAAAACCTGATTGGAAAAACCTGATTGGAAAAACCTGATTGGAAAAACCTGATTGGAAAAACCTGATTGGAAAAACCTGATTGGAAAAACCTGATTGGAAAAACCTGATTGGAAAAACCTGATGGGAAAAACCTGATGGGAAAAACCTGATGGGAAAAACCTGATGGGAAAAACCTGATTGGAAAAACCTGATTGGAAAAACCTGATTGGAAAAACCTGATTGGAAAAACCTGATTGGAAAAACCTGATTGGAAAAACCTGATTGGAAAAACCTGATTGGAAAAACCTGATTGGAAAAACCTGATTGGAAAAACCTGATTGGAAAAACCTGATTGGAAAAACCTGATTGGAAAAACCTGATTGGAAAAACCTGATTGGAAAAACCTGATTGGAAAAACGTGATTGGAAAAACGTGATTGGAAAAACGTGATTGGAAAAACCTGATTGGAAAAACCTGATTGGAAAAACCTGATTGGAAAAACCTCATTGGAAAAACCTAATTGGAAAAACCTGATTGGAAAAACCTGATTGGAAAAACCTGATTGGAAAAACGTGATTGGAAAAACGTGATTGGAAAAACGTGATTGGAAAAACGTGATTGGAAAAACGTGATTGGAAAAACCTGATTGGAAAAACGTGATTGGAAAAACCTGATTGGAAAACCTGATTGGAAAAACCTGATTGGAAAAAACTGATTGGAAAAACCTGATTGGAAAAACCTGATTGGAAAAACCTGATTGGAAAAACGTGATTGGAAAAACGTGATTGGAAAAACGTGATTGGAAAAACGTGATTGGAAAAACGTGATTGGAAAAACGTGATTGGAAAAACGTCAATGGAAAAACGTCATTGGAAAAACGTCATTGGAAAAACGTCATTGGAAAAACGTCATTGGAAAAACGTCATTGGAAAAACGTCATTGGAAAAACGTGATTGGAAAAACGTGATTGGAAAAACGTGATTGGAAAAACGTGATTGGAAAAACGTGATTGGAAAAACGTGATTGGAAAAACGTGATTGGAAAAACGTGATTGGAAAAACGTGATTGGAAAAACGTGATTGGAAAAACGTGATTGGAAAAACGTGATTGGAAAAACGTGATTGCAAAAACGTGATTGCAAAAACGTGATTGGAAAAACCTGATTGGAAAAACCTGATTGGAAAAAGCTGATTGGAAAAACCTGATTGGAAAAACCTGATTGGAAAAACCTGATTGGAAAAACCTGATTTTAAAAACCTGATTGGAAAAACCTGATTGGAAAAACCTGATTGGAAAAACCTGATTGGAAAAACCTGATTGGAAAAACCTGATTGGAAAAACCTGATTGGAAAAACCTGATTGGAAAAACCTGATTGGAAAAACCTGATTGGAAAAACGTGATTGGAAAAACGTGATTGGAAAAACGTGATTGGAAAAACGTGATTGGAAAAACCTGATTGGAAAAACCTGATTGGAAAAACCTGATTGGAAAAACCTGATTGGAAAAACCTGATTGGAAAAACCTGATTGGAAAAACCTGATTGGAAAAACCTGATTGGAAAAACCTGATTGGAAAAACCTGATTGGAAAAACCTGATTGGAAAAACCTGATTGGAAAAACCTGATTGGAAAAACCTGATTGGAAAAACCTGATTGGAAAAACCTGATTAGAAAAACCTGATTGGAAAAACCTGATTGGAAAAACCTGATTGGAAAAACCTGATTGGAAAAACCTGATTGGAAAAACCTGATTGGAAAAACCTGATTGGAAAAACCTGATTGGAAAAACCTGATTGGAAAAACCTGATTGGAAAAACCTGATTGGAAAAACCTGATTGGAAAAACCTGATTGGAAAAACCTGATTGGAGAAACCTGATTGGAAAAACCTGATTGGAAAAACCTGATTGGAAAAACCTGATTGGAAAAACCTGATTGGAAAAACCTGATTGGAAAAACCTGATTGGAAAAACCTGATTGGAAAAACCTGATTGGAAAAACCTGATTGGAAAAACCTGATTGGAAAAACCTGATTGGAAAAACGTGATTGGAAAAACGTGATTGGAAAAACCTGATTGGAAAAACCTGATTGGAAAAACCTGATTGGAAAAACCTGATTGGAAAAACCTGATTGGAAAAACCTGATTGGAAAAACGAGATTGGAAAAACGTGATTGGAAAAACGTGATTGGAAAAACGTGATTGGAAAAACGTGATTGGAAAAACCTGATTGGAAAAACCTGATTGGAAAAACCTGATTGGAAAAACCTGATTGGAAAAACCTGATTGGAAAAACCTGATTGGAAAAACCTGATTGGAAAAACCTGATTGGAAAAACGTGATTGGAAAAACGTGATTGAAAAAACGTGATTGGAAAAACCTGATTGGAAAAACCTGATTGGAAAAACCTGATTGGAAAAACCTGATTGGAAAAACGTGATTGGAAAAACGTGATTGGAAAAACGTGATTGGAAAAACGTGATTGGAAAAACGTGATTGGAAAAACATGATTGGAAAAACATGATTGGAAAAACATGATTGGAAAAACATGATTGGAAAAACATGATTGGAAAAACATGATTGGAAAAACATGATTGGAAAAACATGATTGGAAAAACATGATTGGAAAAACATGATTGGAAAAACATGATTGGAAAAACATGATTGGAAAAACAAGATTGGAAAAAAATGATTGGAAAGACATGATTGGAAAGACATGATTGGAAAGACATGATTGGAAAGACATGATTGGAAAGACATGATTGGAAAGACATGATTGGAAAGACATGATTGGAAAGACATGATTGGAAAGACATGATTGGAAAAACATGATTGGAAAAACATGATTGGAAAAACATGATTGGAAAAACATGATTGGAAAAACATGATTGGAAAAACATGATTGGAAAAACATGATTGGAAAAACATGATTGGAAAAACATGATTGGAAAAACCTGATTGGAAAAACCTGATTGGAAAAACCTGATTGGAAAAACCTGATTGGAAAAACCTGATTGGAAAAACCTGATTGGAAAAACCTGATTGGAAAAACCTGATTGGAAAAACCTGATTGGAAAAACCTGATTGGAAAAACCTGATTGGAAAAACCTGATTGGAAAAACCTGATTGGAAAAACCTGATTGGAAAAACCTGATTGGAAAAACCTGATTGGAAAAACCTGATTGGAAAAACCTGATTGGAAAAACCTGATTGGAAAAACCTGATTGGAAAAACCTGATTGGAAAAACCTGATTGGAAAAACCTGATTGGAAAAACCTGATTGGAAAAACCTGATTGGAAAAACCTGATTGGAAAAACCTGATTGGAAAAACCTGATTGGAAAAACCTGATTGGAAAAACCTGATTGGAAAAACCTGATTGGAAAAACCTGATTGGAAAAACCTGATTGGAAAAACCTGATTGGAAAAACCTGATTGGAAAGACCTGATTGGAAAGACCTGATTGGAAAGACCTGATTGGAAAGACCTGATTGGAAAGACATGATTGGAAAGACTTGATTGGAAAGACATGATTGGAAAGACATGATTGGAAAGACATGATTGGAAAGACATGATTGGAAAGACATGATTGGAAAGACATGATTGGAAAGACATGATTGGAAAGACATGATTGGAAAGACATGATTGGAAAGACATGATTGGAAAGACATGATTGGAAAAACATGATTGGAAAAACATGATTGGAAAAACATGATTGGAAAAACATGATTGGAAAAACATGATTGGAAAAACATGATTGGAAAAACATGATTGGAAAAACATGATTGGAAAAACATGATTGGAAAAACATGATTGGAAAAACATGTTTGGAAAAACATGATTGGAAAAACATGATTGGAAAAACATGATTGGAAAAACATGATTGGAAAAACATGATTGGAAAAACATGATTGGAAAAACATGATTGGAAAAACATGATTGGAAAAACATGATTGGAAAAACATGATTGGAAAAACATGATTGGAAAAACATGATTGGAAAAACATGATTGGAAAAACATGATTGGAAAAACATGATTGGAAAAACATGATTGGAAAAACATGATTGGAAAAACATGATTGGAAAAACATGATTGGAAAAACATGATTGGAAAAACATGATTGGAAAAACATGATTGGAAAAACATGATTGGAAAAACATGATTGGAAAAACATGATCGGAAAGACATGATCGGAAAGACATGATCGGAAAGACATGATCGGAAAGACATGATCGGAAAGACATGATCGGAAAGACATGATCGGAAAGACATGATCGGAAAGACCTGATCGGAAAGACCTGATCGGAAAAACCTGATCGGAAAAACCTGATCGGAAAAACCTGATCGGAAAAACCTGATCGGAAAAACCTGATCGGAAAAACCTGATCGGAAAAACCTGATCGGAAAAACCTGATCGGAAAAACCTGATCGGAAAAACCTGATCGGAAAAACCTGATCGGAAAAACCTGATCGGAAAAACCTGATCGGAAAAACCTGATCGGAAAAACCTGATCGGAAAAACCTGATCGGAAAAACCTGATCGGAAAAACCTGATCGGAAAAACATGATCGGAACGGAAAAACATGATCGGAAAACATGATCGGAAAAACATGATCGGAAAAACATGATCGGAAAAACATGATCGGAAAAACATGATCGGAAAAACTTGATCGGAAAAACTTGATCGGAAAAACTTGATCGGAAAAACATGATCGGAAAAACTTGATCGGAAAAACATGATCGGAAAAACATGATCGGAAAAACATGATCGGAAAAACATGATCGGAAAAACATGATCGGAAAAACATGATCGGAAAAACATGATCGGAAAAACATGATCGGAAAAACATGATCGGAAAAACATGATCGGAAAAACATGATCGGAAAAACATGATCGGAAAAACATGATCGGAAAAACATGATCGGAAAAACATGATCGGAAAAACATGATCGGAAAAACATGATCGGAAAAACCTGATCGGAAAAACCTGATCGGAAAAACCTGATCGGAAAAACCTGATCGGAAAAACCTGATCGGAAAAACCTGATCGGAAAAACCTGATCGGAAAAACCTGATCGGAAAAACCTGATCGGAAAAACCTGATCGGAAAAACCTGATCGGAAAAACCTGATCGGAAAAACCTGATCGGAAAAACATGATCGGAACGGAAAAACATGATCGGAAAACATGATCGGAAAAACATGATCGGAAAAACATGATCGGAAAAACATGATCGGAAAAACATGATCGGAAAAACTTGATCGGAAAAACTTGATCGGAAAAACTTGATCGGAAAAACATGATCGGAAAAACTTGATCGGAAAAACATGATCGGAAAAACATGATCGGAAAAACATGATCGGAAAAACATGATCGGAAAAACATGATCGGAAAAACATGATCGGAAAAACATGATCGGAAAAACATGATCGGAAAAACATGATCGGAAAAACATGACCGGAAAAACATGACCGGAAAAACATGACCGGAAAAACATGACCGCAAAAACATGACCGGAAAAACATGACCGGAAAAACATGACCGGAAAAACATGATCGGAAAAACATGATCGGAAAAACATGATCGGAAAAACATGATCGGAAAAACATGATCGGAAAAACATGATCGGAAAAACATGATCGGAAAATCATGATCGGAAAAACATGATCGGAAAAACATGATCGGAAAAACATGATCGGAAAAACATGATCGGAAAAACATGATCGGAAAAACATGATCGGAAAAACATGATCGGAAAAACATGATCGGAAAAACATGATCGGAAAAACATGATCGGAAAAACATGATCGGAAAAACATGATCGGAAAAACATGATCGGAAAAACATGATCGGAAAAACATGATCGGAAAAACATGACCGGAAAAACATGACCGGAAAAACATGACCGGAAAAACATGACCGGAAAAACATGACCGGAAAAACATGACCGGAAAAACCTGACCGGAAAAACCTGATCGGAAAAACCTGACCGGAAAAACCTGACCGGAAAAACCTGATCGGAAAAACCTGATCGGAAAAACCTGATCGGAAAAACCTGATCGGAAAAACCTGATCGGAAAAACCTGATCGGAAAAACCTGATCGGAAAAACCTGATCGGAAAAACCTGATCGGAAAAACCTGATCGGAAAAACCTGATCGGAAAAACCTGATCGGAAAAACCTGATCGGAAAAACCTGATCGGAAAAACCTGATCGGAAAAACCTGATCGGAAAAACCTGATCGGAAAAACCTGATCGGAAAAACCTGATCGGAAAATCCTGATCGGAAAAACCTGATCGGAAAAACCTGATCGGAAAAACCTGATCGGAAAAACCTGATCGGAAAAACCTGATCGGAAAAACCTGATCGGAAAAACATGATCGGAACGGAAAAACATGATCGGAAAAACCTGATCGGAAAAACATGATCGGAACGGAAAAACCTGATCGGAAAAACCTGATCGGAAAAACCTGATCGGAAAAACCTGATCGGAAAAACCTGATCGGAAAATCCTGATCGGAAAAACCTGATCGGAAAAACCTGATCGGAAAAACCTGATCGGAAAAACCTGATCGGAAAAACCTGATCGGAAAAACCTGATCGGAAAAACATGATCGGAACGGAAAAACATGATCGGAAAAACCTGATCGGAAAAACATGATCGGAACGGAAAAACATGATCGGAAAAACCTGATCGGAAAAACCTGATCGGAAAAACCTGATCGGAAAAACCTGATCGGAAAAACCTGATCGGAAAAACCTGATCGGAAAAACCTGATCGGAAAAACCTGATCGGAAAAACCTGATCGGAAAAACCTGATCGGAAAAACCTGATCGGAAAAACCTGATCGGAAAAACCTGATCGGAAAAACCTGATCGGAAAAACCTGATCGGAAAAACCTGATCGGAAAAACCTGATCGGAAAAACCTGATCGGAAAAACCTGATCGGAAAAACCTGATCGGAAAATCCTGATCGGAAAAACCTGATCGGAAAAACCTGATCGGAAAAACCTGATCGGAAAAACCTGATCGGAAAAAACTGATCGGAAAAACCTGATCGGAAAAACATGATCGGAACGGAAAAACATGATCGGAAAAACCTGATCGGAAAAACATGATCGGAACGGAAAAACATGATCGGAAAAACCTGATCGGAAAAACCTGATCGGAAAAACCTGATCGGAAAAACCTGATCGGAAAAACCTGATCGGAAAAACCTGATCGGAAAAACCTGATCGGAAAAACCTGATCGGAAAAACCTGATCGGAAAAACCTGATCGGAAAAACCTGATCGGAAAAACCTGATCAGAAAAACCTGATCGGAAAAACCTGATCGGAAAAACCTGATCGGAAAAACCTGATCGGAAAAACCTGATCGGAAAAACCTGATCGGAAAAACCTGATCGGAAATACATGATCGGAAAAACATGATCGGAAAAACATGATCGGAAAAACATGATCGGAAAAACGTGATCGGAAAAACGTGATCGGAAAAACGTGATCGGAAAAACGTGATCGGAAAAACGTGATCGGAAAAACGTGATCGGAAAAACGTGATCGGAAAAACGTGATCGGAAAAACGTGATCGGAAAAACGTGATCGGAAAAACGTGATCGGAAAAACGTGATCGGAAAAGCGTGATCGGAAAAGCGTGATCGGAAAAACGTGATCGGAAAAACGTGATCGGAAAAACGTGATCGGAAAAACGTGATCGGAAAAACGTGATCGGAAAAACGTGCTCGGAAAAACGAGCTCGGAAAAACGTGCTCGGAAAAACGTGATCGGAAAAACGTGATCGGAAAAACGTGATCGGAAAAAGGTGATCGGAAAAAGGTGATCGGAAAAACGTGATCGGAAAAACGTGATCGGAAAAACGTGATCGGAAAAACGTGATCGGAAAAACGTGATCGGAAAAACGTGATCGGAAAAACGTGATCGGAAAAACGTGATCGGAAAAACGTGATCGGAAAAACGTGATCGGAAAAACGTGATCGGAAAAACGTGATCGGAAAAACGTGATCGGAAAAACGTGATCGGAAAAACGTGATCGGAAAAACGTGATCGGAAAAACGTGATCGGAAAAACGTGATCGGAAAAAAGTGATCGGAAAAACGTGATCGGAAAAACGTGATCGGAAAAACGTGATCGGAAAAAAAGTGATCGGACAAACCGTGATCGGACAAACCGTGATCGGACAAACCGTGATCGGACAAACCGTGATCGGACAAAACGTGATCGGACAAACCGTGATCGGGACAAACCGTGATCGGGACAAACCGTGATCGGACAAAACCGTGATCGGACAAAACCGTGATCGGACAAAACCGTGATCGGAAAAACCGTGATCGGACAAAACCGTGATCGGACAAAACCGTGATCGGAAAAAACCGTCATCGGACAAAACCGTGATCGGACAAAACCGTGATCGGACAAAACATGATCGGAAAAACCATGATCGGAAAAACATGATCGGAAAAAACATGATCGGAAAAAACATGATCGGAAAAACATGATCGGAAAAACATGATCGGAAAAACATGATCGGAAAAACATGATCGGAAAAACATGATCGGAAAAACATGATCGGAAAAACATGATCGGAAAAACATGATCGGAAAAACATGATCGGAAAAACATGATCGGAAAAACATGATCGGAAAAACATGATCGGAAAAACATGATCGGAAAAACATGATCGGAAAAACATGATCGGAAAAACCTGATCGGAAAAACCTGATCGGAAAAACCTGATCGGAAAAACCTGATCGGAAAAACCTGATCGGAAAAACCTGATCGGAAAAACCTGATCGGAAAAACCTGATCGGAAAAACCTGATCGGAAAAACCTGATCGGAGAAACCTGTTCGGAGAAACCTGATCGGAGAAACCTGATCGGAGAAACCTGATCGGAAAAACCTGATCGGAAAAACCTGATCGGAAAAACCTGATCGGAAAAACCTGATCGGAAAAACAGGATCGGAAAAACAGGATCGGAAAAACAGGATCGGAAAAACAGGATCGGGAAAACAGGATCGGGAAAACAGGATCGGGAAAACAGGATCGGGAAAACAGGATCGGGAAAACAGGATCGGAAAAACAGGATCGGAAAAACAGGATCGGAAAAACAGGATCGGAAAAACCGGATCGGAAAAACCGGATCGGAAAAACCGGATCGGAAAAACCGGATCGGAAAAACCGGATCGGAAAAACCGGATCGGAAAAACCGGATCGGAAAAACCGGATCGGAAAAACCGGATCGGAAAAACCGGATCGGAAAAACCGGATCGGAAAAACCGGATCGGAAAAACCGGATCGGAAAAACCGGATCGGAAAAACCGGATCGGAAAAACCGGATCGGAAAAACCGGATCGGAAAAATCGGATCGGAAAAACCGGATCGGAAAAACCGGATCGGAAAAACCGGATCGGAAAAACCGGATCGGAAAAACCGGATCGGAAAAACCGGATCGGAAAAACCGGATCGGAAAAACCGGATTGGAAAAACCGGATTGGAAAAACCGGATTGGAAAAACCGGATTGGAAAAACCGGATTGGAAAAACCGGATTGGAAAAACCGGATTGGAAAAACCGGATTGGAAAAACAGGATTGGAAAAACAGGATTGGAAAAACAGGAATGGAAAAACAGGATTGGAAAAACAGGATTGGAAAAACAGGATTGGAAAAACAGGATTGGAAAAACAGGATTGGAAAAACAGGATTGGAATAACATGATTGGAATAACATGATTGGAAAAACATGATTGGAAAAACATGATTGGAAAAACATGATTGGAAAAACATGATTGGAAAAACATGATTGGAAAAACATGATTGGAAAAACATGATTGGAAAAACATGATTGGAAAAACATGATTGGAAAAACATGATTGGAAAAACATGATTGGAAAAACATGATTGGAAAAACAAGATTGGAAAAACATGATTGGAAAGACATGATTGGAAAGACATGATTGGAAAGACATGATTGGAGAGACATGATTGGAAAGACATGATTGGAAAGACATGATTGGAAAGACATGATTGGAAAGACATGATTGGAAAAACCTGATTGGAAAAACATGATTGGAAAAACATGATTGGAAAAACATGATTGGAAAAACATGATTGGAAAAACATGATTGGAAAAACATGATTGGAAAAACATGATTGGAAAAACATGATTGGAAAAACATGATTGGAAAAACATGATTGGAAAAACCTGATTGGAAAAACCTGATTGGAAAAACCTGATTGGAAAAACCTGATTGGAAAAACCTGATTGGAAAAACCTGATTGGAAAAACCTGATTGGAAAAACCTGATTGGAAAAACCTGATTGGAAAAACCTGATTGGAAAAACCTGATTGGAAAAACCTGATTGGAAAAACCTGATTGGAAAAACCTGATTGGAAAAACCTGATTGGAAAAACCTGATTGGAAAAACCTGATTGGAAAAACCTGATTGGAAAAACCTGATTGGAAAAACTTGATTGGAAAAACCTGATTGGAAAAACCTGATTGGAAAAACCTGATTGGAAAAACCTGATTGGAAAAACCTGATTGGAAAAACCTGATTGGAAAAACCTGATTGGAAAAACCTGATTGGAAAAACCTGATTGGAAAAACCTGATTGGAAAGACCTGATTGGAAAGACCTGATTGGAAAGACCTGATTGGAAAGACCTGATTGGAAAGACCTGATTGGAAAGACCTGATTGGAAAGACATGATTGGAAAGACATGATTGGAAAGACATGATTGGAAAGACATGATTGGAAAGACATGATTGGAAAGACATGATTGGAAAGACATGATTGGAAAGACATGATTGGAAAGACATGATTGGAAAGACATGATTGGAAAAACATGATTGGAAAAACATGATTGGAAAAACATGATTGGAAAAACATGATTGGAAAAACATGATTGGAAAAACATGATTGGAAAAACATGATTGGAAAAACATGATTGGAAAAACATGATTGGAAAAACATGATTGGAAAAACATGATTGGAAAAACATGATTGGAAAAACATGATTGGAAAAACATGATTGGAAAAACATGATTGGAAAAACATGATTGGAAAAACATGATTGGAAAAACATGATTGGAAAAACATGATTGGAAAAACATGATTGGAAAAACATGATTGGAAAAACATGATTGGAAAAACATGATTGGAAAAACATGATTGGAAAAACATGATTGGAAAAACATGATTGGAAAAACATGATTGGAAAAACATGATTGGAAAAACATGATTGGAAAAACATGATTGGAAAAACATGATTGGAAAAACATGATTGGAAAAACATGATTGGAAAAACATGATTGGAAAAACATGATTGGAAAAACATGATTGGAAAAACATGATTGGAAAAACATGATTGGAAAAACATGATTGGAAAAACATGATTGGAAAAACATGATTGGAAAAACATGATTGGAAAAACATGATTGGAAAGACATGATTGGAAAGACATGATTGGAAAGACATGATTGGAAAGACATGATTGGAAAGACATGATTGGAAAGACATGATTGGAAAGACATGATTGGAAAGACATGATTGGAAAGACATGATTGGAAAGACATGATTGGAAAGACATGATTGGAAAAACATGATTGGAAAAACATGATTGGAAAAACATGATTGGAAAAACATGATTGGAAAAACATGATTGGAAAAACATGATTGGAAAAACATGATTGGAAAAACATGATTGGAAAAACATGATTGGAAAAACATGATTGGAAAAACATGATTGGAAAAACATGATTGGAAAAACATGATTGGAAAAACATGATTGGAAAAACATGATTGGAAAAACATGATTGGAAAAACATGGTTGGAAAAACATGGTTGGAAAAACATGGTTGGAAAAACATGGTTGGAAAAACATGATTGGAAAAACATGATTGGAAAAACATGATTGGAAAAACATGATTGGAACAACATGATTGGAAAAACATGATTGGAAAAACATGATTGGAAAAACATGATTGGAAAAACATGATTGGAAAAACATGATTGGAAAAACATGATTGGAAAAACATGATTGGAAAAACATGATTGGAAAAACATGATTGGAAAAACATGATTGGAAAAACATGATTGGAAAAACATGATTGGAAAAACATGATTGGAAAAACATGATTGGAAAAGCATGATTGGAAAAAATGATTGGAAAAAATGATTGGAAAAACATGATTGGAAAAACTAGATTGGAAAAACATGATTGGAAAAACATGATTGGAAAAACATGATTGGAAAAACATGATTGGAAAAACATGATTGGAAAAACATGATTGGAAAAACATGATTGGAAAAACATGATTGGAAAAACATGATTGGAAAAACATGATTGGAAAAACATGATTGGAAAAACATGATTGGAAAAACATGATTGGAAAAACATGATTGGAAAAACATGATTGGAAAAACATGATTGGAAAAACATGATTGGAAAAACATGATTGGAAAAACAGGATTGGAAAAACAGGATTGGAAAAACAGGATTGGAAAAACAGGATTGGAAAAACAGGATTGGAAAAACAGGATTGGAAAAACAGGATTGGAAAAACAGGATTGGAAAAACAGGATTGGAAATACAGGATTGGAAATACAGGATTGGAAAAACAGGAATGGAAAAACAGGATTGGAAAAACAGGATTGGAAAAACAGGATTGGAAAAACAGGATTGGAAAAACAGGATTGGAAAAACAGGATTGGAAAAACAGGATTGGAAAAACAGGATTGGAAAAACATGATTGGAAAAACATGATTGGAAAAACATGATTGGAAAAACATGATTGGAAAAACATGATTGGAAAAACATGATTGGAAAAACATGATTGGAAAAACATGATTGGAAAAACAGGATTGGAAAAACAGGATTGGAAAAACCGGATTGGAAAAACAGGATTGGAAAAACAGGATTGGAAAAACAGGATTGGAAAAACAGGATTGGAAAAACAGGATTGGAAAAACAGGATTGGAAAAACAGGATTGGAAAAACAGGATTGGAAAAACAGGATTGGAAAAACAGGATTGGAAAAACAGGATTGGAAAAACAGGATTGGAAAAACAGGATTGGAAAAACAGGATTGGAAAAACAGGATTGGAAAAACAGGATTGGAAAAACATGGTTGGAACAACATGGTTGGAAAAACATGGTTGGAAAAACATGGTTATAAAAACATGATTGGAAAAACATGATTGGAAAAACATGATTGGAAAAACATGATTGGAAAAACATGATTGGAAAAACATGATTGGAAAAACATGATTGGAAAAACATGATTGGAAAAACATGATTGGAAAAACATGATTGGAAAAACATGATTGGAAAAACATGATTGGAAAAACATGATTGGAAAAACATGATTGGAAAAACATGATTGGAAAAACATGATTGGAAAAACATGATTGGAAAAACATGATTGGAAAAACATGATTGGAAAAACATGATTGGAAAAACATGATTGGAAAAACATGATTGGAAAAACATGATAGGAAAAACATGATTGGAAAAACATGATAGGAAAAACATGATTGGAAAAACATGATTGGAAAAACATGATTGGAAAAACATGATTGGAAAATCATGATTGGAAAAACATGATTGGAAAAACATGATTGGAAAAACATGATTGGAAAAACATGATTGGAAAAACAGGATTGGAAAAACAGGATTGGAAAAACAGGATTGGAAAAACAGGATTGGAAAAACAGGATTGGAAAAACAGGATTGGAAAAACAGGATTGGAAAAACAGGATTGGAAATACAGGATTGGAAATACAGGATTGGAAAAACAGGATTGGAAAAACCGGATTGGAAAAACCGGATTGGAAAAACCGGATTGGAAAAACAGGATTGGAAAAACAGGATTGGAAAAACAGGATTGGAAAAACAGGATTGGAAAAACAGGATTGGAAAAACAGGATTGGAAAAACAGGATTGGAAAAACAGGATTGGAAAAACAGGATTGGAAAAACAGGATTGGAAAAACAGGATTGGAAAAACAGGATTGGAAAAACAGGATTGGAAAAACAGGGTTGGAAAAACAGGGTTGGAAAAACAGGGTTGGAAAAACAGGGTTGGAAAAACAGGGTTGGAAAAACAGGGTTGGAAAAACAGGGTTGGAAAAACAGGGTTGGAAAAACAGGGTTGGAAAAACAGGGTTGGAAAAACAGGGTTGGAAAAACAGGGTTGGAAAAACAGGGTTGGAAAAACAGGGTTGGAAAAACAGGGTTGGAAAAACAGGGTTGGAAAAACAGGGTTGGAAAAACAGGGTTGGAAAAACAGGGTTGGAAAAACATGGTTGGAAAAACATGGTTGGAAAAACATGGTTGGAAAAACATGGTTGGAAAAACATGGTTGGAACAATATGGTTGGAAAAACATGGTTGGAAAAACATGGTTATAAAAACATGATTGGAAAAACATGATTGGAAAAACATGATTGGAAAAACATGATTGGAAAAACATGATTGGAAAAACATGATTGGAAAAACATGATTGGAAAAACATGATTGGAAAAACATGATTGGAAAAACATGATTGGAAAAACATGATTGGAAAAACATGATTGGAAAAACATGATTGGAAAAACATGATTGGAAAAACATGATTGGAAAAACATGATTGGAAAAACATGATTGGAAAAACATGATTGGAAAAACATGATTGGAAAAACATGATTGGAAAAACATGATTGGAAAAACATGATTGGAAAAACATGATTGGAAAAACATGATTGGAAAAACATGATTGGAAAAACATGATTGGAAAAACATGATTGGAAAAACATGATTGGAAAAACATGATTGGAAAAACATGATTGGAAAAACATGATTGGAAAAACATGATTGGAAAAACATGATTGGAAAAACATGATTGGAAAGACATGATTGGAAAGACATGATTGGAAAGACATGATTGGAAAGACATGATTGGAAAGACATGATTGGAAAGACATGATTGGAAAGACATGATTGGAAAGACATGATTGGAAAGACATGATTGAAAAGACATGATTGGAAAGACATGATTGGAAAGACATGATTGGAAAAACATGATTGGAAAAGCATGATTGGAAAAACATGATTGGAAAAACATGATTGGAAAAACATGATTGGAAAAACATGATTGGAAAAACATGATTGGAAAAACATGGTTGGAAAAACATGGTTGGAAAAACATGATTGGAAAAACATGATTGGAAAAACATGGTTGGAAAAACATGGTTGGAAAAACATGGTTGGAAAAACATGGTTGGAAAAACATGGTTGGAAAAACATGGTTGGAAAAACATGGTTG
The DNA here is from genome assembly GCA_963920705.1 of Odiellus spinosus. Lineage (NCBI taxonomy): Eukaryota > Metazoa > Arthropoda > Arachnida > Opiliones > Phalangiidae > Odiellus > Odiellus spinosus. The sequence goes on from CAWUCO010000183.1 coordinate 1,280,809, forward strand.
GAAAAACATGGTTGGAAAAACATGATTGGAAAAACATGATTGGAAAAACATGATTGGAAAAACATGATTGGAAAAACATGATTGGAAAAACATGATTGGAAAAACATGATTGGAAAAACATGATTGGAAAAACATGATTGGAAAAACATGATTGGAAAAACATGATTGGAAAAACATGATTGGAAAAACATGATTGGAAAAACATGATTGGAAAAACTGATTGGAAAAACTGATTGGAAAAACATGATTGGAAAAACATGATTGGAAAAACATGATTGGAAAAACATGATTGGAAAAACATGATTGGAAAAACATGATTGGAAAAACATGATTGGAAAAACATGATTGGAAAAACATGATTGGAAAAACATGATTGGAAAAACATGATTGGAAAAACATGATTGGAAAAACATGATTGGAAAAACATGATTGGAAAAACATGATTGGAAAAACATGATTGGAAAAACATGATTGGAAAAACATGATTGGAAAAACATGATTGGAAAAACATGATTGGAAAAACATGATTGGAAAAACATGATTGGAAAAACATGATTGGAAAAACATGATTGGAAAAACATGATTGGAAAAACATGATTGGAAAAACATGATTGGAAAAACAGGATTGGAAAAACAGGATTGGAAAAACAGGATTGGAAAAACAGGATTGGAAAAACAGGATTGGAAAAACAGGATTGGAAAAACAGGATTGGAAAAACAGGATTGGAAAAACATGATTGGAAAAACATGATTGGAAAAACAGGATTGGAAAAACAGGATTGGAAAAACAGGATTGGAAAAACAGGATTGGAAAAACAGGATTGGAAAAACAGGATTGGAAAAACAGGATTGGAAAAACAGGATTGGAAAAACAGGATTGGAAAAACAGGATTGGAAAAACAGGATTGGAAAAACAGGATTGAAAAACAGGATTGGAAAAACAGGATTGGAAAAACAGGACTGGAAAAACAGGATTGGAAAAACAGGATTGGAAAAACAGGATTGGAAAAACAGGATTGGAAAAACAGGATTGGAAAAACAGGATTGGAAAAACAGGATTGGAAAAACAGGATTGGAAAAACAGGATTGGAAAAACAGGATTGGAAAAACAGGATTGGAAAAACAGGATTGGAAAAACAGGATTGGAAAAACAGGATTGGAAAAACAGGATTGGAAAAACAGGATTGGAAAAACAGGATTGGAAAAACAGGATTGGAAAAACAGGATTGGAAAAACAGGATTGGAAAAACAGGATTGGAAAAACATGATTGGAAAAACATGATTGGAAAAACAGGATTGGAAAAACAGGATTGGAAAAACAGGATTGGAAAAACAGGATTGGAAAAACAGGATTGGAAAAACAGGATTGGAAAAACAGGATTGGAAAAACAGGATTGGAAAAACAGGATTGGAAAAACAGGATTGGAAAAACAGGATTGGAAAAACAGGATTGGAAAAACAGGATTGGAAAAACAGGATTGGAAAAACAGGATTGGAAAAACAGGATTGGAAAAACAGGATTGGAAAAACAGGATCGGAAAAACAGGATCGGAAAAACAGGATCGGAAATACAGGATCGGAAAAACAGGATCGGAAAAACAGGATCGGAAAAACAGGATCGGAAAAACAGGATCGGAAAAACAGGATCGGAAAAACAGGATCGGAAAAACAGGATTGGAAAAACAGGATTGGAAAAACAGGATTGGAAAAACAGGATTGGAAAAACAGGATTGGAAAAACAGGATTGGAAAAACAGGGTTGGAAAAGCAGGGTTGGAAAAACAGGGTTGGAAAAACAGGGTTGGAAAAACAGGGTTGGAAAAACAGGGTTGGAAAAACAGGGTTGGAAAAACAGGGTTGGAAAAACAGGGTTGGAAAAACAGGGTTGGAAAAACAGGGTTGGAAAAACAGGGTTGGAAAAACAGGGTTGGAAAAACAGGGTTGGAAAAACAGGGTTGGAAAAAAAGGGTTGGAAAAACAGGGTTGGAAAAACAGGGTTGGAAAAACAGGGTTGGAAAAACAGGGTTGGAAAAACAGGGTTGGAAAAACAGGGTTGGAAAAACAGGGTTGGAAAAACAGGGTTGGAAAAACAGGGTTGGAAAAACAGGGTTGGAAAAACAGGGTTGGAAAAACAGGGTTGGAAAAACAGGGTTGGAAAAACAGGGTTGGAAAAACATGGTTGGAAAAACATGGTTGGAAAAACATGGTTGGAAAAACATGGTTGGAACAACATGGTTGGAAAAACATGGTTGGAAAAACATGGTTATAAAAACATGATTGGAAAAACATGATTGGAAAAACATGATTGGAAAAACATGATTGGAAAAACATGATTGGAAAAACATGATTGGAAAAACATGATTGGAAAAACATGATTGGAAAAACATGATTGGAAAAACATGATTGGAAAAACATGATTGGAAAAACATGATTGGAAAAACATGATTGGAAAAACATGATTGGAAAAACATGATTGGAAAAACATGATTGGAAAAACATGATTGGAAAAACATGATTGGAAAAACATGATTGGAAAAACATGATTGGAAAAACATGATTGGAAAAACATGATTGGAAAAACATGATTGGAAAAACATGATTGGAAAAACATGATTGGAAAAACATGATTGGAAAAACATGATTGGAAAAACATGATTGGAAAAACATGATTGGAAAAACATGATTGGAAAAACATGATTGGAAAAACATGATTGGAAAAACATGATTGGAAAAACATGATTGGAAAAACATGATTGGAAAAACATGATTGGAAAAACATGATTGGAAAAACATGATTGGAAAAACATGATTGGAAAAACATGATTGGAAAAACATGATTGGAAAAACATGATTGGAAAAACATGATTGGAAAAACATGATTGGAAAAACATGATTGGAAAAACATGATTGGAAAAACATGATTGGAAAAACATGATTGGAAAAACATGATTGGAAAAACATGATTGGAAAGACATGATTGGAAAGACATGATTGGAAAGACATGATTGGAAAGACATGATTGGAAAGACATGATTGGAAAGACATGATTGGAAAGACATGATTGGAAAGACATGATTGGAAAGACATGTTTGGAAAGACATGATTGGAAAGACATGATTGGAAAGACATGATTGGAAAGACATGATTGGAAAAACATGATTGGAAAAACATGATTGGAAAAACATGATTGGAAAAACATGATTGGAAAAACATGATTGGAAAAACATGATTGAAAAAACATGATTGGAAAAACATGATTGGAAAAACATGATTGGAAAAACATGATTGGAAAAACATGATTGGAAAAACATGATTGGAAAAACATGATTGGAAAAACATGATTGGAAAAACATGATTGGAAAAACATGATTGGAAAAACATGATTGGAAAAACATGATTGGAAAAACATGATTGGAAAAACATGATTGGAAAAACAGGATTGGAAAAACAGGATTGGAAAAACAGGATTGGAAAAACAGGGTTGGAAAAACAGGGTTGGAAAAACAGGGTTGGAAAAACAGGGTTGGAAAAACAGGGTTGGAAAAACAGGGTTGGAAAAACAGGGTTGGAAAAACAGGGTTGGAAAAACAGGGTTGGAAAAACAGGGTTGGAAAAACAGGGTTGGAAAAAGCGTACTTTTGTTGGGACGTACGGCTTTTTGTTGTTCCTACGGTAATGCTTTTTGTGACCGACATTTCGGTTGCAAACCCTTCAACCCACTTTCTTTTGCTTAATCTAGTGGAAAGCATATCAATTTCGAATGGAATTTTTTTTTATACATTCTGATAGAAAAAATGTGCACGCACGGAATACCTTGCATTTTATAAGCCGAACAAGAGCAGGTGTTCCCGTCACTTGCAGCGTTAGATTGGTTTTTGTAACTCACCAAAAAATTTAGAGAGTTATCTATTGGCTCGCAATTTGTGTCCTTGGACATCCCATTGATCATATTTTTCACTATTTGTTCCGAAAAATTGGGTACGCAAACCTCGCGAATTAAGTCCGCTGCCTTTGCCATATCATTGTCTTTTAAGACAGGGTTGAATTTTTTTTTCGTCATTGCGGCAAACTTTTCCTTAACATGCAATAAGCTGATATAGGAATAGAGCCCTTTCATGTCATCATAAAACTGATCAAGCGAGTTATTCCTTTTGCTAACTGCCGCTTTTATCTTTTGATTTAAATATTCCAATCTGTTGTTGGTGGTGTCACCCAGGTTGAAATGTTGCCTCCAAAAGAACATGACCCACTTGTCTTTTATCGCCAACCAGTTATCTTGGAAATATTTAAGGAATTCCGCACTCAAATCCCCATCATGTACCATCAAATCTACATTTTTCTCAAATTCGGATTCCGTAAAGGAATACGCTATTCCTTGAAGGTGTATTTTGGCCCTCTTCTCCGCTAACTTGCCCATTTTTAAGGAATGAATTTTGTTTTTAATTGCCTTTAGCACGTGAAACAGGCAAATCTCGACTATTACGTGAGGAAAGATTTCCTCAATAACGTTGATTTCAGTCAGATCTTTATCTACCATAAATGTCTCCATTTTATCGGTATTCAGATTTTTATTTTTAAACGTGGAAAAAAGTTTCTGAATCATTTCTTTTGTTTCAAACTATACCAAGCATAATGCCACAATCTCGCTTAAATTGTTTCCATCTACGATCATTATAAAATAAAGCGGCATTCGACAAAAGTTCAAACATTATGTAGCGTCGCACAGCACATGCTCGGGGTACTTTGAAAATGATTCACGCATACGTCCAGTTTGCCAGAAGGCAAATGTTAACTCGTAACTATCCTCGTCATACTCAATTTCGACTACCTGCAATAAAATCAATTTCAAATTTAGAAAACCTTTTCTATACGTAGGAAGGTACATGCTTTTGGCGACTATTTTGTAATTTTCAACATTTTCCACTCCTACACAGCTCAAGACATACCTCGCTCGTGAATTTAGCATGCAAAACCGTAAAAAAGGGAAACTGAGAGGGTTGAAAAATAAAACCCCTTGGCCAGTGTAGTCAATCCATTAAATAATATAAGTACAATAATTAAACATAAGTATGCCCAATAAACAATATCCAACCAGTACTGATTTTCACGTCGTAATTATATTAAAATATTAAACTGCGTTCATACTATGCTCACCATAGTACATTTCAAAATGTTTCACTGGAGTCGTGTGAACAGATAACCGTCTTTTCTCGAATCGAATTAATTCGATTTCTCGAAACTACAGCTACGGTCACACTAGCATTTCCTAATCGGTTTGAAACGGTAAAATTAAACCGATATTGAAACCGCCAGGAATCGTTTTCAGCGCCATCTTCACACTATACCTCCATAACCTGAGGTAATTGGGGGAAAATTTGGAAAGGGGGAAAATTTCCAAAAAATAATAACTTCCAAAATATTATATTTAAACTCGCTATATACTTCGGCTGTTTTCATATATAGAAGCCAACAGAAAAGTTTCGTTTAAATCCACAATTTTCGAGCAACATAGATTTTGCTTTGCTTCCCTTGCTGAAATGTATCTAAATTGCCACGAGGCCTTTCATAATTGCTCTACAGGAAAGCATACACTTATTATTCGTGTATTTACCTATTGATAGGAATTTATTCACGTTATTGCTTGCTTAAAGAGAGGATGAAGCCTGACCAATAGTTTAATCTATTATTTATCCAAAAATTAAGGGGGCCTGATCCCATGCAGCGCTTGACTATAAGCACTTTATTCCGGTATTACAACGCTTCCAAATATATCTAAACCCGCGTTCTCACTAGAGACTTTGAAACGATTTTCAAACCGTTTAGAATATTCAAATCTACTCCAAAAGAGAATAATTGCATCACTTAAAATCTCTACAGTTGAGCCCTCGAGTTTACAATAGCCGTGTTTATACTAGAGATTTTAAAACTGTTTTAACCATTTTGGAAAAGTCAAATTTAAGTCAACTGTAAAGATCATTTCTTAAAATATATAATTATTATCTTGAAAACATGATTATAAGACTCACAACGGTTCGAAAACGGGGATTCAAAGTCTCTAGCGTGAACGTGGCTTAAATGGCGCGAATTCATTTTTTGGCCCGCGCTTAATATTTCAATCCCCGTGGATCCGCTTTCCGAGTAAGCTTGAAATTGATTCTTTTCATATTACTTTGAATTTTTTTTACTCAATTATGGCGATTTTTAAGATAAGGAATAGATAACCAGCTTCATTCACCTCCAAGATTTACGATCGGAAAAACATGACCGGAAAAACATGACCGGAAAAACATGACCGGAAAAACCTGACCGGAAAAACCTGATCGGAAAAACCTGACCGGAAAAACCTGATCGGAAAAACCTGATCGGAAAAACCTGATCGGAAAAACCTGATCGGAAAAACCTGATCGGAAAAACCTGATCGGAAAAACCTGATCGGAAAAACCTGATCGGAAAAACCTGATCGGAAAAACCTGATCGGAAAAACCTGATCGGAAAAACCTGATCGGAAAAACCTGATCGGAAAAACCTGATCGGAAAAACCTGATTGGAAAAACCTGATCGGAAAAACCTGATCGGAAAAACCTGATCGGAAAAACCTGATCGGAAAAACCTGATCGGAAAAACCTGATCGGAAAAACATGATCGGAAAAACCTGATCGGAAAAACCTGATCGGAAAATCCTGATCGGAAAAACCTGATCGGAAAAACCTGATCGGAAAAACCTGATCGGAAAAACCTGATCGGAAAAACCTGATCGGAAAAACCTGATCGGAAAAACCTGATCGGAAAAACCTGATCGGAAAAACATGATCGGAACGGAAAAACATGATCGGAAAAACCTGATCGGAAAAACTTGATCGGAACGGAAAAACATGATCGGAAAAACCTGATCGGAAAAACCTGATCGGAAAAACCTGATCGGAAAAACCTGATCGGAAAAACCTGATCGGAAAAACCTGATCGGAAAAACCTGATCGGAAAAACCTGATCGGAAAAACCTGATCGGAAAAACCTGATCGGAAAAACCTGATCGGAAAAACCTGATCGGAAAAACCTGATCGGAAAAACCTGATCGGAAAAACCTGATCGGCAAAACGTGATCGGAAAAATGTGATCGGAAAAACGTGATCGGAAAAACGTGATCGGAAAAACGTGATCGGAAAAACGTGATCGGAAAAACGTGATCGGAAAAACGTGATCGGAAAAACGTGATCGGAAAAACGTGATCGAAAAAACGTGATCGGAAAAACGTGATCGGAAAAACGTGATCGGAAAAACGTGATCGGAAAAACTTGATCGGAAAAGCGTGATCGGAAAAGCGTGATCGGAAAAACGTGATCGGAAAAACGTGATCGGAAAAACGTGATCGGAAAAACGTGATCGGAAAAACGTGATCGGAAAAACGTGCTCGGAAAAACGAGCTCGGAAAAACGAGCTCGGAAAAACGTGATCGGAAAAACGTGATCGGAAAAACGTGATCGGAAAAAGGTGATCGGAAAAAGGTGATCGGAAAAACGTGATCGGAAAAACGTGATCGGAAAAACGTGATCGGAAAAACGTGATCGGAAAAACGTGATCGGTAAAACGTGATCGGAAAAACGTGATCGGAAAAACGTGATCGGAAAAACGTGATCGGAAAAACGTGATCGGAAAAACGTGATCGGAAAAACGTGATCGGAAAAAAGTGATCGGACAAACCGTGATCGGACAAACCGTGATCGGACAAACCGTGATCGGACAAACCGTGATCGGACAAAACGTGATCGGACAAACCGTGATCGGGACAAACCGTGATCGGGACAAACCGTGATCGGACAAAACCGTGATCGGACAAAACCGTGATCGGACAAAACCGTGATCGGAAAAACCGTGATCGGACAAAACCGTGATCGGTAAAAACCGTGATCGGACAAAACCGTGATCGGACAAAACCGTGATCGGACAAAACATGATCGGAAAAACCATGATCGGAAAAACATGATCGGAAAAAACATGATCGGAAAAAACATGATCGGAAAAACATGATCGGAAAAACATGATCGGAAAAACATGATCGGAAAAACATGATCGGAAAAACATGATCGGAAAAACATGATCGGAAAAACATGATCGGAAAAACATGATCGGAAAAACATGATCGGAAAAACATGATCGGAAAAACATGATCGGAAAAACATGATCGGAAAAACATGATCGGAAAAACCTGATCGGAAAAACCTGATCGGAAAAACCTGATCGGAAAAACCTGATCGGAAAAACCTGATCGGAAAAACCTGATCGGAAAAACCTGATCGGAAAAACCTGATCGGAAAAACCTGATCGGAAAAACCTGATCGGAAAAACCTGATCGGAAAAACCTGATCGGAGAAACCTGATCGGAGAAACCTGATCGGAGAAACCTGATCGGAAAAACTTGATCGGAAAAACCTGATCGGAAAAACCTGATCGGAAAAACCTGATCGGAAAAGCAGGATAGGAAAAACAGGATCGGAAAAACAGGATCGGAAAAACAGGATCGGAAAAACAGGATCGGGAAAACAGGATCGGGAAAACAGGATCGGGAAAACAGGATCGGGAAAACAGGATCGGGAAAACAGGATCGGAAAAACAGGATCGGAAAAACAGGATCGGAAAAACCGGATCGGAAAAACCGGATCGGAAAAACCGGATCGGAAAAACCGGATCGGAAAAACCGGATCGGAAAAACCGGATCGGAAAAACCGGATCGGAAAAACCGGATCGGAAAAACCGGATCGGAAAAACCGGATCGGAAAAACCGGATCGGAAAAACCGGATCGGAAAAACCGGATCGGAAAAACCGGATCGGAAAAACCGGATCGGAAAAACCGGATCGGAAAAACCGGATCGGAAAAACCGGATCGGAAAAACCGGATCGGAAAAACCGGATCGGAAAAACCGGATCGGAAAAACCGGATCGGAAAAACCGGATCGGAAAAACCGGATCGGAAAAACAGGATCGGAAAAACAGGATCGGAAAAACAGGATCGGAAAAACAGGATCGGAAAAACAGGATCGGAAAAACAGGATTGGAATAACAGGATTGGAAAAACATGATTGGAAAAACATGATTGGAAAAACATGATTGGAAAAACATGATTGGAAAAACATGATTGGAAAAACATGATTGGAAAAACATGATTGGAAAAACATGATTGGAAAAACATGATTGGAAAAACATGATTGGAAAAACATGATTGGAAAAACATGATTGGAAAAACATGATTGGAAAAACATGATTGGAAAAACATGATTGGAAAAACAAGATTGGAAAAACATGATTGGAAAAACATGATTGGAAAGACATGATTGGAAAGACATGATTGGAAAGACATGATTGGAAAGACATGATTGGAAAGACATGATTGGAAAGATATGATTGGAAAGACATGATTGGAAAGACATGATTGGAAAGACATGATTGGAAAAACATGATTGGAAAAACATGATTGGAAAAACATGATTGGAAAAACATGATTGGAAAAACATGATTGGAAAAACATGATTGGAAAAACATGGTTGGAAAAACATGGTTGGAAAAACATGGTTGGAAAAACATGGTTGGAAAAACATGGTTGGAAAAACATGGTTGGAAAAACATGGTTGGAAAAACATGGTTGGAAAAACATGGTTGGAAAAACATGGTTGGAAAAACATGATTGGAAAAACATGATTGGAAAAACATGATTGGAAAAACATGATTGGAAAAACATGATTGGAAAAACATGATTGGAAAAACATGATTGGAAAAACATGATTGGAAAAACATGATTGGAAAAACATGATTGGAAAAACATGATTGGAAAAACATGATTGGAAAAACATGATTGGAAAAACATGATTGGAAAAACATGATTGGAAAAACATGATTGGAAAAACATGATTGGAAAAACATGATTGGAAAAACATGATTGGAAAAACATGATTGGAAAAACATGATTGGAAAAACATGATTGGAAAACATGATTGGAAAAACATGATTGGAAAAACATGATTGGAAAAACATGATTGGAAAAACATGATTGGAAAAACATGATTGGAAAAACATGATTGGAAAAACATGATTGGAAAAACATGATTGGAAAAACATGATTGGAAAAACATGATTGGAAAAACATGATTGGAAAAACAGGATTGGAAAAACAGGATTGGAAAAACAGGATTGGAAAAACAGGATTGGAAAAACAGGATTGGAAAAACAGGATTGGAAAAACAGGATTGGAAAAACAGGATTGGAAAAACAGGATTGGAAAAACAGGATTGGAAAAACAGGATTGGAAAAACAGGATTGGAAAAACAGGATTGGAAAAACAGGATTGGAAAAACAGGATTGGAAAAACAGGATTGGAAAAACAGGATTGGAAAAACAGGATTGGAAAAACAGGATTGGAAAAACAGGATTGGAAAAACAGGATTGGAAAAACAGGATTGGAAAAACAGGATTGGAAATACAGGATTGGAAAAACAGGAATGGAAAAACAGGATTGGAAAAACATGATTGGAAAAACATGATTGGAAAAACATGATTGGAAAAACATGATTGGAAAAACATGATTGGAAAAACATGATTGGAAAAACATGATTGGAAAAACATGATTGGAAAAACATGATTGGAAAAACATGATTGGAAAAACATGATTGGAAAAACATGATTGGAAAAAATGATTGGAAAAACAGGATTGGAAAAACAGGATTGGAAAAACAGGATTGGAAAAACAGGATTGGAAAAACAGGATTGGAAAAACAGGATTGGAAAAACAGGATTGGAAAAACAGGATTGGAAAAACAGGATTGGAAAAACAGGATTGGAAAAACAGGATTGGAAAAACAGGATTGGAAAAACAGGATTGGAAAAACAGGATTGGAAAAACAGGATTGGAAAAACAGGATTGGAAAAACAGGATTGGAAAAACAGGATTGGAAAAACAGGATTGGAAAAACAGGATTGGAAAAACAGGATTGGAAAAACAGGATTGGAAAAACAGGATTGGAAAAACAGGATTGGAAAAACAGGATTGGAAAAACAGGAATGGAAAAACAGGATTGGAAAAACAGGATTGGAAAAACAGGATTGGAAAAACAAGTTTGGAAAAACAGGATTGGAAAAACAGGATTGGAAAAACATGATTGGAAAAACATGATTGGAAAAACATGATTGGAAAAACATGATTGGAAAAACATGATTGGAAAAACATGATTGGAAAAACATGATTGGAAAAACATGATTGGAAAAACATGATTGGAAAAACATGATTGGAAAAACATGATTGGAAAAACATGATTGGAAAAACATGATTGGAAAAACATGATTGGAAAAACATGATTGGAAAAACATGATTGGAAAAACATGATTGGAAAAACATTATTGGAAAAACATGATTGGAAAAACATGATTGGAAAACATGATTGGAAAAACATGATTGGAAAAACATGATTGGAAAAACATGATTGGAAAAACATGATTGGAAAAACATGATAGGAAAAACATGAATGGAAAAACATGATTGGAAAAACATGATTGGAAAAACATGATTGGAAAAACATGATTGGAAAAACATGATTGGAAAAACAGGATTGGAAAAACAGGATTGGAAAAACAGGATTGGAAAAACAGGATTGGAAAAACAGGATTGGAAAAACAGGATTGGAAAAACAGGATTGGAAAAACAGGATTGGAAAAACAGGATTGGAAAAACAGGATTGGAAAAACAGGATTGGAAAAACAGGATTGGAAAAACAGGATTGGAAAAACAGGATTGGAAAAACAGGATTGGAAAAACAGGATTGGAAAAACAGGATTGGAAAAACAGGATTGGAAAAACAGGATTGGAAAAACAGGATTGGAAAAACAGGATTGGAAATACAGGATTGGAAAAACAGGAATGGAAAAACAGGATTGGAAAAACAGGATTGGAAAAACATGATTGGAAAAACATGATTGGAAAAACATGATTGGAAAAACATGATTGGAAAAACATGATTGGAAAAACATGATTGGAAAAACATGATTGGAAAAACATGATTGGAAAAACATGATTGGAAAAACATGATTGGAAAAACAGGATTGGAAAAACAGGATTGGAAAAACAGGATTGGAAAAACAGGATTGGAAAAACAGGATTGGAAAAACAGGATTGGAAAAACAGGATTGGAAAAACAGGATTGGAAAAACAGGATTGGAAAAACAGGATTGGAAAAACAGGATTGGAAAAACAGGATTGGAAAAACAGGATTGGAAAAACAGGATTGGAAAAACAGGATTGGAAAAACAGGATTGGAAAAACAGGATTGGAAAAACAGGATTGGAAAAACAGGATTGGAAAAACAGGATTGGAAAAACAGGATTGGAAAAACAGGATTGGAAAAACAGGATTGGAAAAACAGGATTGGAAAAACAGGATTGGAAAAACAGGATTGGAAAAACAGGATTGGAAAGACATGATTGGAAAGACATGATTGGAAAGACATGATTGGAAAGACATGATTGGAAAGACATGATTGGAAAGACATGATTGGAAAGACATGATTGGAAAGACATGATTGGAAAGACATGATTGGAAAAACATGATTGGAAAAACATGATTGGAAAAACATGATTGGAAAAACATGATTGGAAAAACATGATTGGAAAAACATGATTGGAAAAACATGATTGGAAAAACATGATTGGAAAAACATGATTGGAAAAACATGATTGGAAAAACATGATTGGAAAAACATGATTGGAAAAACATGATTGGAAAAACATGATTGGAAAAACATGATTGGAAAAACATGATTGGAAAAACATGATTGGAAAAACATGATTGGAAAAACATGATTGGAAAAACATGATTGGAAAAACATGATTGGAAAAACATGATTGGAAAAACATGATTGGAAAAACTTGATTGGAAAAACTTGATTGGAAAAACATGATTGGAAAAACATGATTGGAAAAACATGACTGGAAAAACATGATTGGAAAAACATGATTGGAAAAACATGATTGGAAAAACATGATTGGAAAAACATGATTGGAAAGACATGATTGGAAAGACATGATTGGAAAGACATGATTGGAAAGACATGATTGGAAAGACATGATTGGAAAGACATGATTGGAAAGACATGATTGGAAAGACATGATCGGAAAGACATGATCGGAAAGACATGATCGGAAAAACATGATCGGAAAAACATGATCGGAAAAACATGATCGGAAAAACATGATCGGAAAAACATGATCGGAAAAACATGATCGGAAAAACATGATCGGAAAAACCGGATCGGAAAAACCGGATCGGAAAAACCGGATCGGAAAAACCGGATCGGAAAAACCGGATCGGAAAAACCGGATCGGAAAAACCGGATCGGAAAAACCGGATCGGAAAAACCGGATCGGAAAAACCGGATCGGAAAAACCGGATCGGAAAAACCGGATCGGAAAAACCGGATCGGAATAACCGGATCGGAAAAACCGGATCGGAAAACCGGATCGGAAAAACCGGATCGGAAAAACCGGATCGGAAAAACCGGATCGGAAAAACCGGATCGGAAAAACCGGATCGGAAAAACCGGATCGGAAAAACCGGATCGGAAAAACCGGATCGGAAAAACCGGATCGGAAAAACCGGATCGGAAAAACCGGATCGGAAAAACCGGATCGGAAAAACCGGATCGGAAAAACCGGATCGGAAAAACCGGATCGGAAAAACCGGATTGGAAAAACCGGATTGGAAAAACAGGATTGGAAAAACAGGATTGGAAAAACAGGATTGGAAAAACATGATTGTAATAACATGATTGGAATAACATGATTGGAAAAACATGATTGGAAAAACATGATTGGAAAATTATGATTGGAAAAACATGATTGGAAAAACATGATTGGAAAAACATGATTGGAAAAACATGATTGGAAAAACATGATTGGAAAAACATGATTGGAAAAACATGATTGGAAAAACAAGATTGGAAAAACAAGATTGGAAAAACATGATTGGAAAGACATGATTGGAAAGACATGATTGGAAAGACATGATTGGAAAGACATGATTGGAAAGACATGATTGGAAAGACATGATTGGAAAGACATGATTGGAAAGACATGATTGGAAAGACATGATTGGAAAAACATGATTGGAAAAACATGATTGGAAAAACATGATTGGAAAAACATGATTGGAAAAACATGATTGGAAAAACATGATTGGAAAAACATGATTGGAAAAACATGATTGGAAAAACATGATTGGAAAAACATGATTGGAAAAACATGATTGGAAAAACATGATTGGAAAAACATGATTGGAAAAACATGATTGGAAAAACATGATTGGAAAAACATGATTGGAAAAACATGATTGGAAAAACATGATTGGAAAAACATGATTGGAAAAACATGATTGGAAAAACATGATTGGAAAAACATGATTGGAAAAACATGATTGGAAAAACTTGATTGGAAAAACATGATTGGAAAAACATGATTGGAAAAACATGATTGGAAAAACATGATTGGAAAAACATGATTGGAAAAACATGATTGGAAAGACATGATTGGAAAGACATGATTGGAAAGACATGATTGGAAAGACATGATTGGAAAGACATGATTGGAAAGACATGATTGGAAAGACATGATCGGAAAGACATGATCGGAAAGACATGATCGGAAAGACATGATCGGAAAAACATGATCGGAAAAACATGATCGGAAAAACATGATCGGAAAAACATGATCGGAAAAACATGATCGGAAAAACATGATCGGAAAAACATGATCGGAAAAACATGATCGGAAAAACCGGATCGGAAAAACCGGATCGGAAAAACCGGATCGGAAAAACCGGATCGGAAAAACCGGATCGGAAAAACCGGATCGGAAAAACCGGATCGGAAAAACCGGATCGGAAAAACCGGATCGGAAAAACCGGATCGGAAAAACCGGATCGGAAAAACCGGATCGGAATAACCGGATCGGAAAAACCGGATCGGAAAAACCGGATCGGAAAAACCGGATCGGAAAAACCGGATCGGAAAAACCGGATCGGAAAAACCGGATCGGAAAAACCGGATCGGAAAAACCGGATCGGAAAAACCGGATCGGAAAAACCGGATCGGAAAAACCGGATCGGAAAAACCGGATCGGAAAAACCGGATCGGAAAAACCGGATCGGAAAAACCGGATCGGAAAAACCGGATCGGAAAAACCGGATCGGAAAAACCGGATCGGAAAAACCGGATCGGAAAAACCGGATTGGAAAAACCGGATTGGAAAAACAGGATTGGAAAAACAGGATTGGAAAAACAGGATTGGAAAAACATGATTGGAATAACATGATTGGAATAACATGATTGGAAAAACATGATTGGAAAAACATGATTGGAAAATTATGATTGGAAAAACATGATTGGAAAAACATGATTGGAAAAACATGATTGGAAAAACATGATTGGAAAAACATGATTGGAAAAACATGATTGGAAAAACATGATTGGAAAAACAAGATTGGAAAAACAAGATTGGAAAAACATGATTGGAAAGACATGATTGGAAAGACATGATTGGAAAGACATGATTGGAAAGACATGATTGGAAAGACATGATTGGAAAGACATGATTGGAAAGACATGATTGGAAAGACATGATTGGAAAGACATGATTGGAAAAACATGATTGGAAAAACATGATTGGAAAAACATGATTGGAAAAACATGATTGGAAAAACATGATTGGAAAAACATGATTGGAAAAACATGATTGGAAAAACATGATTGGAAAAACATGATTGGAAAAACATGATTGGAAAAACATGATTGGAAAAACATGATTGGAAAGACATGATTGGAAAGACATGATTGGAAAGACATGATTGGAAAGACATGATTGGAAAGACATGATTGGAAAGACATGATTGGAAAGACATGATTGGAAAGACATGATTGGAAAGACATGATTGGAAAGACATGATTGGAAAGACATGATTGGAAAGACATGATTGGAAAAACATGATTGGAAAAACATGATTGGAAAAACATGATTGGAAAAACATGATTGGAAAAACATGATTGGAAAAACATGATTGGAAAAACATGATTGGAAAAACATGATTGGAAAAACATGATTGGAAAAACATGATTGGAAAAACATGATTGGAAAAACATGATTGGAAAAACATGATTGGAAAAACATGGTTGGAAAAACATGGTTGGAAAAACATGGTTGGAAAAACATGGTTGGAAAAACATGGTTGGAAAAACATGGTTGGAAAAACATGGTTGGAAAAACATGGTTGGAAAAACATGGTTGGAAAAACATGATTGGAAAAACATGATTGGAAAAACATGATTGGAAAAACATGATTGGAAAAACATGATTGGAAAAACATGATTGGAAAAACATGATTGGAAAAACATGATTGGAAAAACATGATTGGAAAAACATGATTGGAAAAACATGATTGGAAAAACATGATTGGAAAAACATGATTGGAAAAACATGATTGGAAAAACATGATTGGAAAAACATGATTGGAAAAACATGATTGGAAAAACATGATTGGAAAAACATGATTGGAAAAACATGATTGGAAAAACATGATTGGAAAAACATGATTGGAAAAACATGATTGGAAAAACATGATTGGAAAAACATGATTGGAAAAACATGATTGGAAAAACATGATTGGAAAAACATGATTGGAAAAACATGATTGGAAAAACATGATTGGAAAAACATGATTGGAAAAACATGATTGGAAAAACATGATTGGAAAAACATGATTGGAAAGACATGATTGGAAAGACATGATTGGAAAGACATGATTGGAAAGACATGATTGGAAAGACATGATTGGAAAGACATGATTGGAAAGACATGATTGGAAAGACATGATTGGAAAGACATGATTGGAAAGACATGATTGGAAAGACATGATTGGAAAAACATGATTGGAAAAACATGATTGGAAAAACATGATTGGAAAAACCTGATTGGAAAAACCTGATTGGAAAAACCTGATTGGAAAAACCTGATTGGAAAAACCTGATTGGAAAAACCTGATTGGAAAAACCTGATTGGAAAAACCTGATTGGAAAAACCTGATTGGAAAAACCTGATTGGAAAAACCTGATTGGAAAAACCTGATTGGAAAAACCTGATTGGAAAAACCTGATTGGAAAAACCTGATTGGAAAAACCTGATTGGAAAAACCTGATTGGAAAGACCTGATTGGAAAGACCTGATTGGAAAGACCTGATTGGAAAGACCTGATTGGAAAGACCTGATTGGAAAGACCTGATTGGAAAGACCTGATTGGAAAGACCTGATTGGAAAGACCTGATTGGAAAGACCTGATTGGAAAGACCTGATTGGAAAGACCTGATTGGAAAGACCTGATTGGAAAGACCTGATTGGAAAGACCTGATTGGAAAGACCTGATTGGAAAGACCTGATTGGAAAGACCTGATTGGAAAGACCTGATTGGAAAGACCTGATTGGAAAGACCTGATTGGAAAGACCTGATTGGAAAAACCTGATTGGAAAAACCTGATTGGAAAAACCTGATTGGAAAAACATGATTGGAAAAACATGATTGGAAAAACATGATTGGAAAAACATGATTGGAAAAACATGATTGGAAAAACATGATTGGAAAAACATGATTGGAAAAACATGATTGGAAAAACATGATTGGAAAAACATGATTGGAAAAACATGATTGGAAAAACATGATTGGAAAAACATGATTGGAAAAACATGATTGGAAAAACATGATTGGAAAAACATGATTAGAAAAACATGATTGGAAAAACATGATTGGAAAAACATGATTGGAAAAACATGATTGGAAAAACATGATTGGAAAAACATGATTGGAAAAACATGATTGGAAAAACATGATTGGAAAAACATGATTGGAAAAACATGATTGGAAAAACATGATTGGAAAAACATGATTGGAAAGACATGATTGGAAAGACATGATTGGAAAGACATGATTGGAAAGACATGATTGGAAAGACATGATTGGAAAGACATGATTGGAAAGACATGATTGGAAAGACATGATTGGAAAGACATGATTGGAAAGACATGATTGGAAAGACATGATTGGAAAGACATGATTGGAAAGACATGATTGGAAAGACATGATTGGAAAGACATGATTGGAAAGACATGATTGGAAAGACATGATTGGAAAAACATGATTGGAAAAACATGATTGGAAAAACATGATTGGAAAACATGATTGGAAAAACATGATTGGAAAAACATGATTGGAAAAACATGATTGGAAAAACATGATTGGAAAAACATGATTGGAAAAACATGATTGGAAAAACATGATTGGAAAAACATGATTGGAAAAACATGGTTGGAAAAACATGGTTGGAAAAACATGGTTGGAAAAACATGGTTGGAAAAACATGGTTGGAAAAACATGGTTGGAAAAACATGGTTGGAAAAACATGGTTGGAAAAACATGGTTGGAAAAACATGATTGGAAAAACATGATTGGAAAAACATGATTGGAAAAACATGATTGGAAAAACATGATTGGAAAAACATGATTGGAAAAACATGATTGGAAAAACATGATTGGAAAAACATGATTGGAAAAACATGATTGGAAAAACATGATTGGAAAAACATGATTGGAAAAACATGATTGGAAAAACATGATTGGAAAAACATGATTGGAAAAACATGATTGGAAAAACATGATTGGAAAAACATGATTGGAAAAACATGATTGGAAAAACATGATTGGAAAAACATGATTGGAAAAACATGATTGGAAAAACATGATTGGAAAAACATGATTGGAAAAACATGATTGGAAAAACATGATTGGAAAAACATGATTGGAAAAACATGATTGGAAAAACATGATTGGAAAAACATGATTGGAAAAACATGATTGGAAAAACATGATTGGAAAAACATGATTGGAAAAACATGATTGGAAAAACATGATTGGAAAAACATGATTGGAAAAACAGGATTGGAAAAACAGGATTGGAAAAACAGGATTGGAAAAACAGGATTGGAAAAACAGGATTGGAAAAACAGGATTGGAAAAACAGGATTGGAAAAACAGGATTGGAAAAACAGGATTGGAAAAACAGGATTGGAAAAACAGGATTGGAAAAACAGGATTGGAAAAACAGGATTGGAAAAACAGGATTGGAAAAACAGGATTGGAAAAACAGGATTGGAAAAACAGGATTGGAAAAACAGGATTGGAAAAACAGGATTGGAAATACAGGATTGGAAAAACAGGAATGGAAAAACAGGATTGGAAAAACAGGATTGGAAAAACAGGATTGGAAAAACAGGATTGGAAAAACAGGATTGGAAAAACAGGATTGGAAAAACAGGATTGGAAAAACAGGATTGGAAAAACAGGATTGGAAAAACAGGATTGGAAAAACAGGATTGGAAAAACAGGATTGGAAAAACAGGATTGGAAAAACAGGATTGGAAAAACATGATTGGAAAAACATGATTGGAAAAACATGATTGGAAAAACATGATTGGAAAAACATGATTGGAAAAACATGATTGGAAAAACATGATTGGAAAAACATGATTGGAAAAACATGATTGGAAAAACATGATTGGAAAAACATGATTGGAAAAAAACATGATTGGAAAAACATGATTGGAAAAACATGATTGGAAAAACATGATTGGAAAAACATGATTGGAAAAACATGATTGGAAAAACATGATTGGAAAAACATGATTGGAAAGACATGATTGGAAAGACATGATTGGAAAGACATGATTGGAAAGACATGATTGGAAAGACATGATTGGAAAGACATGATTGGAAAGACATGATTGGAAAGACATGATTGGAAAGACATGATTGGAAAGACATGATTGGAAAGACATGATTGGAAAGACATGATTGGAAAGACATGATTGGAAAGACATGATTGGAAAGACATGATTGGAAAGACATGATTGGAAAAACATGATTGGAAAAACATGATTGGAAAAACATGATTGGAAAAACATGATTGGAAAAACATGATTGGAAAAACATGATTGGAAAAACATGATTGGAAAAACATGATTGGAAAAACATGATTGGAAAAACATGATTGGAAAAACATGATTGGAAAAACATGATTGGAAAAACATGATTGGAAAAACATGATTGGAAAAACATGATTGGAAAAACATGATTGGAAAAACATGATTGGAAAAACATGATTGGAAAAACATGTTTGGAAAAACAGGATTGGAAAAACAGGATTGGAAAAACAGGATTGGAAAAACAGGATTGGAAAAACAGGATTGGAAAAACAGGATTGGAAAAACAGGATTGGAAAAACAGGATTGGAAAAACAGGATTGGAAAAACAGGATTGGAAAAACAGGATTGGAAAAACAGGATTGGAAAAACAGGATTGGAAAAACAGGATTGGAAAAACAGGATTGGAAAAACAGGATTGGAAATACAGGATTGGAAAAACAGGAATGGAAAAACAGGATTGGAAAAACAGGATTGGAAAACAGGATCGGAAAAACAGGATCGGAAAAACAGGATCGGAAAAACGTGATCGGAAAAACGTGATCGGAAAAACGTGATCGGAAAAACGTGATCGGAAAAACGTGATCGGAAAAACGTGATCGGAAAAACGTGATCGGAAAAACGTGATCGGAAAAACGTGATCGGAAAAACGTGATCGGAAAAACGTGATCGGAAAAACGTGATCGGAAAAACGTGATCGGAAAAACGTGATCGGAAAAACGTGATCGGAAAAACGTGATCGGAAAAACGTGATCGGAAAAACGTAATCGGAAAAACGTGATCGGAAAAACGTGATCGGAAAAACGTGATCGGAAAAACGTGATCGGAAAAACGTGATCGGAAAAACGTGATCGGAAAAACGTGATCGGAAAAACGTGATCGGAAAAGCGTGATCGGAAAAACGTGATCGGAAAAACGTGATCGGAAAAACGTGATCGGAAAAACGTGATCGGAAAAACGTGATCGGAAAAACGTGATCGGAAAAACGAGCTCGGAAAAACGAGCTCGGAAAAACGTGATCGGAAAAAGGTGATCGGAAAAAGGTGATCGGAAAAAGGTGATCGGAAAAAGGTGATCGGAAAAACGTGATCGGAAAAACGTGATCGGAAAAACGTGATCGGAAAAACGTGATCGGAAAAACGTGATCGGAAAAACGTGATCGGAAAAACGTGATCGGAAAAACGTGATCGGAAAAACGTGATCGGAAAAACGTGATCGGAAAAACGTGATCGGAAAAACGTGATCGGAAAAACGTGATCGGAAAAACGTGATCGGAAAAACGTGATCGGAAAAAAAGTGATCGGACAAACCGTGATCGGACAAACCGTGATCGGACAAACCGTGATCGGACAAACCGTGATCGGACAAAACGTGATCGGACAAACCGTGATCGGGACAAACCGTGATCGGGACAAACCGTGATCGGACAAAACCGTGATCGGACAAAACCGTGATCGGACAAAACCGTGATCGGAAAAACCGTGATCGGACAAAACCGTGATCGGAAAAAACCGTGATCGGACAAAACCGTGATCGGACAAAACCGTGATCGGACAAAACCGTGATCGGAAAAACCGTGATCGGAAAAACCGTGATCGGAAAAAACCGTGATCGGAAAAAACATGATCGGAAAAACATGATCGGAAAAACATGATCGGAAAAACATGATCGGAAAAACATGATCGGAAAAACATGATCGGAAAAACATGATCGGAAAAACATGATCGGAAAAACATGATCGGAAAAACATGATCGGAAAAACATGATCGGAAAAACATGATCGGAAAAACATGATCGGAAAAACATGATCGGAAAAACATGATCGGAAAAACATGATCGGAAAAACATGATCGGAAAAACATGATCGGAAAAACATGATCGGAAAAACATGATCGGAAAAACATGATCGGAAAAACATGATCGGAAAAACATGATCGGAAAAACATGATCGGAAAAACATGATCGGAAAAACCTGATCGGAAAAACCTGATCGGAAAAACCTGATCGGAAAAACCTGATCGGAAAAACCTGATCGGAAAAACCTGATCGGAAAAACCTGATCGGAAAAACCTGATCGGAGAAACCTGATCGGAGAAACCTGATCGGAGAAACCTGATCGGAAAAACCTGATCGGAAAAACCTGATCGGAAAAACCTGATCGGAAAAACCTGATCGGAAAAGCAGGATCGGAAAAGCAGGATCGGAAAAGCAGGATCGGAAAAACAGGATCGGAAAAACAGGATCGGAAAAACAGGATCGGGAAAACAGGATCGGGAAAACAGGATCGGGAAAACAGGATCGGGAAAACAGGATCGGAAAAACAGGATCGGAAAAACAGGATCGGAAAAACAGGATCGGAAAAACCGGATCGGAAAAACCGGATCGGAAAACCGGATCGGAAAAACCGGATCGGAAAAAACGGATCGGAAAAACCGGATTGGAAAAACCGGATCGGAAAAACCGGATCGGAAAAACCGGATCGGAAAAACCGGATCGGAAAAACCGGATCGGAAAAACCGGATCGGAAAAACCGGATCGGAAAAACCGGATCGGAAAAACCGGATCGGAAAAACCGGATCGGAAAAACCGGATTGGAAAAAATGGATTGGAAAAACCGGATTGGAAAAACCGGATTGGAAAAACCGGATTGGAAAAACCGGATTGGAAAAACCGGATTGGAAAAACCGGATTGGAAAAACCGGATTGGAAAAACCGGATTGGAAAAACAGGATTGGAAAAACAGGATTGGAAAAACAGGATTGGAAAAACAGGATTGGAAAAACAGGATTGGAAAAACAGGATTGGAAAAACAGGATTGGAAAAACAGGATTGGAATAACATGATTGGAATAACATGATTGGAATAACATGATTGGAAAAACATGATTGGAAAAACATGATTGGAAAAACATGATTGGAAAAACATGATTGGAAAAACATGATTGGAAAAACATGATTGGAAAAACATGATTGGAAAAACATGATTGGAAAAACATGATTGGAAAAACATGATTGGAAAAACATGATTGGAAAAACAAGATTGGAAAAACAAGATTGGAAAGACATGATTGGAAAGACATGATTGGAAAGACATGATTGGAAAGACATGATTGGAAAGACATGATTGGAAAGACATGATTGGAAAGACATGATTGGAAAGACATGATTGGAAAGACATGATTGGAAAAACATGATTGGAAAAACATGATTGGAAAAACATGATTGGAAAAACATGATTGGAAAAACATGATTGGAAAAACATGATTGGAAAAACATGATTGGAAAAACATGATTGGAAAAACATGATTGGAAAAACATGATTGGAAAAACATGATTGGAAAAACATGATTGGAAAAACATGATTGGAAAAACATGATTGGAAAAACATGATTGGAAAAACATGATTGGAAAAACCTGATTGGAAAAACCTGATTGGAAAAACCTGATTGGAAAAACCTGATTGGAAAAACCTGATTGGAAAAACCTGATTGGAAAAACCTGATTGGAAAAACCTGATTGGAAAAACCTGATTGGAAAAACCTGATTGGAAAAACCTGATTGGAAAAACCTGATTGGAAAAACCTGATTGGAAAAACCTGATTGGAAAAACCTGATTGGAAAAACCTGATTGGAAAGACATGATTGGAAAGACATGATTGGAAAGACATGATTGGAAAGACATGATTGGAAAGACATGATTGGAAAAACAGGATTGGAAAAACAGGATTGGAAAAACAGGATTGGAAATACAGGATTGGAAAAACAGGAATGGAAAAACAGGATTGGAAAAACAGGATTGGAAAAACAGGATTGGAAAAACAGGATTGGAAAAACAGGATTGGAAAAACAGGATTGGAAAAACAGGATTGGAAATACAGGATTGGAAAAACAGGAATGGAAAAACAGGATTGGAAAAACAGGATTGGAAAAACAGGATTGGAAAAACAGGATTGGAAAAACAGGATTGGAAAAACAGGATTGGAAAAACAGGATTGGAAAAACATGATTGGAAAAACAGGATTGGAAAAACAGGATTGGAAAAACAGGATTGGAAAAACATGATTGGAAAAACATGATTGGAAAAACATGATTGGAAAAACATGATTGGAAAAACATGATTGGAAAAACATGATTGGAAAAACATGATTGGAAAAACATGATTGGAAAAACATGATTGGAAAAACATGATTGGAAAAACATGATTGGAAAAACATGATTGGAAAAACATGATTGGAAAAACATGATTGGAAAAACATGATTGGAAAAACATGATTGGAAAAACATGATTGGAAAAACATGATTGGAAAAACATGATTGGAAAAACATGATTGGAAAAACATGATTGGAAAAACATGATTGGAAAGACATGATTGGAAAGACATGATTGGAAAGACATGATTGGAAAGACATGATTGGAAAGACATGATTGGAAAGACATGATTGGAAAGACATGATTGGAAAGACATGATTGGAAAGACATGATTGGAAAAACATGATTGGAAAAACATGATCGGAAAAACATGATCGGAAAAACATGATCGGAAAAACATGATCGGAAAAACATGATCGGAAAAACATGATCGGAAAAACATGATCGGAAAAACATGATCGGAAAAACATGATCGGAAAAACATGATCGGAAAAACATGATCGGAAAAACATGATCGGAAAAACATGATCGGAAAAACATGATCGGAAAAACATGATCGGAAAAACATGATCGGAAAAACATGATCGGAAAAACATGATCGGAAAAACATGATCGGAAAAACATGATCGGAAAAACATGATCGGAAAAACATGATCGGAAAAACATGATCGGAAAAACATGATCGGAAAAACCTGATCGGAAAAACCTGATCGGAAAAACCTGATCGGAAAAACCTGATCGGAAAAACCTGATCGGAAAAACCTGATCGGAAAAACCTGATCGGAAAAACCTGATCGGAAAAACCTGATCGGAAAAACCTGATCGGAAAAACCTGATCGGAAAAACCTGATCGGAAAAACCTGATCGGAAAAACCTGATCGGAAAAACCTGATCGGAAAAACCTGATCGGAAAACCTGATCGGAAAAACCTGATCGGAAAAACCTGATCGGAAAAACCTGATCGGAAAAACCTGATCGGAAAAACCTGATCGGAAATACCTGATCGGCAAAACCTGATCGGAAAAACGTGATCGGAAAAACGTGATCGGAAAAACGTGATCGGAAAAACGTGATCGGAAAAACGTGATCGGAAAAACGTGATCGGAAAAACGTGATCGGAAAAACGGGATCGGAAAAACGTGATCGGAAAAACGTGATCGGAAAAACGTGATCGGAAAAACGTGATCGGAAAAGCGTGATCGGAAAAGCGTGATCGGAAAAACGTGATCGGAAAAACGTGATCGGAAAAACGTGATCGGAAAAACGTGATCGGAAAAACGTGATCGGAAAAACGTGCTCGGAAAAACGAGCTCGGAAAAACGAGCTCGGAAAAACGTGATCGGAAAAACGTGATCGGAAAAAGGTGATCGGAAAAAGGTGATCGGAAAAAGGTGATCGGAAAAACGTGATCGGAAAAACGTGATCGGAAAAACGTGATCGGAAAAACGTGATCGGAAAAACGTGATCGGAAAAACGTGATCGGAAAAACGTGATCGGAAAAACGTGATCGGAAAAACGTGATCGGAAAAACGTGATCGGAAAAACGTGATCGGAAAAACGTGATCGGAAAAACGTGATCGGAAAAACGTGATCGGAAAAACGTGATCGGAAAAACGTGATCGGAAAAACGTGATCGGAAAAACGTGATCGGAAAAACGTGATCGGAAAAACGTGATCGGACAAACCGTGATCGGACAAACCGTGATCGGACAAACCGTGATCGGACAAAACGTGATCGGACAAACCGTGATCGGGACAAACCCTGATCGGGACAAACCGTGATCGGGACAAACCGTGATCGGGACAAACCGTGATCGGGACAAACCGTGATCGGACAAAACCGTGATCGAACAAAACCGTGATCGGACAAAACCGTGATCGGAAAAACCGTGATCGGACAAAACCGTGATCGGAAAAAACCGTGATCGGACAAAACCGTGATCGGACAAAACCGTGATCGGACAAAACCGTGATCGGAAAAACCGTGATCGGAAAAACCGTGATCGGAAAAAACCGTGATCGGAAAAAACATGATCGGAAAAAACATGATCGGAAAAACATGATCGGAAAAACATGATCGGAAAAACATGATCGGAAAAACATGATCGGAAAAACATGATCGGAAAAACATGATCGGAAAAACATGATCGGAAAAACATGATCGGAAAAACATGATCGGAAAAACATGATCGGAAAAACATGATCGGAAAAACATGATCGGAAAAACATGATCGGAAAAACATGATCGGAAAAACATGATCGGAAAAACATGATCGGAAAAACATGATCGGAAAAACATGATCGGAAAAACATGATCGGAAAAACATGATCGGAAAAACATGATCGGAAAAACATGATCGGAAAAACCTGATCGGAAAAACCTGATCGGAAAAACCTGATCGGAAAAACCTGATCGGAAAAACCTGATCGGAAAAACCTGATCGGAAAAACCTGATCGGAAAAACCTGATCGGAAAAACCTGATCGGAGAAACCTGATCGGAGAAACCTGATCGGAGAAACCTGATCGGAAAAACCTGATCGGAAAAACCTGATCGGAAAAACCTGATCGGAAAAACCTGATCGGAAAAACCTGATCGGAAAAACAGGATCGGAAAAACAGGATCGGAAAAACAGGATCGGAAAAACAGGATCGGAAAAACAGGATCGGGAAAAACATGATTGGAAAAACATGATTGGAAAAACATGATTGGAAAAAATGATTGGAAAAACATGATTGGAAAAACTAGATTGGAAAAACATGATTGGAAAAACATGATTGGAAAAACATGATTGGAAAAACATGATTGGAAAAACATGATTGGAAAAACATGATTGGAAAAACATGATTGGAAAAACATGATTGGAAAAACATGATTGGAAAAACATGATTGGAAAAACCTGATTGGAAAAACCTGATTGGAAAAACCTGATTGGAAAAACATGATTGGAAAAACAGGATTGGAAAAACAGGATTGGAAAAACAGGATTGGAAAAACAGGATTGGAAAAACAGGATTGGAAAAACAGGATTGGAAAAACAGGATTGGAAAAACAGGATTGGAAAAACAGGATTGGAAAAACAGGATTGGAAAAACAGGATTGGAAAAACAGGATTGGAAAAACAGGATTGGAAAAACAGGATTGGAAAAACAGGATTGGAAAAACAGGATTGGAAAAACAGGATTGGAAATACAGGATTGGAAAAACAGGAATGGAAAAACAGGATTGGAAAAACAGGATTGGAAAAACAGGATTGGAAAAACAGGATTGGAAAAACAGGATTGGAAAAACAGGATTGGAAAAACAGGATTGGAAAAACAGGATTGGAAAAACATGATTGGAAAACATGATTGGAAAAACATGATTGGAAAAACATGATTGGAAAAACATGATTGGAAAAACATGATTGGAAAAACATGATTGGAAAAACATGATTGGAAAAACATGATTGGAAAAACATGATTGGAAAAACATGATTGGAAAAACATGATTGGAAAAACATGATTGGAAAAACATGATTGGAAAAACATGATTGGAAAAACATGATTGGAAAAACATGATTGGAAAAACATGATTGGAAAAACATGATTGGAAAAACATGATTGGAAAAACATGATTGGAAAAACATGATTGGAAAAACATGATTGGAAAAACATGATTGGAAAAACATGATTGGAAAAACATGATTGGAAAAACATGATTGGAAAGACATGATTGGAAAGACATGATTGGAAAGACATGATTGGAAAGACATGATTGGAAAGACATGATTGGAAAGACATGATTGGAAAGACATGATTGGAAAGACATGATTGGAAAGACATGATTGGAAAGACATGATTGGAAAGACATGATTGGAAAGACATGATTGGAAAGACATGATTGGAAAAACATGATTGGAAAAACATGATTGGAAAAACATGATTGGAAAAACATGATTGGAAAAACATGATTGGAAAAACATGATTGGAAAAACATGATTGGAAAAACATGATTGGAAAAACATGATTGGAAAAACATGATTGGAAAAACATGATTGGAAAAACATGATTGGAAAAACATGATTGGAAAAACATGATTGGAAAAACATGATTGGAAAAACATGATTGGAAAAACATGATTGGAAAAACATGATTGGAAAAACATGATTGGAAAAACATGATTGGAAAAACATGATTGGAAAAACATGATTGGAAAAACATGATTGGAAAAACATGATTGGAAAAACATGATTGGAAAAACAGGATTGGAAAAACAGGATTGGAAAAACAGGATTGGAAAAACAGGATTGGAAAAACAGGATTGGAAAAACAGGATTGGAAAAACAGGATTGGAAAAACAGGATTGGAAAAACAGGATTGGAAAAACAGGATTGGAAAAACAGGATTGGAAAAACAGGATTGGAAAAACAGGATTGGAAAAACAGGATTGGAAAAACAGGATTGGAAAAACAGGATTGGAAAAACAGGATTGGAAAAACAGGATTGGAAATACAGGAATGGAAAAACAGGATTGGAAAAACAGGATTGGAAAAACAGGATTGGAAAAACAGGATTGGAAAAACAGGATTGGAAAAACATGATTGGAAAAACATGATTGGAAAAACATGATTGGAAAAACATGATTGGAAAAACATGATTGGAAAAACATGATTGGAAAAACATGATTGGAAAAACATGATTGGAAAAACATGATTGGAAAAACATGATTGGAAAAACATGATTGGAAAAACATGATTGGAAAAACATGATTGGAAAAACATGATTGGAAAAACATGATTGGAAAAACATGATTGGAAAAACATGATTGGAAAAACATGATTGGAAAAACATGATTGGAAAAACATGATTGGAAAAACATGATTGGAAAAACATGATTGGAAAAACATGATTGGAAAAACATGATTGGAAAAACATGATTGGAAAAACATGATTGGAAAAACATGATTGGAAAAACATGATTGGAAAAACATGATTGGAAAAACATGATTGGAAAAACATGATTGGAAAAACATGATTGGAAAAACATGATTGGAAAAACATGATTGGAAAAACATGATTGGAAAAACATGATTGGAAAAACATGATTGGAAAAACATGATTGGAAAAACATGATTGGAAAAACAGGATTGGAAAAACAGGATTGGAAAAACAGGATTGGAAAAACAGGATTGGAAAAACAGGATTGGAAAAACAGGATTGGAAAAACAGGATTGGAAAAACAGGATTGGAAAAACAGGATTGGAAAAACAGGATTGGAAAAACAGGATTGGAAAAACAGGATTGGAAAAACAGGATTGGAAAAACAGGATTGGAAAAACAGGATTGGAAAAACAGGATTGGAAAAACAGGATTGGAAAAACAGGATTGGAAAAACAGGATTGGAAATACAGGAATGGAAAAACAGGATTGGAAAAACAGGATTGGAAAAACAGGATTGGAAAAACAGGATTGGAAAAACAGGATTGGAAAAACAGGATTGGAAAAACATGATTGGAAAAACATGATTGGAAAAACATGATTGGAAAAACATGATTGGAAAAACATGATTGGAAAAACATGATTGGAAAAACATGATTGGAAAAACATGATTGGAAAAACATGATTGGAAAAACATGATTGGAAAAACATGATTGGAAAAACATGATTGGAAAAACATGATTGGAAAAACATGATTGGAAAAACATGATTGGAAAAACATGATTGGAAAAACATGATTGGAAAAACATGATTGGAAAAACATGATTGGAAAAACATGATTGGAAAAACATGATTGGAAAAACATGGTTGGAAAAACATGGTTGGAAAAACATGATTGGAAAAACATGATTGGAAAAACATGATTGGAAAAACATGATTGGAAAGACATGATTGGAAAGACATGATTGGAAAGACATGATTGGAAAGACATGATTGGAAAGACATGATTGGAAAGACATGATTGGAAAGACATGATTGGAAAGACATGATTGGAAAGACATGATTGGAAAGACATGATTGGAAAGACATGATTGGAAAGACATGATTGGAAAGACATGATTGGAAAAGCATGATTGGAAATGCATGATTGGAAAAGCATGATTGGAAAAGCATGATTGGAAAAACATGATTGGAAAAACATGATTGGAAAAACATGATTGGAAAAACATGATTGGAAAAACATGATTGGAAAAACATGATTGGAAAAACATGATTGGAAAAACATGATTGGAAAAACATGATTGGAAAAACATGATTGGAAAAACATGATTGGAAAAACATGATTGGAAAAACATGATTGGAAAAACATGATTGGAAAAACATGATTGGAAAAACATGATTGGAAAAACATGATTGGAAAAACATGATTGGAAAAACATGATTGGAAAAACATGATTGGAAAAACATGATTGGAAAAACATGATCGGAAAAACATGATCGGAAAAACATGACCGGAAAAACATGATCGGAAAAACATGATCGGAAAAACATGATCGGAAAAACATGATCGGAAAAACATGATCGGAAAAACATGATCGGAAAAACATGATCGGAAAAACATGATCGGAAAAACATGATCGGAAAAACATGATCGGAAAAACATGATCGGAAAAACATGATCGGAAAAACCTGATCGGAAAAACCTGATCGGAAAAACCTGATCGGAAAAACCTGATCGGAAAAACCTGATCGGAAAAACCTGATCGGAAAAACCTGATCGGAAAAACCTGATCGGAGAAACCTGATCGGAGAAACCTGATCGGAGAAACCTGATCGGAAAAACCTGATCGGAAAAACCTGATCGGAAAAACCTGATCGGAAAAACCTGATTGGAAAAACATGATTGGAAAAACATGATTGGAAAAACATGATTGGAAAAACATGATTGGAAAAACATGATTGGAAAAACATGATTGGAAAAACATGATTGGAAAAACATGATTGGAAAAACATGATTGGAAAAACATGATTGGAAAAACATGATTGGAAAAACATGATTGGAAAAACATGATTGGAAAAACATGATTGGAAAAACATGATTGGAAAAACATGGTTGGAAAAACATGATTGGAAAAACATGATTGGAAAAACATGATTGGAAAAACATGATTGGAAAAACATGATTGGAAAGACATGATTGGAAAGACATGATTGGAAAGACATGATTGGAAAGACATGATTGGAAAGACATGATTGGAAAGACATGATTGGAAAGACATGATTGGAAAGACATGATTGGAAAGACATGATTGGAAAGACATGATTGGAAAGACATGATTGGAAAGACATGATTGGAAAGACATGATTGGAAAAGCATGATTGGAAATGCATGATTGGAAAAGCATGATTGGAAAAGCATTATTGGAAAAACATGATTGGAAAAACATGATTGGAAAAACATGATTGGAAAAACATTATTGGAAAAACATGATTGGAAAAACATGATTGGAAAAACATGATTGGAAAAACATGATTGGAAAAACATGATTGGAAAAACATGATTGGAAAAACATGATTGGAAAAACATGATTGGAAAAACATGATTGGAAAAACATGATTGGAAAAACATGATTGGAAAAACATGATTGGAAAAACATGATTGGAAAAACATGATTGGAAAAACATGATTGGAAAAACATGATTGGAAAAACATGATCGGAAAAACATGATCGGAAAAACATGATCGGAAAAACATGATCGGAAAAACATGACCGGAAAAACATGATCGGAAAAACATGATCGGAAAAACATGATCGGAAAAACATGATCGGAAAAACATGATCGGAAAAACATGATCGGAAAAACATGATCGGAAAAACATGATCGGAAAAACATGATCGGAAAAACATGATCGGAAAAACCTGATCGGAAAAACCTGATCGGAAAAACCTGATCGGAAAAACCTGATCGGAAAAACCTGATCGGAAAAACCTGATCGGAAAAACCTGATCGGAAAAACCTGATCGGAAAAACCTGATCGGAGAAACCTGATCGGAGAAACCTGATCGGAGAAACCTGATCGGAAAAACCTGATCGGAAAAACCTGATCGGAAAAACCTGATCGGAAAAACCTGATCGGAAAAACCTGATCGGAAAAACAGGATCGGAAAAACAGGATCGGAAAAACAGGATCGGAAAAACAGGATCGGAAAAACAGGA
This sequence comes from Odiellus spinosus, assembly GCA_963920705.1. Taxonomy (NCBI): domain Eukaryota; kingdom Metazoa; phylum Arthropoda; class Arachnida; order Opiliones; family Phalangiidae; genus Odiellus; species Odiellus spinosus. The sequence goes on from CAWUCO010000183.1 coordinate 1,313,145, forward strand.
TCGGAAAAACAGGATCGGAAAAACAGGATCGGGAAAAACAGGATCGGGAAAAACATGATTGGAAAAACATGATTGGAAAAACATGATTGGAAAAAATGATTGGAAAAACATGATTGGAAAAACTAGATTGGAAAAACATGATTGGAAAAACATGATTGGAAAAACATGATTGGAAAAACATGATTGGAAAAACATGATTGGAAAAACATGATTGGAAAAACATGATTGGAAAAACATGATTGGAAAAACATGATTGGAAAAACATGATTGGAAAAACATGATTGGAAAAACATGATTGGAAAAACATGATTGGAAAAACATGATTGGAAAAACATGATTGGAAAAACATGATTGGAAAAACATGATTGGAAAAACATGATTGGAAAAACATGATTGGAAAAACATGATTGGAAAAACATGATTGGAAAAACAGGATTGGAAAAACAGGATTGGAAAAACAGGATTGGAAAAACAGGATTGGAAAAACAGGATTGGAAAAACAGGATTGGAAAAACAGGATTGGAAAAACAGGATTGGAAAAACAGGATTGGAAAAACAGGATTGGAAAAACAGGATTGGAAAAACAGGATTGGAAAAACAGGATTGGAAAAACAGGATTGGAAAAACAGGATTGGAAAAACAGGATTGGAAAAACAGGATTGGAAAAACAGGATTGGAAAAACAGGATTGGAAAAACAGGATTGGAAAAACAGGATTGGAAATACAGGATTGGAAAAACAGGAATGGAAAAACAGGATTGGAAAAACAGGCTTGGAAAAACAGGCTTGGAAAAACAGGATTGGAAAAACAGGATTGGAAAAACAGGATTGGAAAAACAGGATTGGAAAAACAGGATTGGAAAAACATGATTGGAAAAACATGATTGGAAAAACATGATTGGAAAAACATGATTGGAAAAACATGATTGGAAAAACATGATTGGAAAAACATGATTGGAAAAACATGATTGGAAAAACATGATTGGAAAAACATGATTGGAAAAACATGATTGGAAAAACATGATTGGAAAAACATGATTGGAAAAACATGATTGGAAAAACATGATTGGAAAAACATGATTGGAAAAACATGATTGGAAAAACATGATTGGAAAAACATGATTGGAAAAACATGATTGGAAAAACATGATTGGAAAAACATGATTGGAAAAACATGATTGGAAAAACATGATTGGAAAGACATGATTGGAAAGACATGATTGGAAAGACATGATTGGAAAGACATGATTGGAAAGACATGATTGGAAAGACATGATTGGAAAAACATGATTGGAAAAACATGATTGGAAAAACATGATTGGAAAAACATGATTGGAAAAACATGATTGGAAAAACATGATTGGAAAAACATGATTGGAAAAACATGATTGGAAAAACATGATTGGAAAAACATGATTGGAAAAACATGATTGGAAAAACATGATTGGAAAAAAATGATTGGAAAAACATGATTGGAAAAACATGATTGGAAAAACATGATTGGAAAAACATGATTGGAAAAACATGATTGGAAAAACATGATTGGAAAAACATGATTGGAAAAACATGATTGGAAAAACAGGATTGGAAAAACAGGATTGGAAAAACAGGATTGGAAAAACAGGATTGGAAAAACAGGATTGGAAAAACAGGATTGGAAAAACAGGATTGGAAAAACAGGATTGGAAAAACAGGATTGGAAAAACAGGATTGGAAAAACAGGATTGGAAAAACAGGATTGGAAAAACATGATTGGAAAAACATGATTGGAAAAACATGATTGGAAAAACATGATTGGAAAAACATGATTGGAAAAACATGATTGGAAAAACATGATTGGAAAAACATGATTGGAAAAACATGATTGGAAAAACATGATTGGAAAAACATGATTGGAAAAACATGATTGGAAAAACATGATTGGAAAGACATGATTGGAAAGACATGATTGGAAAGACATGATTGGAAAGACATGATTGGAAAGACATGATTGGAAAGACATGATTGGAAAAACATGATTGGAAAAACATGATTGGAAAAACATGATTGGAAAAACATGATTGGAAAAACATGATTGGAAAAACATGATTGGAAAAACATGATTGGAAAAACATGATTGGAAAAACATGATTGGAAAAACATGATTGGAAAAACATGATTGGAAAAACATGATTGGAAAAACATGATTGGAAAAACATGATTGGAAAGACATGATTGGAAAGACATGATTGGAAAGACATGATTGGAAAGACATGATTGGAAAGACATGATTGGAAAGACATGATTGGAAAGACATGATTGGAAAGACATGATTGGAAAGACATGATTGGAAAGACATGATTGGAAAGACATGATTGGAAAGACATGATTGGAAAGACATGATTGGAAAGACATGATTGGAAAAACATGATTGGAAAAACATGATTGGAAAAACATGATTGGAAAAACATGATTGGAAAAACATGATTGGAAAAACATGATTGGAAAAACATGATTGGAAAAACATGATTGGAAAAACATGATTGGAAAAACATGATTGGAAAAACATGATTGGAAAAACATGATTGGAAAAACATGATTGGAAAAACATGATTGGAAAAACATGATTGGAAAAACATGATTGGAAAAACATGATTGGAAAAACATGATTGGAAAAAAATGATTGGAAAAACATGATTGGAAAAACATGATTGGAAAAACATGATTGGAAAAACATGATTGGAAAAACATGATTGGAAAAACATGATTGGAAAAACATGATTGGAAAAACATGATTGGAAAAACATGATTGGAAAAACAGGATTGGAAAAACAGGATTGGAAAAACAGGATTGGAAAAACAGGATTGGAAAAACAGGATTGGAAAAACAGGATTGGAAAAACAGGATTGGAAAAACAGGATTGGAAAAACAGGATTGGAAAAACAGGATTGGAAAAACAGGATTGGAAAAACAGGATTGGAAAAACAGGATTGGAAAAACAGGATTGGAAAAACAGGATTGGAAAAACAGGATTGGAAAAACAGGATTGGAAAAACAGGATTGGAAAAACAGGATTGGAAATACAGGATTGGAAATACAGGAATGGAAAAACAGGATTGGAAAAACAGGATTGGAAAAACAGGATTGGAAAAACAGGATTGGAAAAACAGGATTGGAAAAACATGATTGGAAAAACATGATTGGAAAAACATGATTGGAAAAACATGATTGGAAAAACATGATTGGAAAAACATGATTGGAAAAACATGATTGGAAAAACATGATTGGAAAAACATGATTGGAAAAACATGATTGGAAAAACATGATTGGAAAAACATGATTGGAAAAACATGATTGGAAAAACATGATTGGAAAAACATGATTGGAAAAACATGATTGGAAAAACATGATTGGAAAAACATGATTGGAAAAACATGATTGGAAAAACATGATTGGAAAAACATGATTGGAAAAACATGATTGGAAAAACATGATTGGAAAAACATGATTTGAAAAACATGATTGGAAAAACATGATTGGAAAGACATGATTGGAAAGACATGATTGGAAAGACATGATTGGAAAGACATGATTGGAAAGACATGATTGGAAAGACATGATTGGAAAGACATGATTGGAAAGACATGATTGGAAAGACATGATTGGAAAGACATGATTGGAAAGACATGATTGGAAAGACATGATTGGAAAGACATGATTGGAAAGACATGATTGGAAAAGCATGATTGGAAAAGCATGATCGGAAAAACATGATCGGAAAAACATGATCGGAAAAACATGATTGGAAAAACATGATTGGAAAAACATGATTGGAAAAACATGATTGGAAAAACATGATTGGAAAAACAGGATTGGAAAAACAGGATTGGAAAAACAGGATTGGAAAAACAGGATTGGAAAAACAGGATTGGAAAAACAGGATTGGAAAAACAGGATTGGAAAAACAGGATTGGAAAAACAGGGTTGGAAAAACAGGGTTGGAAAAACAGGGTTGGAAAAACAGGGTTGGAAAAACAGGGTTGGAAAAACAGGGTTGGAAAAACAGGGTTGGAAAAACAGGGTTGGAAAAACAGGGTTGGAAAAACAGGGTTGGAAAAACAGGGTTGGAAAAACAGGGTTGGAAAAACAGGGTTGGAAAAACAGGGTTGGAAAAAAATGGTTGGAAAAAAATGGTTGGAAAAACATGGTTGGAAAAACATGGTTGGAAAAACATGGTTGGAAAAACATGGTTGGAAAAACATGGTTGGAAAAACATGGTTGGAAAAACATGGTTGGAAAAACATGGTTGGAAAAACATGGTTGGAAAAACATGGTTGGAAAAACATGGTTGGAAAAACATGGTTGGAAAAACATGATTATAAAAACATGATTGGAAAAACATGATTGGAAAAACATGATTGGAAAAACATGATTGGAAAAACATGATTGGAAAAACATGATTGGAAAAACATGATTGGAAAAACATGATTGGAAAAACATGATTGGAAATACATGATTGGAAAAACATGATTGGAAAAACATGATTGGAAAAACATGATTGGAAAAACATGATTGGAAAAACATGATTGGAAAAACATGATTGGAAAAACATGATTGGAAAAACATGATTGGAAAAACATGATTGGAAAAACATGATTGGAAAAACATGATTGGAAAAACATGATTGGAAAAACATGATTGGAAAAACATGATTGGAAAAACATGATTGGAAAAACATGATTGGAAAAACATGATTGGAAAAACATGATTGGAAAAACATGATTGGAAAAACATGATTGGAAAAACATGATTGGAAAAACATGATTGGAAAAACATGATTGGAAAAACATGATTGGAAAAACATGATTGGAAAAACATGATTGGAAAAACATGATTGGAAAAACATGATTGGAAAAACATGATTGGAAAAACATGATTGGAAAAACATGATTGGAAAAACATGATTGGAAAAACATGATTGGAAAAACATGATTGGAAAAACATGATTGGAAAAACATGATTGGAAAAACAGGATTGGAAAAACAGGATTGGAAAAACAGGATTGGAAAAACAGGATTGGAAAAACAGGATTGGAAAAACAGGATTGGAAAAACAGGGTTGGAAAAACAGGGTTGGAAAAACAGGGTTGGAAAAACAGGGTTGGAAAAACAGGGTTGGAAAAACAGGGTTGGAAAAACAGGGTTGGAAAAACAGGGTTGGAAAAACAGGGTTGGAAAAACAGGGTTGGAAAAACAGGGTTGGAAAAACAGGGTTGGAAAAACAGGGTTGGAAAAACAGGGTTGGAAAAACAGGGTTGGAAAAACAGGGTTGGAAAAACAGGGTTGGAAAAACAGGGTTGGAAAAACAGGGTTGGAAAAACAGGGTTGGAAAAACAGGGTTGGAAAAACAGGGTTGGAAAAACAGGGTTGGAAAAACAGGGTTGGAAAAACAGGGTTGGAAAAACAGGGTTGGAAAAACAGGGTTGGAAAAACAGGGTTGGAAAAACAGGGTTGGAAAAACAGGGTTGGAAAAACAGGGTTGGAAAAACAGGGTTGGAAAAACAGGGTTGGAAAAACAGGGTTGGAAAAACAGGGTTGGAAAAACAGGGTTGGAAAAACAGGGTTGGAAAAACAGGGTTGGAAAAACAGGGTTGGAAAAACAGGGTTGGAAAAACAGGGTTGGAAAAACAGGGTTGGAAAAACAGGGTTGGAAAAACAGGGTTGGAAAAACAGGGTTGGAAAAACATGGTTGGAAAAACATGGTTGGAAAAACATGGTTGGAAAAACATGGTTGGAAAAACATGGTTGGAAAAACATGGTTGGAAAAACATGGTTGGAAAAACATGGTTGGAAAAACATGGTTGGAAAAACATGGTTGGAAAAACATGGTTGGAAAAACATGGTTGGAAAAACATGGTTGGAAAAACATGATTGGAAAAACATGATTGGAAAAACATGATTGGAAAAACATGATTGGAAAAACATGATTGGAAAAACATGATTGGAAAAACATGATTGGAAAAACATGATTGGAAAAACATGATTGGAAAAACACGATTGGAAAAACATGATTGGAAAAACATGATTGGAAAAACATGATTGGAAAAACATGATTGGAAAAACATGATTGGAAAAACATGATTGGAAAAACATGATTGGAAAAACATGATTGGAAAAACATGATTGGAAAAACATGATTGGAAAAACATGATTGGAAAAACATGATTGGAAAAACATGATTGGAAAAACATGATTGGAAAGACATGATTGGAAAGACATGATTGGAAAGACATGATTGGAAAGACATGATTGGAAAGACATGATTGGAAAGACATGATTGGAAAGACATGTTTGGAAAGACATGATTGGAAAGACATGATTGGAAAGACATGATTGGAAAAACATGATTGGAAAAACATGATTGGAAAAACATGATTGGAAAAACATGATTGGAAAAACATGATTGGTAAAACATGATTGGAAAAACATGATTGGAAAAACATGATTGGAAAAACATGATTGGAAAAACATGATTGGAAAAACATGATTGGAAAAACATGATTGGAAAAACATGATTGGAAAAACATGATTGGAAAAATATGATTGGAAAAACATGATTGGAAAAACATGATTGGAAAAACATGATTGGAAAAACATGATTGGAAAAACATGATTGGAAAAACATGATTGGAAAAACATGATTGGAAAAACATGATTGGAAAAACATGATTGGAAAAACATGATTGGAAAAACATGATTGGAAAAACATGATTGGAAAAACATGATTGGAAAAACATGATTGGAAAAACATGATTGGAAAAACATGATTGGAAAAACATGATTGGAAAAACATGATTGGAAAAACATGATTGGAAAAACATGATTGGAAAAACATGATTGGAAAAACATGATTGGAAAAACATGATTGGAAAAACATGATTGGAAAAACATGATTGGAAAAACATGATTGGAAAAACATGATTGGAAAAACATGATTGGAAAAACATGATTGGAAAAACATGATTGGAAAAACATGATTGGAAAAACATGATTGGAAAAACATGATTGGAAAAACATGATTGGAAAAACATGATTGGAAAGACATGATTGGAAAGACATGATTGGAAAGACATGATTGGAAAGACATGATTGGAAAAACATGATTGGAAAAACATGATTGGAAAAACATGATTGGAAAAACATGATTGGAAAAACATGATTGGAAAAACATGATTGGAAAAACATGATTGGAAAAACATGATTGGAAAAACATGATTGGAAAAACATGATTGGAAAAACATGATTGGAAAAACATGATTGGAAAAACATGATTGGAAAAACATGATTGGAAAAACATGATTGGAAAAACATGATTGGAAAAACATGATTGGAAAAACATGATTGGAAAAACATGATTGGAAAAACATGATTGGAAAAACATGATTGGAAAAACATGATTGGAAAAACATGATTGGAAAAACATGATTGGAAAAACATGATTGGAAAAACATGATTGGAAAAACATGATTGGAAAAACATGATTGGAAAAACATGATTGGAAAAACATGATTGGAAAAACATGATTGGAAAAACATGATTGGAAAAACATGATTGGAAAAACATGATTGGAAAAACATGATTGGAAAAACATGATTGGAAAAACATGATTGGAAAAACATGATTGGAAAAACATGATTGGAAAAACATGATTGGAAAAACATGATTGGAAAAACAGGATTGGAAAGACATGATTGGAAAGACATGATTGGAAAGACATGATTGGAAAGACATGATTGGAAAGACATGATTGGAAAGACATGATTGGAAAGACATGATTGGAAAGACATGATTGGAAAGACATGATTGGAAAGACATGATTGGAAAAGCATGATTGGAAAAGCATGATTGGAAAAGCATGATTGGAAAAGCATGATTGGAAAAGCATGATTGGAAAAACATGATTGGAAAAACATGATTGGAAAAACATGATTGGAAAAACATGATTGGAAAAACATGATTGGAAAAACATGATTGGAAAAACAGGATTGGAAAAACAGGATTGGAAAAACAGGATTGGAAAAACAGGATTGGAAAAACAGGATTGGAAAAACAGGATTGGAAAAACAGGGTTGGAAAAACAGGGTTGGAAAAACAGGGTTGGAAAAACAGGGTTGGAAAAACAGGGTTGGAAAAACAGGGTTGGAAAAACAGGGTTGGAAAAACAGGGTTGGAAAAACAGGGTTGGAAAAACAGGGTTGGAAAAACAGGGTTGGAAAAACAGGGTTGGAAAAACAGGGTTGGAAAAACAGGGTTGGAAAAACAGGGTTGGAAAAAAATGGTTGGAAAAAAATGGTTGGAAAAACATGGTTGGAAAAACATGGTTGGAAAAACATGGTTGGAAAAACATGGTTGGAAAAACATGGTTGGAAAAACATGGTTGGAAAAACATGGTTGGAAAAACATGGTTGGAAAAACATGGTTGGAAAAACATGGTTGGAAAAACATGGTTGGAAAAACATGGTTGGAAAAACATGATTGGAAAAACATGATTGGAAAAACATGATTGGAAAAACATGATTGGAAAAACATGATTGGAAAAACATGATTGGAAAAACATGATTGGAAAAACATGATTGGAAAAACATGATTGGAAAAACATGATTGGAAAAACATGATTGGAAAAACATGATTGGAAAAACATGATTGGAAAAACATGATTGGAAAAACATGATTGGAAAAACATGATTGGAAAAACATGATTGGAAAAACAGGATTGGAAAGACATGATTGGAAAGACATGATTGGAAAGACATGATTGGAAAGACATGATTGGAAAGACATGATTGGAAAGACATGATTGGAAAGACATGATTGGAAAGACATGATTGGAAAGACATGATTGGAAAGACATGATTGGAAAGACATGATTGGAAAAGCATGATTGGAAAAGCATGATTGGAAAAGCATGATTGGAAAAACATGATTGGAAAAACATGATTGGAAAAACATGATTGGAAAAACATGATTGGAAAAACATGATTGGAAAAACAGGATTGGAAAAACAGGATTGGAAAAACAGGATTGGAAAAACAGGATTGGAAAAACAGGATTGGAAAAACAGGATTGGAAAAACAGGATTGGAAAAACAGGGTTGGAAAAACAGGGTTGGAAAAACAGGGTTGGAAAAACAGGGTTGGAAAAACAGGGTTGGAAAAACAGGGTTGGAAAAACAGGGTTGGAAAAACAGGGTTGGAAAAACAGGGTTGGAAAAACAGGGTTGGAAAAACAGGGTTGGAAAAACAGGGTTGGAAAAACAGGGTTGGAAAAACAGGGTTGGAAAAACAGGGTTGGAAAAAAATGGTTGGAAAAAAATGGTTGGAAAAACATGGTTGGAAAAACATGGTTGGAAAAACATGGTTGGAAAAACATGGTTGGAAAAACATGGTTGGAAAAACATGGTTGGAAAAACATGGTTGGAAAAACATGGTTGGAAAAACATGGTTGGAAAAACATGGTTGGAAAAACATGGTTGGAAAAACATGGTTGGAAAAACATGATTATAAAAACATGATTGGAAAAACATGATTGGAAAAACATGATTGGAAAAACATGATTGGAAAAACATGATTGGAAAAACATGATTGGAAAAACATGATTGGAAAAACATGATTGGAAAAACATGATTGGAAAAACATGATTGGAAAAACATGATTGGAAAAACATGATTGGAAAAACATGATTGGAAAAACATGATTGGAAAAACATGATTGGAAAAACATGATTGGAAAAACATGATTGGAAAAACATGATTGGAAAAACATGATTGGAAAAACATGATTGGAAAAACATGATTGGAAAAACATGATTGGAAAAACATGATTGGAAAAACATGATTGGAAAAACATGATTGGAAAAACATGATTGGAAAAACATGATTGGAAAAACATGATTGGAAAAACATGATTGGAAAAACATGATTGGAAAAACATGATTGGAAAAACAGGATTGGAAAAACAGGATTGGAAAAACAGGATTGGAAAAACAGGATTGGAAAAACAGGATTGGAAAAACAGGATTGGAAAAACAGGATTGGAAAAACAGGATTGGAAAAACAGGATTGGAAAAACAGGATTGGAAAAACAGGATTGGAAAAACAGGATTGGAAAAACAGGATTGGAAAAACAGGATTGGAAAAACAGGATTGGAAAAACAGGATTGGAAAAACAGGATTGGAAAAACAGGATTGGAAAAACAGGACTGGAAAAACAGGATTGGAAAAACAGGATTGGAAAAACAGGATTGGAAAAACAGGATTGGAAAAACAGGATTGGAAAAACAGGATTGGAAAAACAGGATTGGAAAAACAGGATTGGAAAAACAGGATTGGAAAAACAGGGTTGGAAAAACAGGGTTGGAAAAACAGGGTTGGAAAAACAGGGTTGGAAAAACAGGGTTGGAAAAACAGGGTTGGAAAAACAGGGTTGGAAAAACAGGGTTGGAAAAACAGGGTTGGAAAAACAGGGTTGGAAAAACAGGGTTGGAAAAACAGGGTTGGAAAAACAGGGTTGGAAAAACAGGGTTGGAAAAACAGGGTTGGAAAAACAGGGTTGGAAAAACAGGGTTGGAAAAACAGGGTTGGAAAAACAGGGTTGGAAAAACAGGGTTGGAAAAACAGGGTTGGAAAAACAGGGTTGGAAAAACAGGGTTGGAAAAACAGGGTTGGAAAAACAGGGTTGGAAAACAGGGTTGGAAAAACAGGGTTGGAAAAACAGGGTTGGAAAAACAGGGTTGGAAAAACAGGGTTGGAAAAACAGGGTTGGAAAAACAGGGTTGGAAAAACAGGGTTGGAAAAACAGGGTTGGAAAAACAGGGTTGGAAAAACAGGGTTGGAAAAACAGGGTTGGAAAAACATGGTTGGAAAAACATGGTTGGAAAAACATGGTTGGAAAAACATGGTTGGAAAAACATGGTTGGAAAAACATGGTTGGAAAAACATGGTTGGAAAAACATGGTTGGAAAAACATGGTTGGAAAAACATGGTTGGAAAAACATGGTTGGAAAAACATGGTTGGAAAAACATGGTTGGAAAAACATGGTTGGAAAAACATGGTTGGAAAAACATGATTGGAAAAACATGATTGGAAAAACATGATTGGAAAAACATGATTGGAAAAACATGATTGGAAAAACATGATTGGAAAAACATGATTGGAAAAACATGATTGGAAAAACATGATTGGAAAAACATGATTGGAAAAACATGATTGGAAAAACATGATTGGAAAAACATGATTGGAAAAACATGATTGGAAAAACATGATTGGAAAAACATGATTGGAAAAACATGATTGGAAAAACATGATTGGAAAAACATGATTGGAAAAACATGATTGGAAAAACATGATTGGAAAAACATGATTGGAAAGACATGATTGGAAAGACATGATTGGAAAGACATGATTGGAAAGACATGATTGGAAAGACATGATTGGAAAGACATGATTGGAAAGACATGTTTGGAAAGACATGATTGGAAAGACATGATTGGAAAATCATGATTGGAAAAACATGATTGGAAAAACATGATTGGAAAAACATGATTGGAAAAACATGATTGGAAAAACATGATTGGAAAAACATGATTGGAAAAACATGATTGGAAAAACATGATTGGAAAAACATGATTGGAAAAACATGATTGGAAAAACATGATTGGAAAAACATGATTGGAAAAACATGATTGGAAAAACATGATTGGAAAAACATGATTGGAAAAACATGATTGGAAAAACATGATTGGAAAAACATGATTGGAAAAACATGATTGGAAAAACATGATTGGAAAAACATGATTGGAAAAACATGATTGGAAAAACATGATTGGAAAAACATGATTGGAAAAACATGATTGGAAAAACATGATTGGAAAAACATGATTGGAAAAACATGATTGGAAAAACATGATTGGAAAAACATGATTGGAAAAACATGATTGGAAAAACATGATTGGAAAAACATGATTGGAAAAACATGATTGGAAAAACATGATTGGAAAAACATGATTGGAAAAACATGATTGGAAAAACATGATTGGAAAAACATGATTGGAAAAACATGATTGGAAAAACATGATTGGAAAAACATGATTGGAAAAACATGATTGGAAAAACATGATTGGAAAAACATGATTGGAAAAACATGATTGAAAAAACATGATTGAAAAAACCTGATTGGAAAAACCTGATTGGAAAAACCTGATTGGAAAAACCTGATTGGAAAAACCTGATTGGAAAAACCTGATTGGAAAAACCTGATTGGAAAAACCTGATTGGAAAAACCTGATTGGAAAAACCTGATTGGAAAAACATGATTGGAAAAACATGATTGGAAAAACATGATTGGAAAAACATGATTGGAAAAACATGATTGGAAAAACATGATTGGAAAAACATGATTGGAAAAACATGATTGGAAAAACATGATTGGAAAAACATGATTGGAAAAACATGATTGGAAAAACATGATTGGAAAAACATGATTGGAAAAACATGATTGGAAAAACATGATTGGAAAAACATGATTGGAAAAACATGATTGGAAAAACATGATTGGAAAAACATGATTGGAAAAACATGATTGGAAAAACATGATTGGAAAAACATGATTGGAAAAACATGATTGGAAAAACATGATTGGAAAAACATGATTGGAAAAACATGATTGGAAAAACATGATTGGAAAAACATGATTGGAAAAACATGATTGGAAAAACATGATTGGAAAAACATGATTGGAAAAACATGATTGGAAAAACATGATTGGAAAAACATGATTGGAAAAACATGATTGGAAAAACTGATTGGAAAAACTGATTGGAAAAACATGATTGGAAAAACATGATTGGAAAAACATGATTGGAAAAACATGATTGGAAAAACATGATTGGAAAAACATGATTGGAAAAACATGATTGGAAAAACATGATTGGAAAAACATGATTGGAAAAACATGATTGGAAAAACATGATTGGAAAAACATGATTGGAAAAACATGATTGGAAAAACATGATTGGAAAAACATGATTGGAAAAACATGATTGGAAAAACATGATTGGAAAAACATGATTGGGAAAACATGATTGGAAAAACAGGATTGGAAAAACAGGATTGGAAAAACAGGATTGGAAAAACAGGATTGGAAAAACAGGATTGGAAAAACAGGATTGGAAAAACAGGATTGGAAAAACAGGATTGGAAAAACAGGATTGGAAAAACAGGATTGGAAAAACAGGATTGGAAAAACAGGATTGGAAAAACAGGATTGGAAAAACAGGATTGAAAAACAGGATTGGAAAAACAGGATTGGAAAAACAGGACTGGAAAAACAGGATTGGAAAAACAGGATTGGAAAAACAGGATTGGAAAAACAGGATTGGAAAAACAGGATTGGAAAAACAGGATTGGAAAAACAGGATTGGAAAAACAGGATTGGAAAAACAGGATTGGAAAAACAGGATTGGAAAAACAGGATTGGAAAAACAGGATTGGAAAAACAGGATTGGAAAAACAGGATTGGAAAAACAGGATTGGAAAAACAGGATTGGAAAAACAGGATTGGAAAAACAGGATTGGAAAAACAGGATTGGAAAAACATGATTGGAAAAACATGATTGGAAAAACAGGATTGGAAAAACAGGATTGGAAAAACAGGATTGGAAAAACAGGATTGGAAAAACAGGATTGGAAAAACAGGATTGGAAAAACAGGATTGGAAAAACAGGATTGGAAAAACAGGATTGGAAAAACAGGATTGGAAAAACAGGATTGAAAAAACAGGATTGGAAAAACAGGATTGGAAAAACAGGATTGGAAAAACAGGATTGGAAAAACAGGATCGGAAAAACAGGATCGGAAAAACAGGATCGGAAAAACAGGATCGGAAAAACAGGATCGGAAAAACAGGATCGGAAAAACAGGATCGGAAAAACAGGATCGGAAAAACAGGATCGGAAAAACAGGATCGGAAAAACAGGATCGGAAAAACAGGATCGGAAAAACAGGATCGGAAAAACAGGATCGGAAAAACAGGATCGGAAAAACAGGATCGGAAAAACAGGATCGGAAAAACAGGATTGGAAAAACAGGGTTGGAAAAACAGGGTTGGAAAAACAGGGTTGGAAAAACAGGGTTGGAAAAACAGGGTTGGAAAAACAGGGTTGGAAAAACAGGGTTGGAAAAACAGGGTTGGAAAAACAGGGTTGGAAAAACAGGGTTGGAAAAACAGGGTTGGAAAAACAGGGTTGGAAAAACAGGGTTGGAAAAACAGGGTTGGAAAAACAGGGTTGGAAAAAAAGGGTTGGAAAAACAGGGTTGGAAAAACAGGGTTGGAAAAACAGGGTTGGAAAAACAGGGTTGGAAAAACAGGGTTGGAAAAACAGGGTTGGAAAAACAGGGTTGGAAAAACAGGGTTGGAAAAACAGGGTTGGAAAAACAGGGTTGGAAAAACAGGGTTGGAAAAACAGGGTTGGAAAAACAGGGTTGGAAAAACAGGGTTGGAAAAACAGGGTTGGAAAAACATGGTTGGAAAAACATGGTTGGAAAAACATGGTTGGAAAAACATGGTTGGAAAAACATGGTTGGAAAAACATGGTTGGAAAAACATGGTTGGAACAACATGGTTGGAACAACATGGTTGGAAAAACATGGTTATAAAAACATGATTGGAAAAACATGATTGGAAAAACATGATTGGAAAAACATGATTGGAAAAACATGATTGGAAAAACGTGATTGGAAAAACGTGATTGGAAAAACGTGATTGGAAAAACGTGATTGGAAAAACGTGATTGGAAAAACGTGATTGGAAAAACGTGATTGGAAAAACGTGATTGGAAAAACGTGATTGGAAAAACGTGATTGGAAAAACATGATTGGAAAAACATGATTGGAAAAACATGATTGGAAAAACATGATTGGAAAAACATGATTGGAAAAACATGATTGGAAAAACATGATTGGAAAAACATGATTGGAAAAACATGATTGGAAAAACATGATTGGAAAAACATGATTGGAAAAACATGATTGGAAAAACATGATTGGAAAAACATGATTGGAAAAACATGATTGGAAAAACATGATTGGAAAAACATGATTGGAAAAACATGATTGGAAAAACATGATTGGAAAAACATGATTGGAAAAACATGATTGGAAAAACATGATTGGAAAAACATGATTGGAAAAACATGATTGGAAAAACATGATTGGAAAAACATGATTGGAAAAACATGATTGGAAAAACATGATTGGAAAAACATGATTGGAAAAACATGATTGGAAAAACATGATTGGAAAAACATGATTGGAAAAACATGATTGGAAAAACATGATTGGAAAAACATGATTGGAAAAACATGATTGGAAAAACATGATTGGAAAAACATGATTGGAAAAACATGATTGGAAAAACATGATTGGAAAAACATGATTGGAAAAACATGATTGGAAAAACATGATTGGAAAAACATGATTGGAAAAACATGATTGGAAAAACATGATTGGAAAAACATGATTGGAAAAACATGATTGGAAAAACATGATTGGAAAAACATGATTGGAAAGACATGATTGGAAAGACATGATTGGAAAGACATGATTGGAAAGACATGATTGGAAAGACATGATTGGAAAGACATGATTGGAAAGACATGATTGGAAAGACATGATTGGAAAGACATGTTTGGAAAGACATGATTGGAAAGACATGATTGGAAAGACATGATTGGAAAGACATGATTGGAAAAACATGATTGGAAAAACATGATTGGAAAAACATGATTGGAAAAACATGATTGGAAAAACATGATTGGAAAAACATGATTGAAAAAACATGATTGAAAAAACATGATTGGAAAAACATGATTGGAAAAACATGATTGGAAAAACATGATTGGAAAAACATGATTGGAAAAACATGATTGGAAAAACATGATTGGAAAAACATGATTGGAAAAACATGATTGGAAAAACATGATTGGAAAAACATGATTGGAAAAACATGATTGGAAAAACATGATTGGAAAAACATGATTGGAAAAACATGATTGGAAAAACAGGATTGGAAAAACAGGATTGGAAAAACAGGATTGGAAAAACAGGGTTGGAAAAACAGGGTTGGAAAAACAGGGTTGGAAAAACAGGGTTGGAAAAACAGGGTTGGAAAAACAGGGTTGGAAAAACAGGGTTGGAAAAACAGGGTTGGAAAAACAGGGTTGGAAAAACAGGGTTGGAAAAAGCGTACTTTTGTTGGGACGTACGGCTTTTTGTTGTTCCTACGGTAATGCTTTTTGTGACCGACATTTCGGTTGCAAACCCTTCAACCCACTTTCTTTTGCTTAATCTAGTGGAAAGCATATCAATTTCGAATGGAATTTTTTTTTATACATTCTGATAGAAAAAATGTGCACGCACGGAATACCTTGCATTTTATAAGCCGAACAAGAGCAGGTTTTCCCGTCACTTGCAGCGTTAGATTGGTTTTTGTAACTCACCAAAAAATTTAGAGAGTTATCTATTGGCTCGCAATTTGTGTCCTTGGACATCCCATTGATCATATTTTTCACTATTTGTTCCGAAAAATTGGGTACGCAAACCTCGCGAATTAAGTCCGCTGCCTTTGCCATATCATTGTCTTTTAAGACAGGGTTGAATTTTTTTTTCGTCATTGCGGCAAACTTTTCCTTAACATGCAATAAGCTGATATAGGAATAGAGCCCTTTCATGTCATCATAAAACTGATCAAGCGAGTTATTCCTTTTGCTAACTGCCGCTTTTATCTTTTGATTTAAATATTCCAATCTGTTGTTGGTGGTGTCACCCAGGTTGAAATGTTGCCTCCAAAAGAACATGACCCACTTGTCTTTTATCGCCAACCAGTTATCTTGGAAATATTTAAGGAATTCCGCACTCAAATCCCCATCATGTACCATCAAATCTACATTTTTCTCAAATTCGGATTCCGTAAAGGAATACGCTATTCCTTGAAGGTGTATTTTGGCCCTCTTCTCCGCTAACTTGCCCATTTTTAAGGAATGAATTTTGTTTTTAATTGCCTTTAGCACGTGAAACAGGCAAATCTCGACTATTACGTGAGGAAAGATTTCCTCAATAACGTTGATTTCAGTCAGATCTTTATCTACCATAAATGTCTCCATTTTATCGGTATTCAGATTTTTATTTTTAAACGTGGAAAAAAGTTTCTGAATCATTTCTTTTGTTTCAAACTATACCAAGCATAATGCCACAATCTCGCTTAAATTGTTTCCATCTACGATCATTATAAAATAAAGCGGCATTCGACAAAAGTTCAAACATTATGTAGCGTCGCACAGCACATGCTCGGGGTACTTTGAAAATGATTCACGCATACGTCCAGTTTGCCAGAAGGCAAATGTTAACTCGTAACTATCCTCGTCATACTCAATTTCGACTACCTGCAATAAAATCAATTTCAAATTTAGAAAACCTTTTCTATACGTAGGAAGGTACATGCTTTTGGCGACTATTTTGTAATTTTCAACATTTTCCACTCCTACACAGCTCAAGACATACCTCGCTCGTGAATTTAGCATGCAAAACCGTAAAAAAGGGAAACTGAGAGGGTTGAAAAATAAAACCCCTTGGCCAGTGTAGTCAATCCATTAAATAATATAAGTACAATAATTAAACATAAGTATGCCCAATAAACAATATCCAACCAGTACTGATTTTCACGTCGTAATTATATTAAAATATTAAACTGCGTTCATACTATGCTCACCATAGTACATTTCAAAATGTTTCACTGGAGTCGTGTGAACAGATAACCGTCTTTTCTCGAATCGAATTAATTCGATTTCTCGAAACTACAGCTACGGTCACACTAGCATTTCCTAATCGGTTTGAAACGGTAAAATTAAACCGATATTGAAACCGCCAGGAATCGTTTTCAGCGCCATCTTCACACTATACCTCCATAACCTGAGGTTATTGGGGGAAAATTTGGAAAGGGGGAAAATTTCCAAAAAATAATAACTTCCAAAATATTATATTTAAACTCGCTATATACTTCGGCTGTTTTCATATATAGAAGCCAACAGAAAAGTTTCGTTTAAATCCACAATTTTCGAGCAACATAGATTTTGCTTTGCTTCCCTTGCTGAAATGTATCTAAATTGCCACGAGGCCTTTCATAATTGCTCTACAGGAAAGCATACACTTATTATTCGTGTATTTACCTATTGATAGGAATTTATTCACGTTATTGCTTGCTTAAAGAGAGGATGAAGCCTGACCAATAGTTTAATCTATTATTTATCCA
This sequence comes from Odiellus spinosus, assembly GCA_963920705.1. Taxonomy (NCBI): domain Eukaryota; kingdom Metazoa; phylum Arthropoda; class Arachnida; order Opiliones; family Phalangiidae; genus Odiellus; species Odiellus spinosus. The sequence goes on from CAWUCO010000183.1 coordinate 1,331,483, forward strand.
AAAATTAAGGGGGCCTGATCCCATGCAGCGCTTGACTATAAGCACTTTATTCCGGTATTACAACGCTTCCAAATATATCTAAACCCGCGTTCTCACTAGAGACTTTGAAACGATTTTCAAACCGTTTAGAATATTCAAATCTACTCCAAAAGAGAATAATTGCATCACTTAAAATCTCTACAGTTGAGCCCTCGAGTTTACAATAGCCGTGTTTATACTAGAGATTTTAAAACTGTTTTAACCATTTTGGAAAAGTCAAATTTAAGTCAACTGTAAAGATCATTTCTTAAAATATATAATTATTATCTTGAAAACATGATTTTAAGACTCACAACGGTTCGAAAACGGGGATTCAAAGTCTCTAGCGTGAACGTGGCTTAAATGGCGCGAATTCATTTTTTGGCCCGCGCTTAATATTTCAATCCCCGTGGATCCGCTTTCCGAGTAAGCTTGAAATTGATTCTTTTCATATTACTTTGAATTTTTTTTACTCAATTATGGCGATTTTTAAGATAAGGAATAGATAACCAGCTTCATTCACCTCCAAGATTTACGATCGCCTCCGAATTTTAATTGATTTAAAAAAAAACTTACCATATTAGAATCATCTTCTTTATCCTTATGTAACTTTTCCAAAAGTTTTTGAGCAGAATTTTTCCCCTCCTCATTTTTTTTCTTATTCACTTTAGCTTTAAAGTTGTGCAATGATTTGGGAAAGTCTATTCTTTGCTCGGTCTCATTCGCCTTTAGCAAAACCTTCTTGTTGTCCACTTCAAGTCCGGCTAATTCCGAATAGTACTTTTTTGATTCCTCATCCATACACCGAAAAGCCCTATTTTGCGGGTATTTATGGTACAGTGATGAATTTGTTGCGTGGTTGTGATCTAAGTTCATAGAGTGAATATACAGCCTGTCGAACCGCGTACTAACGGAATATGACACGAACGCTTGGCAACCGTCTCTGAACGTTGAAGACTGTCTTTTTCCAATTGCTTTGGACTCGTATGATCCGTAATGAACGCACGTGTATTTAACTTTCGCGTATTTAAATTTTGCCGGTAAAGGTTTTTTTCCTATAGGCTCTTTTATTCTCCGACTCAATTGTCGTTGAGTGAGGTGCTTTGGAAAGTATAGGGGAATTATGTTTGTCGCAAAAATCCATATGATTCTTCCAAAGCGACTGAAAATCCTCGAATTGTTTGTTTATTTCTAACGTCATTTTCAAATACAAACGGACAATGTAAAATTTTTAAATAAAAAAATCTCTCGTGATCAGTACGACTATTCTCAGCGGAATTAGAAAGAAACTGACTCGCTGATATTCGCGTGCAATTTTTTTAAATATTGGTGTTATTATGTAGCAGACCAGGGAATGACCATCAAGGTCACTAAAACCCAAACTAAAATTCAAAACCTTTTAACAGCACAGTGTCATGTTTTATATTAGCCCTTCTCTGGTATCCTAAAGAGCCTATGTTTCCCCGAATGTTTTACGACCCATAAATATTTCTGTACGTATACTTATGTTCGAGTAATTTTATTTATGACAGGGTAAAGAAAATTCAATTATATATAAATATATTACTGAAATAACCCATTTTCCCTTATAGTTATAGGTATTCTCGAATATGATAACCTTAATTTCTGGAATATTTTCTGCAAAAGCCTAAATCTAGATCTTTTTCCGAGTCTTTTCCCTATGCACTGAAGATATAAGGTTTTGAAATAGCAAGGTGGTCCCACACAATATCAAAGTGGTGAAATTCCCTTTTAGGGGAGAATGAAGTCCGATAACGAGTGATTTTTTTTATTTGTTAGGCGTTAAATAGGACAAATTGTATATTCCAATATCAAGGACGATTAATAATGGATTTGGAATAAGTCGCTTTTTTTGAAAAAAAATTACAAATGAGCTCCCACGGTAAAGCAAATTATTTTAATATTCATACCACGCGGATGCGTGTTGAGTATTCGCTGGTCCAAATGTATCGGAAACAAGAGTTAAAGTTAATCATGGACCTCCACGACCGACAGTGCTTTTTTCGTTTAAAATTTAATCTAGCCACCTTTAAAAAATCTTCTGGACTCAATTTGAAGCATTTAAGCTTCTAGGATCATTTATCAAAGATCAATTCACTTCCTTTTTCTCATCCGAAAACAATTACATGAAAATAGTCGAAATTATAATCTTACTTTAAGCCTATATTCAGAAGTTTAATAAAAAATCGCGCGTGTTTTCAACCTACCTAAGTTTTTTCCCACATTTCACCCATCACGTGGTAAAATAATTTAAATAATTAGCAAAGACGCTTGCAAAGATCCTAAACACATTTGCCAATCTTTTTAACATAAATATCGCTTAATTCATTAATCATCTGCCCGGGATCTCATCAGCCGTGAACCCGGGCAGAAATAGACAGGCCACATGTGGACCGTCTATTTCTGCCCGGGTAATAAACTAGCCGAGTGCCCGGGCAGATATAGTCTCGTATAAGTCGATGGCTATTTCTGCCCGGGATCACGTCAGCCGTGAACCCGGGCAGAAATAGACAGGCCACATGTGGACCGTCTATTTCTGCCCGGGTTCTCGTTTTTGGGGAACCCGGGCAGAAATAGCCAGAAAATTATACGAGGCTAAATGTGCCCGGGTTCCCGCCGCCAGCAAACCCGGGCAGAAATAGCCTCCTATAAGTCGCTGGCTATTTCTGCCCGGGCCCCGGGCGCTTTTAGCCTCGTTTAGGTGGCCGGCTATTTGTGCCCGGGATCCGGGCACATTTAGCCTCTTCAGGCTATTTTCGCCCGGGTCCTGGGCACAATTAGACACTCCGAATTTATTAGGTGTGACCGTGTGCCGTTAAATTATAGGTCAAAATTAATATGAAGTATCATTTAATTAAGAAGATTTAATGTCAATTTAATTCCTTCAGATGTAGGTTATTTTTATCTTTATTTTCATGTAAATTGGTTTAGAACTTTAGAGTTTAGACTTTAGACTGTGTTATTTGTTAAGCCTTTGCAGTTTGCACTCAAAAAAGAGTCAAAAGAGACTCAAAAATGAAGTGTATTGTATGTGGATTAATGAATTATCCTGGTAGAAGCAATTATGCAGTCGTTCATGGATTCCCAAAAGATATGAAACGATGTAAAGAGTGGCTTCTTGCAATTGGAAAACCGGAAAATACTTATGTAGCTCGTGGCGATTGCGTATGTTCACATCATTTTAAAGATTCTGATTACCGCCGCTCTTTTCCATCACCCAACGTTTCGGAAAGAGCAATGTTGCGAAAAGAAGCTATACCAACATTAGAACAAATATTTAGAAGAGATTTTAACCCCCCATCAAAATATACCGAAGAGAACTTGGTGAGTATTGACAGTCTAAAATTATTTGCTTGTTTAAAAGATAGATAATTATATTTAAAATTAGCAAATCTTAATTGGTTTTTAATAAATTCAGGGTCCATCGTGTTCATACGCAAATGAACCACAAATTGGCGAATTTGCGTCAAATGAAGTTGAATTCTCTGATTTATCAATTTCAACACACTCTGCCGCAGTTTGTGATGCAGATTTATTAACCTCTACTCAAATAGAAAGTCTTACGCCTGTAAGACCATCTTCTGTCAGTTCGGACCATACTTACACGAGAAACTGTGACTCGGGGGTAGCTTTATTTTGTTTGCTCGTTACTTCCAATAAATAGTTTTTTTTTATTTTAAACCAATTTAAAATAATATATTGCAGGATTCTCGACCATCATCTGGTTTAAGTAGAAAGCTTTCCCTGGATGATGTAATTGTTTGTCACAAACGCATTCAAACCATGTCTCTTAGAGGGAAAACAAAAAGTACAGAAACTGGTATGTTTTTTTACTATAAATATTAAATTCTAGCCAATTTTGCAGTTTATACTCATCTTACTGGTAATTTCTTTATTATTATATAGAATATCAACACGTTATTTTGGAATTCAGTGCAATTTGTTAAAGCCTTTTACGTCATCTCCCATAAATTTAAGCCCTATCGCAAGAAGAATGGAAATTGACGAGCTCGATGAAACGATGGATATACATGTATATGACTCGCATGATCCTGATGATCCTACTTTTGATCCAGACATGACGGAAAAATCATCCATCGATGTTTCTCTAGATTTTGAAAAGTACGGTGTTTGGTGGTACTATTACACGTATAATGTACGGAACTAACCAGGGAAAATGTTTAGATTCACAGAATCACAACCACCAGACCAAGAAAACAAATATATCGTTTTCGAGTCCTGTTTATTCACGCTGTTCAGACTTTGTTTACAATGTAAGCAACCTCTTAAAACAATGGAAAAAATTGTTTGCGGAACAGCTCTGACGATTAAAACAACGTTTGGGATAGCCAACCAAGGTTGGGCAAGACATTCTGGGGAAACATAATTGTCGCTTCTGTCTTATTTTACATGGGAAATCTACCCCACAAATTCATTAGTACCCTAAAAAAAGCCAAGATTGCGATGTTTGTAGACAGAACATATTTCTATTACCAACGCATTTTTGTATCAATAACTCAAAAGGTAACATTTTCTTTAAAGGGGTAACGATAGTTTCGTACTGAACCAAGATTATTATAGATTTGGAAAAAAGAACAAGAAATTCTTTTGGAAAACTGTAAAGGTACTGAACTGGCAATTTGTGGAGATGGAAGAGCAGATTCCCCGGGCCATACTGCTAAATATGGCATTTATGGATGGTGATCGCAAGAAAATTTTACATTTTGAACTGGTTCAGGTATAAATCTGAGGTGGTTTTTTAGTGGTACATTATTGCAGTATCCTCTATTCATAATTACCAAAAATCTTTGTACATGTTTTAGTCAACTGAAGTAAAAAATTCTTACGCGATGGAATTAGAAGGATTGAAAAGGGGTCTCCTGTATCTTTTGGAAAATGGGCTGAAAATAAAATGCCTTATAACAGACCAACATGTTTCAATTCAAAAATTCATGCGAGAGAACTATTCAGAAATTTCCCACTACTATGACAACTGGCACGTTGCTAAAGGTTCATATCATACTCTATATTTACCTAAAATAATTAGGGGTGTGCGAGTCTTCTTTTTTTGGTTTCGAGGAGTCCGAGTATATTAACAATTGCTTATCGAGTCTCAAGACGGGTCTTGAGACTAAACGAGTACTAGCACAGCCCTAAAAATAATCAGACTTCATTCTCCCTTTAGCTACTTTCACGAGAAAGCTTTATAGAGTTATTACTTATTATAGGCCTCAACAAAAAATTGATAGCATTGTCAAAAACGAAAAACTGCGAAATCATTGGACCTTGGATACCTGCTGTCGTAAACCACGTGTATTGGTGCGCAGCTTCTGTCTCTATACCAGGAACAATAAACGACAAATGGGCCTCTCTTCTGAACCATGTTGCCAATAAACACGATCAGCATGATGGTACATATAAGAAATGTAACCATGGACCATTGTTAGATCATCACGAGCGTTTGTGGATTCCTCAAAGTAACAAAAACCTCCTCCATTCATAGTTCAACGTAAATAAAAATGTTTTAACAGTTACAGAAGCGCACACGAAGCTGTCTGCACTTTTAAACGCACCAATCACGTTGAAAGCTATCGAGAAATTATCACCAAATGGGCAAACCTCATCAATTGAGGTATTTCATAGCGTGTTGCTCTCAAAATTTCCAAAGAGGCTTCACTTTTTCTATGACAGCATGCTTGGCCGGTACGAAACAAATAATTTACATAATTCTAATTACAAAATAGTTGAAAATACTTTTTAAATTAGTACAATATTGGCCATATTATTTTATAACGAAAATGGGGCCAAAGATCAAGACCTAACAAACTTACAAGAACCTCAATGGAAAGTAGTGTACCCCAATTCTAAAGGGGGAAAGCCAGTAGCTAAACCAGTACTGGGTCAAAGTACTTACAGTAAGAAATTTTCTAGAAATGGTTTGATCAATTTTTTATTGCAAAAAAAGCTCTCCCGCGGTTTAGCTCAATCCTAAGGCTTGTATGAAATGAGGAAAAGCCGAGAAAAACATCTAGGGGCGATTCCATTTATTTGAGAATTTGTAGAGAAAGTGAGATATTTATTTGGCAAAAAGCAAAGTGATCAAACTATTTCTCTGCTACTATATATTACAGTTAAAAAAATTATTTTCGTAGATTATATAGATAAGCTCTTGGAGGAAACAGTAGCTACTTTTTCAAATGCTAAAACAATTGCGAGTCTAATACCTCCAAGTTTGTCCCCTGGAACTTTGTCTCAAAAGTATACGGAAGGTGTTGTAAAATCTGATGTAATAACGCAACACCAAGGACGTCTTGCATTTTTGCAAAGTAAACACCAGACCTGAATTTAGCTACGGAAACTTGGCGGTATTCTACTTTTAATTGGAAGAAACATAGTGGGGGGTGACAAAATGTAACATTATATTTTGTAAAATAAAATGTTATGAACTCAGAATTTTATTTTTTCATTTAAATTTATTAATTATTTTGTGACAGAGGCTGATGTATTTGAACCTTTACACATTAATTATCAGAATCAATTTAATATTTACAATGATAATGAACACAAAATTGGCAATACATTATGGTAACAAAGTCTATTCATTGTAGTTTTTAAATCCAACGTATTGGTCGTCCGGATATTCTTCCCTTATACGGTTGATCACGCAACTGGGTAAAATTACTCGGGTATGCGCCGGAAGTCTTCGCCAGATACTTCTTACGAATTGGCGATAGGCAATGTATCTGAAGCGGCTTGGTGAGAAGTCTTCTCCAGCATTGGCTTTAGCGATGTAACCAAGGAGCGCAGCGTCCAAAACGTAATAGTCTAAACACACCCTTGGAAAAAATTCGTGCAAAGTTGCGCACACAACGTTTGCTCCAAGTTTGCTTACGATCCTTGGTCTCTCCTTACAGCAAATGCTCTCCCTTGCAGTGTTCAGCGACATCTAGATAACATACCCTAAGATAAGGATCTAGATACGTTTTTAGGTATGTTTCTTTAGATATAGGTACATTTCTGTAAATAAAAATCTATATTTTATAGAAAATTAGATAGATAAAAAACCTCTCATCTTGTATCTCTGTAATTTTTACGCTTAAATAACTATATCGTGATTATGTATTATCAGATTACTCCATCTTTTTAGGGAAGTAAATCGACAACAGATTCGTTATCTAATATGTTTTTAGATAATTTTTTATTGTACCTTATCACGGATATTTTACGGGTAAACGAAGAATTTTTTACATGACCTCCGCTATTAATGAGTATGATGTTGAAACTCAACATTATTTTAATATGCCTAATTTATAATCGTGACGTTGTAAATAATTTTGAATGTATAACTTTTTATAAGTGCATGTAAATTTTGTATTCATCTAGTTAATTTGCCCAAATTTCCCCCCCTTAAATTATAAAAAACAATATTCTGTTATCTTAGACTTTAGCCTTTGGCCTCTTTTGCTATTCCCTGTTGTTTCGGAATTTTGTACTCTATTTTTTAACTGGACTCTACCCCTATTGTATTTTTTAAAAATTAATTTTATGTTTCGAAAATCTTCAGATTGGATTCTGGCTCTCGCTACGGGCAGTAATCTCTCGGACTAGGTCAACTTAAATATAGCCAGATATTTTCCAACCAGTCGCGCCTTATGTATATTATTTCTCTTTTTTTTCAATATTAAGTTTATTAAAGCTTAGTTTATTTTAATTATCAGTTGAGTGTTTTAATTTATTCTAACGCGTTGTTACGTACATCGATCCTGAGCATTTAAGAGCCCTTTAGATTATTCAGTAAAATTCGCTCGGTGTATCTACACTATTTTGGTGCCGTGGAAACCCGGGAACGTATTAACAACGGCGTCAACTTTACATCAACTGCGTAATCACCTTCAGGAACCCACCATGGCGCAGGATCTTACCCGCCTCAAAGCTAAACGCACCAGTACCAAGCAAGTCGCAACACGCACGAAAAATGCCTTGGAAGCCGAACTAGCCGTAGAAGAACCGGATGAAGCCAAAATTGAGGGAATCCTAATAGTCATCTTAGGGAAAGAGAAAATCCTTCGAGATCTGGACGCGAAAATCGAGGACTTGACCATAAACGACAAGGAGCTCGAGAAAGAACTCTCTGTCGCGCAAGAATATATGGATGAACTCGTGATAGCTCGTGTACGAGCAATCCGCTTCTTAGAAACCGCGAATCCCGGTTTTCAATTCAAGATTCCCGGTACGCCATCGGATAGTGAAAGCACAGTCATCACAACGTCAAACACCGTCAAGCTGCCGAAATAGGAAATACGTCGATTCAACGGGAAGTACAGCGAATGGCCAACCTTCTGGGGAAACTACGAAGCCCAAATCCATAGCGCCGATTTTAAGAAGTCAGTTAAGTACAGTTATTTACTATCGTACCTGGAAGGCGAAGCTGCCGCATGCATCGCGGGATTCACGCAATCAGATAAGAATTATGACGCGGCCATCGAATTATTGCATAAGCGTTTCGGAAACAAATCAGCGATTATTGGCGAACATATGGACGCGCTCTTACACTTACCTGAGGTCCGATCGTCAAGTGACGTAACCGCGCTAAGAAAGCTGCTCGATAGTTGTCAAGTTCACCTAAGAAGTTTAAATTCGCTCGGAGCAATAGATGATACGCAAGGAAATATAATATGTCCCTTAATAACGAAGCATCTCCCAGACGATATTACGCTTGCCTTTAGTAGAGCGCAGTCTTCTTCAGCGAATTTGAATATTGACGAACTGATGAAATTTTTGGAAATTGAAATTAGCAGTAGAGAGCGAGCCAAGACTTTAAGCAGACCCAAAGAATCGGAAAGAAAATCTAGCTCGGCGGTCGAAAAACCAAGCTATTCTTCGAGCTATTCGCGGGATCAACGCCCCTCGGAGAAGCGCAGCAGCCAACGCCTTTTCAGCGCCGCAGCCTTAACGACGACCGTAGAAGCTCGTCCCTGTTTATTCTGCGATTGTACCAACCACACAACCACCAATTGCAGCAAGTCCTTAGAAGAAAGAAAAAACGTATTAGTTCAAAAGCGCCGCTGCTTCCTATGTCTGCGATACAGTCACCAGATGCGACATTGTAAGGCTCGAATACGTAATTGCCGAAAATGCAATGGACGTCACCATTACGTAATCTGCGATCAAGAGAATACGAGCGTCAAACCAACAAGTCCTATCGCCACAAATAACGGTAACCTTCAACTTGGTCAACTCGCCGCAGGAGTCAAAACCACCGAGCGCACCACCATCCTTCTTCAAACTGCCCTCGCAAAAGCCAAGGCGCCCTTTAGCAGCAGAGAAATTCAAGTTCGCTGTCTCCTCGATAACGGCAGTCACGCTACCATCATAAAAGAAATAGTCTCAAGAGAACTAAGCCTAGAAGTGGTCGAAGAGGCCGCCCTAGACGTTCATAGCTTCGGAAGTTCAAAACCCGTTAGCGCTATCCGAAGAAAAGTACGCCTGGAGTTAAGAAGCTGCCACGATCCTAGAAGAAAAATCATTCTCGAAGCCTATGAGATTCCAGATATTTGCGGTGCCGTATTCTCGTTCCCTGGAACCGAACTAGCGGAGAAATGCCGAGAAAAAGGACTTGTCATGGCTGACACGACTCATAACAATTCCAGAGGAACGGATCATTCTTCCGTAGAAGTTCTCATCGGAGGGAATTACCTTTGGGAAATAGCGAGTGGCAAAATCGAGAGATTTGGCACAGCCTTGGTAGCTCTTGAAACCATCTTCGGTTGGACGTTGCAAGGGCCAACTTCTATCTCATCTTCTGCAATTGGCGTAAATACCATCGCTATAATGAGGGTCTCGGTCACACCCACAGAAGACGAAAACCTTACCAATCAGCTAGAAAAATTCTGGAACCTAGAAGCATTCGGCGTTCACGATGAAGACGACGATTCGCCTTCCAGAAATCAGTTTTTGGAAAAATTCAATTTTACTACGACCTACGAAAATAATCGGTACAGCGTTGCCCTTCCTTGGAAACACAATGTCGCCGAACTGGGAGACAATTACACCCTTGCTGCAACGCGCACCGCTAACCTCGTCCAAAAGCTCCGAAGAGATCCTGTTCAATTTATCGAGTACAACGACATCATTAAACAACAGGTCGAAGACGGTATCGTAGAGTTAGTTCAACCCGAAAACATCAAGAAGACCTCTGGACCTGTCTATTACTTACCTCATCGCCCAGTAATTCGAGAAATGAGCCAAACTACAAGGGTCAGAATAGTTTATGACGCCTCTTCTCACGCTTCAAACGTCGCGTCGCTGAATGATTGCCTCGAAGCAGGGCCCAAGATGAACCCAGAACTATTCGAAGTCCTACTACGCTTCCGCGAAAATCCCGTAGCCTTCTGTGGAGACATCGCCAAGGCGTTCTTGCAAATCGAGGTTCACAAGGAAGATCGCGATGCCCTTCGTTTCCTATGGGTCGACGTAAATCAACCACAGAAAAGTTCGGCCTTCCTCGTCTATCGCATTACTCGAGTCGCCTTCGGAGTAACGTCAAGTCCTTATCTTCTCGCGGCAACCGTACGATTCCACGCCCGGAAATTCAACGAAACCAAGCCCGAAGCAAGCGCGCTCCTCAACAAGTCACTTTACGTTGACGACCTGATTTCCGGCGCCCGCAACGAAGAAAAGGCCCTTCAACTAATTCAAGACTCCGATGAAATTCTACAATCGGCCAGCATGCAGCTCAGAAAATGGCAGAGTAATTCGCCGAAATTAAGAAATCTACTTAACCGAACCGCCCCGGAAGCAAACAACTCGCAAGAACTTACTTCATTCTCCCCGTCCAAGGTCTTAGGACTCTCTTGTGATAGCCTCAACGATGTCCTAATTTTTGAAGTTGACGATCTACTATCATACATCAAAACAAGAAAAAACACAAAACGATGGGTTTTGAGATCAGTCGCACGAGTCTTCGACCCTCTCGGTCTAATTATGCCGTTCACTGTACGTGCGAAGTTAGTCTTCCGAGAACTTTGGAAAACGGAGAAAACAGAAGCCCTTACTTGGGACGAAGATTTACCACAAACGGTCAAAGAAGATTTCGATGACTGGTGCTGCGAGCTTAAGGGAATCACGAACGTTAAAGTTCCCCGTTATTACTACCGTACGAACCTAGACATAGACTTTTCAAGAGTAGAGCTTCATTGCTTCACCGATGCTAGTCCTAAGGCATTTGCCGCTGCAATATATTTTCGCTATGAAGTAGGAGAACACCAATTCGCAGTCAGCCTAATCACGTCCAAGTCTAGAGTCTCATCAGCTAAGAAGACGATGTCCATTCCACGTTTGGAATTGATGGGAGCACTTCTAGGCGCTAAGCTCACCAAACACGTCATGGAAACGTTAGACCATAAACCGGACAAGGTCTATATGTGGACCGATTCCCGTATCGCATTGGGATGGATTCAAGGTTCCCCAACTAGATGGCTTACCTTCGTAGCCAATAGAGTCAAAGATATTCAAAACCTCAGCCAACCCACCGACTGGCGCCATTGCAGGAGTAGCGAGAACCCGGCTGATTTGCCAACGCGTGGACTCAAGCTCAGCAGATTAATTGCAGGCTCTCTCTGGTGGCAAGGACCGGAGTGGTTGAGAAAACCCTTGGAATGCAGCTTGCCACCTACAATCGAAGACGATATATTCATAGAAGTCAAGAACGAGATGAGAAAAGCAGAAAAATCTATCGCCGTCGCAGTCGCTACAACTGCCTCCGACAGCGCCATAAATGTCGAACTCTTCAGCTCCCTCAAGACACTTTATCGCGTCACCGCCTGGATTTTACGTTTCGTAAATAATGCAAGGAAGAATTCGGTTAAGGGTAAAGGAAACCTCACCGCCGAAGAAGTTCAGCAAGCCGAAATACTTATGGTACGGTACACCCAGAACCAACAATTTCCCGACGAAATTCGCCTACTGAAAGCGAAGCAGAATATACTCAACGCGTCGCCGATTCGTCTATTACAACCTACACTGGACGGAAATGGTCTCCTTTGTTTAGGAGGTCGCCTGAAAGGTAGCGCCCTCTCGTACCAAGAGCGCCATCCTTGGATTTTGATGCCCAATCACCATTTTTCCAAACTGGTAATTACAGACGCTCACGAACAAGTTATGCACGCGGGAGTAATCATTACTACAGTCGCGATTCGCGCTAAGTTTTGGATGGTCAAGGCGCGTCGGTTTGCAAAGTCGGTCATCGGCAAATGCTCCATTTGCAACTATTTTCGCGTACAAAAGTCCGACGTGATTATGGCCCCTTTACCGGAGTTTCGTACAACTCAAGCCCGTCCATTCGAAGTTTGCGGCATTGATTTTTTAGGACCCCTAACAGATTCCTACGGAGAAAAACGATACGTGGCTCTATTCACCTGTGCGGTTGTTCGAGCGGTACATCTTGAACTCGTGACCAATTTGACAACGCACGCCTTCATTCTCGCTTTTCGCAGATTCGTATCGCGCCGCGGTTTAGTAAAACACATAATGACAGATAACGCGAAGACATTCAAACGCGCTAAAAATGACCTGCAAGAACTGTGGAAAAGTATCGCGCATCCGGACGTAGCCGCTTATTTCTCGGATAAACAGATAAAATGGACCTTTATCGCCGATAGAGCCGCCTGGTGGGGCGGGTTCTGGGAACGGTTGGTAGCCTCAGTCAAGAACGCGCTTCGGAGAGTCGTCGGAAAAACCAAGTTAAACGACGTGGAACTTGGAACAACTCTGACTGAAATCGAAGCAAAGATCAACTCGCGACCCCTCACCTTCGTTTCCGAAGATCCTGGAGATCCCGTCCCACTTACACCCGCTCATTTCTTGATCAATGAAATCCTTGACGGATTGCCACCAATGTCTAAGAACGCCGCTATCGCCGATAACCGGGAAGAGCTTGGACAAAGAAGAAGGCATCATCAAGCCGTAACTGAAAACCTTTGGCGTCGCTGGAAAACAGAGTATCTATTACAGCTGAGGTCAGCACATTACCGCACCGACAACAGACCAACAGAACTGCTACAAAAGGGTGACCTGGTCCTTATCGAAGAGTCCAAGCTCCCTCGACTACGCTGGAAAACAGCCGTCATTGACGAAACCTTCGTTGGACGCGATGGACAGATTCGCTCGTGTATGGTTAGATTATCTAACGGGAAATTACTTCGCCGACCCGTTCAACTTTTATATCAGTTGGAAGCTCGTAACTAATTAATTTAGATTGGACTGTCGTACAATCGGGCGGAGTCTGTTGAAACTCAACAATATTTTAATATGCCTAATTTATAATCGTGATGTTGTAAATAATTTTGAATGTATAACTTTTTATAAGTGTAAATTTTGTATTCATCTAGTTAATTTGCTGGTTGGAATTATTCGTTAAATGCCCAAATTTCCCCCCTTTAAATTATAAAAAACAATATTCTGTTATCTTAGACTTTAGCCTCTTTTGCTATTCCCTGTTGTTTCGGAATTTTGTACTCTATTTTTTAACTGGACTCTACCCCTATTGTATTTTTTAAAAATTAATTTTATGTTTCGAAAATCTTCAGTTTGGATTCTGGCTCTCGCTACGGGCAGTAATCTCTCGGACTAGGTCAACTTAAATATAGCCAGATATTTTCCAACCAGTCGCGCCTTATGTATATTATTTCTCTTTTTTTTCAATATTAAGTTTATTAAAGCTTAGTTTATTTTAATTATCAGTTGAGTGTTTTAATTTATTCTAACGCGTTGTTACGTACATCGAACCTGAACATTTAAGAGCCCTTTAGATTATTCAGTAAAATTCGCTCGGTGTATCTACATATGAAAACGGTCAGCTTAGAGATCTCCGGTTTATATTGCGTGGTGCTGTTGGGCGGTTGAAAATTATGTCGAAAGTCAACCCAAATGATGAAGCATTTTCTGTTGTCAATGGTTTAAGTGAACCGATCCACTTAACACCTGCGAATGGCGTTCAATCGAAGATACAGCTACCATATCTTTTGGACGGCGAGTTTTTTGTCCCAGTGCATGGCGAGGTCGGCAATGCCAATGCCTCTAGTTCCATCAGTGTCCAATGCTTAAGTTGCCCAGATAGAAAAGTACTGAAAGCTTCTAGAACATCTACTGGTAACCTATTCAAACACATCAAGGTAAGGAATCACCGAAAGCTTAGCTATGTTTTTCTTTTAGAGAGTATAAACCGCGTAGAAAATACGTCTGATGACGCGCGCCACGTCTTGTTCCCTAAAGTAACTTGTGCCGATTTAAGAGGGCTTTTGTTAGGTGTAGAAGTTCGAAAGTCAAGTTGTACCATTCACAGCCAGAGCTATATTCTCCCTTTTAGGCAAGTATACCAATGCTTCAAAATGTCCTTCACTTCATTTGTTCTAAAGGCAGTGTGGGAGGTGGTTTAGTTGTTCCTATAGGCTTCAAGTGTATAATATTTTTTAAAGCGTAATTTTATAGGTGATCTTAAAGGGATACTAGATTCTGATTATAATGTGGTTTTAATCAATTTGGGCTAACAAATTGTGGTTTAAAGCCTTAGACTTCGCTGTAATATACAGTTGATTATCAAAGTCACGAACTTACCTCGCTACCCCTAAATCCGTTTCGAAAGGATTTTAGGCTGTAAACATTCTCGAGATGGAGTTCGTCATGGAATTAAAATATCGCATAAAAATTTCGCATGAACCAATATAATTTCAAAGCGCGCCATTTCTACCACACATCTCAAACGTTTCAAGCTCAATTTCAAAGACTAACTCTCGGATCGGCCTCCGCAATTCAGTCCTTTTGTAATAAAACAATTTTACCTATAATTTCGCAATTTTGATAATTAACGGCGGATTACAACGAATATTTTGGTGAGGTTTGATAATGTTAAACTTTAAAACGAGTATTTTAAGTTTTCATCGATAAAACATTTAAGTTTTCCAATGTTTAGTATACCTTTAAGGGATGGCCCAGCAATTAAGGCACACGAAGTTACCAATGCCGACAATTCAATTGCGAGTATGAGCCTTTCACACAAATTTAAGGCATCGATGTCATATTTTTTATTCGCCCGTTAAGTGTCGACCCTATTATCTCTTTGCTGTCGAAGTCAAAACAGTGACGTACCAAGACGTTTTACAATAAGCTTATAATTTATATTTATAGAATTCGCACCCCACGGTATTAAAACAACTAGAAGTTAAGAAGGCCACTAAAAGAAAGAATTCCGATTCTAATGGTCAATTTTCAAAGCGTCTCTGCTGTCATCAGCTAAATAAGGAAGAAGTATGGAGCACGTAGTGCATGCGGCTGGGATCTACAGATTTTTTCCAATGGAAATCGACTTTGAGATTTTGAGTTCCCTTCACAATAATGTAAAGAAAATCCAACATTTTTATATGATAGACTTGGTGCTAGTCCAGGTGAAATTAATTCTACTTCAGTAAGCTACGATCAGACAAGTGCCTTGAAACCGAGATGAAACATTTTCGAATGATCATCGAGTTTTCAACCGAATAATTTCATTTTTTTGACAAAAGATGTTCACAGTAGATCGCAAACGTATGCATTTTAACCTTTACCAAACCGGTTTCAAAGTCTCTAATATGAACGCGGACGTATTTGCGTATAATGTATCTCCAATTCTTGGCTATCGACCGTCTGCAGATAAATGTATATTACATCTTTAAAAATATGTTAATTATTATTAGGCCAAATTTTCGGATAAAGAGTTTGTGTAGGTGTCAATATTGTAATTTATTATGATTTGTGAATATCTCAAAGGTTCAAGGTCATTTTATATATATTATACATTGGTGTTTTTCCCAGAATGCATTTCGCACTGAATTGGTCTATTTACAGGTGGCCGAGGTCGTGATGGATTATATTATATCTGAAATGCGTCCAATATATACTGTGGAAAAGCCTTCGTTTCGCGGCATGGTTAAACGTTTGTCTGGTGGAGTCGAACCACCTTACGGCACTTGTTTCAAGGGCAAACTCGCTGAAAAAAAACGGGATATGGAATACGATCTGAGAGTGAAGTTGTCGAAAGTTGATTTTGTATGCACAACTGCTGATATTTGGAGCTCTAACCATAAATCGTTTATGGGAGTTACTGGACACTATCTAGACCCTTATTCGTTAAAGCGCGTATCTATATTACTTGTCTGCCAGAGAATGAAGTTTAAGCATACTTTCAGCGAGATTTCTTCCGTTTTATTTTCTGTTTACTCAAATTATGACTTATATGTCCCAAAATTAGTTGGCACTGTTACTGACAATGCGTCCAATTTCGGTAAAGCATTTAAAGTTTTCAGCGTCCCGGACAATATTTCTGAAGAAGACGTGTCTTTTCTGGACGACTGGTATCAGATGACAATAGGCGTTGAGGCCTTTCCGGATTACACGTTGGAAGGCCATAAGAGCATTCACGATTCCAGTCTACCCACACACTACAAATGCTCCGCTCACTCCTTGAATTTGGTAGCGACCACGGATGCCGAGAAAGCTTTGAAACACGCTGTTTATAAGAAACGCTACAATTCTGCTATTGGGACATGTTGCGCTATCTGGAATAAACTTAGCCGTTCAACACAATCATCAGACTATGTCGAGGAGCTTCTCCCAAAAAGGCTGCCTACTCCTTGCCCAACCAGATGGAATTCATTCTACGATTGTCTATCAGAAATTATTAAAGCCAAGGAACACCTATCCTCAATTTCCAAGTCCTTGGATATCCCTCAGATAAAACCCGCTGATTTTGATTTTATTACCGAATATCTTTCGATCATGCGTCCAGTTGCTGTTGCCTTAGATATTCTTCAAGGGGAAGAAGAGTGTTATTTGGGTTTAGTGCTTCCTACTCTGTACCAGATAAAAGTATCATTAGATAGTCTTGACAACTTGGTTAAATGTCAGCCTTTGAAAAAGGCCATCATTGCAGGCTTAGATACACGGTTTTCTGATATATTGACCCTTAAAAACATTGAGAGCAAACCCTATATATTAGCTACTGTATCGCTACCTAAGTTTAAGCTACAATGGTTGACCGTAAGTGGAGATGAAGGGCAGTTGGATTTCATTAAAAATCTCTTCTTGTCGGAAGCTGTACGTACGAAATATGTAACTTCTAGTTCGGCTAGTGTATCAAAAAGCAATAGTACTGCCATGGCCACGCCTAGCAAGACAACGTCATCCCAAGAAGTAGACCCCTTCTTCACTTTCTTGAACAACAACGAAGAGATCGAAATTGAGGATTCCACTAACAATCAAAAAACCATGCAAGTCCTAGCTTATTTAGAAAATAAAAATAGAGATGTAACCGTTTTACATCAGTATCCAGTTGTGAAGGCCATGTTTCTTAGATATAACACCATATTGCCTTCTTCAGCTGCAGTAGAAAGAGCTTTCAGTTCTGGGGGTCAAATTCTAACACCTAGGCGCAACAGGTTAGATGATGACATGTTTGAAACCATGTTAATGTTAAAATATATCAAAATGTAAATTCACTTCCAATATAACTTGTGTACGCTCTAAAATTAAGAAAAATGTTACTTTATCAAACATCCGAAATAAAAAGTTTGGTCATTAAATAGAATAGAGTATTTGATTTTTGTCATGGTAGTGAAATATAAACTAACGATACTAGTTTAAGATTTACTCGTGACTTATAAAATAGTAAACTTAAGCCGGGATGTTGTAGAATCATAACTTAATTGAGGAATGAAACCTTAATTCTCCAGACTTTGTAAACGTAGGATTTTGAGGGAAGTTGGGTTTTTTGTAGAACAGTGGCGAAATGGTCTAAAGAGGGCCCTCTATCATTTAGGGTTGCAAAGAGTACCCTTTAAGTGATCAAAGGCCTTTTCTCCTAATGACATCAAAACCAATAGTTTACCTAAATAATCCTGAGCTTATTTTGTAACACATATCATTGGTAATACAGAATCTTCACTTACATAATAGCTTTATTGAAGGTAAAAGTAACTTGGTTTATAGATAAAATTACCTACTTTTGATTTCAACCTTTTACGATAAGGAGGTCTTATATATGGACCTAAATATAGATATGTAGGGTGGTGACGTCTAATTCGGGACAGTTCCAATTCGGGACATTTTTTTAAAAATGGGCCTGTGTTTAATTTGCTCGATTCGAGAAGTTCAAAAAGAGACTTAAATTAAGCACTGATTCATCGCGAATCGATTAAAACTAACCCCGAGATTGTAAGAAGCGTTCCTGACGAGATACGAGAATATGAAGCCGACTACCCAAATTACGTCAGTTAAATTATTGCAATTTTGAGGGAATGCCGCTCCCTGGGCCTCGGGAAATAAGCTTTAACAAAAGATTGAGGAAACGTACGGACACCCACCCGCTTCCTAAAGAAAATACGACTCTTTCGCTACGATTTGAGACTATCGGGGCTATTAAAGGAACGATATTTTAATCGCAATTAGTATTTTTAAAACATACCCGTTGCAGCTAATTCGGACCGGTGTCATTTACGCCGCAATTATCAATCTTAACTCGAGACAAACGTCGATTAACGCTAACAAAAATTTAGAAAAACTACGAAATTAAAGCATTCGCATACCTAGCTGTTTATTTTTAACTTTATTTCAACGATAGAAGCAGACGCCTCCGTCTTTTCGCGCCATAAACACATCCCCGTAAATAAGAGAGGGAAAATAGGTTTACCTTGTGGGTTTCAGGAGTAGCGCGTGCGCGTTACGAGCTTAGCTCGAGCGCGCTCGAGTTACATTCAACTGTTCCTTATGTTCAGCCTCTATAATTGTGATTCTCTTAGGCCTAACTAAAAAAACACCGGAGCGCTAATATTTGAACGTGGGTCTTCATTCATTCAAGCATTTATGGATTTCAATGATAAAGGTACGCTAATTGAAGTAATATTATAGTGTAGCCTAATTCAATAATTCTGACCCGGATAAATATCCACTTTAAAGATTTAATATTAAATTGATGGTGTTTCTTTTAAAACATAAGATAAATACGATGTCCATCACTCACTCACCACATAAAAGGCCTACATTCTCTCACGTTTCCGCCCTGCTCTGTTAAATCTAGGATCTAGGCTACTACACAGTAGAGAAAATAAACATTAGCAAACACCGATGTGACGATTGCCTTTTTAACATTTAAATATACCTATGAAATTTAAATTTATTTTATAACTACCTTGAAAATAAAATATCTGTAACCCTATTAAAAGCTTTTTTGATATTTTCTGTGTCATAGGCCTAATCCAAGAATTTTTAAATATTTTTCAAAGTAGGCATATTGATATTGTAGCTAGTGTCCCGAATTAAAACCCCCCGGTCCGAATTGGAACCACTCGCGGTCCGAATTAAACCCCCCCCGGTCCGAATTAGGGCCCCCCTAAGTCCGAATTAAATGCAAACGTCCCGAATTCGACGTCGTTACTTCCTTCGCGAAAATCCTTTTTTCTCAGTTAATAATTAGATCAGAAAGACGAAAACTGGCTTAAAATACAATAAAAAGTTCAATCTAGAAGATGATTAGCAAAGTATTTGCGAACAATCATCCTTCATACTCGAAAATGTAAGATTATCAAAAACTGTCCCGAATTAGACGTCACCACCCTATCTAAAGATACATATTAATACCCGATTCAGAACTTGGGTAAGGAGCAGATATAGTAGCTTTTGTATAAAAAGGTTTCGTTACTGCTAGATATGTTTACATCAGATAAAACTTTATATGCATCAGTTATCTGGGAACTTGTATCTAGATGCCAAATCGCTGAACACTGTATAATATAAGTAATAAAGAAGCTTTATCAAACTAACCAAAACGAGTTTTTTTTTGGTTTAAATCTATTTTACATAACTAAACTAGTTCTCGAAAAAGTACCCTTGATGGCCCGCCATTGGCCTAAAAAGCGGGCCCTAGCTATATTCCTCTACTCGCGGAGTAAAAGGGGGGGGGGTGAAACGCGAGGGGAGACAAAGTAGCTTATTTCCAGGAATGCTAGAAAAAAGGTTACTGCAAACTTGAAAATTATAGATGGCAGCACATTCAGTCAGTTTTTAAGCGTCGTGCGGTGGAGCAAACTCATGGGGCAAGGATCGCGCCGACACTCGCTTTAAGCAGACAATATTTACAATTATAGAGCTTCGCTATTGGCTAGAAAAGATACTCTTAATTGGGTATGGAGTAGAAACAAGATTAATTGCACTGACAACGCGATAAGTCGAGTAGGATTTTTGAAAAGATTACATAATTTATTTATTAACACGGTGTATTATAAACATGGAAAAATGGGAGCAGATCATTGAGTTGGGAATATATATGTCTTCTAGAGTTATCATTTGCCGTTCGGCAAGGGAGGTTTTGCGGGGCCTGCTCCGAAAACATAATACGGACGGACATCTTTATCATTAGTCGGTGGCGCCATCTACATCTAGCCGCGGGAACTTTATACTTTCCACCGCTAGAGTCAGATGGCGCTTTCAGCAGCTTTAGAGGGTCATTTTTGACGGGAAATTTGATTGATTCTTAAACCATATAATCTTTGCATTCAAAGCTTACGTGAACAAATGAGTCTCTCACACGGAATAAGTTTTAAGATTAGTTCTAATGTTTTAAATATTCTGAATTTTCCCTTACACATTAAAATTTTATTTTAAAACAATCCGAAAAGGAAAATTTCGTAACATTTTTAACATTTGAACAGAATCAATTGGGTAAGTTTCCTTCTCCAATAAAGCCTTTTATTATTATTATTTGATCGATAAATTAGCCCTACTTGTCACTCAATTATTTCGCTATTAGATTCAAATCATATTATCATTTACATTTTGTTCTTCCCCAGCAATTAAATCTGATTGTGATCAAAGTTAACTCGATTGAACGTTTTCTGTAAATAATTAAATTTTAAATTTACCGATTGAAATATATACTTTAAGGTTTAAGGTTTGTGATAAAAGCAAAGTAGAAATCGTATTTCCCCATTGCAAATATATATTTCGCAACAGCCTGATTGTCCGAGTGATTAAAATGATTCCCCGCAAATTACGTAAAATTTTAAAATGGGAATCTTGATTAACATTTGTTTAGAAATACCTTAATGTATGCTTCACAATTGGTATTGTGGCCGTACTTATGGCACCAGGCGTTTTTGTTTCTACACGAATTTATGCAATTGCCCATTGTGCTTTCTATTTTTAAGTCGAATCAATATAAATAGCTAATTATGTACATTTTCGATTAGCATAAAAAACAATTTTTCTCGTAGTGAATTACTTTATTTTCAGTTTACACACGACCTAACTTCAAAAAACCTGCCAATTCTAAACGTGTTTCACCAGCTTTCACATATTAGTTTGAGAATTAATCAAATTTCCCGCCTTAATTCCACCCGAAAATTATGGCTAGCGCCATCTACCTCTAGCGGCGGGAACTATCTAGTTCACGTTGCTAGAGGTAGATGGCGCCACCGCCTAATGACAAACTAATGTAATTGAAAAAAGTGGCCCCGCGATGTGCAGATTGGAACAAGAACGCTAGAAGACATATATATTCCCAACTCAATGGAGCAGATGCCCTCTCATATTACCGCTACGTTACACACTAAAGCCAATGATCAGTGTTCGATCGACAACTGGATTTCTAATATGGGAAAGGTTCGTGGCTTAAAATCTTTTTAAAGAAATAATTAGTATTTGATATCTGTACAGTTGAAATCCTCTAGAATGGAAAGTTCCGGGACATTAAGGAATTTTATCGGACTATGCCCAGTGTGAAACGCTTATTTCCATCCTCGACTCCTCGGAGAGCAGACGTACACGTACTTATGACGTAATGTCCGAAGAAATATGTTTATCTAGAGTCTAGACTCTAGACAGGTGTTTTTTAAATTGACCTATTTTTGGCCTAAAGTCCTTCTTTGAAGCGAGCTTTATTGTTTTTTATCAATGGATATAAAGTAATATCATATCAGATATTTGGTTATTTTCAAATCAGCCGTCGTCGCGTCCAGCCGGTGTTTCTCAGACGACAATGGAAGAAAGGAGCGATGGAACGAAGGAATTATGAGGATGGAAGGAGTACCTTGGTATTTTAGGGAAAGGTTTAATGTAATATTTAAGCAGTCAAATTAAAGACTGTGTTTAATTCCGCGTTGTTCTTGTGTGGTCAATTAGTAACCACTCGATACCTTGTTCTTTTCACGTTTAATCAAAACAAAAGCCTAGTTTTGACTAAACGAAAGACAAGTGCATTTTTAAGTTAAACATCTATCTGCAGAGGATATTTAGTTTTCACCCTTTGACCCATAGCTATATATATAAATATATACGGAGTTTATAACTGTTAAAGTTGTGTAAGAAATTTTTATTCATTATTTTCTGTGAATGGTCTCGAGTTTGCGCAAACTCACTTAGAGTATTTTACTAGTTCCTAATAGAATAATTACTAATTGACTTTGGTAGTTGGGTTTTTATTTTTCCAGTTCCTGTCAGCGGTCCCTCGCAGTTTGCCGATGCCATCAGCTTTCCTCTGTGCCGTCGCATTCAGTCCAGAGATGTTCAGTGTTCGACCGAATCGTCTAGATGTCATCGTCACTCATCAAGTTGAGTGGAGCTTCCGTATCTTCAGCGAGGGACCGATAACAGGCAATTATCGTTTCAAATGTCATTTCAAATCTACCAGATTGTAATTTGTGCTTTTTTTCTTATATTTGCCGGAGGCCATCAGCGACTCAGCCTGTCCATTCAGTCCGAGCGCCTTCCTACTCGAGAGAGACATTCAGTGCCTGACGTTTATTCACGCCTGTCCATTCAATCAGAGCGCCTTCCAACTCGAGAGAGACGTTCACAGTGCCTGACAATTCTTCTCGACCGTTTGCCGAAGGTCATCAGCCACAAGTCCGGAGATGTTGGGTGTCCGAAGTCAGCGTCCCTTTGGCGCCGGTGTGCGAAGCTTCGAGACGAACAAGGACTTTGTGCGAGGGAAGTGGTGTTTTTTATGGTTTGATATGAGGGTTTTTAATTTTAAAAATTTCGCGAAAAAGAGCCTTTTTTTTGTGGCACCGCTAGAAATACAAGGTTAAGTCCCTTAATTTTGTATTTCTGGTGCCACCCCCTTATTGCCCCCGCTTAAGAATGTGTTGAAATTGAAATATGTATTAATGTTACGTTGGATCTTATAAAGGTAAGAAGCTGGCGCCATGAGTGGAGTAGCCACGTACGGGGACCAAATCCGGCACCAGATGGCGCCACGAGACCAGTGAGCATCCTTGACTTCAACGAGACACAGTGGGATTGCAGACCAAACTGAATCGATCTCTTTGACCCGGCGCCATTTATAGTAGAAATATCTCCATTGTATTTATCTATTGTATAAGGCAAATAGTGCGCTAAATAGTCTTTGTATAATTTAATTTTTAATCTGTTAAACTTGCGCTAGTTGAAGGGTAAACGAATCCTTACATAAGTTTTAATCACTTGTTTAACTTGATAGTACAATAAATGTTTAGAACTGAAAAATAAATGAATTTATTCCAATTGAACAATAAGCCTATTTATTCCCCAATGAAGATTAACTGAGGGGAAAAAATTAGCGATTCGTCGCTGACACTGCCAGTTGTCGAAGCATTCCATTCTAAGAAGTAATTATCAGAGCTCGTAGGTTTTTAATTTTACATTATTTACACCGTTTTTTCTTCGTTCCAGTTTTCTCCCGAGAGACCAGTGTCCAGTGAAAGTATTCTGCAAATTTCCTTACCCCAAATACGGCCCCACCTCTTCTCCTAAGCTCTCTGATTCGTGAACCTTCGTGCTTCCTAATTGGTGGTGACGTATTCTTATGGCCCTCCCGCCACCCGTGGTTTGTAATGTCGAAACATGTTGTACGCATGTACCAAAAGTAGTTAAGTTCAATTTTATGGATTTTCTTGCCATTTATACCCAAAAAGCGGTTTAAATTTTACATAACCGTCGGAGGTCGTCGGTGCAAGAATTTCGCAGTCTCTAGATCCGTTCAGTTCAGTTCTAGTATGACTTGTCATTGGGGTCAATGATCTTATATTAAGTTCACTTTCATTTCAACACGTACGAGCGGGATAGAATTTTATGTTTCCGTCTTATGGTCGAACGTTGCACCGCTGAAATAAATCTAAAATTTTGTTAAAAGAGCATGTAAGTACTTTTATGTCTTGAATAGAATTAATAAAGAAGAAGTATTCGTTGTCTGGGATGGAAGACGGTTGACTGATCCCACAGCCAGCTATAACCCGTAAATACTAAATAGGCGTAATGGGGGGCGTCACCAGTCGGACCACCGTCGTCTTCTCTTTATAGACAATGTGTATGTAGTTCAGTAAAATTTTAAATTTTGTGTATTGTGGACCTTCAAGAATGGGCCCTCAACGTAAAAAGGAAAACTTCCTTCAAGAGGAAATCGAAGCACTTGTCGCAGAATTGGAGGCTGTTCCAAATCTTGTGCAAAATGACTTTGGAAGAACCTCGGACGAAAGGAATGTGGCGTGGCAAAAGATCGCGGACAAAATTAATGCCATACATAACAATGATCGAGACCTTAAACGCAAATGGACTTCTATTAAATCTAATGCAAGGAAAAAGGGCGCTGCTCTAAGTCAGGATGTTCGTGGAACGGGAGGTGGGGCAAGAACCGCAGAGCCTCTAACCGGATTAGAAAACCGGGTATTGGCCCTTCTTCCAAAGTGTTCTCTTGAAGTAACTAAGAATTCCTTTGACTTCGGCGCGTTTCAGTTTGGCGAAACACCTAGGGCTGAAGCGTCCTTAGAAGCACCTAGTACAAGTAAAATGTGAGTTATTACACATTTTAAGGTCTTATTTACAATAGCTCGTGGGGTTTTTTAGTTTGGCTTTATTGTAAGAGAAAAAAAAGCAAGAAAAAGTATGGGGAAACTGTTTTTTTGCGGGGGGGGAAGATTTTCCATAATCATAGAGCCGTTTCCATATGAATTTCGCGCCTACATTGTTGCACTATATTCGACCAAATGGGGAGGGGGAGGGGGAGGAAGGGAGGAAAATTACACAAGTTACAGCAGTGAGGACAACATGTGTCAGAACACATTGCGAAGCGCCATGACTTGTAGATCCCCCAGATTAGCGCTGCTACAACCACATTTAGAACACTCATTTCTATTCTATACATGCAACCCAAAATGCGCAATCTCTCCCAGAAGCTTTACCGCATACTCATTTACTGAACTTCTTTGAACATTAATGGTGTTTATCCTAGGTGCGCAACATCGCCTGTCAAATTGTATTCAACGTATGACGGAGTTGCTGGAAAGGAGGCATCAGATGTGACGGGGTGGTATAAATTTTTTGGGGGGGGAAGACCTCGCATTTTAATAAACCGCCTGTAATTGTTCGTGGGTAAAATCCCTATCGAATCTTTCTTTAAATATTTTTTGCGAAACACGTACGAGCAAACCCCCGGTAGGGTTATCGCCCCGCATGCAAAGGGGTCAACGTCAGCGATGTTTAACAACATTCGGCGGTATGCTAGGCAGCCGACCTTAAGAAGGGCGACGTCATTTTTACAGTAAAAATCAAGTTCGGCCAAGAAATTGAAACCTTTGTCCGCGAGGGTTTACGCATCATACCATTTCAAAAATTTGGCTTGGGTTGCGCGATCAAGTGTTGATAGCCGTAAGCTTCCGGCGGTGGTAACGTCTTTTCTAAAATCTAGTTAAAATCCGACTGGCGTTTGAGGTTATATTCGTGGTTTACCACGTTAAAGAGGAAGTGGGGGAAGTACCTTTTAGCGCTATCCTTCAACCCAAAGGTGGTTGGAAACTTAGATAAAGCTGTCGGAATGAAACTACAGGAATTGAGAAACAAGAGGTTGGAAAGTTTCATTTTGAGAATCTTGGTACCATTTACAATAAGTTCGGGGGACCAGTCCCTACGCATTATTTCTCTGATTAACAGCTGGTTGTCGTAAGCGATAGCAACACGACGCTTTTAACCGCGTGTAAACTTTGGAGATAGTCTAGGAAACCTCTAACAGGGGTTACGCCCGAGAACCGATTTAAACGTGAGCCAAATTGCCCACATCTGTTGCAAGCGAAATCCGACCCGTCTTGATCAATGCAGTTCCCGCAAACCGCTTCACTGACGCAAAGGATCGCCTCGTGTTCCAAAACCCCCGTGGTGCCGGTGTGTCGCTTAATTTGAATGGTTTCAAAGTCGAAAAAGATCACCATGTAGTTGGGTACATTGTTTTTTTGTCATTTCATGGTGAAGTGCGGTGTTTCTTTGATTATCTGCACATAACACAGGTGGTCAGAAGGGGCGTACTTTTTGCACACCGTAGAGTATATTTCGCCACACGTGTGGCCTTCCCGCCGACGTTCGAAATCAACTAGCTTGAAGCACTGGGGGCAATTATACAACCGCTCACAAAGTGGTTTTTTCGAGCCCTGTGTAGTAAAATGGCTGTCGTGACACTCTCGACCCTTAAAGACTTGTCGCAAGTGATTTGCGAGCCATAGCATATTTGAGGCCTCATACAATGAAAACAGAAATCGTTACATTTGTGGGAACGGGGGCGCCAGTACGCTTCTAGACATTTCCAACAAAAATATTTAGCCGGGAAGAGCGGCTTTAAATTGGTTATGACGCTGTAATGTTTTTTCTCATTCAGCAGGAATAGACGGGGTCGCATATCACTAGGGTCATTCTCACCTAAAACCATCAGCGGTATATTGTTTTGAAACTTGTAGACGAGTAGCGAGTACTGGGCTAAATATCTCTTGAATCTTTCAAATGAGGCCGCGTTCCCACACTCTTTACTCGTCTTAACGCCGGCTTTGCAGCACAGGTCTAAAGCTTCACGCCGCTGTATGAGGTTGTTGGGTCGCGTATTCGAAACTGCTTCATAATGATTTTTAAGGTTTTTATCACCCGTAGTGTCATCGACGAACTTGCGGTGAGCAATGGCCACACAGAGCGCGCGGGAGGCGTAATAAGTCATTGTTTACTATCCGCTTAATACCCTGGCGGCTTTTGCAGAAAACGTTGTAAGGTGTAATTCCGCGTTTTTTAGGCACACTGTTCCCACGGGGGAGTTTCACGACTGTGAAGGTAATGGTTGCGGGCCCCAAAAAAAATTTCTCGACCTCATCGTCGTAGAGAATGTCTTCTATTAGGCTGAATATTAGAGTCGGGTCGAGATGACTCAAAGCACGGAACGATAGTTCCAATTCGGGGCGCGTGGGGAGCGCGAGACTGCGGAGGGTAATTTGTACCTGGTCATCGGATTCAAACTGGGCCAGGATGGCCTCTGTCACTCTACAGATCCCGGGCTTCGACATTGTCTGGATGATTTCACGGGCGAATAAATTGAACTTTGCGTAGAATTTTTCACCTGTGTTCATGACCTCACACCCCGGTATTGAATCAAGGCCCGGAGGTTGGGGGTCGTGTACACCGTCATTGACTGACTCCGGCGGTTGTGGGTCGCCGCCTCCGACCTGATCCACGTCTTCCTCACTCAGATCTGAATAGTCCCAGTCCTTGGGTAGGGGAAGGTCTATGTCTGGAACCATAGACCCCACAGAATCCATAGCCACCTCAGGACCGTCCAAAAATCGGGTCATATCCCTATCGTGTTGGGACCTCATCATCTATAGAGGTCTTTAACTCCCCAGTCCGTCGTTCCATTCGGAGCATGTACGGGGGTCTTAGCCGTTCAGGGAGCAGACTCCAGAAAAGATTCAGTTCTTCGATGTTCTAGCACTCTTCGGGGCTCTTTGGGGCTTGCTTCATGTACCCCACAAGATCCAAAAAAGTTTCAATGAGGTTAAAACTCACATGACGGAGGAAGGTCGGAGCGTTGTGGGAACATCGGTCGGATTGACGTTGAGCAAGAAACACAACCAGAAATAAAACTCGTAGATTTTCTTCAGGGGCCACGGTCTAGAAACAGCCATTTCCTCGAGAAACCATGTTAAAGATTCCCCGTCCATGATGAGCCGTGTAGATGTTAAAGTTTGAACTGATTTTGTGATTCGACCAACCTTCGTATTTATACCCACCAAATCCTCTGGCCCCTCCCAACTTTAAATACCACCCAAGCGTGGGATTTTTTCTACCGACCTTATAAGCCCTACACAATACTTACAATGGTGAAATACGAGGACCTTTCATGACTCCCCGGGTTGTACGGTATGAAAGGCACTATGGGTGGGCTTAAAGTCGACCTGTCATGTTGTTTCAACAAAGGGATCTTAGGAATGTGTTTTTCTAGTTCCCTCCCTATAATGGAATGTAAAATTCGATGTAGGGTGTGAAGAAGACTTGTCAGGTTGTTGCAACAAAAGAGTTCTCAGGAATGTTCGTGCCTTTCAAGGCTCGCGTAAACGAGTACAATGGGTCCAAACGCCCCCTACAGGGGCGTGCGAAACCAGGGCTGGATACGGGTTCAAACAAGTAACAGCAGGGTATCAGCCTAAAGGAGCCAGAGCTTTTTGTTGAAAATCTGGAAACCTCCTCGGTAATAGGCGGAGAGTTTATGACGGGGTCAAAATATGTCACTCCTAAGGGTTTAAGTTTCGCCGCACCTAGAAATGAGTTGAATAGTGGTACTTATATTGACACGTAAATGGATTGACCTGATAGTAAACTCGTAGGCCTTACAATGGAAGGACAGGTCGGAACCCGTTCGCTGATAAGTTTCTTACAGAAGAAACCCAAGAACATTCTTATGGTTTTGTGTGTAATTTTAGTATTGGCCGCTTTAGAAACGATAAATCTATGTTTTCAGAAATTCGACATAAAAATCAGCATGCGGTCTGCCTTGAATTGGACTGACAGCCTTAGAAAATAAATGGTTTTGTGAAGCTTATTTTCTTTGTTCAAATTTAAAAATTTTAGGGGTGTTTAAATTCGGGGGACCCCATTCGATTTTAAGGGTCGAGTTATCAGTTGCTTCCCAAGATTCCAAGATGAACCCACCAACAACCAAGCTACCCCGTAAGTACCTTATGCTATTTTCTGCCGCGGACTTGGTAAAGTTTTTTAGACTTTGAATTTACGCGGGGCCCTCTCTCTTTTTAAAGTTGTCGTTGTCGATCCGGCTACCGGCGCAAAATTCCAGCGTTTGCAAGTGGCAGGAAGCTAAAATCATAGGATTCAACTTAGCGAACAGCGTTACTTAACGTTTGGGTTTGCCAATGGGACCTGAGTCTCGACATTGAGATTCGAATAATTTCGAAAGATTCTCTGTCAGGATTCAGTATCACGCCTGCGGAATGGGCGACCTTGGCCCTCCGTCTTGGACCTTTAGCTATATGGACCCTTGGTCGCGAGGAGACACCTTTCGTAGTCACCATTAGCGAGAACTGCGTGAACACTCTGAAAGCGACGGCCATGAGCGATATCCTTCGACTGTCCAGCTATTCCGTAGCGGAGAAAGACATCACACTGACGTCTGCAGAGGCTACCGAGTTACACCGGGTTTTCCCCAGTGTTACGGCCCACCTGGGGCACCTAAATAACCATCGAACGGTATTCGAGGAGATGTACCATACAATCGCCGAGTACTTAATTCAAATTCGGGACCAGTCGTTCAACGACAGAAATACCATGTCCCTATTCTTCGAGGACGACCAAGCGGAAAAGTTCGATGTCGGCTATCAATATTACACTTGCTTCGTGAGCCCTTTCACGGTTATTTCCACCTTTGAGGAAAATCTAAAAAATAAAGGCCTGAAAAGCGACTTTAGGGCCTACAATTTGTTTTCGATAATTAGTGGTCAATTGGTCCAACTTAAAAAATTTTTAGAGCGTGTTGTATAATTTGTTTTTAAATAAAATCTAAAAATCTGCTCCGAAATTGTTTTTTACTATTTTTCGAATTTAAGCCTACACCTTCCATTAGCGTCACAGCGCTACTTGAGCAAATATGAATCCGTATCTCTAAATAGCGTCTAGTTCATTATTAGGTTCTTGGGTAAAAAACAACCCAACATAGATTTAAGGAAATTGTATTACAAACGAAGGTTCCATAACATTGAACGCTATCGCGTTCCCGTGAATAAACCCTAGTAGCTGATTTTCACGATAGGGGACAACGGGGGTCCCATAAGCTAAGACAATCCGTGAACGCTGAAACATTGGCGCCACAATTAAAGTAACTTAATGGAATAATAATAACCTAACAATTAAAGTAACTTAATGGAATAATAATAACCTAACAATTAAAGTAACTTAATGGAATAATAATAACCTAACAATTAAAGTAACTTAAATAGACACGATAGATGTCGACAGGAGACCCGTAAGCTACCCCTCAAGTCGTGAAACCATTACATTTAAATAAAGCCAAAAATAAATGGAATAATACCCCAATAGTTAAATATACCAGCTGTTAAATAACCACTAAAAAATATTTACATGTTGAGTGGGAAGTTAGCTTGTTTCTTGAAACATTGACGACACCTAGCTGTTGTTTAGTACAACTCTATGTGTAATTTAAATAGCCTCACGATTAAATATAACGTATACTAAATACAGAAAATGGTAGTTAACGTTAGAACAATTAAACTAAAATAATATTTACGTTTATGGGGTTAGACTAAGTACAGGTAGGCCTGTAAAAGTAAATAAAACAAATTCAAGGAAATTTCTTTAAAAAACACATTTTTTATCGTATGTACAACAGGGACCATTTCCCGCCTAAACCGTGTGGACCATATGGTGGGGGCACGTTGCGCGCCGGACGATGTCCTTGGCCCCAGAGATCAGCACCCCCTCCTTCACGATGAAGGCAGCGGCCTCGGCGGCATCCATGGGAGGCGCGGTGGACGCCCGCCAATGGCCAAGTTGGTCCAGTTCAGCGAGTACCCTTTTTATAATAATAATGATAATTTAGTGAGTTACAATAAGGGTTGATTTAGAGTTTGTTAGTCACGTACCGGAGGCCCCAAACGTCGTAGGAGTACAAGGCGGCCGCCGGAACCTTGTTCCGCACGACCGCCTGAAACTGGGCCACGGCAGCGGCCGGGTACTCCCCGTACTGTATCTGATAGCGGGCGGCAAGTTGGAGGAAGTGGGCGAGGATGCTAGAAAAATGTATATTATCAAAATTACGACTATTTGAGTTTGAGAAGTTGATGTAGCTTACACGACTGAGTGGGCGTCCGGATGGGGTGAGTGCGGAGGGGCGAGCCAGGGGTGTTCGGCTCTGTCCGGGGCATCAATTACCGCGTACCCCTCCGCGAAATGGCGACGGTGGGTAGGGGGTGGCGGCGACGGTGGGTAGGGGGTGGCGGCGACGGTGTCCCTCTCCGGAGGAGCGGTTCCTCCCTCTGACGCTGCTCGGGGGTCGCAGCGGGATTCCCTTCCTCCCAAAACGGTGATGGCGGTGGCGACGGGCGACGCAATACGGGCTTCGAGCGCGCCATCTCCAAAAAGAGCGCGGCGGGCGCGGGCGGGGTGTCGGACTCTGCCAGACCCGAAATTAAAAGTTATTTCTAAAATATGGTTCAAAACCCAAGAAGTTATTTCTAAAATGTCCCGAAATTAATCAAAGTTATTTTCTAAAGCTATATCCAACTTAAACTACCAAGATTTTCTCAAAGATTTCCACTTACTTCAAAACTTGAAGTTGGGCAGCCATCTTATTTTCTTGTTCTGTTGGTTAGAACGGCGAGAGCAGAATGGTAGTCTTGGTTGAAAATTTAGGCGTTTTTATCCTAAAAAATTGTATAGGAAATCCGCGAGATAATTTTACCCCCTTGTCCCCGGGCCATCGCGACCCTCCAATGGTCAGCTAAAGTTCAAGAATCTTCACCTAACGCCCCCAACGAACTACCACACCTTAGCTAGCGAACGCTTACAAACTTTACCCCCGTGTGAAATAACTGGCCAAAATTTCACCGATGGCCATTCATCTTTCAGCAAGGACCAATTATCTTTCCACTATTGAAGCCTGGTTTTCTTTACCTCGGGTATGGACCACCTAGTTTGGTCCATCATGGCTTCTGAACCACGGGTTGTTCCTACAATTTTTTGGACTTGGGGGTTCAACTACCTATCAGTCTTTTTTAAGATCGCTATTTTTGATTAACAATTTATCGTGAGAAAGGTTCTTCCCATTTTTAGGAAAAAAGATGTTCTCTTATTTCTATAGACCAAGATTTTCCCACCGAAAATATAAAGTTTTACAAAGTCATATAGCAAGCCCCCGAAAAACGAACATTATTTAATGCTTAAAAAATAATTATTAGTATAGGCTTAATTACCGCGTAAACAACAGCCGCGAAATGAGAAAAACGCGAAACGCGACCGCGAAAAACCGCGCGCGCGAAGGGGGTGTGGACTGTCACCGCGAATCGCGATATAATACCTATAAAATTAAATGTCTTTTCGAAATTAGAATCATTAGAGTTTGAGTTTTGGAGTTGTCATGTTACGATTCAATCATCCTTCCGGTACCTTGGTGGTCGGTAGCTCCGGTAGTGGGAAAACTATTTTGTGTCAGAGGATAATGAAAGAGCGGGCTTCAATGTTTGATCCCCCATAGCTCAAGTTGATTGGTATTACTCTGTTTGGCAACCAATCTACGACGATATCAAGAAATTAGGCGTAAATTTTTTAGAAGGGTTGCCCGACGTATCAATTTATGATGGTTCCCGAAATGTCTTGTTAGTTATTGATGATCTTATGAGTCAAAATAAAGGGGCGTTGATTGCGGATATTTTCACTAAATATTCGCATCATGAGTCTTTGTCCGTACTTTTCATTGTTCAAAATCTTTTTAATAAAAGTATCCGAGAAATCTCGTTAAACGCGACTTATATAATACTTTTCAAGCAAACACGAGACTTAAATCAAATCAATATTCTAGCGCGCCAATTATGTCCTAGTAACTCAAAATTCATTCTGGATAGCTACTTAGATGCTACGTCCCAACCTCATACGTATATCTTATACGACCTTTCGCAAACAATCCCCGAAGAGTGGAGAATAAGAACGAATATTTTCCCCAACGAAACTCTAACAGTATACACCCCCAGAAAACAATAAAACTCTTTAGCCCCCTCGGTAATCCCATCATTAGTGGTATGGCCCCCAAAGCGCGAACAACGAAAACTCGCTCGAGTATTGCGAAACGTAACGCCGACCTTATATCAGCCTTAGGTCGTGTTAAGCGTAGCCAAAGGCTTAGTATATTAAAATCTGCTCCCAACGAATTGATCGAGGCCCTGAGCGAAGTAGCTTTAAACGCCTTAAGTGGTAATCTAAATTTAAGTCCTAAAAATACCTTACAACTTGCCCGACATAAGAAAAATCTACGTCAGATTGGAGATCGACTTAAAATTGGCGTAAAAAGAAACATCTATTAATTAACCAGAAAGGTAGCGGCTTTTTCTCGTTACTTTCACCGCTCGCCGCCAATATCCTTGGGAGTCTCGTAGGACAATGAAACAATTCGTTAAAATGCACCTTGTTAATATACCTCGGACTCCCCTAAATTCCGAGAATTTTAGCGGGGCCATCCCTTCAGAAGATTCCGCCTCGCTGGCCGGAGGGGCCGTGTCGAAAGAAAAAACTGTTTTAAATACCCTCGAGTCTGAAATGCGAAATATATTAGATGATCGCGATCTTGACGCGAGGACCAAATGGATACAATACAGTCAAATTTTACAAAGAGCCCAAAATATAACCAAGAAAGAAATTAGTAAATTACCCTATGAACGCTGGCTAAATTTATTTCCGCTCAAATATTGGGGGCTCGCCCGTAACATTTTCGATCATTTAACAGAAAGCGATAACAGAGTAACGTGGTCTACAATAAACGGTAACATCGTCATCGACGGTCACGCCGTTAAAGATTCTGATATCAGCGAATTAATTTTTCATACGATTAAACTTAGCGAGGGCAAAAGCCTCGGAACTCAACCCGTAGGCTGGGTCGAATTCGAGCCTTTTGTTAAGACGTTTTTACCGCAACACTCCGTTGTTACCACCCCCTTACGCCCGTCGCCCCTCGCAACACCGACCCGTTCGACGCCCTTAAAATTAAGATTACGCAAAGCGAAAAAGCCGCCCGCGAAAATTACATGCAAAACTGTAAACACAATTAGAAAACGGCTCGGTCTATCAAATAAAAGCCCCAACTCCCAAGAATGGATAACGTTCAAAACGACCAAATCAACACCCTAGAAGGAATTTATTTTGATGAAAGTAATCCGGCGTCATTTTCAAGTATCGAATCATTATACCAGGCCGTTAAAGATAAGGGTATTTCGAGGGAGAATGTGAAAGAATTTCTTGAAGGGTCTGAAGCTTATACGCTTCACGTCACGGCTAGAAAGAAATATAAGCGAAGAAAAATTCCCGTCACCAATATTGGCGATAGGTTTGAAATTGACCTGGCTGACATGCATTTATTAGCAAAATAAAACGATTCCTTTAAATATTTGCTAATGGGTATCGATTGCTTCTCGCGAAAAGCCTACAGTATCCCTTTAAAGAGGAAGAGCGGAGATGAGGTCGTTCGAGGTCTGAAGGAGATTTTCGCTGATAGCGTCCCGCGCGCCATCTATAGTGATAGTGGGACTGAATTTTTAAACTCTAAAGTGCAAGCCTTGCTAAAGAAAACGTAATGTTAAATTTACCGCTATGGTATCGGAACCGCACCACGCCCCCTTCATTGAAAGGCTTAATCGCACTATCAAAGGACGAATGTTCCGTTAATTCACGCATAACAATACCCGGCGTTACATTGATATTCTTCAAACTTTAATCTCCGCGTATAACGGGGCCAAGCATTCAACGATTAAAATGGCGCCTGATCAAGTCCAAAGTGGAAACATCTTACAAGTTTATCGTAATATCTACGGGGTTGCTAAAAAACTTAAAGTCAAGCCCGCTAAATTTAAAACTGGTGACCATGTCAGAATTAGTAAACTTCGTTCGGTTTTCGCTAAAGGTTTCGAAGCCAATTTCTCGAAGTATTTAAAATAACTGGGGTACTATAAAACAAGACGCCACATTTGTATAGGCTTTAAGACTACAATGGTCAAGATATAACGGGGCTCTTTTACGCTTTTAAACTCATTAGAACCAAGGTACCCGAACTGTACAGTATAGGCAAAATTCTGAAGAAAACGAAACGGAAATTGGAATATTTTGTTTCATTTATTGGCCTACCTAAAGACCATAATTGTCACGAAACTACCAAATCCAATTACCCTCACGGGGTCGTGGGAATGCGCTTTGGTTGAACTAATATATACGTCTAGTTTTTTCAACGTGAAAAAGGACACCGCTGCTGAAGTAAACGTCACACGTCGCGCGACATCTCGACCTCCCCGGGGTAACGTTACGAAACTCGGTATGATCGACGTGCCCCCCGGTCATTATCAATCGATTGACCATTTATTAGGCGTCATTAATGACGTTGAAATCTGCCTTAAGAATCAAGCGTGCTTTCTCCATGACGCTACAACTGGTTATATCAACCTAAAGACTAAAGCGGCTGGTTCGATTGAACCTGTTTTCGCCATCCCTCGCGGTATCGCCGATATCATGGGTTACGAGGATTCCGAACATGTAAACGGGCGGGCCTAAAAACAAGCGCGTATTGACTGCCATATCCCTTCTCAATTGTACATTTATACAGATATTGTAGACAATGTCATAGTGGGTGATTCCTTAGTCCCTCTTTTAAGGATTATTCCAGTTGAAAACACCAATTACGGGAATTCCGTAGTAAAGACCTTTGTTTCCCCCTATTATTTGCCCTTAGGGAAAAGCTACTTTGACACCATTACCGTACATATAAGAGATCATCTCGGCGAGCTCGCGCCATTTGAGTACGGGACACTGTCCTGTGTAGTACACTTGAGACAATGCGGCGGACGGCTAACTTAGAAAAGTGCAGCTATAGCCAATATTACTTGGCTCAGGCCCAGGGCCAAGCGGGTAATGGCGTAGGACACGTGTATATTGGGCGAGCTTACCAGCGGGGACACGGAATCGGTAATATTTTAGCCCGCTTTGGCCGCTATATCGCGCCTATCCTTTATAACGGCGCAAAATTTGTCGGCAAAAAACTATTGGGGACTGGTAAGCTCATTTTTAATGACGTCATGAGTGGTCAAAACCTGCAAACAACGAGCCAGATCAGTTAAGCGTCAGCTCGCATTCCGGACGGTTCGCGACATATTTTCGAGATAAAAATGGGCGAAGTCGTCAATTCAGCGTTAGACCTTTTTACGGTGCCCCCAATTCAAACTTAGATTGAGCGCATTAAAACTGTAACGTATCAGCCATTAACTTCCCTCAAAGGGGATCAACCAATAGAATTTGAAATTTCAGCTAACAATGACGAGTACATCGATACGTCACTTATTATGCTATACACCCGAAATAAAATTACAAACTATGACGGGTCTGACCTTGTTGATAGTGATAACGTTGGACCTATTAATAATTTTCTGCATTCGCAATTTGAACGCATTGACATTTACGTAGGCGATTGTCTAGTTACGCCCTCGGCAAACCACTACGGATACAACTCGCTACTTTCAGCGTTAACGACATACGGAGATGTTGCTATTTATTCGCACATGGATTCCACGGCCGATAACAAAGGTCATGTACAACGACGTAAAGCTAGCGCGAAATCCAACGGGGTGCCCCTTAAACTGAAATTGCATAAAAGCAAACCTAGATTTTGTTTGTTAGGGAAAAAATCACACATTCTAGAAGCCGTTCTTTATGTTCCTAAAGTGCAGGTGGCGCCAAAAATTTTATTAGCCCACGAACGAGCTTTAACAGCAAAGCCCGCCCAATACCCTTACACCCGAACGGAAACAAAGATATTTACAATTTCGCCCCATCTCCTGACCACGTCTACTGAAAATCTTTATCTAGGCGTTCTGCCCGAGCGAGTTATCGTTGCTTTGGTTAATCATAAATCACAAATGGGTGATCTGGAGACCAACCCTTTCAATTTTGCGAATTTTGGATTAAACTATATTTCATTATTTGTAAACTCGAATCAAATCCCCGCCAGGCCTTTAAAACCCAATTTCGACAAAAAGCTTTTCGCCCGCGAATACTATACGCTGTTCTCAGGTGCTGACACCCATTAACTGAATATCTCGCTCGAAGATTACGAATTAGGCTATGGGATCTATTCTTTCGATCTTTCGATCTTTCTATGAACCAGAGCTCTAGCGAGTCAAGCCATTGGAATGCCACGCAGCATGAACAACTCCGACTGGAGTTGGGTTTTGATCAAGCGACAGCGAACACCGTAAGCTGCGTCGTCTTTTCGGAATTTCAGGCTTTGCTACAAATTGATAACAGATGCGTCACCATCAGAGTTTAACCATGAACGGCCCCCAGATAAGACATTGTTTGAGAAGCGTCCCTAGTTTTAAGGGAGTTTATTCAAGTGAAACACTACCTGCCGAAATTGACCGGCTTCGTGAATTTCGATAATAGCGCCAAACCAGGTACGCATTGGGTGGCCATTTATTTTGATAAGCGAGGCCACGCTGATTATTTTGATTCACTAGCGTTTGGGCCGAATTTTATACCCCCATTGCGCGGTTTATCACTCGAAACTCTATATCACGGACATAAAACAAACGTAGATTCCAAGCACTAACAAGTTCAGTGTGTGGGAAATACTGCGTCCTATATCTACTACACCGATCAATGAAAAAGGGAACGCCCTCATTTATAAAGAAGTTTACTCGTAATGCCGAACACAATGATAAACTTATTTCAACCCTCTTCAAAAGACAAGGGTTCTAGCCTCAGGATTGATAAGACCTCCCATATCGTGGGAATTTTCTATCGCGGCCCCGTAACGAATGGAGGGCTTTTTTAAAGGGTATATAAACCCGAACTTTCCGATCCAAAAATCACAAGTTTCTCAAGTTCTCTCTCAACGCACCTCAGAAAAAAATGTCGGCCGCCATCGTAGAAATGGAAATGCTATCCGGGCGGAACAGGGTCCGCTGCTTTGGACACGGACCAGATCTGGTTGTTAAGGAGCTGGCCGTCGCCACCGTCGCCAGGGTGCCCGTCCTAAACTCATGGACCTTCCAGGCACCCTACGAGGCCAAGTACCTCCCACCCGCCATAGCCAGGACCAACAGGCACGTCACCGCCCGCATCCACGGGCTGTCGTTCGAAGGGGGTGACGTGCCCTGTGACCAGATCGAGGCGCTTTTGGAGAGCGCCACCCGCACCTCCCAATCCTTCTTGACCACCGGGCCCGAGAAGGCTCGGTTACTGGAGGACTACCCCAACAGACCCGTGGGGGACCTAAACGACGTCCTCTTCCCGCGTCCTACCATCGTTGACGTCACCCTTCGGTGCGTGCACCCCCACGGGGCCACCACCTACAACCGTCCATGCGCGACGGAGCGCGCATGGGCTAACGCCAAGTTTCTGGCGGTCTACCCCATTTTGAATTTTTTTTAAATTATTATTATTGTATTGTGCTTTTTTTATTATTACCATTAAAATTTTTGAAAGTACTTCATTCTCCCTTTTATTATATCATAAACCGATCCTAAATGATATAAGCCTACCAGTCGTCACTTTTTTACGTTTTGAAATTACTTCATTACCCCTTTATTTACTACAAAAATACTTTAAATACTATAAGCCTATCATTCGTTTGATTCATTCGACGTCGCCAGCCATGGATGACACCCGTCTCAGATATGGCTCGTTCTTTGACTATCCCCACATACGCGTGTCGCAGTTGCTAATGGCTAAAGCCGGGTTTTCTATCTTAACAAAGGGGGTGATACTGTCGAGTGCTTCGCGTGCCACGGTCGGCTTCAAAATTGGAAGACCACCGACGATCCTTTATTTGAGCACAAAGAAAAATTCCCCCACTGCGCATTTATTCCCAGCATCACCCTGGACGGTGAAGGTAGCGCTGCTGACGAAACGGGGAAATATCAGAAGCCCGGCTGTATAATTGATGGACGACGGGCCGAAAACCACGAGAGCTACCACTTGAAACCTCCCGTCGTCAAAGAGAAGTCGACAGCCGACAATCCCCCTTTTATCACGGTCCGCGCTTCCAGGAGCGAAGTAGAAAAACTCGTATTGGCATATCACGTAAAGAAAATAATAAATAATGAGGAAGGTTCGTTTTGACGATTTTGTAACGATTTATTACGTAAGTTCCGAAGACCGGACAAATTACGATATACGCGACGCCATGAGATTTCGGTACCGGATTAAAAAAACTGAGGTATTGTTACAACCTGTATAAAAATATTAATGATATTGCGGTATCGTACGACACAAATGGAACTATTGCTAACCCCCTCCTCTCTAACACACTTGCTAAAACTCGCCCAAACATGAAATCAGGGGGTAAATTCCCACCCCCAATACAATATCCGAAGACGCTCAGGACGAAAAATCTTCAAATCATTTCCCTTCTACGATCAAAACAGCTAACACGGTCAAAATATGCTCTCGAATCGAAGCCAAAAACGCGGAATTTCCGACGGTCCATCGTCGAGCGGAACCCGGGATCGAGGAATTATCGACGGACCACCGCGCCGTCAAAAACATCGCAAAATTGAATCGCCTAAAAAACTTAACTCGAGATTCCCTCTCGGGAAAAACTTGTACGTAACTTTCGGACTGATAAACTACGATCGGTTCGAATTATTTATTATATCAAAAATGTCTTTGCGAACAAAGACCCAGAAGGACACGTTATGATTTCGGAAGGCTGAAGCGACAGATATTATATCAAAAATGTCTTTGTGAACAAAGACCCAGAAAGATCTGTTATGATTTCGGATGGCTGAAGGGACAGATATGTTAAATTTTCTTTTAAAACGTAAAATTTAATTATAATCGCAATCTGACAGGATTTAGAGTCTAATTTCCAAACACTGATTTTATTCACTCGCAAATATTTAAGAAAAAACATAACAGGCGATTTTCTCCCATTGACCCTTAACATTAAAGAACAACAGCAACTCCCCATAAGAGTCTGGGTCCACGTAATGTTAAACATTTTCGTCTCTTTTATGATAAATTCGTATTATATTATTAAAATAGGGTAGTTGGGGGATAATTTAAAGCTAAAATTCGAGCTCACAACTGTAAATTTTGGGAATTACAACGAATGGAAGGTTTCTTCCATAATGTAAAGAATAGGAAGAATCTATGACTTCCGTGCCGGATATGAAAGCCTTCCCCCACACGAAAATCTTGAACGGTTAATATTTTAGATTCATAATTATGTTAGGAAAATATTAGGAAAGAATTATTTTGTAACTGCCACGGGTATAGTGCTGGCGGCAAAATGAAATTCGTATATTTTTGGTCTACTATGCCTCGAAATCCTCGAAAACGCCTGTAGAAGTGTTCCACTTGTCAAGCATTCATGCAGTAGGCTTTTGCTAGCTTTACAGGGGCCGTGCAAAGACTATATAGCTTACTTGAATAGTCTTTGGTGTATAAGAAACTCGAAAAATAAATAGAGAAATCATACCAATTAGAAGATACTGGAGTAGTATCTTTAATTTTTATTTCATATTAAACAAAACACACTTGTATAAAACGGACAAATTATTCATTTAACGCTAAGGTTTTCTACGTTCAACGTATGTCTGGTAGTTCAAGCTCAGTGGCATCTTCACACTACACGCAATTTTGACTGGTACCAACTGCCTCGATCTTCATGGCGACGATAACCAAGATACCAGATTACGCTGCTAACGTGAACACAAGTACCTATCGTCAAACTACCACCTTTGCAATTGCAATACCAGCCTTTAATGGCATTTGCACCTGTCCCGTTCGGTACATAACGAATTAGAGCTTGGTGAACAGCTGAGGTGGAAAATTGACCAGGCACGCGTATACGAATTAAGTCATGTTCAACTTTGGACACTTCGACGCTGAAAGAGCCGGATTTCTCTATAGTCAACGCCACATAAGATTCAGCGCGTTTCGTTTTAAAGTCGCTCATTACCACCTCACGTACATCACTTTCACGAAGTACAGGGAAGTCTTGAAATTCACTATCCTCAATTCGTTGCCATTTAGACGGTTTGCGAAGCAGATTATCGCGCTCAACTACTTCCTTAAGAGGATTTTCTTTCGTAGAGACTGCCAGCATTTTTTCGACGGAGTCTTCCCAGGAACCTTTAAGATGTAACTCCGGGTGGTAGGCGTTCAACAGCGCAGCAGCAATTTGAAGAAGTTCCGGAACTAATGGTCTTTAATATTTTTTGCCAGCCAGGTTGGCGAAAAATAATTAAACCTGCTTTCATAAACATTAAAAAAATTGTAATATCTGGTTTGAACCATGATCTTAAGAACTTTCCTTATCAATAACATCAATGTGAGAGTCACTTGGAATTTGGAGATGGCTCCAAATACATGTTACGCGTGCAATCGGAAAGTTACCAATAGTACAAGTAGAGGTATAGGCACTCACGTAAAGGCTGGCTTTGCTCGTTTTCTTCGTTTTAGTAAAGGGTTATTACCACTTGTAATTAATAGCAAAACAACGAAGATTTGTTTAAAGTGCTCGGGTCTGTCACGAAAGTTTCAAACGTTCTTAAATGCTAGCAAATCGTCCTTCAGTAGTGATCATGGCTCTTCAACGTCATCGTCTTCACCACAAAAACGAAGACAAATGACGCAAGTATCTAATCCATCAACGTCAACAGTACCTGAGCCATCAACGTCCACAGTACCTGAACCAACAAAGTCCACAGTATCTAATCCATCACCGTCACCAATACCTCAGCCATCAACGTCGCAATTACCACGAAAGCGTACGTCATCAAACACTATTGCCATAAAGCACAGTTGTGTTCGGCCCCTGTCAAAGACTTGCTTCATTTGCGGTGTTAGTACACGAACCAGGGTAAAAGCCGAAGTGAGAATAAGTATATTTGTGGAAAGAGCCATATTTATTCATCGGGACAACCGAATGTGCTCCACGCATCTCGTTAACGGAGAGCTTCCCACCGAAATAATTGCTGGAATTCAGGTTTCCGCTAGATCAACCATTATGACTGCCACGGACATTGAGCAACTATTACAGGACCTCAGGGAATGTGTTAACGACCTACGGACGCCGAGCTTTGACAACTTCATACAAAGTGATGAAGACTGTAAAGTATTAACTTCATTGTCCCTGCACGAGTTCCTAGAGTTGCATTCGACTATTGAGGACATTATTCGTACCATCAGATGCTGTTCGTCGAAGACAGCTCTAGCAGTTTTATTACTGAAATTACGATTGGGTATCTCCAATAAGGTGTTATCAACTTTATTTCATTTAACTGAAAGATCGGTATCAAACACGGTAAAAGGGGTTATTATGGCTTTATCGGAGCATTTCGTGCCACATCATTTTGGCCTGCAACACTTATCACGTGACAATCTGATAACAAACCATCAATCTGGAGCAGCAGTAAAACTCTTTGCTAACAACAAGCCTAATTGTCTTATTACCATTGTAGATGGCACCTATATCAAGGTTGGAAGATCCAAGGACTATACCGTTCTTCACAAATCCTTCTGTGTGCACAAAGGCCAGCATATCCTCAAGCCAATGTTAATGGTAACAACTACGGGTTACATAATAGATATAATCAGACCCTACTTTGCTAATGGCCGCAATAACGACGCGCGCATTTTAAACCATTCTATCAAAAAGAGAGAAGAACTCCAGTCTTTCTTTCAAGTTGGTGACGTTGTACTGGCAGACCGCGGTTTTCGAGACTCCAACAGCGTACTGACTGAACTGGGTGTGGATTTACAAATGCCTTCGTTCTTGTCTAAAGGCGAGAAGCAAGTAAACACGCAAGAAGTTAATCGTTCCCGACAAGTAACGTACCTCAGGTGGCCGGTTGAAGTTAGGAATGGGCATTTGCAGACGGTGTATCGTTTTTTTCAAAACCGTATACCTGTGCATATGTTACCATTAGTTCCGGAACTTCTTCAAATTGCTGCTGCGCTGTTGAACGCCTACCACCCGGAGTTACATCTTAAAGGTTCCTGGGAAGACTCCGTCGAAAAAATGCTGGCAGTCTCTTTGAAAGAAAATCCTCTTAAGGAAGTAGTTGAGCGCGATAATCTGCTTCGCAAACCGTCTAAATGGCAACGAATTGAGGATAGTGAATTTCAAGACTTCCCTGTACTTCGTGAAAGTGATGTACGTGAGGTGGTAATGAGCGACTTTAAAACGAAACGCGCTGAATCTTATGTGGCGTTGACTATAGAGAAATCCGGCTCTTTCAGCGTCGAAGTGTCCAAAGTTGAACATGACTTAATTCGTATACGCGTGCCTGGTCAATTTTCCACCTCAGCTGTTCACCAAGCTCTAATTCGTTATGTACCGAACGGGACAGGTGCAAATGCCATTAAAGGCTGGTATTGCAATTGCAAAGGTGGTAGTTTGACGATAGGTACTTGTGTTCACGTTAGCAGCGTAATCTGGTATCTTGGTTATCGTCGCCATGAAGATCGAGGCAGTTGGTACCAGTCAAAATTGCGTGTAGTGTGAAGATGCCACTGAGCTTGAACTACCAGACATACGTTAAACGTAGAAAACCTTAGCGTTAAATGAATAATTTGTCCGTTTTATACAAGTGTGTTTTGTTTAATATGAAATAAAAATTAAAGATACTACTCCAGTATCTTCTAATTGGTATGATTTCTCTA
Source organism: Odiellus spinosus (assembly GCA_963920705.1). Taxonomy (NCBI): domain Eukaryota; kingdom Metazoa; phylum Arthropoda; class Arachnida; order Opiliones; family Phalangiidae; genus Odiellus; species Odiellus spinosus. The sequence continues at coordinate 1,375,274 of CAWUCO010000183.1, forward strand.
TTTATTTTTCGAGTTTCTTATACACCAAAGACTATTCAAGTAAGCTATATAGTCTTTGCACGGCCCCTGTAAAGACTACTGCATGAATGCTTGACAAGTGGAACACTTCTACAGGCGTTTTCGAGGATTTCGAGGCATAGTAGACCAAAAATATACGAATTTCATTTTGCCGCCAGCACTATACCCGTGGCAGTTACAAAATAATTCTTTCCTAATATTTTCCTAACATAATTATGAATCTAAAATAATAACCGTTCAAGATTTTCGTGTGGGGGAAGGCTTTCATATCCGGCACGGAAGTCATAGATTCTTCCTATTCTTTACATTATGGAAGAAACCTTCCATTCGTTGTAATTCCCAAAATTTACAGTTGTGAGCTCGAATTTTAGCTTTAAATTATCCCCCAACTACCCTATTTTAATAATATAATACGAATTTATCATAAAAGAGACGAAAATTTTTAACATTACGTGGACCCAGACTCTTATGGGGAGTTGCTGTTGTTCTTTGGCTTAATTATTTTTCAGGGAAAACGTGTATTGAATTGTTTTTTTTGTTTTTTTTAGTATAATGTGAGTTCACTTTTTTTTAACCCCAAATTGTCACGACTCGTACTTCAACAGATCGTTAAAAATACTCGCCGGTTTATAAGAATGAGTATCTTATAGGGACTATTTGAGTTTTTTAAAGCCCCTTTGTACTCGCCTTGTTTTCTAGCTTAGCAGACGACGTTGACCGTAACAAATTGAGCAGTCAAATGAGGATTTTAAAGGGGGCAAATTTCAGAAAAGATAGGCCTTTTAAATTATTCGCAGTTATTTTTCTTCGAGGAAAACCTTATAATTTTATTTTATGATTCCCTTGAAAGAGATCACTTTCTAGCGCTAAAACCTAAATACAGAAGGATTTTGGTTTTGGAAATCCGCAACCTAAATTGGGACTAAAATACAGCGAATTTTTATTCTGTATAAACTCCTTATTTCAGCACGCATAATGCAATATGAACGAATTGCCTCGACTAAAGTCGAGGAGTTATAATAAAACATTTATTTAAGTAGTTTTAACCGAGTTTTAACGGAATTTCAAAGTCGGTATTTAGAGATCGGGGTTTGGACAAAATAATCCACAACTATCAGTTAATCAGTTAATCATAAAAAATAATCGAAAAATTATTCGCGATTACATTGGATTTATCGTAGACTTTCCTCGAAAATTTTTAAGTTATGAATAAAGATAAAATAATCGGAAAATTTCTTGTCCAAACCCCGATCTCTATCGGTATTCGAGTATTCGTCAATTACAAATTTAAGAATATTAATTTTCGAAATACATATAGTTAAAGAAAGTATCCATGATTAGCAATATATAGCCCCTTTAAAGCCACATATCTCACAACCTTAGTTTGTTTATATATCGAGGACATAAAGAGCTTTTTAATAGTACCCATTCTAGAGCAGATATGGCCTTTGAAACAACGACGTTGAGTAATCCCTGGTTTCGGGATAGCGTGTGGTCTTTAAAGAATAGTAATTCAAAGTAAGAATAAAAAAATGTGTCTGAAATATACTTAAATCTCGGTGAATGAATTTACGGCTAAGTCGAAAGTTAGAATACACAACCTTTTCTATCGAATGAAAAGTTTTATTTTGGCTGACACGTAATCCCTGAAAAATAATTAAGCCCAATTTAATGTTAAGGGTCAATGGGAGAAAATCGCCTGTTATGTTTTTTCTTAAATATTTGCGAGTGAATAAAATCAGTTGTTTTGAAATTAGACTCTAAATCCTGTCAGATTGCGATTATAATTAAATTTTACGTTTTAAAAGAAAATTTAACATATCTGTCCCTTCAGCCATCCGAAATCATAACAGATCTTTCTGGGTCTTTGTTCACAAAGACATTTTTGATATAATATCTGTCGCTTCAGCCTTCCGAAATCATAACGTGTCCTTCTGGGTCTTTGTTCGCAAAGACATTTTTGATATAATAAATAATTCGAACCGATCGTAGTTTATCAGTCCGAAAGTTACGTACAAGTTTTTCCCGAGAGGGAATCTCGAGTTAAGTTTTTTAGGCGATTCAATTTTGCGATGTTTTTGACGGCGCGGTGGTCCGTCGATAATTCCTCGATCCCGGGTTCCGCTCGACGATGGACCGTCGGAAATTCCGCGTTTTTGGCTTCGATTCGAGAGCATATTTTGACCGTGTTAGCTGTTTTGATCGTAGAAGGGAAATGATTTGAAGATTTTTCGTCCTGAGCGTCTTCGGATATTGTATTGGGGGTGGGAATTTACCCCCTGATTTCATGTTTGGGCGAGTTTTAGCAAGTGTGTTAGAGAGGAGGGGGGTTAGCAATAGTTCCATTTGTGTCGTACGATACCGCAATATCATTAATATTTTAATACAGGTTGTAACAATACCTCAGTTTTTTTAATCCGGTACCGAAATCTCATGGCGTCGCGTATATCGTAATTTGTCCGGTCTTCGGAACTTACGTAATAAATCGTTACAAAATCGTCAAAACGAACCTTCCTCATTATTTATTATTTTCTTTACGTGATATGCCAATACGAGTTTTTCTACTTCGCTCCTGGAAGCGCGGACCGTGATAAAAGGGGGATTGTCGGCTGTCGACTTCTCTTTGACGACGGGAGGTTTCAAGTGGTAGCTCTCGTGGTTTTCGGCCCGTCGTCCATCAATTATACAGCCGGGCTTCTGATATTTCCCCGTTTCGTCAGCAGCGCTACCTTCACCGTCCAGGGTGATGCTGGGAATAAATGCGCAGTGGGGGAATTTTTCTTTGTGCTCAAATAAAGGATCGTCGGTGGTCTTCCAATTTTGAAGCCGACCGTGGCACGCGAAGCACTCGACAGTATCACCCCCTTTGTTAAGATAGAAAACCCGGCTTTAGCCATTAGCAACTGCGACACGCGTATGTGGGGATAGTCAAAGAACGAGCCATATCTGAGACGGGTGTCATCCATGGCTGGCGACGTCGAATGAATCAAACGAATGATAGGCTTATAGTATTTAAAGTATTTTTGTAGTAAATAAAGGGGTAATGAAGTAATTTCAAAACGTAAAAAAGTGACGACTGGTAGGCTTATATCATTTAGGATCGGTTTATGATATAATAAAAGGGAGAATGAAGTACTTTCAAAATTTTTAATGGTAATAATAAAAAAAGCACAATACAATAATAATAATTTAAAAAAAATTCAAAATGGGGTAGACCGCCAGAAACTTGGCGTTAGCCCATGCGCGCTCCGTCGCGCATGGACGGTTGTAGGTGGTGGCCCCGTGGGGGTGCACGCACCGAAGGGTGACGTCAACGATGGTAGGACGCGGGAAGAGGACGTCGTTTAGGTCCCCCACGGGTCTGTTGGGGTAGTCCTCCAGTAACCGAGCCTTCTCGGGCCCGGTGGTCAAGAAGGATTGGGAGGTGCGGGTGGCGCTCTCCAAAAGCGCCTCGATCTGGTCACAGGGCACGTCACCCCCTTCGAACGACAGCCCGTGGATGCGGGCGGTGACGTGCCTGTTGGTCCTGGCTATGGCGGGTGGGAGGTACTTGGCATCGTAGGGTGCCTGGAAGGTCCATGAGTTTAGGACGGGCACCCTGGCGACGGTGGCGACGGCCAGCTCCTTAACAACCAGATCTGGTCCGTGTCCAAAGCAGCGGACCCTGTTCCGCCCGGATAGCATTTCCATTTCTACGATGGCGGCCGACATTTTTTTCTGAGGTGCGTTGAGAGAGAACTTGAGAAACTTATGATTTTTAGATCGGAAAGTTCGGGTTTATATACCCTTTAAAAAAGCCCTCCATTCGTTACGGGGCCGCGATAGAGAATTCCCACGATATGGGAGGTCCTATCAATCCTGAGGCTAGAACCCTTGTCTTTTGAAGAGGGTTGAAATAAGTTTATCATTGTGTTCGGCATTACGAGTAAACTTCTTTATAAATGAGGGCGTTCCCTTTTTCATTGATCGGTGTAGTAGATATAGGACGCAGTATTTCCCACACTCTGAACTTGTTAGTGCTTGGAATCTACGTTTTTTTATGTCCGTCATATAGAGTTTCGAGTGATAAACCGAGCAATGGGGGTATAAAATTCGGCCCAAACGCTAGTGAATCAAAATAATCAGCGTGGCCTCGCTTATCAAAATAAATGGCCACCCAATGCGTACCTGGTTTGGCGCTATTATCGAAATTCACGAAGCCGGTCAATTTCGGCAGGTAGTGTTTCACTTGAATAAACTCCCTTAAAACTAGGGACGCTTCTCAAACAATGTCTTATCTGGGGGCCGTTCATGGTTAAACTCTGATGGTGACGCATCTGTTATCAATTTGTAGCAAAGCCTGAAATTCCGAAAAGACGACGCAGCTTACGGTGTTCGCTGTCGCTTGATCAAAACCCAACTCCAGTCGGAGTTGTCCATGCTGCGTGGCATTCCAATGGCTTGACTCGCTAGAGCTCTGGTTCATAGAAAGATCGAAAGAATAGATCCCATAGCCTAATTCGTAATCTTCGAGGGAGATATTCAGTTAATGGGTGTCAGCACCTGAGAACAGCGTATAGTATTCGCGGGCGAAAAGCTTTTTGTCGAAATTGGGTTTTAAAGGCCTGGCGGGGATTTGATTCGAGTTTACAAATAATGAAATATAGTTTAATCCAAAATTCGCAAAATTGAAAGGGTTGGTCTCCAGATCGCCCATTTGTGATTTATGATTAACCAAAGCAACGATAACTCGCTCGGGCAGAACGCCTAGATAAAGATTTTCAATAGACGTGGTCAGGAGATGGGGCGAAATTGTAAATATCTTTGTTTCCGTTCGGGTGTAAGGGTATTGGGCGGGCTTTGCTGTTAAAGCTCGTTCGTGGGCTAATAAAATTTTTGGCGCCACCTGGACTTTAGGAACATAAAGAACGGCTTCTAGAATGTGTGATTTTTTCCCTAACAAACAAAATCTAGGTTTGCTTTTATGCAATTTCAGTTTAAGGGGCACCCCGTTGGATTTCGCGCTAGCTTTACGTCGTTGTACATGACCTTTGTTATCGGCCGTGGAATCCATGTGCGAATAAATAGCAACATCTCCGTATGTCGTTAACGCTGAAAGTAGCGAGTTGTATCCGTAGTGGTTTGCCGAGGGCGTTACTAGACAATCGCCTACGTAAATGTCAATGCGTTCAAATTGCGAATGCAGAAAATTATTAATAGGTCCAACGTTATCACTATCAACAAGGTCAGACCCGTCATTGTTTGTAATTTTATTTCGGGTGTATAGCATAATAAGTGACGTATAGATGTACTCGTCATTGTTAGCTGAAATTTCAAATTCTATTGGTTGATCCCCTTTGAGGGAAGTTAATGGCTGATACGTTACAGTTTTAATGCGCTCAATCTAAGTTTGAATTGGGGGCACCGTAAAAAGGTCTAACGCTGAATTGACGACTTCGCCCATTTTTATCTCGAAAATATGTCGCGAACCGTCCGGAATGCGAGCTGACGCTTAACTGATCTGGCTCGTTGTTTGCAGGTTTTGACCACTCATGACGTCATTAAAAATGAGCTTACCAGTGCCCAATAGTTTTTTGCCGACAAATTTTGCGCCGTTATAAAGGATAGGCGCGATATAGCGGCCAAAGCGGGCTAAAATATTACCGATTCCGTGTCCCCGCTGGTAAGCTCGCCCAATGTACACGTGTCCTACGCCATTACCCGCTTGGCCCTGGGCCTGAGCCAAGTAATATTGGCTATAGCTGCACTTTTCTAAGTTAGCCGTCCGCCGCATTGTCTCAAGTGTACTACACAGGACAGTGTCCCGTACTCAAATGGCGCGAGCTCGCCGAGATGATCTCTTATATGTACGGTAATGGTGTCAAAGTAGCTTTTCCCTAAGGGCAAATAATAGGGGGAAACAAAGGTCTTTACTACGGAATTCCCGTAATTGGTGTTTTCAACTGGAATAATCCTTAAAAGAGGGACTAAGGAATCACCCACTATGACATTGTCTACAATATCTGTATAAATGTACAATTGAGAAGGGATATGGCAGTCAATACGCGCTTGTTTTTAGGCCCGCCCGTTTACATGTTCGGAATCCTCGTAACCCATGATATCGGCGATACCGCGAGGGATGGCGAAAACAGGTTCAATCGAACCAGCCGCTTTAGTCTTTAGGTTGATATAACCAGTTGTAGCGTCATGGAGAAAGCACGCTTGATTCTTAAGGCAGATTTCAACGTCATTAATGACGCCTAATAAATGGTCAATCGATTGATAATGACGGGGGGGCACGTCGATCATACCGAGTTTCGTAACGTTACCCCGGGGAGGTCGAGATGTCGCGCGACGTGTGACGTTTACTTCAGCAGCGGTGTCCTTTTTCACGTTGAAAAAACTAGACGTATATATTAGTTCAACCAAAGCGCATTCCCACGACCTCGTGAGGGTAATTGGATTTGGTAGTTTCGTGACAATTATGGTCTTTAGGTAGGCCAATAAATGAAACAAAATATTCCAATTTCCGTTTCGTTTTCTTCAGAATTTTGCCTATACTGTACAGTTCGGGTACCTTGGTTCTAATGAGTTTAAAAGCGTAAAAGAGCCCCGTTATATCTTGACCATTGTAGTCTTAAAGCTTATACAAATGTGGCGTCTTGTTTTATAGTACCCCAGTTATTTTAAATACTTCGAGAAATTGGCTTCGAAACCTTTAGCGAAAACCGAACGAAGTTTACTAATTCTGACATGGTCACCAGTTTTAAATTTAGCGGGCTTGACTTTAAGTTTTTTAGCAACCCCGTAGATATTACGATAAACTTGTAAGATGTTTCCACTTTGGACTTGATCAGGCGCCATTTTAATCGTTGAATGCTTGGCCCCGTTATACGCGGAGATTAAAGTTTGAAGAATATCAATGTAACGCCGGGTATTGTTATGCGTGAATTAACGGAACATTCGTCCTTTGATAGTGCGATTAAGCCTTTCAATGAAGGGGGCGTGGTGCGGTTCCGATACCATAGCGGTAAATTTAACATTACGTTTTCTTTAGCAAGGCTTGCACTTTAGAGTTTAAAAATTCAGTTCCACTATCACTATAGATGGCGCGCGGGACGCTATCAGCGAAAATCTCCTTCAGACCTCGAAAGACCTCATCTCCGCTCTTCCTCTTTAAAGGGATACTGTAGGCTTTTCGCGAGAAGCAATCGATACCCATTAGCAAATATCTAAAGGAATCATTTTATTTTGCTAATGAATGCATGTCAGCCAGGTCAATTTCAAACCTATCGCCAATATTGGTGACAGGAATTTTTCTTCGCTTATATTTCTTTCTAGCCGTGACGTGAAGCGTATAAGCTTCAGACCCTTCAAGAAATTCTTTCACATTCTCCCTCGAAATACCCTTATCTTTAACGGCCTGGTATAGTGATTCGATACTTGAAAATGACGCCGGATTACTTTCATCAAAATAAATTCCTTCTAGGGTGTCGTTTTGAACGTTATCCATTCTTGGGAGTTGGGGCTTTTATTTGATAGACCGAGCCGTTTTCTAATTGTGTTTACAGTTTTGCATGTAATTTTCGCGGGCGGCTTTTTCGCTTTGCGTAATCTTAATTTTAAGGGCGTCGAACGGGTCGGTGTTGCGAGGGGCGACGGGCGTAAGGGGGTGGTAACAACGGAGTGTTGCGGTAAAAACGTCTTAACAAAAGGCTCGAATTCGACCCAGCCTACGGGTTGAGTTCCGAGGCTTTTGCCCTCGCTAAGTTTAATCGTATGAAAAATTAATTCGCTGATATCAGAATCTTTAACGGCGTGACCGTCGATGACGATGTTACCGTTTATTGTAGACCACGTTACTCTGTTATCGCTTTCTGTCAAATGATCGAAAATGTTACGGGCGAGCCCCCTATATTTGAGCGGAAATAAATTTAGCCAGCGTTCATAGGGTAATTTACTAATTTCTTTCTTGGTTATATTTTGGGCCCTTTGTAAAATTTGACTGTATTGTATCCATTTGGTCCTCGCGTCAAGATCGCGATCATCTAATATATTTCGCATTTCAGACTCGAGGGTATTTAAAACAGTTTTTTCTTTCGACACGGCCCCTCCGGCCAGCGAGGCGGAATTTTCTGAAGGGATGGCCCCGCTAACATTCTCGGAATTTAGGGGAGTCCGAGGTATATTAACAAGGTGCATTTTAACGAATTGTTTCATTGTCCTACGAGACTCCCAAGGATATTGGCGGCGAGCGGTGAAAGAAACGAGAATAAGCCTCTACCTTTCTGGTTAATTAATAGATGTTTCTTTTTACGCCAATTTTAAGTCGATCTCCAATCTGACGTAGATTTTTCTTATGTCGGGCAAGTTGTATGGTATTTTTAGGACTTGAATTTAGATTACCACTTAAGGCGTTTAAAGCTACTTCGCTCAGGGCCTCGATCAATTCGTTGGGAGCAGATTTTAATATACTAAGCCTTTGGCTACGCTTAACACGACCTAAGGCTGATATAAGGTCGGCGTTACGTTTCGCAATACTCGAGCGAGTTTTCGTTGTTCGCGCTTTGGGGGCCATACCACTAATGATGGGATTACCGAGGGGGCTGAAGAGTTTTATTGTTTTCTGGGGGTGTATACTGTTAGAGTTTCGTTGGGGAAAATATTCGTTCTTAATCTCCACTCTTCGGGGATTGTTTGCGAAAGGTCGTATAAGATATACGTATGAGGTTGGGACGTAGAATCTAAGTAGCTATCCAGAATGAATTTTGAGTTACTAGGACATAATTGGCGCGCTAGAATATTGATTTGATTTAAGTCTCGTGTTTGCTTGAAAAGTATTATATAAGTCGCGTTTAACGAGATTTCTCGGATACTTTTATTAAAAAGATTTTGAACAATGAAAAGTACGGACAAAGACTCATGATGCGAATATTTAGTGAAAATATCCGCAATCAACGCCCCTTTATTTTGACTCATAAGATCATCAATAACTAACAAGACATTTCGGGAACCATCATAAATTGATACGTCGTGCAACCCTTCTAAAAAATTTACGCCTAGTTTCTTGATATCGTCGTAGATTGGTTGCCAAACAGAGTAATACCAATCAACTTGAGCTATGGGGGATCAAACATTGAAGCCCGCTCTTTCATTATCCTCTGACACAAAATAGTTTTCCCACTACCGGAGCTACCGACCACCAAGGTACCGGAAGGATGATTGAATCGTAACATGACAACTCCAAAACTCAAACTCTAATGATTCTAATTTCGAAAAGACATTTAATTTTATAGGTATTATATCGCGATTCGCGGTGACAGTCCACACCCCCTTCGCGCGCGCGGTTTTTCGCGGTCGCGTTTCGCGTTTTTCTCATTTCGCGGCTGTTGTTTACGCGGTAATTAAGCCTATACTAATAATTATTTTTTAAGCATTAAATAATGTTCGTTTTTCGGGGCTTGCTATATGACTTTGTAAAACTTTATATTTTCGGTGGGAAAATCTTGGTCTATAGAAATAAGAGAACATCTTTTTTTCCTAAAAATGGGAAGAACCTTTCTCACGATAAATTGTTAATCAAAAATAGCGATCTTAAAAAAGACTGATAGGTAGTTGAACCCTCAAGTCCAAAAAATTGTAGGAACAACCCGTGGTTCAGAAGCCATGATGGACCAAACTAGGTGGTCCATACCCGAGGTAAAGAAAACCAGGCTTCAATAGTGGAAAGATAATTGGTCCTTGCTGAAAGATGAACGGCCATCGGTGAAATTTTGGCCAGTTATTTCACACGGGGGTAAAGTTTGTAAGCGTTCGCTAGCTAAGGTGTGGTAGTTCGTTGGGGGCGTTAGGTGAAGATTCTTGAACCTTAGCTGACCATTGGAGGGTCGCGATGGTCCGGGGACAAGGGGGTAAAATTATCTCGCGGATTTCCTATACAATTTTTTAGGATAAAAACGCCTAAATTTTTAACCAAGACTACCATTCTGCACTCGCCGTTCTAACCAACAGAACAAGAAAATAAGATGGCTGCCCAACTTCTCGATTTGAAGTAAGTGTAAATCTTTGGGAAAATCTTGGTAGTTTAAGTTGGATATAGCTTTAGAAAATAACTTTGATTAATTTCGGGACATTTTAGAAATAACTTCTTGGGTTTTGAACCATATTTTAGAAATAACTTTTAATTTCGGGTCTGGCAGAGTCCGACACCCCGCCCGCGCCCGCCGCGCTCTTTTTCTGGATGGCGCGCTCGAAGCCCGTATTGCGTCGCCCGTCGCCACCGCCATCACCGTTTTGGGAGGAAGGGAATCCCGCTGCGACCCCCGAGCAGCGTCAGAGGGAGGAACCGCTCCTCCGGAGAGGGACACCGTCACCATTTCGCGGAGGGGTACGCGGTAATTGATGCCCCGGACAGAGCCGAACACCCCTGGCTCGCCCCTCCGCACTCACCCCATCCGGACGCCCACTCAGTCGTGTAAGCTACATCAATTTCTCAAACTCAAATAGTCGTAATTTTGATAATATACATTTTTCTAGCATCCTCGCAAACTTCCTCCAACTTGCCGCCCGCTATCAGATACAGTACGGGGAGTACCCGGCCGCTGCCGTGGCCCAGTTTCAGGCGGTCGTGCGGAACAACAAGGTTCCGGCGGCCGCCTTGTACTCCTACGACGTTTGGAGCCTCCGGTACGTGACTAACAAACTCTAAATCAACCCTTATTGTAACTTACTAAATTATCATTATTATTATAAAAAGGGTACTCGCTGAACTGGACCAACTTGGCCATTGGCGGGCGTCCACCGCGCCTCCCATGGAAGCCGCCGAGGCCGCTGCCTTCATCGTGAAGGAGGGGTGCTGATCTCTGGGGCCAAGGACATCGTCCGGCGCGCAACGTGCCCCCACCATATGGTCCACACGGTTTAGGCGGGAAATGGTCCCTGTTGTACATACGATAAAAAATGTGTTTTTTAAAGAAATTTCCTTGAATTTGTTTTATTTACTTTTACAGGCCTACCTGTACTTAGTCTAACCCCATAAACGTAAATATTATTTTAGTTTAATTGTTCTAACGTTAACTACCATTTTCTGTATTTAGTATACGTTATATTTAATCGTGAGGCTATTTAAATTACACATAGAGTTGTACTAAACAACAGCTAGGTGTCGTCAATGTTTCAAGAAACAAGCTAACTTCCCACTCAACATGTAAATATTTTTTAGTGGTTATTTAACAGCTGGTATATTTAACTATTGGGGTATTATTCCATTTATTTTTGGCTTTATTTAAATGTAATGGTTTCACGACTTGAGGGGTAGCTTACGGGTCTCCTGTCGACATCTATCGTGTCTATTTAAGTTACTTTAGTTGTTAGGTTATTATTATTCCATTAAGTTACTTTAATTGTTAGGTTATTATTATTCCATTAAGTTACTTTAATTGTGGCGCCAATGTTTCAGCGTTCACGGATTGTCTTAGCTTATGGGACCCCCGTTGTCCCCTATCGTGAAAATCAGCTACTAGGGTTTATTCACGGGAACGCGATAGCGTTCAATGTTATGGAACCTTCGTTTGTAATACAATTTCCTTAAATCTATGTTGGGTTGTTTTTTACCCAAGAACCTAATAATGAACTAGACGCTATTTAGAGATACGGATTCATATTTGCTCAAGTAGCGCTGTGACGCTAATGGAAGGTGTAGGCTTAAATTCGAAAAATAGTAAAAAACAATTTCGGAGCAGATTTTTAGATTTTATTTAAAAACAAATTATACAACACGCTCTAAAAAATTTTAAGTTGGACCAATTGACCACTAATTATCGAAAACAAATTGTAGGCCCTAAAGTCGCTTTTCAGGCCTTTATTTTTTAGATTTTCCTCAAAGGTGGAAATAACCGTGAAAGGGCTCACGAAGCAAGTGTAATATTGATAGCCGGCATCGAACTTTTCCGCTTGGTCGTCCTCGAAGAATAGGGACATGGTATTTCTGTCGTTGAACGACTGGTCCAGAATTTGAATTAAGTACTCGGCGATTGTATGGTACATCTCCTCGAATACCGTCCGATGGTTATTTAGGTGCCCCAGGTGGGCCGTAACACTGGGGAAAACCCGGTGTAACTCGGTAGCCTCTGCAGACGTCAGTGTGATGTCTTTATCCGCTACGGAATAGCTGGTCAGTCGAAGGATATCGCTCATGGCCGTCGCTTTCAGAGTGTTCACGCAGTTCTCGCTAATGTTGACTACGAAAGGTGTCTCCTCGCCCATTCCGCAGGCGTGATACTGAATCCTGACAGAGAATCTTTCGAAATTATTCGAATCTCAATGTCGAAACTCAGGTCCCATTGGCAAACCCAAACGTTAAGTAACGCTGTTCGCTAAGTTGAATCCTATGATTTTAGCTTCCTACCACTTGCAAACGGTGGAATTTTGCGCCGGTAGCCGGATCGACAACGACAACTTTAAAAAGAGAGAGGGCCCCGCGTAAATTCAAAGTCTAAAAAACTTTACCAAGTCCGTGGCAGAAAATAGCATAAGGTACTTACGGGGTAGCTTGGTTGTTGGTGGGTTCATCTTGGAATCTTGGGAAGCAACTGATAACTCGACCCTTAAAATCGAATGGGGTCCCCCGAATTTAGACATCCCTAAAATTTTTAAATTTGAACAAAGAAAATAAGCTTCACAAAACCATTTATTTTCTAAGGCTGTCAGTCCCATTCAAGGCAGACCGCATGCTGATTTTTATGTCGAATTTCGGAAAACATAGATTTATCGTTTCTAAAGCGGCCAATACTAAAATTACACACAAAACCATAAGAATGTTCTTGGGTTTCTTCTGTAAGAAACTTATCAGCGAACGGGTTCCGACCTGTCCTTCCATTGTAAGGCCTACGAGTTTACTATCAGGTCAATACATTTACGTGTCAATATAAGTACCACTATTCAACTCATTTCTAGGTGCGGCGAAACTTAAACCCTTAGGAGTGACATATTTTGACCCCGTCATAAACTCTCCGCCTATTACCGAGGAGGTTTCCAGATTTTCAACAAAAAGCTCTGGCTCCTTTAGGCTGATACCCTGCTGTTACTTGTTTGAACCCGTATCCAGCCCTGGTTTCCCACGCCCCTGTAGGGGGCGTTTGGACCCATTGTACTCGTTTACGCGAGCCTTGAAAGGCACGAACATTCCTGAGAACTCTTTTGTTGCAACAACCTGACAAGTCTTCTTCACACCCTACATCGAATTTTACATTCCATTCTAGGGAGGGAACTAGAAAAACACATTCCTAAGATCCCTTTGTTGAAACAACATGACAGGTCGACTTTAAGCCCACCCATAGTGCCTTTCATACCGTACAACCCGGGGAGTCATGAAGGTCCTCGTATTTCACCATTCTAAGTATTGTGTAGGGCTTATAAGGTCGGTAGAAAAAATCCCACGCTTGGGTGGTATTTAAAGTTGGGAGGGGCCAGAGGATTTTGTGGGTATAAATACGAAGGTTGGTCGAATCACAAAATCAGTTCAAACTTTAACATCTACACGGCTCATCATGGACGGGGAATCTTTAACATGGTTTCTCGAGGAAATGGCTGTTTCTAGACCGTGGCCCCTGAAGAAAATCTACGAGTTTTATTTCTGGTTGTGTTTCTTGCTCAACGTCAATCCGACCGATGTTCCCACAACGCTCCGACCTTCCTCCGTCATGTGAGTTTTAACCTCATTGAAACTTTTTTGGATCTTGTGGGGTACATGAAGCAAGCCCCAAAGAGCCCCGAAGAGTGCCAGAACATCGAAGAACTGAATCTTTTCTGGAGTCTGCTCCCCGAACGGCTAAGACCCCCGTACATGCTCCGAATGGAACGACGGACTGGGGAGTTAAAGACCTCTATAGATGATGAGGTCCCAACACGATAGGGATATGACCCGATTTTTGGACGGTCCTGAGGTGGCTATGGATTCTGTGGGGTCTATGGTTCCAGACATAGACCTTCCCCTACCCAAGGACTGGGACTATTCAGATCTGAGTGAGGAAGACGTGGATCAGGTTGGAGGCGGCGACCCACAACCGCCGGAGTCAGTCAATGACGGTGTACACGACCCCCAACCTCAGGGCCTTGATTCAATACCGGGGTGTGAGGTCATGAACACAGGTGAAAAATTCTACGCAAAGTTCAATTTATTCGCCCGTGAAATCACCCAGACAATGTCGAAGCCCGGGATCTGTAGAGTGACAGAGGCCATCCTGGCCCAGTTTGAATCCGATGACCAGGTTCAAATTACCCTCCGCAGTCTCGCGCTCCCCACGCGCCCCGAATTGGAACTATCGTTCCGTGCTTTGAGTCATCTCGACCCGACTCTAATATTCAGCCTAATAGAAGACATTCTCTACGACGATGAGGTCGAGAAATTTTTTTTGGGGCCCGCAACCATTACCTTCACAGTCGTGAAACTCCCCCGTGGGAACAGTGTGCCTAAAAAACGCGGAATTACACCTTACAACGTTTTCTGCAAAAGCCGCCAGGGTATTAAGCGGATAGTAAACAATGACTTATTACGCCTCCCGCGCGCGCTCTGTGTGGCCATTGCTCACCGCAAGTTCGTCGATGACACTACGGGTGATAAAAACCTTAAAAATCATTATGAAGCAGTTTCGAATACGCGACCCAACAACCTCATACAGCGGCGTGAAGCTTTAGACCTGTGCTGCAAAGCCGGCGTTAAGACGAGTAAAGAGTGTGGGAACGCGGCCTCATTTGAAAGATTCAAGAGATATTTAGCCCAGTACTCGCTACTCGTCTACAAGTTTCAAAACAATATACCGCTGATGGTTTTAGGTGAGAATGACCCTAGTGATGTGCGACCCCGTCTATTCCTGCTGAATGAGAAAAAACATTACAGCGTCATAACCAACTTAAAGCCGCTCTTCCCGGCTAAATATTTTTGTTGGAAATGTCTAGAAGCGTACTGGCGCCCCCGTTCCCACAAATGTAACGATTTCTGTTTTCATTGTATGAGGCCTCAAATATGCTATGGCTCGCAAATCACTTGCGACAAGTCTTTAAGGGTCGAGAGTGTCACGACAACCATTTTACTACACAGGGCTCGAAAAAACCACTTTGTGAGCGGTTGTATAATTGCCCCCAGTGCTTCAAGCTAGTTGATTTCGAACGTCGGCGGGAAGGCCACACGTGTGGCGAAATATACTCTACGGTGTGCAAAAAGTACGCCCCTTCTGACCACCTGTGTTATGTGCAGATAATCAAAGAAACACCGCACTTCACCGTGAAATGACAAAAAACATTGTACCCAACTACATGGTGATCTTTTTCGACTTTGAAACCATTCAAATTAAGCGACACACCGGCACCACGGGGGTTTTCGAACACGAGGCGATCCTTTGCGTCAGTGAAGCGGTTTGCGGGAACTGCATTGATCAAGACGGGTCGGATTTCGCTTGCAACAGATGTGGGCAATTTGGCTCACGTTTAAATCGGTTCTCGGGCGCAACCCCTGTTAGAGGTTTCCTAGACTATCTCCAAAGTTTACACGCGGTTAAAAGCGTCGTGTTGCTATCGCTTACGACAACCAGCTGTTAATCAGAGAAATAATGCGTAGGGACTGGTCCCCCGAACTTATTGTAAATGGTACCAAGATTCTCAAAATGAAACTTTCCAACCTCTTGTTTCTCAATTCCTGTAGTTTCATTCCGACAGCTTTATCTAAGTTTCCAACCACCTTTGGGTTGAAGGATAGCGCTAAAGGGTACTTCCCCCACTTCCTCTTTAACGTGGTAAACCACGAATATAACCTCAAACGCCAGTCGGGTTTTAACTACATTTTAGAAAAGACGTTACCACCGCCGGAAGCTTACGGCTATCAACACTTGATCGCGCAACCCAAGCCAAATTTTTGAAATGGTATGTTGCGTAAACCCTCGCGGACAAAGGTTTCAATTTCTTGGCCGAACTGGATTTTTACTGTAAAAATGACGTCGCCCTCCTTAAGGCCGGCTGCCTAGCATACCGCCAAATGTTGTTAAACATCGCTGACGTTGACCCCTTTGCATGCGGGGCGATAACCCTACCGGGGGTTTGCTCGTACGTGTTTCGCAAAAAATATTTTAAGAAAGATTCGATAGGGATTTTACCCACGAACAATTACAGGCGGTTTATTAAAATGCGAGGTCTTCCCCCCCCCAAAAATTTATACCACCCCGTGCTTCCCGCAAAAATCAATGGTAAACTAGTGTTTACACTATGCTACACGTGCGCCGCAACTAAATACCAAGGTGACTGCGACCATACCGATGATTTGAGGAAATTAACGGGGGGTATGGGTCATTGACGAGCTTAGACACGCGGTCAAAAGAAATTACGTCATTCTCCGATCTTTTGAAGCTTGGTCGTACCAGGTGACTCAGTATGACAAAGAAACAGGGCGTGGTGGATTATTTAAAGATTATATAGACTCGTTTCTAGTGTATAAAACTCAGGCGAGCGGGTTCCCCGCAGAGTGCGTCAGTCGGGAAGACAAAGAAAAATACGTGAAATTGTACAGGGATAATGAAGGCATCCAGTTAGATATAGACCAGATAGAAAAGAATGAAGGTATGAGGAGCTTATCAAAATACGTCCTGAATAGTTTTTGGGGGAAGCTAGGCCAGCGTGTGCGCTCCACCCGCACGGAACTGATAAAAGAGCCTAACAAGCTATACGAGCTACTTTTGAACCCGGACATCGAGGTGAAATCAATTCTTCCCATAAATGATGAAACTATTCTCATCAAGTATGAACCCACTATCGAAAATGAGGGGACCCTTAAACACGGCAGCATGACTTTAGCTGCCTACACTACAGCCCTTGCACGTCTTGAGTTGCTCAAATACCTCGAGATGGTCGGCAGACACGCGTTTTATTGCGACACTGACTCCCTGATATTCTTAGCTCCCGGTGGAGAGTCGGTAATAAAGACCGGTGATTATTTAGGGGATATGAAGAACGAGCTTGAGGGGTACGGTCCTCGCGCCTACATTAGCGAACTCGTATGTGGGGGGCCCAAGAACTACTCCACTCGCATTCACAACTCCGACACCGGTGAATACCACGACGTCACTAAAATCAAAGGGTTCAGGATTAATAGCTCAAACGAAAAATTTATAAACTTTGATAATTTGAAGCGCTTGGTGGGCGTTAGGGGCGAGAAGGTAGATGGCTACCAAAATTCCTATACCCAAACAAATTAGGCGATTGCAAGACCTCACACTAATTTCGAGAGATGAATCTAAAATTTACCGCGCCGTAGTCGACAAGGTGCGAGTACTACCGAACTTAGAAACGGTACCTTACGGTTATGTCGGCTAGATTACTAATTGTCAATAGTCTGTCATAACTTTAAATGTTTTGAATGCAATTCTAAATAACCTGTAATAACTTTGAATAGAAAATTGATTTTTGTGAGACTTTGTCTTTGAAACTACGTCTGTTATTTACTAGCTCAAGCCTATCTTTTTCTAGGACACCTACAGGGTGAGACACAGTAGAAGCCGGAGGGTACCGGAATGCTATCCGTTGGGAGATTTTGGGGGGACCGGTAGGGGGACGAGAGTGCTCCCTGTTGACGGATTTTAAGGGGGGCCGGCAGGGGGGTCGAGTGCTCCCGGTTGGCAGACTCTCGGAAGGGGTAGGGATGGGGGAAAAGTGCTCCCGGTTGGCAGACTTTAATTCAAATTGCATTCTGTTATGACCTTACATACATGTACTATTTGCGTCATTTACGTGCAAAAAGGTAAGTAAAGGTACATGTACATTTTCCAACGCGTTCATTACATACTTCTTAGACACGAGAAATAAAAGTGCGTTTCTATTCAATTTAAGTTTAAAGCCATTCTTGAAAACTTCTCTATATAATAAACCCTTTACAATTGGCATAGTGCTAAAGCACTTACTATACAACAGAGGTTGGCTTTTGCAGATATTTATGGTAGTTTATCTTTATTCATACTTGGAAGTTGTTGCCCGAACTTCTATGGAATGTTATCTCATTAACCAAACATTTCAGTACTATTTTGCCCAAACCCGACCTCTACTATTGAACAGTATTTCATAAACGCTGGCATTTTGCAAAGAAGACCTTTTGTTGAACAGTCGTGTTACTTTATTATATATTTATTCACAAGGAATCACCGCACTCAATGTTTTATTAAAAATTTAAGTTTATTAAACGACAACGTTTCAAAGCAACCGCTTTATCTTCAGGTCTACAATCTAATTACATTCTTACCTGATAGAGGAGTTTCTGTTACTCCTTGAGGTGACCGTGAGTAAGAGCAGCCGGGTTGAGCGTCTAAACCTTTATTAAACAATTTTAGAATACTTGTAAAAGGTAAGTCATCAAGAACAGATTCTTACCCGTGGACAATGATGTTGAAGGACAAATTTCCGGGGTTGTCGCATTATCCATTACAAATGGGCATGAGGGTTCGTCAGTCGCGTTATCGAAACCTTTATATTTATTCAACCATTTTAGAATACTTATAAAAGGTACGTCATCTAGAATAGTCTTAACCATGGACAATGATGTTGAGGGACAAATTTCCCGGGTTGTCGCATTACCCATTAGAAATGTGGATAAAGGTTTGTCAGTCGCGTTATCCGAACCTTCAGCGTTACCTACGTATGTAAGAACAACATAACATTATTTTTCCATGTTAAAAAAAATAAATCTGATTAGGTCAACGTACATGAGGCTTTTAATGAAGCTTCGTACATAGCCAAGATTTCTTGCGGGAAAGTCATTAATTGTGCTATTCCAGCGCTTAAAATAGATGTTCAAGAAAGGCAATTATTACTCAACAATAATAATAACTACGAGTTTGTTTTTGCAGGTTGTGGAGCAAAATAC
Organism: Odiellus spinosus; assembly: GCA_963920705.1. Lineage (NCBI taxonomy): Eukaryota > Metazoa > Arthropoda > Arachnida > Opiliones > Phalangiidae > Odiellus > Odiellus spinosus. The sequence continues at coordinate 1,394,169 of CAWUCO010000183.1, forward strand.
TTGCATGTCTGTGCTAATGTTTGACTCTCGACTATTGTCAGGGGTCTCAAAGAACGGTAATTGTAAGTTCTGTGGGGCACTGCACGGAAGGGTTCATATGTAAAGATTATTCAGTTTGATTTACCAGCTACATACCTTGGGGTCACATCTGATGCCTCCTTTCCAGCAACTCCGTCATACGTTGAATACAATTTGACAGGCGATGTTGCGCACCTAGGATAAACACCATTAATGTTCAAAGAAGTTCAGTAAATGAGTATGCGGTAAAGCTTCTGGGAGAGATTGCGCATTTTGGGTTGCATGTATAGAATAGAAATGAGTGTTCTAAATGTGGTTGTAGCAGCGCTAATCTGGGGGATCTACAAGTCATGGCGCTTCGCAATGTGTTCTGACACATGTTGTCCTCACTGCTGTAACTTGTGTAATTTTCCTCCCTTCCTCCCCCTCCCCATTTGGTCGAATATAGTGCAACAATGTAGGCGCGAAATTCATATGGAAACGGCTCTATGATTATGGAAAATCTTCCCCCCCCCCGCAAAAAAACAGTTTCCCCATACTTTTTCTTGCTTTTTTTTCTCTAACAATAAAGCCAAACTAAAAAACCCCACGAGCTATTGTAAATAAGACCTTAAAATGTGTAATAACTCACATTTTACTTGTACTAGGTGCTTCTAAGGACGCTTCAGCCCTAGGTGTTTCGCCAAACTGAAACGCGCCGAAGTCAAAGGAATTCTTAGTTACTTCAAGAGAACACTTTGGAAGAAGGGCCAATACCCGGTTTACTAATCCGGTTAGAGGCTCTGCGGTTCTTGCCCCACCTCCCGTTCCACGAACATCCTGACTTAGAGCAGCGCCCTTTTTCCTTGCATTAGATTTAATAGAAGTCCATTTGCGTTTAAGGTCTGCAATAGCTCGATCATTGTTATGTATGGCATTAATTTTGTCCGCGATCTTTTGCCACGCCACATTCCTTTCGTCCGAGGTTCTTCCAAAATCATTTTGCACAAGATTTGGAACAGCCTCCAATTCTGCGACAAGTGCTTCGATTTCCTCTTGAAGGAAGTTTTCCTTTTTACGTTGAGGGCCCATTCTTGAAGGTCCACAATACACAAAATTTAAAATTTTACTGAACTACATACACATTGTCTATAAAGAGAAGACGACGGTGGTCCGACTGGTGACGCCCCCCATTACGCCTATTTAGTATTTACGGGTTATAGCTGGCTGTGGGATCAGTCAACCGTCTTCCATCCCAGACAACGAATACTTCTTCTTTATTAATTCTATTCAAGACATAATAAAAGTACTTACATGCTCTTTTAACAAAATTTTAGATTTATTTCAGCGGTGCAACGTTCGACCATAAGACGGAAACATAAAATACTATCCCGCTCGGACGTGTTGAAATGAAAGTGAACTTAATATAAGATCATTGACCCCAATGACAAGTCATACTAGAACTGAACTGAACGGATCTAGAGACTGCGAAATTCTTGCACCGACGACCTCCGACGGTTATGTAAAATTTAAACCGCTTTTTGGGTATAAATGGCAAGAAAATCCATAAAATAGAACTTAACTACTTTTGGTACATGCGTACAACATGTTTCGACATTACAAACCACGGGTGGCGGGAGGGCCATAAGAATACGTCACCACCAATTAGGAAGCACGAAGGTTCACGAATCAGAGAGCTTAGGAGAAGAGGTGGGGCCGTATTTGGGGTAAGGAAATTTGCAGAATACTTTCACTGGACACTGGTCTCTCGGGAGAAAACTGGAACGAAGAAAAAACGGTGTAAATAATGTAAAATTAAAAACCTACGAGCTCTGATAATTACTTCTTAGAATGGATTGCTTCGACAACTGGCAGTGTCAGCGACGAATCGCTAATTTTTTCCCCTCAGTTAATCTTCATTGGGGAATAAATAGGCTTATTGTTCAATTGGAATAAATTCATTTATTTTTCAGTTCTAAACATTTATTGTACTATCAAGTTAAACAAGTGATTAAAAATTATGTAAGGATTCGTTTACCCTTCAACTAGCGAAAGTTTAACAGATTAAAAATTAAATTATACAAAGACTATTTAGCGCACTATTTGCCTTATACAATAGATAAATACAATGGAGATATTTCTACTATAAATGGCGCCGGGTCAAAGAGATCGGTTCAGTTTGGTCTGCAATCCCACTGTGTCTCGTTGAAGTCAAGGATGCTCACTGGTCTCGTGGCGCCATCTGGTGCCGGATTTGGTCCCCGTACGTGGCTACTCCACTCATGGCGCCAGCTTCTTAGCTTTATCAGATCCAACGTAACATTAATACATATTTCAATTTCAACACATTCTTAAGCGGGGGCAATAAGGGGGTGGCACCAGAAATACAAAATTAAGGGACTTAACCTTGTATTTCTAGCGGTGCCACAAAAAAAGAGCTCTTTTTCGTGAAATTTTTAAAATTAAAAACCCTCATATCAAACCATAAAAAACACCACTTCCCTCGCACAAAGTCCTTGTTCGTCTCGAAGCTTCGCACACCGGCGCCAAAGGGACGCTGACTTCGGACACCCAACATCTCCGGACTTGTGGCTGATGACCTTCGGCAAACGGTCGAGAAGAATTGTCAGGCACTGTGAACGTCTCTCTCGAGTTGGAAGGCGCTCTGATTGAATGGACAGGCGTGAATAAACGTCAGGCACTGAATGTCTCTCTCGAGTTGGAAGGCGCTCGGACTGAATGGACAGGCTGAGTCGCTGATGGCCTCCGGCAAATATAAGAAAAAAAGCACAAATTACAATCTGGTAGATTTGAAATGACATTTGAAACGATAATTGCCTGTTATCGGTCCCTCGCTGAAGATACGGAAGCTCCACTCAACTCGATGAGTGACGATGACATCTAGACGATTCGGTCGAACACTGAACATCTCTGGACTGAATGCGACGGCACAGAGGAAAGCTGATGGCATCGGCAAACTGCGAGGGACCGCTGACAGGAACTGGAAAAATAAAAACCCAACTACCAAAGTCAATTAGTAATTATTCTATTAGGAACTAGTAAAATACTCTAAGTGAGTTTGCGCAAACTCGAGACCATTCACAGAAAATAATGAATAAAAATTTCTTACACAACTTTAACAGTTATAAACTCCGTATATATTTATATATATAGCTATGGGTCAAAGGGTGAAAACTAAATATCCTCTGCAGATAGATGTTTAACTTAAAAATGCACTTGTCTTTCGTTTAGTCAAAACTAGGCTTTTGTTTTGATTAAACGTGAAAAGAACAAGGTATCGAGTGGTTACTAATTGACCACACAAGGGCAACGCGGAATTAAACACAGTCTTTAATTTGACTGCTTAAATATTACATTAAACCTTTCCCTAAAATACCAAGGTACTCCTTCCATCCTCATAATTCCTTCGTTCCATCGCTCCTTTCTTCCATTGTCGTCTGAGAAACACCGGCTGGACGTGACGACGGCTGATTTGAAAATAACCAAATATCTGATATGATATTACTTTATATCCATTGATAAAAAACAATAAAGCTCGCTTCAAAGAAGGACTTTAGGCCAAAAATAGGTCAATTTAAAAAACACCTGTCTAGAGTCTAGACTCTAGATAATCATATTTCTTCGGACATTACGTCATAAGTACGTGTACGTCTGCTCTCCGAGGAGTCGAGGATGGAAATAAGCGTTTCACACTGGGCATAGTCCGATAAAATTCCTTAATGTCCCGGAACTTTCCATTCTAGAGGATTTCAACTGTACAGATATCAAATACTAATTAATTATTTCTTTAAAAAGATTTTAAGCCACGAACCTTTCCCATATTAGAAATCCAGTTGTCGATCGAACACTGATCATTGGCTTTAGTGTGTAACGTAGCGGTAATATAAGAGGGCATCTGCTCCATTGAGTTAGGAATATATATGTCTTCTAGCGTTCTTGTTCCAATCTGCACATCGCGGGGCCACTTTTTTCAATTACATTAGTTTATCATTAGGCGGTGGCGCCATCTACCTCTAGCAACGTGAACTAGATAGTTCCCGCGGCTAGAGGTAGATGGCGCTAGCCATAATTTTCGGGTGGAATTAAGGCGGGAAATTTTATTAATTCTCAAACTAATATGTGAAAGCTGGTGAAACACGTTTAGAATTGGCAGGTTTTTTGAAGTTAGGTCGTGTGTAAACTGAAAATAAAGTAATTCACTACGAGAAAAATTGTTTTTTATGCTAATCGAAAATGTACATAATTAGCTATTTATATTGATTCGACTTAAAAATAGAAAGCACAATGGGCAATTGCATAAATTCGTGTAGAAACAAAAACGCCTGGTGCCATAAGTACGGCCACAATACCAATTGTGAAGCATACATTAAGGTATTTCTAAACAAATGTTAATCAAGATTCCCATTTTAAAATTTTACGTAATTTGCGGGGAATCATTTTAATCACTCGGACAATCAGGCTGTTGCGAAAATATATTTGCAATGGGGAAATACGATTTCTACTTTGCTTCTATCACAAACCTTAAACCTTAAAGTATATATTTCAATCGGTAAATTTAAAATTTAATTATTTACAGAAAACGTTCAATCGAGTTAACTTTGATCACAATCAGATTTAATTGCTGGGGAAGAACAAAATGTAAATGATAATATGATTTGAATCTAATAGCGAAATAATTGAGTGACAAGTAGGGCTAATTTATCGATCAAATAATAATAATAAAAGGCTTTATTGGAGAAGGAAACTTACCCAATTGATTCTGTTCAAATGTTAAAAATGTTACGAAATTTTCCTTTTCGGATTGTTTTAAAATAAAATTTTAATGTGTAAGGGAAAATTCAGAATATTTAAAACTAACATTAGAACTAATCTTAAAACTTATTCCGTGTGAGAGACTCATTTGTTCACGTAAGCTTTGAATGCAAAGATTATATGGTTTAAGAATCAATCAAATTTCCCGCCAAAAATGACACTCTAAAGCTGCTGAAAGCGCCATCTGACTCTAGCGGTGGAAAGTATAAAGTTCCCGCGGCTAGATGTAGATGGCGGCACCGACTAATGATAAAGATGTCCGTCCGTATTATGTTTTCGGAGCAGGCCCCGCAAACCTCCCTTGCCGAACGGCAAATGATAACTCTAGAAGACATATATATTCCCAACTCAATGATCTGCTCCCATTTTTCCATGTTTATAATACACCGTGTTAATAAATAAATTATGTAATCTTTTCAAAAATCCTACTCGACTTATCGCGTTGTCAGTGCAATTAATCTTGTTTCTACTCCATACCCAATTAAGAGTATCTTTTCTAGCCAATAGCGAAGTTCTATAATTGTAAACATTGTCTGCTTAAAGCGAGTGTCGGCGCGATCCTTGCCCCATGAGTTTGCTCCACCGCACGACGCTTAAAAACTGACTGAATGTGCTGCCATCTCTAATTTTCAAGTTTGCAGTAACGTTTTTTTTTCTAGCAGTCCTGGAAATAAGCTACTTTGTCTCCCCTCGCGTTTCACCCTCCCCCCTTTTACTCCGCGAGTAGAGGAATATAGCTAGGGCCCGCTTTTTAGGCCAATGGCGGGACATTAAGGGTACTTTTTCGAGAACTAGTTTAGTTACGTAAAATAGATTTAAACCAAAAAAAAACTCGTTTTGGTTAGTTTGATAAAGCTTCTTTATTACTTATATTATACTCCGAAATACAAAATAGTATTTGATTTAAACAGCCTATAGTAAAGAAAATCGTCTCTTTATGTCTGCCTTTGTCAATGGATTTCACAAGCGCCCGAATGTGATGATGAATAATAGAAATTAGTGGACTAAGTAATATTACGACAATATCGAATTTGCTTTTGATTACAATTACCGACCAAAACAAATCGATAGTCCGGTAGCGTAATCAGATGTATTACTTTCTGTGATGTACATTATACCTGCCGAGTCTTAAAACGGCTAAAGCTGGAACCTTAGCGCTATCAGGCTTATACAAAACGTAACAAGAGCGTTTCAATCGTTAACGAATAAATTGCAGCCCGGCTACATTGAAAAAAGTTACAATCCCTGAAATATAAGTGGATGGATTAGTCGAATTACGCGTTATTATGTTAAATAAAAACAATCTTGATTAATTTACCTTCTTGAAAATAACGACGATTATATTCAAACCATTTTTTCATGGAAGTTAATTATAATTTCTAGAAATCTGTATAGGAAAACAAAGGGCACAAAGGGTTGTTGCGTATCGTTTTAAATTTTTTTAAGAGGGGATACTAAAAACTGTGTGCTAAATGTGTACCGCATAAAACATAATAATAATGTTTTTAATCAAACACTAAAATTTGCGAAATAATTATCAGTTCGTTTGGAATTGCCTTCTGGAAATGCTTCCACAAGCTACTGACAGCCCTGGAATAGCCTTCTGGAAATGCTTCCACAAGATACTGACAGCCCTGGAATAAAGGAAAAGTTGTGTTAGAGGGCTTTGGATTTTATTATTATCCTTTATTGAAAACTATGTACAGCTGGCACTTTATATTATAGTATTTTACAAAATAAAACAATTTCACAATTGTGCCCCCCCCCCAATATGGAAGGTGTTAAATGCGCATTTTTGGTGGGCAGTCAAGTGACGTCCTCACATCCCGCACGCGTCTGTATCAGGTCAAATTACAACAGGCTAAATTCTAGCCGCCTTAGCTGCATTTCTATAATTTTGGATTTTCTTGGACAAGAGACGAAAGGAGTAAATTTGAAAAAGATTCGCGATCGCGCAGACAGTTTGTTTGGCCAAATGGAGGAAAATAAAAACGAGGAATTGGAGGGGAAAGCACAGTTTCAGAGGCTATGAACGACACGAGTTAAAACTTGTGGCTGCTCTTCATGCCCTTACCCTTACATTATAGAAAAATTGAGCCGGGAAATAACTTTAACTCCCCCCTCTAATGTGTAAACAGGTGTTAAAAAGAGAGTAAGGTCTATTTTCGCCTACTGTTCTATTTTTCCCCCGCTATAGACATCTTGCGTTTATTTTGACCCCCTCGCCCCTCCAAAGGAGCTAAGCAACCTACAGATAGTACAGAATCACCCAAGCAAAGGGGGATGAAACATGGGCATGCGATCATCATTCCCCTTTACAGGTCTGATTCAGTGGTTTCCCTACCCTATTTTTGAAACTATTCCTACCCCCTTCTAAACTATTTACATCGCTCTTAGGAGTTTTATATTTTCCATTTTCTCGTGGATATTTTCTCTGGCTACATTTCCGACTCGGTTTGGAAATGCGCCTATCTGGGGGAGGGGGGATTGAAAGGGTTTTTGTTACAATATTATACGCAATTAGGGGTCAAATCCAAAAATAGTCTAAACGTTAATCCTTGATAAAATATTTTAAAAACTAATTTTTAATGATATCGGTCCATATTGTTTACAGGTTTAGTACTTTTAATAATTCAGGGGAATATCTCAAAAATGAATTTTTTTACACTTTGGGCGGATGAACCATTTTCGGTATTTTCAATGAAAATACCGAAAATTCTTCCCAGGATAGAAATAATTCTTATAAGTTTTTGTAGGAAGTAATTTTTCAAGGAAAAATATTTTAAGGATTTTTATACATGATCTATTTCGAAAAATAGCGCCACGAAGTTCACGAACTAAAATAAATGGTAAAAATATCTCATTTTGTCTTGAGGATGTCCAAATAATTTAAGGATGCTGACAAGGTTCTTTTAGGAAGGTTATGCCGACGATGACGACAACGGAAGTTCCTCACAACTTGACTGTAATCGGCCATCTTTCTCCAGCACCCATGACGTCAGTGAAAAGTCTACTCAAACGCCAAAACGGCCGCCAATGCAAACAGTTAACCCTGCACCATTAGCCCTCAAACAAATAAAAAAATAGAACGTGACGTCATTGAAAAGCGCTTGTAGCGCCAAATTGAAGGAAAAGAAACGTTAATTGTGACGTCATTGAAAAGCGCTTGTAGCAACAAATTGGAGGAAAAGAAACATTAAAGTAAACTGCAAAATTTGAATACTGTTTTTTCGAGTTTTTTTGAAACATTAAAAAGAAATCACAGCAACAGTGAAATAGGGTATATGTTTTATCCGAAAAGAGATAACAAATGTATGTAATGAAATATTGTTTTGGTTTTAATTATGTTACTGTCAGTCGAAATACATTGTATACAATAAAATATGCCTTAACTGAATTAGTATTTTCTTTATTAAAGTCACTCTTTAATATGACTGATATTACAAAATTTGCATTTTCTAATTGCGGTAAATCCATTAAAAATTGAATTACCGCAATTAGGAAATGCAAATTTTGTAATGTCAGTCATATGAAAGAATGATTTTAATAAAGATAATACTAATTCAGTTAAGGCATGTTTTATTACATATACAATGTATTTCGACTGACAGTAATATAATTAAAACCAACAATATTTCACTGTTGCTGTGATTTTGTTTTTTAATGCTTCAAAAAAACAGTATTTAAATTTCGCAGTTTACTTTACGTCACAATTAATGTCTCTTTTCCTCCAATTGGTTGCTACAAGCGCTTTTCAATGACGTCACAATGTCTCTTTTCCTTCAGCTTGGCGTTACAAGCGCTTTTCAATGACGTCACGTTTTATTTTTTTTTATTTGTTTGAGGGCTAATGGTGCAGGGTTAACTGTTTGCATTTGCGGCCGTTTTGGCGTTTGAGTAGACTCTTCACTGACGTCATGGGTGCTAGAGAAAGATGGCCGATTACAGTCAAGTTGTGAGGAACTTCCGTTGTCGTCATCGTCGGCATAACCTTCCTAAAAGAACCTTGGGTGCTGAGTACCTTGTTAACCCTCATATAAGGGCCGGGAGGAGAGGGGAAATTTAAGCTCTGATATGACTTCAAAGACAATTGAGGGAGGGGCGGAATTTTTACAAATCCGCAAGCCACCTGTGCCTTTTCGCCCAGTGGGGGCGGTGAAAAAACAGAAAAGCTGTTACTACTATTGAGGTATAGCGCCCTTCCCCCAACCGTTCTTGTTGGCTTACTTACTCTTTGCTTTATGCAAGGTTCCAACCATTATGTCCAATTTTAAACCCCACCCCTCTTTCCTACCCTAAAAAATTAAAAAAAGGACCATAAAAAGCGTGGCAGATCAGGCTATTGTCCTTAATATCCATGATAAAATAATCCAGAAAGTAGCCCTCCAAAAAGACATTTGAGAAATCTTGGCGAAAAGAGCCCCCCCGATAAAACTCTCTCTATCATAACTTCATTAGTTGCTGCAAGGTCACATTCCGTTTATTAGAGAGATAGTTTTGTGAAAGGGCGCATGGTCTAAAAAATAGACAAGAAATTACTTTCCCTCATGGGAAGGGAGAATGGGAATTGTATGGGTGAGAAAAGTAGGTGAAATTAGACCATATACTGCTAAAATAACTCTTAAAAGAAACCATATTATTTTCAAGGTTCCTTCCCCCCAATTCTCATTTTATACAAAAGAATAGAGAATATATAAAAATTGGATTTCACAGGCTCAAATGCTTTCTTCAAGGTAAATCCCAAATGATAAAATTAACATTTAGTGGGTTAAAATGGCTATTAAAATTCCATGATCTTTTCCCTGTTTTTCCTGACCTTTGGCAACCCTGATTCAAGATTTTTTCAAATAGCCTATTCTGATCAAAATGAGTCCCTTTCATTGACAACCTGAAACGATACTACTCTATTTTACGATTTTAAGAGTAATTTCATAAAATAAGACTTTTTACCTAAAGGGGAGGGATAGGGTACTATATTGTATTTTCATGTAGTAGTTTTTGCGTGGAAAAGACAAAGCAAAAATGACGATATTTTCGTTTCCACGAATCATAAAAATAAATTCGTACTTTTTTGGCTTTGGTATTTAAAATTTTAGATTTGCTGTCAGTTTCAATTACTTAAAAATATATTTAGAAAATTTAGACATATGAAAATATAATTATTTCCCGTATTAGCAACCTGTGTTCCTAAGAGTTACATTACCTGTAAATAAAACTGTAATATTGCTTTGTGGCTTGGCTCAATGATACTCTGAAGTTTCATTGTACTTCCTCAATGTTTTTTTTAATAGACTGCTGTATTTACAGTATTGTGTTAATATCGAGAGCCAATTTGTTTTTGAGAAATAGACACCCTTCTGTGTGCTATGATAGGGGTCTAAATCAATCATCCAATAAACAGTATGGTTATATAATAATTATTTATCTATTCTCGGGCTCATTCCATAACTTAAATATGTTGAATTTCAAAATAAACCGAGTCAGAGCTAAACTGAAAAATACCATGTATATTTGCCCAATGTGAGCTGCAAGTAAAGTTTTGAGCCCGAAGGTAGCTCTATACCCGAGCTGAGCCAGATCTCCGGCACACAGCTATGATAACAGCTTTATTTTGATTTACATTAACGATGAATAAATGAAGTTCTACTCCATTTTCTGTTTTTGTTGACCCTTGACACATATGAATGCTCTCAATATACAGTTTCCCAAGAGAGACAAAGCTGATGGCTCACTCGAAATCACGAGTTCACCCGAAATCGCGAAAGTTTTTCCCGAAATCGTGAAAATTCAGTTACAGTATCACTTTAATTTTGGAGTACTGTAAACAATATCGGCAGTAATGTGTTTCGTGAAACTACTGAGTAGTCGACTCAGACTGCGAATCAGGCAGAAATGTTTTTTTTCGCCTTTCGTGATTAGAAGAAGATCGATTTGGTGAGCTTTCTCAACTCTATTCGCGCTAATGTATAGAGGGAAAACGAACTTCTCGTAGCAAAAAATGTTAACCGACAAATTGTTATTTTCCTCGAATTTCTTTAATTTTTCCGCGTTTAGTTCAAATGGGAAGGATATTCCCGCGAGGTCTACTCATCCTGGAATCGAATTTTTTTTTGCACTCTATTAGGGTTAATCTTTACAGCATGTAGATGAGCTAGAATAGACCATAGAAAACACCGATTGTCTTCGTTTTTAATGTTCGTGATTGCCTTTTTATCAGCAAGTACTTTCGGAAGTTCAATAAAAGTTCCGCCGACGAGAGGTAAATATGTAATAATATTTACTTGCATAAATAAGATCCGGTCTATGGTCCATCCACTCCCCCGTTTTTGGAATTCCTCGATCTTCCGTTTTAGAGTTTCCAGGCACGCTTCGATTTGACGATTAATAGTGTCTGCAGTCAAAGTTACTTGCACGTCACTATTATGATACGCGATAAACTCCACCTCCTCACCCGTATTGAGCTCACGCACGTACCGAACTCGCATGGTTAAATACCATTTGAGTCCTTTGTCCTGCGCTAACTTTGCTTGAATATAGTTTAGGAGGGCTAATCTATGGCGATTGACTAAAACATCCGCGTCCGTTTCCGTGTCTGATGGTGTGAAGCGTGCGCAGAAGATAGCGTTTCTTAACGCTATCATCTCCTCTAATTGATCGAAGGTGTGAGGGACATCCTGGGTGGCGAGGTCTGGCTGTGTGATGGCATCTGCTTCACGGTCTTCCATCTCCCGCATGAAATTCTGTAACTTCTCGATCTCCTGGTTGTTGAGAGTCCCCATCGGAAATTCCTCGTCATCGAGAAATTCTTTGAGTCCCGCGTCATTTTGGCTCTCCAGAAATCCCCTCTCTAGATCGTCGGGAACGTTCGTGGCGGATGTAGTGGCAGTCGTGTCAGATGTGGCGTTAGTCCTGGTAGATAGAGCGGAAGTTAACGGGCCGGTGATCGTTGACGGGACGGTGTTGGTATCAGGAACCGGGCTGGAAGCAGGCATTATGGCGATGGTCCTTGGTGGAGATTCGTCTGTCTTCTCCTTCTTAACGTCCTTCATAGGGACGTTGTCCAAGCGACGTTTCGGGCTGGCTACTTGCGGCAGACCTGCTCCATGGTGAGTAAGGGTATGTCGGGCGAGGTTCTCCTTCCTCGTGAAGGTCAGAGCGCAAATACTACACGTATATTTAGTATCTCCGTGTTTTTCTCGTTCATGGCGAAGTAAACTTTTACTATGGGCGAACTTAGCCCCGCAAATATGGCAGATTACCATTTTGTAGCTAATTTCTAAGTAACTAGGTTTAAAATTAAAGACTTGTAATATTACCAGAGGAGATGATGTTGCTTGTAGAGAGCAGGAACTTGTAATGTTTTCGATTTGGAAAAATTCAGTATTTATACCCTTTCTTATCTTAAACAATGAGTCACTGATTAATTGGGGAAAACCCTAGCCTTTATCACACTCTGGAAATATCGATCCTTGATTAGAAATTACGGCAGCCATTTTGAAATAAACGATGAGAAAACAAATATATAATTCACTCCTATCCCAGTGAATTATTCCCTTAGCAGAATATGGAAAAACATTTTTCAATTTTATTTGCTTACTATATCAATATTAAGAAATGACATATTTTGTGAGTTTGAAATTTAGAGTTTTATTTGTTTACAAATATTGTTTCGAAATACAAATAATTTTAGTCACCATTTTCTTACAAAAATTGAAACTTAAAAAAGTTGAATTATTAAAGATTTCGGTAATTAATTGAATATTTTAATTATTTACAGCATTTGAAAAGTTAATTTCTACCCGTTCTGTCCAATCATGCATTATGCAGTCATGTTGGTTTTGCGATGGATGGTCAATGAGACAACCATTGCAAGAGTTTTTGATAAGTCCCGTTAGCTGTAGAATGACGATTTCCTTAATAGCTTGATAGACTTTCTTAGTTTCGTTAAGCATGATCTCGACTTGTTGATGTTGTTCCAAGAGTTTCTCCCATAGAACTGTTCCACCTGTTTATGGTTTGATCCTTCGAGGAAAACCGATGAGGGGCTTGCGTCCTCGTTTTGAAAGTATTGAGAGATTTCTTCCCTCATTCGATATATTTGAAAGTACTCCTCCTCGCTGAGATTGATTCCAGTGTACCCATCAGTAAATCCAAGTCTAATTTTACAGTCTGGGGTGACGGTAACTGATTTGCTTGACGAGATCTCGAATACGTTTATGTTGTCCCTGCAAATGATCGACTAAGTTAATTGGGGTTTATAATAATAAGATATTAAGAAGAAAAATTACTAAGTTATTTAGAAGGGTATCGTGTTATTTAGGTTAAGAAGGGTATCGTGTTATTTAGGTTAAGTTAATAATTTCAAAGTTTTTAATGCGGTAGAAATAGTTTCTAAGTTAATTTTAAGAGCGAAATGGTACTTACATTTTTAGTGTTCTTGTGGATGACTGGAATACGATTGAAGGGAAATTAAAATGACTATAACTAATTCTAGCTTTATATCCGTGTTTGAAGTTGTGAAATAGCTTTTACCAATGACGCGTAGGGTTTCACCACGAGCTTTAATTGTATATATCATTAGGGTATTTCAATTTTCATACACGTTGTAATTAGGCCTAACTTTTAAATTTTAATTTGATATCGTGGTGTTCACCAACTTGTTTGGGTATTTTTCCGCATTTACTATATTGATTTATAATAATATTCGTATATTTGCAGTTTAAATTTATAGTTATGTTTACTTGGAGAAATTCTTCTAGTTATTTGTTAAGATATTTGAATATCCATCAATTTATTTATCTGATGTGTTTTGAGATAGGACACGCAAAGACTTTTGTCGATAACATGATACTACTGATAGGAGAACCGCGCGAAATTCGAAAACGGTAAAGGCTTAAAGAGGTTTCAGTATAGGTTATAGATTCACATTTGATTTGGCGCCTTATCATTTAAACTTTCAGTGATATATGAACATAGAGATAAGAACTGAGAATATAGATAAGGATCGAAATTATAGATAAGGATGGAAATTATTTTAAAAGTTGATAAGAGGAGATGGCGTAGTCTGCTAATGTACTTAACTCACATACATTGGGTACCATTTTCGAAACCCGGATGAAAACAAAAAAAAAAAAATTTTGGCACCTCAGGCACCTCCGGAACCTCTTGGCACCTCCTGTGCTTGAACGCCCATTTACTATCTACTAATGAATCTTTCAGTTTTGAATTTTATAGCAATATTCCAAATTGATTTTCAAACTAATAATTAAGTTAATGACGAATAAACATTAAAAATAAGCAATTAATTTGCTCTTTTGGTTAGTTAGAGGTTTTTGAACTTAGAGCTTTTACAGAATAGTTTGGTGGTAAACAGTTCTTTGTTAATCTAATATTCCAATTGATCTATATCAAAATACATTGGAAATAGAATGAGAAAAGTTTTACTCTTAAATTGGCAAAATAATTAAAACTTTATAAGAAACTACATAATATTGAGGAGAAATTTGGCTTTTTATCGTTGTTGCTAATGCGGGAAATAATTTTCTACTTTAGTTAATTTTTTACGTACTCTTTTTAAAAACAACATTCTAAATCATTTGATTACGTAATTGGACCAAGGTAACAAAAAATATGAAGAGACCTATTTTGTGAGATTACTCCTTCAAAATCTTAAATGAACAGCAATAACTGTTCTTGTAATTCGAAATGAATTATTACCAATTTTATTGGCCAAATTTATTTTCGTGCACATGACAATCTTTATTTATAAAGGCGTATTCTGTAATATTATAATTTGTTTATATTTTAAGATTACATACCTTTATTACTATGCCTAGCCACTTTTAATAAAATTCGGAGAAAGATAGTAGAGATTCAGGAACTCTATGGTCAAAATTTCAAAATTTTCCAAAACAATTAATAAACCTAACAAATTTTTGAACTTTGAAGAAATCCTGGCACCCGCCAAAGACTCTATGGGAATAAATTAGCAGAATAATTAATTAAATTATATTTAAATAAACATTAAAATACTTAAAATTACTTGAAATAAGTAAAAACCTTTTGATTTTCACGCTAATCAGCCTCGTCCTTCGTAAACCAAACTCCGGCGAAGGCCGCCGCGGCCGCGCGGAAACTCGGAGGCGGAAGTCGGCTAAGGCCCCTACCGTCCAAGTTTCAAGTTTTTAGAACATGGCCTAAATTTTAATAATCCTGACCAGTGACCACCATTCATTCAAAAGATTCTGAAAAAATTTTTTGATTAGTATTTATATTGTTAATTTATAGTTTAAACATAATTTAGAAACTTACAAACAATTCGAATTTCATTCGTGGTATCGTAGCCGCATAATAAGAGCGCCGCTGCCAGACCGATTTCAAGAGTAAAACTTAAAAGTTAAAACGGAAAGAGAGAAACAGCCGGTACAGCTGAGCTACCAAGACAGACGCGACAGAAAATGGACTATTTAGCGAGACGAGTTAGCAGGCTACCGTTTTCATTCCGTTGTATGTCCAATTGAAGCCCCAGTCTAAGTTTTTGTACACACGTGACACATTTTATCCAATCATGGGACTTAGATGAAAAGGTCCATTTTTCAAATTTACAAAAAAATTACTACATCTAGCGGTTGAAATCGTAACTAAATCAAGCAGACGCTCGCTTTAAATAAAGATGTTTTAATTTAGAAACACTAGACTCTTGCCTTTTTAGCAGAACTTGTATTTTAAATATTAAATTTTAAAGCGAGTGTCGGCGCGATCCTTGCCCCTTGAATTTGCTTCACCTCACAACACATAAAAACCGACTGAATGTGCTGCCATCTATAGTTTCCAGAAACGTTTTTTTTTCTAATAGTCCTGGAAATAAGCTACTTTTTATCCCCACACTTTTCACCCCGTCCTGAGTAGAGGAATGTTTGATTTTGTCGCTAGGGGTTGATTTTTAAACCAATGGCGGGATATTAAGGAATTTTTCCGAGAAGTACACAGTATAGTTATGTAAAATAGCTCTCAATTAAGAAAAAAATGACATTGGGTTAGTTTATAAAAGCTTTTTATTACTTTCAATATACTCGGAAATACAAACTAGAGCAATTGAAAGCATAGAATAGAGTAAAATCGCCTCTTTACGAGTGATTAGGTTAATGGATTACACAGGGACCAGGCATGATGGTGAAGAATGAAAATTAGTGGACAAAGTAATATTACGATATCAGATTTAGAACTGTAAAATTTTTGCTTCTGATTTGAATTACCGCCCAAACGGCTAGATGATGATGGCTAAGTATTCAGGTAAAATATTTTTGGGATTTCTGTTGAGTTGTCATATGTAATACTTTCTGTTTAGTACATAATATCTGTCAAAAGTCCAAGAGGCAATTTTCATAAAAAGGCCGGAGCCTTCGTGCGATCAGCTAGATTGCACAGGCAAGTGCCAATCGCTAACGAATAAATTACACTCTGATATAAAGTTATGATAGCTCTAGGAGATATAAGCTGATGATTAGTCATTATTCAAGATGCTGTTTCTTCTAAATCATAAATCGGTTATAATTTCCATTCATGCATGCCCTTTCACCATTATATAAGACATGGCAAACACAAATGCATTATTATATTAAATAAAATCAAACTGGCTTAGTTACCCTTTTTGAAAACAAAGCGAATAACGACGATTGTATTCTAACCATTTCGTCATGGAAGATATACTTTTCTAAAAAACAGTGTAGGAAAATAAAATGGACACAGGTTTGTAGAGGACCGTACTTAATTTTTAATAAAGGGCACTAAAAACGAAGTGCTAAATTTGTAGCACATAAGTTAAAAAGCATTAAATTAGTAACACATAATAAGTTAAAAAGCATGATACACCAAATATTTGTTGTTTAAATAAATATGTTAGGAAACCAACAACCGGGGCCGAAAAAATCCTCAACGGAGACTTTTACTAGAGAACTATCGACCATTATATAATGTGATGAAATTAGAGATTTAGAGGTATTAAATAAGAATACTTGAGTTATGAAGGCAAATTTGGTTTGAACATTTAACGGTAACCAAAGGACAATGGGAAAAGGCTTCGTTATATAAGGAAAAAACCCCCAGCAGTTGGTGGAAAAACTAAATACGGTATAGATATATTTCAAAAGCTTTATGCTCGTGACCACGCGCGCAGTTGAACGGATACTTGAATGATTTTTTTTAGACATTATGGTTGAAACTCGTTACAATATTGGGTGACGTCAATCATTAGAAAAGGTATTTTCAGTAAGGTTATCCAATGATGGTATCTATAAAAAATACCGTATTAATGATAAGGTATAATCTTAAACCTACCTGTCCCGTTTCTGTTTTTGTATGGCTCTGGTTTTTTGTGTTTTTCCCTTAATTCCTCCTTTGAAAGTCCTGCCACCATGCGACGCGTTTTTGATATGGGTGATCTTCTTGCAACGGAATCTTTTTTGATATCCAACAAGACCGCTGTTATTCGGTGAACCCGGCAGGATTCAATGTTATGGGCTGATCATCATTTGTAATGCAATTTTGATTTCCTAAAAAATTCAGTCTTTAGCCAATCAAAACGCTCTATTTTCCCATAGAAATAACATTAAAATAGACTTTTTCGAGGACAAATCCAATGATTGACAGAACTAAAAGAACATTGTTATCAAACCGAATAGTTTTCAATTCGTGTTTGAAATTAATCGTGATATAGAACTCGAGGCAAATCGAAAAGTTTTATAAGAAAAAGAAAGGTCGGGAATTTGTCATTTTATAGTGATCAACCATTTTACGAGCAAAAAACTAAAGTATATACTTGCGAAATTACCCTCGGTACCTACACGTTAATAGAAGACGTTTTTTCTGCCATGAGTGCGGCGTTACCCCCGACGTTATCTCAAAAAGTATTCAGTTTTCTGTAAATAAAAACGGGACGGTAAACGTTTTGTACGATAAAACTATTTGGATTTGTTTTCATTACGTCTCTCATCCTGACGACCACCTTGGGGGGTTAGGCGATATGTTATTTTTTCATATCAATCAAGATGCCGTTTACAAAGAAGTGACGAGCGAGTATCCCTACGATTTACAAAGAGGCATTCATATTATGTATATTTATAGCGATAAAATATTACCGCAATTAACGGGTGACACCGAAACCATGTTGCTAAGAGCTCTAAAAATTTAAAATTCCAGCCCAGAAAATAATGATCAAAAGGAAGCTAATTTTTTAAACATAGATTATCATCCTTTACGGCTCGACTCAAATCGAAATATAGAAATTGAATTAAAAACGGATTTTAACGAATTAATCCCCTTTAAAAATAAAGGTCGAACGCTAGTAAAGCTTCATTTTATAAAGAATCGTCATTATGAATAGATATCTCGAGAATTACACCTCGCAACAAAGTGGAAGTGGTATCCGGGGTTTCCACGATGGGGTTTAACAATCAGGAAGAGGTTTGGGTTAAATTTTTATGTCTTTATTAAAATATGTCACACCAATTTTAAAACCGTTAGCTTCAAATTTGGGCCCTGAAGCGTTAAGCATGAGTCATAACATTCTTAAGGATATTCAAGGCGGAATGGACCCAAACCCCGTTTAAAAAGGAACTCGCGGATTGCCGTAGCCAACTTGATAAATATAGTTGTGGATAAGTAGTTAGGACCCGCTATTCGAGTGGAACATTACAGAAGGCAGGAAGGAGAGTTACGAGGGTCTTTTCGCGATATATAAGTGTTTAAAGTTTTTTTTTTCATATTATATGAATGCCACCCGTAATCTTGATACAGAATACCCATATTATATGAACGACATCCGTAATCTTGATACAGAACCACGTAGGTGTATATATGAAGACTCTCTTACCATTGTAAGCTATTGGATGCTGCATCATGTCCATGTTATCACCGAGCAAGGATAATTTTTTTATCACGTTACCTAGTAACGCTTCTATGCATATTTATCCTGATAATACTAAAACTAGTTATAAAACGCAATTTGCAACGACGTTAAATTTAGAAGATGGTAAATGGGAAGCTGGGGTGTCGGAAGTAACTATGCCATCCAAATGGGATAATATTACTGATCGGTATAATGAGTTTACTGTTAGATACGTTGATTTGTATTACGAGTATAAAACCTTTTTATTTGAGATGAAGGAAGGAGGTTTGATTGAAGGAGATATATATAATATTATGTTTATATACGATACCTTGTTAGAGCTTCTAAACATGTATACAAAGCAACATGGTTTGGTTGATGAAATTAAGTTTTTTATAGCGAGTACATTTGGTGGTAGTAAATACTTTAATGTTGGATTGAATGACTCTGATATATCTGTTAAATTCCCGCCAGTGTATACCAAGATTTTAGGTATACCCCCTGATAAGACTAATGTTTGGTTGAGCGGTAAATATACACACGCATTTGCATTTATTAATTTCAGTATTAAAGATATAGATCTAAGAAATGTTCTACCTATCGAGGTTAGATATAAAGCGAAAACGGATGATGCAACCCTTAATATAGATCAAAAGAAAGATATGATAATAGTTAAAACTGAAACGTATTCTTTAAAGCGGGGTTCGTATGAAAATATAGTAGTTTTAGAGGAAATGATTTATTGTTTACCGAATAGAATGCGTCCTTACTTTGAGTTTAAACGTAATAAAAACGGAACGGTGAAACTTAAATGCGGTATAGGATTCAAGCACGTCCCGGATAATGAATTAACAACCGAGCAAAGAGAATACTTGGATATTTTTGCCGTTAAATTTAGTAAAGATAACCCCGGGTTAGGAAAGATGTTAGGTTTCGACGATAATCTCCTTGGTATGTATCTGGTTAATAATACCGATACTCAATTCGTGGCTGATATAAATAGAGGCATCATGAGTTTATTTATTCATACTAACCTCATCTATCCACAGCTGATAGGTGACGCTTGGGGTGGCTTAATTCGAATAATTAGTCGACCAGAAAATAATAAAGATAACATACCTCATTATATAATTTGTAATCCGATAAATTACTACCCTCTACGTGTCTCTAATTTTAACGTGATTGATATTAACATCACTACCGATTCCGAAGCGAAAATACCTTTAAATCTGGGAAAAACCGTTGTTATTTTACATTTTCGAAAAAAAGATAATGTCAGGGGTAAAAAATCCGTATTATTCGTACTATGTACGTCAAGCCGGTGGAGGCTTTCAAGGTGCCGTCTTCCAACGCGGTCACGGAATAGGTTCGATATTTAAAAGTCTAGTTCGTTTCATTACACCAATTTTTAAACCGGCTGTTAAAGCGATGGGAAAAGAAGCGTTGGGTATTGGAACTCGCATGTTCGGTGATATACAAGCGGGTCAGGACCCCAATAGTTCATTCAAGAGAAACCTGAAACTCGCAGGATCTAATTTATTACATCAAGCGGGTAATAAAGTAGCCCAATATGGTAGCGGTAAACGCAAGAGAGTAACTAGAAAAAAAAAGATTAAAAGAAGAAAAACAGATTTTTTTACATTAAAAAGAAGAGTGTTAACTGATTAACCTTCCATTTGTTGTTCACGATGGAAGGAATGATGTCCCAATTAGATTTGTTCTCTGAACCCCTTAGCAATTACAATATCGTAGGAAGTAACGATGTTGAGTTTAAAACCATTAATACGATCACTGATGGTGGACCGCTTGAATTTTTATACCTGGTAACGATGGAAATTACACTGATTTAACAAAAACCAAATTTAAAATTGAAGCTAAAATGGTACAGCAAAATTCCAACGGTGGTTGGGAGAATATTAGAACGGCAACCCCCAGAGTAGGTCCCGTTAACCTAACGCAATGGGCTCTATTTCTCAAGGGTAAGTCTCGTTTAATGATACACCCGTCCAATCATTGAACACTGTCTTTCCTTACTCGGCTTATACAACGGCTCATTTAAGTTTCGGAGAAGACGCGAAAAAAACCCAATTGCGTTTACAAATGTATTACAAAGATAAGTTCTTGACAGGTGATGACATATTTCACGCTGATAATACGGGTATGAAGAGTAGAAAAAACAGAACCGATTCATCACGAACAATCGTAATGATCGGTGTCCCCCCCTTTGATGTTTGTAAACTGAATAAATTTTTGATAAATAACGTTGATGTTAAATATAAATTTATCCGTTCCTCGAATAGTTTTCCGGTTGTATCTATACCAGCAGCGCCAGCGCAAGGCGCGGCTCCGGCCGTTATTAATTATAAATTTATTATCCCATAGAATAACATTAAGTTTTAATTTCTCCGCCTTAAAAGTACTCTCCTTTTTAAAAATGAGTGAAATTCCGAACGACTTGCCATTCCGAACGGCAATAAGGAAGGTATTAACATCAAAAATAATGAAAAAAATTAATTGGAATTTAGTTTAAAGAGTAATAGGAAATTATAAAGATTTCACTGCGGGTGTCGGAGGTATTAACATCAAAATTGATGAAAAAATTAATATAAATTTGGTTTAAAGGGCAATGGGGAAAATATAAAGATTTCACTGCGGCTGTCGGAGGTATTAACATCAAAATTGATGGAAAAATTAATTTAAATTTGGTTTAAAGGGCAATGGGGAAAATATAAAGATTTCATTGCAGCTGTCGGAGGTATTAACATCAAAAATTATGAAAAATTAATTTTAATTGGGTTTAAAGGGCAATGGTAAAAATGTAGAGATCTGACTGAATCAAGTGAGGCTGCCCCAGCTATTAACATCAAAAATTATGAAAAAAATCAATTTTAATTGGGTTTAAAGGGCAATGGTAAAAATGTAGACATTTGACTGAATCAAGTGCGGCTGCCGCAGCTATTAACATCAAAAATTATCAAGTACGGCTGCCCAGCTATTAACGTAAAAAAATATGAAAAAATTAATTTTAATTGGGTTTAAAGGGCAGTGGTAAAAATGTAGAGATCTGACTGAATCAAGTGCGGCTGCCCCAGCTATTAACATAAAAAAATATGAAAAAATTTAGTTTAATTGGGTTTAAAGGGCAATGGTAAAAATGTAGAGATCTGACTGAATCAAGTGCGGCTGCCCCAGCTATTAACATAAAAAAATATGAAAAAATTTAGTTTAATTGGGTTTAAAGGGCAATGGTAAAAATGTAGAGATCTGACTGAATCAAGTGAGGCTGCCCCAGCTATTAACATAAAAAATTATGAAAAAAATTAGTTTAATTGGGTTTAAAGGGCAATGGTAAAAATGTAGAAATTTGACTAAATCAAGTGCGGCTGCCGCAGCTATTAACATCAAAAATTATGAAAAAATTTATTTTAATTGGGTTTAAAGGGCAATGGTAAAAATGTAGAGATCTGACTAAATGAAGTGCGGCTGCCCCAGCTATTAACATAAAAAATTATGAAAAAATTTAGTTTAATTGGGTTTAAAGGGCAATGGTAAAAATGTAGAGATCTGACTGAATCAAGTGAGGCTGCCCCAGCTATTAACATTAAAAATTATAAAAAAAAATAATTTTAATTGGGTTTAGAGGACAATGGTAAAAATGTAGAAATTTGTCTGAATCAAGTGCGGCTGTCGCAGATATTAACATCAAAAATTATGAAAAAGTTAATTTTAATTGGGTTTAAAGGGCAATGGTAAAAATGTAGAGATTTGACTGAATCAAGAGCGGCTGCTGTAGCTATTAACATCAAAAATGATGAAAAAAATTAATTTTAATTGAAGTTTACAATAAAATGTAAGACTGAAGGAACAGATATTATATCAAAAATGTCTTTGCGAACAAAGACCCAGAAGGACACGTTATGATTTCGGAAGGCTGAAGCGACAGATATTATATCAAAAATTTCTTTGTGAACAAAGACCCAGAAAGATCTGTTATGATTTCGGATGGCTGAAGGGACAGATATGTTAAATTTTCTTTTAAAACGTAAAATTTAATTATAATCGCAATCTGACAGGATTTAGAGTCTAATTTCAAAACAACTGATTTTACTCACTCGCAAATATGTAAGAAAAAACATAACAGGCGATTTTCTCCCATTGACCCTTAACATTAAATTGGGCTTAATTATTTTTCAGGGATTACGTGTCATCCAAAATAAAACTTTTCGTTCGATAGAAAAGGTTAGGTATTCTAACTTTTGACTTAGTCGTAAATTCATTCACCGAGATTTAAGTATATTTCAGACACATTTTTTTATTCTTACTTTGAATTACTATTCGTTAAAGACCACACGCTATCCCGAAACCAGGGATTACTCAACGTCGTTGTTTCAAAGGCCATATCTGCTCTGGAATGGGTACTATTAAAAAGCTTTTTATTTTGTCCTCGATATGTAAACAAACCAAGGTTGTGAGATATGTGGCTTTAAAGGGGCTATACACTAATCATGGATACTTTCTTTAACTATATGTATTTCGATAATTAATATTCTTAAATTTGTAATTGACGAATACTCGAATACCGACCTTTAAATTCCGTTAAAACTCGGTTAAACTACTTAAATAAATAATGTTTTATTATAACTCCTCGACATTAGTCGAGGTAATTCGTTCATATTGCATTATGCGGGCTGAAATAAGGAATTTATATAGAATAAAAATTCGCTGTTTTTTAGTCCCAATTTAGGTTGCGGAATTCCAAAACCAAAATCCTTATGTATTTAGGTTTTAGCGCTAGCAGGAGTAGATCACAAAAGGAGTTCGGGTCGCTAGATTACATAATGCTCTAGGCAATGGGATCTTGATACGTAGCAGTCGCGCCACCTACAGTAGGAAAATAGCATTATATTTTCTAGCCAATAGCGTGGCTGGATAATACCGAAAGGTGATCTGGGTAATCAAACCTGTCCCATTGTTGTTTCGTCTGCTTATACAACTAGTCTGATAACGTGATAAGAGTTTTTTAACCTCTTTGGGAAATAAAAATGGAATTAAGTGGAGTTTTGAAATATTTAGAGACAGAAATTGAAAAGGAAAATCCTAGCGAAGAACGTAGGCGCATTATTGAAAACTTACAACTAGCAACAGCCCCTAATATATTCGAATTTCTACTAGTATAAATTCATACATATAAGAGGTTGGAAAAAGAAATATTTGATGAACTATTAAAGCCGAAATGTAAAGGAAGGCCTAGAAAGAAACCTAAAGAAGAACAAAATGAATCTCAAATTTAAGGTGAACCTCGTAAACAAACTAAGTTTGCAATGGCAAAATTTATGTTTGTTTACCACGACCAAGCGTCTTTGGCAAGCGATGGTTAATTTGATAGTTTTAAAAATCTAGTCCCAAATAACTCTTCTATTCAGTTACAATCTGTGATATCATTCTATATAAGCAAAGTATTTGAATATGGGCAACTAATTAACCAAAATAAACAATGGAATGACACAGGCAATGTTAATATAAACAGTTTCAAAATGATGGACGAGTGTTTAAGTGCAATATTAAAACTAGGAGGCGGTGGTCTGGGTGGCATAAGAAAAGTTTGTGTAAAAGGAAAAAAGAAAAACCTTTCTACGAGACAAGTAATAGAGCAACATCAGTTTTTTTTAAATGACCGTTCTTTTCAAAATGACCAAGATAGAAAAGGAGAATCATCTTCCGATAGACCTGAAAGTCCTCGATGAAGGGGGTCTACTTTTTCCAAAACTAGGGTTTCTTCCTTTCGTCGAAAGAGTAAATAATGAAACCCGAAGTTACGCTAACTCCAAGTGCTACAATAAATATGGAGTGAATTTAATTAAAAAAACGATTGAGCACGTTATCAGCCTGAGGTCTGAGCTAAGGGATTTGTACGATGATGGAATTCGGAAAGAGAAAATTGAAATTGTTAGTCCGGAGATTTCTGATAAGTTTTTTCTAATATGGCTCAGGAAAATGGTGCATTGTAGGATACAAGAATTTATTGGAATCTACTGCAAGATGCAAAAAGAAAAGAAAACGGATGTTAGTTTAAGAGACAATTTGATGGTCCTATCAGTTCGAGAATCTAAGTCAAAGGAAAAGCTGAAGCATACTAAAAGTAAAATCAAGGAAAAAATTATTAAAAAGAAAAAATGTACCAAGAGAAAGTTTAATGACACTGACACTTGTCAAGCTAGTCCAGCTGATTCTGTAGATATAGATATTTCTAGTCCAAACAAACCTGTAACAAGTTGGGAAACCAAAATATAACCTCCCCGACCCCGACGTTAAGGTAAGATAACCTAACCTAACCCTACCTAAAATAAAAGATGAAAAGTAATGTAGAGTATTGGAAGAGTAGAAGAAACAGCGTGCATTTGATTCACACTTCTTTATTTCCCATCCACGTTACGGAGTATGAGTACTTTCACTTAACCTCAAGGATTCAGAAAATGCAAAAGAGTGTGCTGCATTACCTATAATTATATGCGGCAGGGCGTAGATTTTTTAATAGACACACCAAATGATATGTCTTGCGTTAACTATAATTATATGCGGCATGGCGTAGATTTCTTAATAGACACACCGAATCAACTGTTTATTTTCAAAGTAAATATGTAAAATACAAATTCTTGTAATATAAATTAACACTTGAGCATAGGCTGTACTGTGTGATTATCTTTGATAAAGACGAAGGATTTAGTCTGGGATGGCAAGGAATTAAAACGTCGAAGATATGGTAGCAAGTTCTTCTTGGACAAACCAGAAAATATTATAGACTGAATCATCGACAAACTACTACCAGGACTTGTAATGTTATACTAAGCCCCCATAGAGAAAATTTCTCTAAAGTGCCGCGGTTATCGATGAGAGCGCCACCGTGCGTTATCGAATGGAGTCATATATGTAGTACAAGATACTCTTCTACTGCTATACCGTATTCCCAATGGAGATAAGCCTCGCTTTCGTATTTAATATTTTTTAATTAATTTTAAGATAAATCCGGTTTTTCTTTCCTTTTATTTCTCAAATTTTTCAGTTGCCTTCCGCGGCTTTCTTAAAACTTTTTCGTCGAATTAAAACCGTGGTATCATCAAATTTCACTTCGCTCGCGAAGACCTTCAAGACTTTTACGGGGGAACGGGCCTTCCGCGTTAAAAAGCCTAGGGGCGCTGGTCTGGCGCTCCCGGCGCTCGTGCTTGTTCCGTTCCGCGTAAGCCTATCGGCCGGCGATCAACGACTACGAAGAGCGGCGACGCTCTCTCCTCTCTCTTAGGCGTCATTTTTCGTGGAGACGGGCGACGCCGCAACAGCGGCCAGCCTTAGGCGGAACGGAATAAGCCTAGGCTTACTAACGGTTTTCGTCTTTACGATCTAAAACGGTCGATGATTTCGACCCCTGCCTCGGCGAAGAATATATTTCGCGAACCTTATTCAACGTTGGTTTAACACACACATAAATACTGAAGATATTAAGGTCAAACTTACTTTAAATAAAATAATATTGTAAATTCAATACTATTTTACCTTTCAATATCCTGATCTCCAATTCCATGAACGCCGCCATCTTGTACTAAATTTTTAACTCCAATCAATGTCGCTAGAGGGGTTTTACCGCGGCGTTTTGAGACGAAGTTTTATAAGCTTACATTACTAGTCCTGGTAGTAGTTTGTCGATGACTGAATGTTCCATTCATAACCCATTGTCGGTAGATGATTGGCAATTACTTTCGGTACTCACTGCTTGCATGTGTCAAGTCTTCGTAGCCAGGTCGTCTCTTTCTTGTGATAAATGAAAGCCGTGTCCTTGCTCTGTTGACTTCAAATGGTGATGACATTCTGCGCTGGTTGATTATCTCACTAAAGTTATTATAGCGTTCTTTCGTCTGATCTGGTTTCGTCTCGTCTCCGGGTCTGCTAACGAAGTTCACTGCACATGGCTACTTTTGCTTATGAAAATTATCTTGGTTTCTTGGTTTTATAGCGGAGAAACTGAAGCCTATTTTTTTTCAACATCAGATATCCACTTTTTATTCAAAAGTGTTGTTTTTTAAACACGGGAAACCAAGGAGAGTTTTCCCGACTATCATTTTTAACATTTTGTATCAATCAGCCTCAGCTTTAGATCTTATGTCGTTTCTATTTTGGATGCCCGTGTAAACGCACCTTCATTTAAGGTCAATTTAATGGGATACTCATGATATAATATAATAGTCAAAATTAAAGGGCTGAAGAGGGCTACCCGAGTAGAAGAACCCAGTGAATGTAATTTTCAGTTATCGATAAAAAATACCATTAAAAATAGCTTATCTACTGTTTAATAAATTAAATTTTTGTTCATCAATTTAGAACCACTTAAAAAAGTTCGGCTAGGTTTATGTTTTAACCTTTTCGTAACCCATTCAGCCACCTTTCTCTCTAGTACTTCATATACCTTATCAATCTTTCATTATTGAAATCTTTGTTTAACCAAGAGAAGCACCCGGACTCAATAAACTATACTTTCTCTCCATTAACTCGAATTCAATGGATATTCCTTATCATTCTACTGTTTAAGAAATAAAATTTTTGTTTACCATTTTGAAGCAATTAATAAAGCTCAGCTAAGCTTATGATTTCTCCCTTTTGTAATTGATTCAGGCACCTTACTTTCTATTACTTCATGTACTTTATCAATATTTCATTATTTAAATCTGTGTTTAACTAAAGATACTCTCGTACCCGAAAGAAGTCTTATCAAATTTTGTCAAAGTACCTTTGTCTCTAATTCGAATTCAGTGGACGGTGGGATATTGGATACCCGTGTAAACGCACTTTTATATAGATTTTTCAATCCACCCCAAGTTTGCAGCAAGACTAAGCCTTTACTTCCCGTTATACCTTTGCTTTTTGGACTAAATGATATATGGAAAACAGCTTAGCGCGTGCTGCAAACTCAAGCTGGTTTTAAACGGTCACATTTCTTTAAATTTTTGAACAATTTCTTAAATATCTTCTAAACTATCTCGAATTTTAAATTGATTTTTCAACTGAATTAATAATTAGATTAAGTTTAACCATTTTGATATTTTTAATTATAAAATAAATTAATATTGCGTTTCATTTCCCTAAACGATATCACACCATAAGGCTCATTTGCATTCACTCCAAAAAGGTAGTATATAAACCGTTCGAAGGCCTTTATGGGAGGAATACCCCCTCCCTTCAAAGTCTAGACGTTTATCGTAACCCTAGGCACGTGGTAGGCAACGCTAATTTACCCATTGGTGGGGCGATGTTTGGAGAGTGGAAGATTGATGTGAACCATATTAGTGAGGGACGCCTCGCTAGTATGGCCCGCTGAGATCAGAAACTGGAGGTTGGACCTTGGTTTGGGGATGGTCGGAGGTGATTATAACAGTGGGAGACGTCCCATTGCGTATAATCACCTTCAACTGTCCAGCATCAAGGTTTGACCGCAAAGTGGACGGTGAAAGGCGGTAATATGCAATGGGAGACGTCCTGTTGTATATAATTGCACGACACCTGAAACTCAATGTGGCAGCCATGCTTAAAGTAGGTAATTCCCGTTAAACGGAATTGAACGATAAGTTGGCATGATTAAGTCTCTAGGCTTTTTGCTCCACGAGCTAGGTCACGTGATTTCCGCTTACACAGGATATCCGCTTACACAGGAAGTGACACACAGACAGACACACACACACACACACGACCAGTGTAAAACCTCCCCCTGAACTAAGGTTCAGTCGGGGAGGTAAAAATTAGTAAACTTCGTAGCAGTCAAAGAATTTCCGCAAGGGTACTCCTGAAAGATTTTAAATAACAATCTGTTTTCAAATGTGAAAGCAAGTGATATTGTTAGTAACTATTTTGATCTAAAAAGTTCCTATTTTAAAGCGAAATCTCATCCTTTAAATAAAATTAATGTAGCGTTATATTAGTATTAAAAATTCAATAAGAATTTTCAGTTTATAGTTTTTTTACTTTAAATGGATACTAGACTGTAAACTAGATATTTTTAATCTATTTAGACTTAAAATATACGTATTAACGTTATCAATACTAGTAACAAAGGTTTTGTGATAATTTGTAGTTTAGCGCGATTTGACGCATATTTTAAGTCTTAATCAAACAAAAATAATTTAACAGTCTAATATCCCTTTAACCACTGTCATCAAAAGAATTCAAAACCAGAGTTATTTTGGAATCAATTTATATACTAGGGTTTATTGAAGTTTTTTCTTTAAGACATTCCCTTTAAAAAAATAGCTTTTACCAATAGTAATTTTCATTAAATCCAGTTTTACAAGTCTCCACATCTGATGTACAGTGGTGCATCTCTATAATCTTTGTTTGAAGAATGTTTACCAGTAATATTTGCTCTTACTGTCACTGATTTACGGGCATGGGAGTAGTTTATGCTTGAAAGTTTACTTCCTGTGGAGTATTTAAATTGCGCAAATAAGCTTTCTACTGCACTGCCATTTATCCGAGTAGGTGAAATGAAATATACAGGATTTCTTGAAAGATAGTCAATAGATAATCCTTCCATTCCAAAAACGCAAATTCTAAGAAGGTCCCAGGTTTGCCACGAGATGAATTCAGTTTGTGTAGCTTTGTTAGGCTGGAATTCTGGATTTTCATTCAATAATTCATTTGCCCAGGTCTCAAAAAAGAGATATCCTTCCCGTATGGATTTCAAAATGGCACAATCTTTATGGTCAATTTTTCCTTTATTTAATAGCCCATTTTCGAAAAGTTTATTGCAAGCTTGCAAGTAAAAAAACAGGCTAGCCGTTCTGGAGCTTTGCAATGAGTTGATTTAGGGTCTTGCGAGTGAGCGTATAACTCTGACAAAACTTGTGGCTGCTGCATGATTTTAGACGGCTTAACATTCAGTTTAGTCCACGCATCCCTTATTACGTAGCTTTTTAAAAGCCGAGGTACAAAACACATTTGGCTGTTTTTTGTTCTTTCCTCTTCTCTTTTGTAAAGATCTTCTATTTGTTTCCATCCAAATTTACTCCCATTTCTCGTAAAATCCTTTGGTCCATCTATTCTAGAGGCATAGAGTTGCCCAATAAAATTTTTTAAATCATGGGTTGGGCACGTAATCCAATAAATGCCACGATCCTTGGCAAATGGGTGTTTAAACTTAGGTGATATATCAAAGTTATATTGATTTCCTTTTTTTTCGTAGCCAAATGCGCCTTTAGTACCCATAGTCAGTTTAATAAGTGAAAGATTTGCACTAGCTCCATCGCAAACCAAGCCGATAACCTTGAAATTGAACTGTTCGAATATTCTTATAGTTTCGTAAAGGCACGTCATCATGAAAAATATGTTAACTGAGTAACTTGAGGAGTAATATGGTCCAATTACGTCAAATTTTGAGGACATATCCCTCCATAAAAATTGCAAAACATATTAAGCTGGTGTTGGTTTTTTCCTGCGTTTACATCGTGTAAACTTGGAAACTCTTCCTCCGTCATGGCTAATCCCATAAATGAATGCGATCTGGAATTCCACATCGCTTGATCAATTACTTTTACCTCATCAAATATTAGAACTCCTTCGCCAAGAGGTTCTTTTTCTCCTTTAGTTTTCTTTTCAGCTTGGAATGACGAGTATTTCTTAGCTTGATCTTTAATGAATTCGTAGTCAATTCCAGGCTCACTGTCATATTTTTTAGCTTTGGTTCTCAGGGTGTCCAGGCTTGGAAGTTGAAGAATGCCAAAGTCACGTATCGCTTCAAAAGCCGATTTACTTCTAAGGCTATTCTATAGGTTATGATATTCCATCGATTTTGTTTTGAACCAGTTTTGTTTTTAATTTGGTCTTCAAAAAAATTCTTTATATCTTCACGATGTTGTCTCTCGGAATCTCTCTTCCAAATTCTCTTTAAAACATCAGCACTCTATGGAAATTCAGTGCAAGTTTGATTAATTAAATCCTCAACCTTTTCAGGATGATCCGAGTTTATAAGGCCAACGAGACGGTTTAATTCAGCTGACTGATCATTATTCAGATTTATATCTTTTTCCTTAACTAGAGCTTCTAGTTTTTGTAGCTTATTTTGTACAATTCTACGAGCACTTTGTAGACGGTTTAATCGTATTTTTCTACTTCTTGGTGTTAAGAGTGACACTGAATAATTGCTACTTATTCGTGTTCTTTTTAAACTTCTCGATGGCGTTTCGTTATTTTTTCGTTTTAACACTCTCTATAAATTTCTTTGCAACAAACGACAGTTTGGACACATTTCTAAATAATTACCATCCCGTACTGGCTTTAACTTGGAAAAAACACTGAACAATCACTAGCTTGATATCGTATTATTTTTAAAACTTTTGGATTGTTAGTTACACGAGATAATGGTAGCTCATTAATTGTACTCTGGTTGAGACCAGTACAAAAAACATTATTTGCATCCGAATTAAAAAGCAAAATATCAATATAATATAAAAGTTTTTTTTCATCCACAACACCCGAATTAAGTATGTTGTCAATATGGTCCTCTTTAAATAATACAGAGACACAAATTTTGCCGTTTTCAGTAACTGATACAGATATTGGATCTCGTTCATCATTGAAGATACCGCAAACTTTGGTCGATGTAATTTATACTGCCAATTCCCCTCTAATAAGCTTTTTCAACTAAAATAAAGCTCCCCTTATTAAACTTGTTAAAAGCCTCTAGAGAAAACATTTAAAATCAAACCTTGTATCTTAAAGTCGAGTACTCTTGAGTGTTGAGAATTCCAATTACTTTGTTGATAAGAAGTTTATCCGTCTGGTCATCTCTAATAGTGTTATCACCAGAGTGACCAGCCACAGTTTGCAGGTTTTCTAGTACAAAATTACATTGTGTTTGTGCCGTTTTACATTTTACTTGGGATACTGGCGCCGTAATGTCTAAAGATAGAATATAGCATTATGTTTTGGCATCCTTAATATCTTTTTTAACTCCAGCTGATTTTTCACTCGAAGTAAATACATTAGGCCTTGGCTGACGTTAGTAGATATAAAATGACAGTTGAAGCACAGGTGGTGGTGCCGGTGGTTCCGAACCCGGAACCTCATGTATGTGATGTAAGTACATTAGCAGACTACGCCATCTCCTCTTATCAACTTTTAAAATAATTTCCATCCTTATCTATATTCTCGTTTCTTATCTCTATGATCATATATCACGTGATTGAAAGTTTAAATGATAAGGCGCCAAATCAAAAATGAATCTTTAACCTATACTGAAACCTCTTTAAGCCTTTATCGTTTTCGAATTTCGCGTGGGTCTCCTATCGTATTATCACCTATGCCAGATATTATCTTAAAACTCATTGGAAAAATAAATATATGGATATATTCTTGATTCTTATCTCTATGTTCATATATCAGTTTAAATGATAAGGCGCTAAATCAAATGTGAATCTATAACCTATACTGAAACCTCTTTAAGCCTTTATCGTTTTCGAATTTCGCGCGGTTCTCCTATCAGTAGTATCATGTTATCGACAAAAGTCTTTGCGTGTCCTATCTCAAAACACACCAGATAAATAGATGGATATTCAAATATATCTTAACAAATAACTAGAAGAATTTCTCCAAGTAAACATAACTATAAATTTAAACTGCAAATATACGATTATTTGTCTAAAACATTATAGTAAATGCGGAAAAATACTCAATTAAGTTGGCGAACACCACGATATCAAATTAAAATTGGAAAGTTAGGCCTAATTACAACGTGTATGAAAATTGAAATACCCTAATGATATATACAATTAAAGCTCGTGGTTAAACCCTACGCGGCATTGGTAAAACGTATTTCCCAAGTTCAAGTACTGATATCACGCTTGGTAAAAACCTACGCGTCATTGGTAAAACCTATTTCCCAACTCAAGTACTGATTTGACGCTGAATCGCTTGGTATAAACCCAATACGTCATTGGTAAAACCTATTGCCCAATTTTAAGTACAGATATGACGCTTATTTATGGGTATAAAAGCTAGGATATATTTTAGATAAGTCATTTAAAGCTGCCATCAACCGTATTCCAGTCATCCACAAGAACACTAAAAATGTAAGTACCATTTTACTCTAAAATTAACTTAGAAATTATTTCTGCCACCCTAAATAACTTAGAAATTATTAATCTAACCCTAAATAACTTTGAAATTTTCACTGTCCTCTTAAATAACTTAGTAATTTTTATTCCTGATATCTTATTATTAGTATAAAACCTCAATTAACTTAGCCGTTTCTATCATTCACAGGGACAACACGAACGTATTCGAAATCTCATCGAGCAAATCGGTCACAGTTACTCCCGAATGTGAAATTAGACTTGGATTTACTGATGGATCCACTGGAATTAATCTCAGCGAGGATGAGCACTTTCAAATATACCGAATGAGGGAAGAAATCACGCAATACTTCCAAAACGAGGGCGCAAGTCCTTCGTCAGTTTTCTTGGAAGGGTCAAACAATAAACGGGTGGAACTCAAGTCATACCAGGACCGGAAGATACTTAATATCCGTGAAATGACGACGGGAAACGGGAAGATCTATGGGATGTTATTTCCCACTAAAAATGGATTCGCCATCGGAGGGGTTCTATGGGAGAAACTCTTGGAAAAGCATCAACAAGTTGAAATCATGCTTAACGAAACTAAGAAAGTCTACCAAGCTATAAAGGACATAGTAGTTTCACAGCTAACGGAACTTATTAAAAACTCGTGTAACGGGTGTCTCATTGACCATCCATCTCAAAATCAACATGATTGTCTTTTACATGAATGGACGGAACGGATAGATATTAACTTTACAAGTGCTGTAAATAATTTAAATATCCAATTAATTACTGAAATATTTAATAATTCAACTTTTTTAAGTTTCGATTTTTGCAAGCAAATGGTGACTAGAATTATTTGCATTTCGAAACAATATTTGTAAATACAAAATAAAATTCTGAATTTCAAACTCTTAAATATGTCATTTCTTAATATTGATAGCGAATATAAGCAAATAAAATAGAAAAATGTTTCCATATTCAATTAAATATTTGTTCTTCCCATCGTTTATTTCAAAATGGCCACTGCTAATTCTAATCAAGGGTCGATACTTTCAGAGTGAGATAAAGGCTAGCGTTTCCCCAATTAATCAGTGACTCATTGTTTAAGATAAGAAAGGGTATAAATACTGAATTTTTCCAAATCGAAAACATTACAAGTTCCTGCTCTTTTCAAGCAACATCATCTCCACCAGTAAATATTAAAACTTTCAATTAGAAACTACTTAGAACTTAGAAATTAGCTACAAAATGGTAATCTGCCATATTTGCGGGGCTAAGTTCGTCCAAAGTAAAAGTTTAACTCGTCATGAACGTGAAAAACACGGGGATGTTAAATTTCCGTGTAGTTTTTGCGCTATGAGCTTCACGAGGAAGGAAAGCGTTGCCCGGCATATTGTTGCCCACCATCATCCAGCTTCATCATCCGGATCCAAACGTCGCTTGGACACCGTCCCTATGAAGAACGTTAAGAAGGCGAAGAAAGACGGATCTCCACCATGGACCATAGCAATGATGCCAGCTTCCAGGTCCGTCCCTTCAACTTCCGTCGACATCCCGTCAACTTCGACCGCTTCGACTTCCGCCGCTCCATCCGCCACGAACGTTCCCGACGATCTAGAGAGGGGTTTTTTGGAGAGTCAAAATGATCCAGGACTCAAAGAATTTCTCGACGACGAGGAATTTCCGATGGGAACGCTCAACAACCAGGAGATCGAGACGCTGCAGAATTTCATGCGGGAGATGGAAGACCGTGAAGCAGATGCCATCCCACAGCCAGACCTCGCCAACCAGGATGTCCCTCACACCTTCGATCAATTAGAGGAGATGATAGACACGGAATGTTTTAGTCAATCGCCATAGATTAGCCCTCCTAAACTATCTTCAAGCAAAGTTAGCGCAGGACAAAGGACTCAAATGGTATTTAACCATGCGGGTGCGGTATGTACGCGAACTCAATACGGGCGAGGAAGTGGAGTTTATCGCGTATCATAACAGTGGCGTGCAAGTAACTTTGACTGCAGACACTATTAATAGTCAAATAGACGCGTGTATGGAAACTCTAAAACGTAAAATCGAGGAATTTCAAAAGCGTGGGAGCGGATGGACCATAGACCGGATCTTATTTATGCAAGTAAATATAATCACTTATTTACCGCTGGTAGGTGGAACTTTTATTGAACTTCCGAAAGTTCTTGCCGATAAAAAGGCAATCACGAACATTAGAAACGAAGACAATAAATGTTTCCTATGGTCCATTCTAGCTCATCTACACCCAGTAAAGATTAACCCTAATCGCGTGCAAAAATATATTAGATTCCAGGATGAATTAGACTTAGCGGGAATAATATTCCCTTTTGAGCTAAACGCGGAAAAATTAAAGAAATTCGAGGAAAATAACAATTTATCGGTTAACATTTTCTGCTACGAGAAGTTCGTTTTCCCTCTACACATTAGTGCTAATAGAGTTGAGAAAGCGCGTCAAATCGATCTTCTAATCACCAAGGGCGAGAAAAAACATTTCTGCCTGATTCGCAGTCTAAGTCGCCTGCTTAGTAATTTCTCAAAGCATGATGGAGTCACATTCTACTGCCGGTATTGCTTACATCGTTTCGCTGGTGTGAATTCTGAACGTAATCGGGATGAGCACGTGAATGAGTGTTATATTCACGGACCTCAGAAGACCATAATGCCCACTAAGGAACCAGTATTGGAATTCCAGAAATTCGGATGGAGGCAAAAAGTAAGTTTGAAATTTTTATTTATTTCTATTTATTATTTGTATTTTTTAACTCATTTTTCTTCTATAGAACAAGTTTGTGATTTTCGCCGACTTTGAGGCAATCATACCCAAAGTCTCAACTTGTATGCCCGACTCGACCCTCTCCTCTTCAACAACGATGGCTCATCACGTGTCGTGTGGGTTTAGTTATGTAATCATTGGCCCAGACGGAACACCCTCAAAACCCGTGACGTATCGGGGGATGGATGCAACGGAGAGGTTTCTTGAGAAACCTTTAGTCGAGGAAAAGATTTTAGTCGAGAAAATCAAGGAGAACGTCCCAATGCATCTAGCCCCGGCGGAAGAAGTGGCTTTCATGACTTCGAAAACTTGCTACGTTTGTAGTAAAGGATTCACCTTAACCGATTACAAAGTCCGTGACCATGACCATACTGACGGGTCATTTCGAGGAGCAGCCCACAACTCCTGCAACTTAAAATTAAAGCCGCCAAAGTTTATCCCGGTTTTCCTCCATAATCTATCCAAGTAAATGTTTTTAATTTTTTTCAAAGTTATTTATATATTTATTTATTTATTTTATTTTCAGCTACGACGCCCATTTAATTATGGATAAGATCGGGATTATCAAGGAACACGAGATCAAATGTATTCCTAGCTTCAGCGAAAAGTACATAAGTTTTTCGCTAGGTGGCCTACGCTTCCTCGACACTATTCGCTTCATGCCGGCGTCCTTAGAAGTCTTGGCGTCAAACCTCGCTAAAGGCGGAACCGGCAAGTTCCCGTGCATGAATAGTATCTACCGGCCGGACGAAGTTGAACTCCTACTACGCAAACAAGTATATGCGTACGACTACATGGACAGCGAGGCGAAGTTTGACGAGCCTCAATTACCACCCAAAGAGGCCTTCTTCAACACGTTGACTGACGAACATATCGACGACGCCGACTACACCCACGCCTAAACAGTATGGAAAAAATTCAATATAAAAAATCTAGGTAAGTTAAATATATATATTGCTAGGTTAGGTTAAAGAAATAAAATTTTTCATATTTTAGGAGAGTATCACGACTTGTACGTCCAGTCTGATGTCCTACTTTTGGCGGACATTTTCCAAAACTTCCGGACAATGTGTATGGATTATTACAACCTCGACTGTACACTGGTCCGGGATTCGCTTGGGAAAGCGCCTTGAGTATGACAGGCGTCAAGCTGGAGTTACTCCTGGATTTGGATATGCACCTTTTCATTGAGAAGGGTATACGCAGCGGAGTTTCCATGATCAGTCACAGACTCGCGGAGGCGAACAATAAGGATTTGCCGGAGACGTACGACCCGGCAAAACCCAGCAACTACATTGCATACTTGGGTAAGTTAAGTTTTAATTCTATTTTGAAAAATATTAATTCTAATTGATTATTAGATTGCAATAACCTGTACGGCAAGGTGATGTGCGAGTATCTACCCATAAAAGAGTTCAAGTGGATTCGACCATGCCTAGACTTCACAAAGGATATCATTCTTAACCACCCCGACGATGACTCAACCGGGTATATCCTGGAGGTCTACTTAGAATATCCCGATCATCTACACGACGAGCACAACTGCTACCCTCTGGCGCCGGAGAAACGAGTCATCACTACCGACGAATTATCCTCATACTCTAAGGATCAGTTAAAGGAGCTCGGTCTAAGGGAAAAGGACAGTTTTCCGAAACTTGTTCCTTCCCTGTACAAAAAAGAAAAATACGTCATCCACTACAGGAATCTCCAATACTATGTGTGCAAGGGGATGGTCATAACGAAAATCCATCGCGTTTTATCCTTCACACAAGGACCGTGGTTGAAGCCTTTCATAGACTTCAACAATGAGAAGCGGAGGATGACCATGAACGACTTCTTGAAAGATTTCTTCAAGTTGATGAACAACGCAGTCTACGGTACGTAACCTAACCTAACCTAACCTAATTTAAACTAACCTATCTTTCACAGGCAAGACGATGGAAAACTTAAGGAATCGAATCAATTTCGATCTCGTGCAGACTCCGGAACAGGCCATCAAGAAGGCAAGCTCGCCGACCTTCAGACGATTCACGATCTTCAAGAACGATCAGGTGGGAATTCATCGTAGTCAAAAAGCACTAACGTTAAATCGCCCGATATATACTGGATTCGCCATCTTGGACCTGTCCAAGCTATTGATGTATCGTTTCCACTATGACGTCATCCGAGCTCAATACGGGGACGCGGCGAAGTTACTTTTCACCGACACTGACTCGTTAACCTACCAGATCGAGACTGAAGACCTCTATCGGGACTTTGCCGCAAAGAATTTTGTGGACTTCGTCCGAAAATGTATTCTATACTCTCGGCTTAAGGGGAGAAAAAGACGGCAAAGGGTATCTGTCGAAGAGTCGTAAAGAAGAAAGTCCGCCACGCTCAATACAAAGAGTGCCTCTTCGAGCGAACACTTACGCTCGAGGAGATGAAACGAATCGTAAGCAACCGACACTCTTCACCATAGGAATAGTTTTTATAACTTGTATATATATGTATATATATATATATTTTTAATTGAATAGTTTTTTTTCTTTTGTATAATAGAATGTTTAATATTTTGAACTGAAGAACGTGTATATTTTTCTGAAAAATAGTTTTTATTTATTTTCTATTGTGAAAATTGAATATGTGATTAACATAAAAAAATAGTATGAACCAAAACGACCAATACTCTGAAATTATTTATATTTAAGCCTACTTTACTTATAACCCTAAACCAGAGGTCAGGGTGGAGGGACTGCACGCGTCTACCGCGTCGCGACGCGTTTCAAAATTAACCGCGCGCGTTTGAAATTTGAATCGCGCGCGCACCGCGACTACCGCGCATGGTCACTTGGGTTAGTTTAAATTAGGTTAGGTTAGGTTAGGTTAGGTTAGGTTAGGTCAGGTTAGGTTAGGTTAGGTTAGGTTAGGTCAGGTTAGGTTAGGTTAGGTCAGGTTAGGTCAGGTTAGGTTAGGTTAGGTCAGGTTAGGTTAGGTTAGGTCAGGTTAGGTCAGGTTAGGTTAGGTCAGGTCAGGTCAGGTCAGGTTAGGTTAGGTCAGGTTAGGTTAGGTTAGGTTAGGTTAGGTCAGGTTAGGTTAGGTTAGGTCAGGTTAGGTTAGGTCAGGTCAGGTCAGGTCAGGTTAGGTTAGGTCAGGTTAGGTCAGGTTAGGTTAGGTTAGGTTAGGTTAGGTTAGGTTAGGTTAGGTTAGGTCAGGTTAGGTTAGGTTAGGTTAGGTTAGGTTAGGTCAGGTTAGGTTAGGTCAGGTTAGGTCAGGTTAGGTTAGGTTAGGTCAGGTTAGGTTAGGTTAGGTCAGGTTAGGTCAGGTTAGGTTAGGTCAGGTCAGGTCAGGTCAGGTTAGGTTAGGTCAGGTTAGGTTAGGTTAGGTTAGGTTAGGTCAGGTTAGGTTAGGTTAGGTCAGGTTAGGTTAGGTCAGGTCAGGTCAGGTCAGGTTAGGTTAGGTCAGGTTAGGTCAGGTTAGGTTAGGTTAGGTTAGGTTAGGTTAGGTTAGGTTAGGTTAGGTTAGGTTAGGTTAGGTTAGGTTAGGTTAGGTTAGGTTAGGTTAGGTTAGGTTAGGTTAGGTCAGGTTAGGTTAGGTTAGGTCAGGTTAGGTCAGGTTAGGTCAGGTTAGGTCAGGTTAGGTTAGGTTAGGTCAGGTTAGGTCAGGTTAGGTTAGGTCAGGTCAGGTCAGGTCAGGTTAGGTTAGGTCAGGTCAGGTTAGGTTAGGTTAGGTTAGGTTAGGTTAGGTTAGGTTAGGTTAGGTTAGGTTAGGTTAGGTTAGGTTAGGTTAGGTTAGGTTAGGTTAGGTTAGGTTAGGTTAGGTTAGGTTAGGTTAGGTTAGGTTAGGTCTTAGGAAAAATTACCATGTTAAAGTCCCATAGAAAATCATAACATAACGGATTATGTTACTTAACAAACTAATATGCAATTAAACATCAAAATTATGCAATCTGTCTATAGGCTTTTGTGCCATTTAAGGGGTTAAAAGGAGGGTAGGGAGGGGTGGCAGGCTATAGGTGGGGAGGGTAGGAGTTGGGGTGGGACGTGAGAAAATGGAGGGGAGAGGAGCCCTAAAGATCTACTAGCAATTAGAAAGCGCATGTTAAGATATAACCAAGTTGTAAGTTATCGAAATATCTTTAGGATTCGTAAACTACTAGTAACTTTCTTACCTTTCTTAGATAAATTGTTTGTAGATTGAGATCTTAATATTTTTAGACACGAAATTTTGTTTTTAAAATATTTGCAAATAATAAGTATGTAGATAGTGAACATAACATTTTACAACGGGATATTTTGTCGTTAAAGAATTTAACGATTATTTGTAAGTAGAAGCTGAACCTAACATATTACATAAGCAAATTTCGTCATTTAAAAATTTGCAGATAATATGTATGTAGAATGTGAACCTAGCATACTGAAACAGCAAAATTTGTCGTTTAAAAATTTGCAGATAGGTTAGGTTAGGTTAGGTTAGGTTAGGTTAGGTAAGGTTAGGTTAGGTTAGGTTAGGTTAGGTTAGGTCTTAGGAAAAA
Organism: Odiellus spinosus; assembly: GCA_963920705.1. NCBI lineage: Eukaryota > Metazoa > Arthropoda > Arachnida > Opiliones > Phalangiidae > Odiellus > Odiellus spinosus. The sequence continues at coordinate 1,434,293 of CAWUCO010000183.1, forward strand.
TTACCATGTTAAAGTCCCATAGAAAATCATAACATAACGGATTATGTTACTTAACAAACTAATATGCAATTAAACATCAAAATTATGCAATCTGTCTATAGGCTTTTGTGCCATTTAAGGGGTTAAAAGGAGGGTAGGAAGGGGTGGCAGGCTATAGGTGGGGAGGGTAGGAGTTGGGGTGGGACGTGAGAAAATGGAGGGGAGAGGAGCCCTAAAGATCTACTAGCAATTAGAAAGCGCATGTTAAGATATAACCAAGTTGTAAGTTATCGAAATATCTTTAGGATTCGTAAACTACTAGTAACTTTCTTACCTTTCTTAGATAAATTGTTTGTAGATTGAGATCTTAATATTTTTAGACACGAAATTTTGTTTTTAAAATATTTGCAAATAATAAGTATGTAGATAGTGAACATAACATTTTACAACGGGATATTTTGTCGTTAAAGAATTTAACGATTATTTGTAAGTAGAAGCTGAACCTAACATATTACATAAGCAAATTTCGTCATTTAAAAATTTGCAGATAATATGTATGTAGAATGTGAACCTAGCATACTGAAACAGCAAAATTTGTCGTTTAAAAATTTGCAGATAGGTTAGGTTAGGTTAGGTTAGGTTAGGTTAGGTTAGGTTAGGTTAGGTTAGGTTAGGTTAGGTTAGGTTAGGTTAGGTTAGGTTAGGTTAGGTTAGGTTAGGTTAGGTTAGGTTAGGTTAGGTTAGGTTAGGTTAGGTTAGGTTAGGTTAGGTTAGGTTAGGTTAGGTTAGGTTAGGTTAGGTTAGGTTAGGTTAGGTTAGGTTAGGTTAGGTTAGGTTAGGTTAGGTTAGGTTAGGTTAGGTTAGGTTAGGTTAGGTTAGGTTAGGTTAGGTTAGGTTAGGTTAGGTTAGGTTAGGTTAGGTTAGGTTAGGTTAGGTTAGGTTAGGTTAGGTTAGGTTAGGTTAGGTTAGGTTAGGTTAGGTTAGGTTAGGTTAGGTTAGGTTAGGTTAGGTTAGGTTAGGTTAGGTTAGGTTAGGTTAGGTTAGGTTAGGTTAGGTTAGGTTAGGTTAGGTTAGGTTAGGTTAGGTTAGGTTAGGTTAGGTTAGGTTAGGTTAGGTTAGGTTAGGTTAGGTTAGGTTAGGTTAGGTTAGGTTAGGTTAGGTTAGGTTAGGTTAGGTTAGGTTAGGTTAGGTTAGGTTAGGTTAGGTTAGGTTAGGTTAGGTTAGGTTAGGTTAGGTTAGGTTAGGTTAGGTTAGGTTAGGTTAGGTTAGGTTAGGTTAGGTTAGGTTAGGTTAGGTTAGGTTAGGTTAGGTTAGGTTAGGTTAGGTTAGGTTAGGTTAGGTTAGGTTAGGTTAGGTTAGGTTAGGTTAGGTTAGGTTAGGTTAGGTTAGGTTAGGTTAGGTTAGGTTAGGTTAGGTTAGGTTAGGTTAGGTTAGGTTAGGTTAGGTTAGGTTAGGTTAGGTTAGGTTAGGTTAGGTTAGGTTAGGTTAGGTTAGGTTAGGTTAGGTTAGGTTAGGTTAGGTTAGGTTAGGTTAGGTTAGGTTAGGTTAGGTTAGGTTAGGTTAGGTTAGGTTAGGTTAGGTTAGGTTAGGTTAGGTTAGGTTAGGTTAGGTTAGGTTAGGTTAGGTTAGGTTAGGTTAGGTTAGGTTAGGTTAGGTTAGGTTAGGTTAGGTTAGGTTAGGTTAGGTTAGGTTAGGTTAGGTTAGGTTAGGTTAGGTTAGGTTAGGTTAGGTTAGGTTAGGTTAGGTTAGGTTAGGTTAGGTTAGGTTAGGTTAGGTTAGGTTAGGTTAGGTTAGGTTAGGTTAGGTTAGGTTAGGTTAGGTTAGGTTAGGTTAGGTTAGGTTAGGTTAGGTTAGGTTAGGTTAGGTTAGGTTAGGTTAGGTTAGGTTAGGTTAGGTTAGGTTAGGTTAGGTTAGGTTAGGTTAGGTTAGGTTAGGTTAGGTTAGGTTAGGTTAGGTTAGGTTAGGTTAGGTTAGGTTAGGTTAGGTTAGGTTAGGTTAGGTTAGGTTAGGTTAGGTTAGGTTAGGTTAGGTTAGGTTAGGTTAGGTTAGGTTAGGTTAGGTTAGGTTAGGTTAGGTTAGGTTAGGTTAGGTTAGGTTAGGTTAGGTTAGGTTAGGTTAGGTTAGGTTAGGTTAGGTTAGGTTAGGTTAGGTTAGGTTAGGTTAGGTTAGGTTAGGTTAGGTTAGGTTAGGTTAGGTTAGGTTAGGTTAGGTTAGGTTAGGTTAGGTTAGGTTAGGTTAGGTTAGGTTAGGTTAGGTTAGGTTAGGTTAGGTTAGGTTAGGTTAGGTTAGGTTAGGTTAGGTTAGGTTAGGTTAGGTTAGGTTAGGTTAGGTTAGGTTAGGTTAGGTTAGGTTAGGTTAGGTTAGGTTAGGTTAGGTTAGGTTAGGTTAGGTTAGGTTAGGTTAGGTTAGGTTAGGTTAGGTTAGGTTAGGTTAGGTTAGGTTAGGTTAGGTTAGGTTAGGTTAGGTTAGGTTAGGTTAGGTTAGGTTAGGTTAGGTTAGGTTAGGTTAGGTTAGGTTAGGTTAGGTTAGGTTAGGTTAGGTTAGGTTAGGTTAGGTTAGGTTAGGTTAGGTTAGGTTAGGTTAGGTTAGGTTAGGTTAGGTTAGGTTAGGTTAGGTTAGGTTAGGTTAGGTTAGGTTAGGTTAGGTTAGGTTAGGTTAGGTTAGGTTAGGTTAGGTTAGGTTAGGTTAGGTTAGGTTAGGTTAGGTTAGGTTAGGTTAGGTTAGGTTAGGTTAGGTTAGGTTAGGTTAGGTTAGGTTAGGTTAGGTTAGGTTAGGTTAGGTTAGGTTAGGTTAGGTTAGGTTAGGTTAGGTTAGGTTAGGTTAGGTTAGGTTAGGTTAGGTTAGGTTAGGTTAGGTTAGGTTAGGTTAGGTTAGGTTAGGTTAGGTTAGGTTAGGTTAGGTTAGGTTAGGTTAGGTTAGGTTAGGTTAGGTTAGGTTAGGTTAGGTTAGGTTAGGTTAGGTTAGGTTAGGTTAGGTTAGGTTAGGTTAGGTTAGGTTAGGTTAGGTTAGGTTAGGTTAGGTTAGGTTAGGTTAGGTTAGGTTAGGTTAGGTTAGGTTAGGTTAGGTTAGGTTAGGTTAGGTTAGGTTAGGTTAGGTTAGGTTAGGTTAGGTTAGGTTAGGTTAGGTTAGGTTAGGTTAGGTTAGGTTAGGTTAGGTTAGGTTAGGTTAGGTTAGGTTAGGTTAGGTTAGGTTAGGTTAGGTTAGGTTAGGTTAGGTTAGGTTAGGTTAGGTTAGGTTAGGTTAGGTTAGGTTAGGTTAGGTTAGGTTAGGTTAGGTTAGGTTAGGTTAGGTTAGGTTAGGTTAGGTTAGGTTAGGTTAGGTTAGGTTAGGTTAGGTTAGGTTAGGTTAGGTTAGGTTAGGTTAGGTTAGGTTAGGTTAGGTTAGGTTAGGTTAGGTTAGGTTAGGTTAGGTTAGGTTAGGTTAGGTTAGGTTAGGTTAGGTTAGGTTAGGTTAGGTTAGGTTAGGTTAGGTTAGGTTAGGTTAGGTTAGGTTAGGTTAGGTTAGGTTAGGTTAGGTTAGGTTAGGTTAGGTTAGGTTAGGTTAGGTTAGGTTAGGTTAGGTTAGGTTAGGTTAGGTTAGGTTAGGTTAGGTTAGGTTAGGTTAGGTTAGGTTAGGTTAGGTTAGGTTAGGTTAGGTTAGGTTAGGTTAGGTTAGGTTAGGTTAGGTTAGGTTAGGTTAGGTTAGGTTAGGTTAGGTTAGGTTAGGTTAGGTTAGGTTAGGTTAGGTTAGGTTAGGTTAGGTTAGTTAGTTAGGTTAGGTTAGGTTAGGTTAGGTTAGGTTAGGTTAGGTTAGGTTAGGTTAGGTTAGGTTAGGTTAGGTTAGGTTAGGTTAGGTAGGTTAGGTTAGGTTAGGTTAGGTTAGGTTAGGTTAGGTTAGGTTAGTTAGGTAGGTTAGGTTAGGTTAGGTTAGGTTAGGTTAGGTTAGGTTAGGTTAGGTTAGGTTAGTTAGGTTAGGTTAGGTTAGGTTAGGTTAGGTTAGGTAGGTTAGGTTAGGTTAGGTTAGGTTAGGTTAGGTTAGGTTAGGTTAGGTTAGGTTAGGTTAGGTTAGAGTTAGG